>CAMZMU010000103.1:3371375-4035266 GCA_947311845.1 Poa pratensis
TGGGAGCGGCTACAACCTTTACCTCGCTTAAGACTAACCCAGGATCATCAGTGGCGGTAGGACACCAGTGCCTCCAACACCCTGTCCCGCGGCCACTTACTTTCCTAGACACCACAGTCCTCATCTCAGTCTTGGCCACCATCTCAACGCACGCGCAAATGGAAAGCCAAACTAGAGGACCCTCGGCTAGTCCGCCACAAGTTAGTCGGTCGACGAGGTTCCATATGCCCACGCATGGTTGCACGCTCATCTTGGCTCGTAGGCGAGAACTCGCATCTAGGCGATGAGAACGAGACAACCCACCACATCCACTGTGGCCTCTCATCCCCGCCTTTAAACAGTTTATTGAAGTCACCACCATTTCTCCATCACATCCGAACATTCCATCACTGTCACAACAATGAAACATCCACCGGACTGCTCAGCATTTCACTAAGCATGGCTAAGCATATACATAGCATAGTTAAGTAACTCCGGCAGCAATACATTCCTATGGATATTAGGAGGGGAAACAGGTAATGGCATCGGAAACTTAATGCAACTATAGGATACTCTAATCCAACCAAATTGACATTTGGAATCGCATGCAATATTGTAGTGGAGAAAATATTTGCGGAAACATAGGTGGAGACATGCTCAGAGGGGGATTACGCTTGCCTTGTTCAGCGGGCTGGTAATACGGGTCGTCCGGGTATTGTGGTGAAACCCCGACTCCTTGATCTATCGATGTATAAAAACACCGGAAAGCACAATCAAATACCACACCATATAAAACAAGTGCAATGCACAAGCACATGATGATATGACATTTTAAATGCACCATAAAAACATTGAACATGACCAACAAGTTAAATGGGGTCCCAATTATATTTATTGCATTGTTTGGAATACTCCCCATATTTAAACTTAATGGAATTAGACAATCTTGAAAAAGTACAGTACTGAAATATTGATCACACATGCATGCAATTGATGTTACTGGTTAGATCATAATCTTATGAGCATTTTGATATATTAAACACAATTTTCTGATTAACCAATAAAAAGTTATTGCATTTTTAATATTTGATTTAGTGCTGCCATTTTAGCAATTTATTTTAAACAACACTAAAACTATTTATCCATGCTTGGAAATGAAGTGGAACTTGAAGTACTTTTGTTGCTGAACATTTTGGTATATCACACTTAATTTTTGGATCAATTTTTATATGGTTATGAATTTTACAACATCCATTTCATTTCTGCCATTTCACAAAAGGCAAGAAACATTTATTTCCAGTAATCATTTCAACATGCAATTGACATGAAAAATGTAAAGTTTCTTCCCCTGGTCATTTAGAGACCAAGTTTGCATTTTTCTGATCTATCAATAAAAAGATATGGATTTTCCAAGATTCATTTCTTTTCGGCCCTTTTCTTCAATTTAATAAAACATCAATTAAACTAATTCATTTGGATGTGTGAGTTGTACCATTAGACAGGTTTCACTTTTCTGAGCATTTTGGTACCTTGTTTATGAATTTTGGACAAGTATTTTAAAAGTTATTGATTTTACCATTTCCTATTTGAATCTGAAACCAATTAAGCAATTTCTTTTAATTCTTATAAAACGTGCTGGAACTTTTGTACCGAGCCCGTGGCTAGTCCAGGTCACTGACTAGTGGGCCAGGTGCCACGTAGGCAAGCCACGCAAGCACGCGGGCCCAGCGGCCGTTTGACCACAACGGTGCCACGACCGGCGCGCGCGCGGTGGCCGCCGGCGGTGTCGATCAAGAATCCGTCAACACCGCGTGCGCGGAGACGAGCTAGGATGCGCGTTAGATGCGCGCAAGCTCGGCGAGCCTATATACGGCGGCAACGCTACCTAACGGTCACCGGAGTCGCCGAAATGGACGTCGAATAGCGGCGGCCGTCGGCGAGCTACGGCGAACTACTACTACGAGGTGAACTAGAGCAAGAGGAAGGGAATGGGGATGTCCCAGAGGTTGCTCTGCTCACCCTAGCAGCGTGGATGTGCTCCGTTGGAGCTGCGGTGGTCGGAGACGGCGGCAATCGGGCGGCGGAGCTTCGGCCGGAGCGGAGGAAGAAACGGACGGCCAGCTCGATTCGCGGCACCCGAGCTCGATTTACTTGGACGTAAAGGAAGTAGACGTCGCGGCGAAGGCGGCAGTGTGCTTCGATCTGCTCTGCGCTTCCTAGAACGGCGGCGATTCGATGACGGACGAGAGCTACGGCTCGGCCATGGCTGCGGAGAAAGAGGAAGAAGGGAGCGAGATATTTCTGGGGGAGAGAGAGAGCAGAGCAAGCCTCAGTGGTGCTCTTATCCCCTCGGGGTGGACAGCGTCGAGCAGGGGAGCAGTGGAGGGCACGGCGGCGAGCGGGTGCGGCTCCAGCAAGCTCGCCGTCGGTCGCTACAGGAGAAGACGATCTTTTTGCAGAGAACCCCCTGGTCTTATTTTCCCAATTACAGCTAGGTCCTTTTCAGCTCTGTTTTAAATTAACCAGCACTGTATTCGAATTAATTGAGGCACTTAAACACCTCCAAAAATTCTGTAAAATTTTGTGCATCCTCCCTGCACCTTTGGCAAGCACTCCTAAAAAATTTAAGGCATTTGGAGTCCATTTGCTTGGGGGATTAAAATAGGGAGTTGCTTATGGCAATTTTCTTAAATTCCAATTTATTTTCCTTTACAAAATTTAAGCAAGCTCCAAATATTAGTTTTGAACTCTTGGAACTTCCTTGACAAATATAAGATGTCAAGATATTTTTGTTTTGCAAGTTTGAGTGCTTTCATTGATTTGAAGTTTGTTAGAGCAAGTTTGGCATTTTGTTTTTAGGTGGTGCCAAACCACCACAATTTCCTAACCCCACAACAATTCCCTAGCAACAATTCCCTAATCAAAAGCTAAAGGTTCCATTTTGTACACATTGATGCAAGGATGCCATGATGCAATGTACCAAAAGTGGAAAAATTACACAGGTTTTTAGGTTCTCAAACTTTGGGCTGTTACAATTCTACCCCCCTTACAGGAATCTCGTCCCGAGATTCTTAGAGTAGGAAAGAGGGAAGAAGGTTACAACGGTACCACACGTTCTTCTCGGCTGCTTTCTTGAAGAGGTTGATCAAGGGCATCATGAAGATCTTCATCGGCTTCGCTTCGAGGTCACTATCAACGTACACCATAGGAAAAGAAGGAAACCTCTCCGGAAGTATGGGTCTTGGGGAAGATACAACGACCGAGTACCTCCTAGTAGAACTTAGGATGGGTCTTCAAGTATCCCTTGAATTGACAGTTAGGAGACACATGCGTTTGACGGGAGATTGATAGGAAGTTTCCGGTTGGCAGACAACTGTTCCTCAAAGATTCAGAATATGAACTTTGCACAAGGCCTTAAATTTCTGAGGGAGAGTGTTGAAGCAAGATTCCAACAGATGAAGAGGTAACTTGTACTAGGCAACTTGGGTGGAACCTTCCTTGCGGAGGAACATCTCAAACCGCGGAAGAAGGATCATGAGGATGGATCGAGAGAACTTTGGAAACCCCGGGAACGTTAGTATCAGGAGAAACTTCTTGATGTTCTAGACATCGGGTCAAGCTTCTTGAGGATCACCAACTATCGTTTCTGATTGAGATTTAGATCTGGTCAGGTGTAGAGATACTTCAGACTCCACATATATGAATAGGGAATCTTTGCAAAGCATACCAACGGATTACAATTGCTAGGACCCTAAGAGCTAGACTAGAATGTCAAACTCCAAAGGAGGAACGAGATTGCGAAACTTCCGTATTAGCAACTTGTCAGAGGACAGCTGCCCTACATGAATATCTTGCAGCGAGACACGATTGAGTTCTTGATGGGGAACACCATAGAAGACAAAGAAGGTCTCAGACTTCTTCTCTTTCTGGAATATTTCAATCAGTGGCTTGGATGCATAGAGGAAATTCTCAAGGAATGGAGGTAACAACATACCATTCCGAGAATATTCTACACGTGCATGATCGAGTTGAAATGATTCCGAGGAAACCAGACAATTCACCCAGATCCACGGCGACATCTTTCAGCAATTGCACGTGAACCAGGGAGAGTCACTTCTAGCTTCCAGAACACATACATTGTGACAACACAAAGTTAGTTCCAACAATTTCCAATGCTAACGCCCAATATCCAATATGAATCTCCTCAACATGGAGAGAATAAGAAGGTAGTTGATGGGCTCAACTACAAACTTATCCAGATACTCCAGGACGGTAGACGCATATGTCCCATGGACGGGCATAAGTATTGGTCAGACTAACACATTCAATAGGTTAGCCTGAGTTTGATTTGACGATAGCCCAATTCAAACCAAAGATTTGTAGGATGGCATATCCACGAGGAGATACTTCCTGGCTTCAACACAGACAGACTAGACATCCCTTTAGGAAGGAACTATATCGGATAGAGCTTTTACCTTTTAACTCTCCAAGTTGTTCAAGCTCAACCGAATAATTCAGGGCATCCAGCACGATTTTCTTGGAGAAGGAGTTGTCCAGAGAACCAGCTTACTCATAAGCTCAACATCACGGTCAGGTGACAACCTGGCGATACTTCTGGAAAGACCTCCAGAATATCACGATCCACCGGTTTGTCTTGAGTTCGAGAGAGAATCATGCCTTTCAAGGCAAGACGAGGTGGTCTTGGGAGCTTCGGCACGAACCTCGCTCTTTGACCGAGGAAGGGCACCAGAGAAAACGAACTTGGGAACACAGTCCAACTCAACTTATTGATCGGCTAACCAATCATGATAAGAAGGACAAGGAATGTCCTTGGATTTCAGCGCAGTAAGAACTGCTGAGAATGTCCGATAGTTACATTATTGCTCACGTCTCATCATCCTCAAGTAACAAGTTACTTGGAAAACGGGGAGTAACGAAGTGTAAGAGCCTCACTTCATCCAGAAGATCATGATACTTAGCACGACTGCTTGATATAAAAGAGGGTGACACACTAAGGTGGAGCAGACCAAAAGCTAAACAAGGCCCTCATTCTGCGGATTACAATACTAGTGGGAGTAAAAGTATCACATCCATCATTGTAATCATCATAAATAGGAGGCATAGAATAATCAAAATGATTTTTATCCTCAATAGTAGATGGACTGAGAATATCATATTCATCATTGTAAACATCATATATAGGAGGCTTATCATAATCAACATAAACTATATCCTCAATAGTAGGTGGACTGAAAATATCACAATGATTATAATCATCATATATTGGAGGCAAAGTATCATGAAAGCAAATTTCCTCCTTAAAGCTTGGGGGACTAAAAATATCATATTCATCACAACTAGCTTCCCCAAGCTTAGACTTTTCCATAGCATTGGCAATAATGGTGTTCAAAGAATTTATAGTAATACCATTGCTACCATCATGCAAACAAGCCTCCATAGGTTTTTTAATTTTCTCTTCAAAAGCATCATGTCCTAATTCATATAAAGTTCATAAAGATCTCTAATTTTTTTTTTTTTCCATTAAGCCTAACTAGTGAAAATAAAAACAAGAAACAAAAAGAATAATTGCAGAATCTAAAGGAAATACTTCGAGCACTCACACACTAGCAACTCTAGAAAATAGCTTAGTAGCCAGAGGATGTGAATACCTTTTACCTTACCTCCCCGGCAACGGCGCCAGAAAATAGCTTGATGTCTACGCACGCTTCTATTCTGTAGACAGTGTTGGGCCTCCAAGAGCAGAGGTTTGTAGAACAGCAGCAAGTTTCCCTTAAGTGAATCACCCAAGGTTTATCGAACTCAGGGAGGTAGAGGTCAAAGATATCCCTCTCAAGCAACCCTGCAATTAAGATACAAGAAGTCTCTTGTGTCCCCAACACACCCAATACACTTGTCAGATGTATAGGTGCACTAGTTCGGCGAAGAGATAGTGAAATACAAGTAATATGGATGATTATAAGTAGTAACTGCAATCTGAAATAAAGATGGCAGCAAGCAAACATGTAGCAGAACTTGTTGTAAACGGTGTTTCAATGCTTAGAAACAAGGCCTAGGGATCATACTTTCACTAGTGGACACTCTCAACAATGATCTCATAACTGAATAAGTAAAAGCTACTCTTAAACACTCTCTTGTTGGATAACAAACACCATTCATTGTGTAGGGCTACAAAAGCACACCTCAAGCCGGAGTAAACAAGCGCCACAACGTCATAAAGGAATCACACACGGTGCACACACTGTCACCTTTACACCGTGGAGAGTACCGGAGTTCATATTAAAGTAACCTATAGAGTGCATAATAGATAAAGAGTAACATCTACATATTCAACTAGATTAGCACAACTGAACACAAGTAAATACTGCTCGGGATTATTCTCCTTCTTGATGAAGCAAGAGTACTATGCGTAGGGCTGCAAAGCACACCTCAAAGTCTGAGTAAACAAACACCACAATTCCCAAGAATAAGCCATGATAAATGTCTAAATTATTCATAGAGTCACACAAGTACCCACACTGTCACCTTGATACCGTGTTGTCACAATGACTCCAGAAACTAGACAAAATCACTTGAGTAGCATAAACATTATTAATGTATTCAGCGATACTAGCAATACACATGATCACATAAAGATCACACCATGGGAGAGAGAGATGAACCACATAGCTACCGGTAGAGCCCTCAGCCTCGGGGGAGAACTACTCCCTCCTCATCATGGGAGTCAGCAGCGGCGATGAAGATGGCGGTGGAGTCGATGGAGATGACTCCGGGGGCAATTCCCCGTCCCGGCGGCGTGCCGGAACAGAGATTCTGTCCCCCGAAACTTGTCGTCGATGGCGGCGGCGCTGCGGAACTCTTCTGGAAATATGACTTGTTTTTAGGGTTTTCGCCTCGGGGAATAAATAGGCGAAGGGGCGACGTCGGTGGAGCCCGAGGGGCCCAAACCATAGGCTGGCGCGGCCCTGCCGCGCCGCCAGTGGTTTGGCCACCTCTGGCTCCTCTTCGTCTCTCCTTCGGACTCCGTGTACGTGTTGGAAAAATAGGGACGTGGCCTTTTGTTTCGTGCAATTCCGAGAATATTCGCAGAAGTACTTTTCTGAACCAAAAACAGCAGAAAACAGGGAACTGGCACTGTGGCATCTTGTTAATAGGTTAGTCCCAGAAAATGCATAAAAGTGATATGAAGTGTATATAAAACATGTAGCAATGGTATAATATAAGCATGGAACATCAGAAATTATGGATACGTTGGAGACGTATCAAGCATCCCCAAGCTTAGTTCTACTCGTCCTCGAGTAGGTAAAACGATAACAACAAATAATTTCTGAGGAGACATGCTTTCACACAATCTTGATCAATATATTGCAAGGCTCATGTCATGAATGAAGTGACTCAAAGCAATGGTCTATAGTTTGCTAACATAGATAAAGAGTAAACAATGAATCATATAAGCAAAAACTTTTCATGAATAGTACTTTCAAGACAAGCATCAAAAAGTTTTGCATAAGAGGTAACTCATAAAGCAATAGATTCAAAGTAAAAGGCATTGAAGCAACACAAAGGATGATTAAGTTTCAGCATTGCTTTCAACTTGTAACATGTATATCTCATGGATAGTTGTCAACATAAAGCAATATAACAAGTGCAATAAGTAAACATGTAAGAATCAATGCACACAAAGTTGACACTAGTGTTTGCTTCTAAGATAGAAAGGAGTAGGTAAACTGACTCAACATAAAGTAAAAGATAGGCCCTTCGCAGAGGGAAGCAGGGATTAAATCATGTGCTAGAGCTTTTTAAGTTTTCGAAAGCATATAGAGAGCACAAAATAAGTATTTGAGAGGTGTTTGTTGTTGTCAACGAATGGTAGTGGGCACTCTAACCCCCTTGTCAACCAGACTTTCAAGAGCGGCTCCCATGAAGGACGTTATCTCTACCAGCAAGGTAGATCATCCCTCTTCTCTTTTGTTTACACATGTATTTTAGTTTCTTTATAGTTGACACTCCTCCCAACCTTTTGCTTACACAAGCCATGGCTAACCGAATCCTCGGGTGCCTTCCAACATTCACATACCATGGAGGAGTGTCTATTTGCAATTAAGTTGCTTACTGATAAATCAGGGCAAAACATGTGAAGAGAATTATTAATGAAAGTTGTAATTAATTGGGGCTGGGCACCCCGTTGCCAGCTCTTTTTGCAAATTATTGGATAAGCGGATGTATATGCCACTAGTCCATTGGTGAAAGTCTGTCAGAAGTAAATGACAAGATTGAAAGATAAAACACCACATACTTCCTCATGAGCTATAAAACATTGACACAAATAAGGAGTAATAAAGTTTTGAATAGTTTAAAGGTAGCACATGAAGTATTTACTTGGAATGGCAGGAAATACCACATAGTAGGTAGGTATGGTGGACACAAATGGCATGGGTTTTGGCTCAAGGTTTGGATGCACGAGAAGCATTCCCTCTCAGTACAGAGTTTAGGCTAGCAAGGTTGTTTGAAGCAAACACAAGTATAAACCGGTACAGCAAGAATCACATAAAAACATATTGCAAGTATTATAAGACTCTACACTGTCTTCCTTGTTGCTCAAACATTTTACCAGAAAATATCTAGACCTTAGAGAGAACAAATATGCATCCCAAGTCTCAACAAGCTCTACGGTAGTTCTCCACTACTAGGCTTTAACTACATGATGCAAGAGCTTAAACATGATCTACTTGAGAGCTCAAAACAATTGCAAAGTATCAAATCGAAACAAGACAATGATCTACAAGAATGCATATGTCTTTTCCAATACCAACTACTACATGTAGCATTTTCTTTCTTCCAAACAAACACCAATCAATTTATTTAAACATAAACTCTCCAAATGATAATATAATGCAGCAAGAGAGTATTTATAAACAAGTGCTAACAGCTCGAAGAGATGCATGAAAAACAGGAGCTAAAAGCACTGCAGTAGCTAGTTAAGAATACTCAACAAATATAAGTGAAGAACATGAGTATTCACATGAAAAAGCGGAGCGTGTCTCTCTCCCACACAAGGATTGCTAGGATCCGAATTTATTCAAACAAAAACAAAAATAAAAGCACACAGACGCTCCAAGTAAAGCGCATAAGATGTGAAAGAATTAAAATATAGTTTCACTAGAGATGACCTGATAAGTTGTTGATGAAGAAGGGGATGCCTTGGGCATCCCCAAGCTTAGACGCTTGAGTCTTCTTGAATATGCAGGGATGAACCACGGGGGCATCCCCAAGCTTAGGCTTTTCACTCTTCTTGATCACATAATATCATCCTTCTCTCTTGATCCTTGAAAACTTCCTTCACACCAAACTCGACAGTTCTCATTAGAGGGTTAGTGCATAATCAAAAATTCTCATATTCTGTGATACAATCATTAAAGCTTCTGGACATTAGCTACAGCCACCAATGCTTTGTGGAGCAAAGAAATCCACTCAAACATCGTAAAAGAGCGAATGCAAAACAAAAGGCAGAATCTGTCAAAAACAGAACAGTCTGGAATGACGAATTTTTTCGAGGCACTTAAGTTGCTCAGATGGAACTGGTCCAATTTAATGAAAGTTGCGTACATATCTGAGGAAGATGCGTGATTTTTTCAGAATTTTTCGAATTTTCTCAGGGAGAAAAGCTCAAATTCGTGACAGCTAAAAATCTGTTCTGCGCAGAAATCCAAATCTTGCATCAACTTTCAATAAAAGACTTTACTTGGCACAACAATGCAATAAAATAAAGATACAAAGGAGTTGCTACAGAAGTAACAACACCTTGACTCAAACAAAAGAAAAGCAAAAATAACAGAAAATAAAAACAATGGGTTGTCTCCCATAAGCGCTTTTCTTTAAAGCCTTTTAGCTAGGCATAGTGATTTTTATGATGCCACATAAGATGAGAGTTGAAACATAAAAAGAGCATCAAGAAGCATATATAAAACATGTTTAAATCTAACACTCTTTCTATGCATAGGAGTCTTGTAAGAAAACAAGTCAATGAAGAACAAAGTGACTAGCATAGAAAGCAAAACAAGTGTAACTTCAAAAATTTCAACATAAAGAGAGAAGACTTAATATTATTGTGATATATGAAATCGTGTCTCCCTCTCTCATAAGGACCAGTAGGTCTTAAAGTACCCAGCAAATAAAAGCAAATCAAGAGAAAGCTCAAAACATTCATCATAAAGAGAAGAATTTAGTAACATGAAGATTTCTATAACCATACTTTCCTCTCTCAAAATAATTTTCAGCGGCATCATGAATAAACTCAACAATATAGCTATCACATAAGCATTCTTATCATGATCCACATGCATAAAAGTATCATTACTCTCCACATAACATAATCATTAGTAATAGTGAGAGTAAAAGTATCACATCCATCATTGTAATCATCATAAATAGGAGGCATAGAATAATCAAAATGATTTTATCCTCAATAGTAGATGGACTGAGAATATCATATTCATCATTGTAAACATCATATATAGGAGGCATATCATAATCAACATAAACTATATCCTCAATAGTAGGTGGACTGAAAATATCACAATGATTATAATCATCATATATTGGAGGCAAAGTATCATCAAAGCAAATTTCCTCCTTAAAGCTTGGGGGACTAAAAATATCATATTCATCACAACTAGCTTCCCCAAGCTTAGACTTTTCCATAGCATTGGCAATAATGGTGTTCAAAGAATTTATAGTAATACCATTGCTACCATCATGCAAACAAGCCTCCATAGGTTTTTTAATTTTCTCTTCAAAAGCATCATGTCCTAATTCAATATAAAGTTCATAAAGATCTCTAATTTTTTTGTTGTTTTCCATTAAGCCTAACTAGTGAAAATAAAAACAAGAAACAAAAAGAATAATTGCAGAATCTAAAGGAAATAACTTCGAGCACTCACACACTAGCAACACTAGAAAATAGCTTAGTAGCCAGAGGATGTGAATACCTTTTACCTTACCTCCCCGGCAACGGCGCCAGAAAATAGCTTGATGTCTACGCACGCTTCTATTCTTGTAGACAGTGTTGGGCCTCCAAGAGCAGAGGTTTGTAGAACAGCAGCAAGTTTCCCTTAAGTGAATCACCCAAGGTTTATCGAACTCAGGGAGGTAGAGGTCAAAGATATCCCTCTCAAGCAACCCTGCAATTAAGATACAAGAAGTCTCTTGTGTCCCCAACACACCCAATACACTTGTCAGATGTATAGGTGCACTAGTTCGGCGAAGAGATAGTGAAATACAAGTAATATGGATGATTATAAGTAGTAACTGCAATCTGAAATAAAGATGGCAGCAAGCAAACATGTAGCAGAACTTGTTGTAAACGGTGTTTCAATGCTTAGAAACAAGGCCTAGGGATCATACTTTCACTAGTGGACACTCTCAACAATGATCTCATAACTGAATAAATAAAAGCTACTCTTAAACACTCTCTTGTTGGATAACAAACACCATTCATTGTGTAGGGCTACAAAAGCACACCTCAAGCCGGAGTAAACAAGCGCCACAACGTCATAAAGGATCACACACGGTGCACACACTGTCACCTTTACACCGTGGAGAGTACCGGAGTTCATATTAAAGTAACCTATAGAGTGCATAATAGATAAAGAGTAACATCTACATATTCAACTAGATTAGCACAACTGAACACAAGTAAATACTGCTCGGGATTATTCTCCTTCTTGATGAAGCAAGAGTACTATGCGTAGGGCTGCAAAGCACACCTCAAAGTCTGAGTAAACAAACACCACAATTCCCAAGAATAAGCCATGATAAATGTCTAAATTATTCATAGAGTCACACAAGTACCCACACTGTCACCTTGATACCGTGTTGTCACAATGACTCCAGAAACTAGACAAAATCACTTGAGTAGCATAAACATTATTAATGTATTCAGCGATACTAGCAATACACATGATCACATAAAGATCACACCATGGGAGAGAGAGATGAACCACATAGCTACCGGTAGAGCCCTCAGCCTCGGGGGAGAACTACTCCCTCCTCATCATGGGAGTCAGCAGCGGCGATGAAGATGGCGTGGAGTCGATGGAGATGACTCCGGGGGCAATTCCCCGTCCCGGCGGCGTGCCGGAACAGAGATTCTGTCCCCCGAAACTTGTCGTCGATGGCGGCGGCGCTGCGGAACTCTTCTGGAAATATGACTTCGTTTTTAGGGTTTTCGGGGGGAATAAATAGGCGAAGGGGCGACGTCGGTGGAGCCCCGAGGGGCCCAAACCATAGGCTGGCGCGGCAGCCGCGCCGCCATGTGGTTTGGCCACCTCCTGGCTCCTCTTCGTCTCTCCTTCGGACTCCGTGTACGTGTTGGAAAAATAGGGACGTGGCCTTTTGTTTCGTGCAATTCCGAGAATATTCGCAGAAGTACTTTTCTGGAACCAAAAACAGCAGAAAACAGGGAACTGGCACTGTGGCATCTTGTTAATAGGTTAGTCCCAGAAAATGCATAAAAGTGATATGAAGTGTATATAAAACATGTAGCAATTGGTATAATATAGCATGGAACATCAGAAATTATGGATACGTTGGAGCCGTATCAGCGACATGCTCAGGGGAAATCCTAGGATGTTGAAGATGCACCGGTTATTACTCAATTGTGATAACCATGCCCAAAAAGGAGAGATGCAGCAGAGTCATGAACATAGATGGGGGATTCGCTAAGAGAATTCTGGTCACAACCCAGATGGTTCCAAGACAGAATCTCCAGCTATGGCAGGGTTAAAGTTACATAGTCATCAGAGGTGTGGTAGATGGTTGAACATTACCAAGAACAAGGCGTGGGCTGGCGTCCTGAGCAATCTTCCCATGGGCATCCTTTACTGCGTCTACTATGAACTCCATAGAACACTTAGCCGGAACATGATCATTTCCTTCGCATAGGTAGCAAGTGGCGCTAGCGGTTGGGCACTTGCCAAGTGGATGCGCGTTGAAACAGTGCGGGCAACTGCCGGGGCATTGACTCGCCTGATGTCCACCCCTTCCGCACTGACTACACGCCTTTCCTTGTGGTGGTCCCCTCTTTCTGGTGTACTTAAGGGGCACTTCCGGCACTGATGTCCGCGTTCCCTACAAGTGTAACACCTGCGTTTGTCTATAGCCTTGGCGTCCGGTCCTCTGACTTCGATGAGGTCCTCACTAATTTTCTTGGGCAGATCTTCAGATGTATGGGATTCCTCCCGATCAAAGGGTGTCGAGTGGGTTCCTGGGTGGCTTCGATTTGATGGAGCGGAGGACTTTGTGCCATTCTGTAGATTTGACAAGGACGCAGTTAGTATCCACCTCGGTATGGTTGAGACATTAGTATTAGCGTACTCAAGTACACAGACTAGGGACGATAATACTTTGGGCAACAACGAACAAGGAACCAACAAGATGGGACTTGGGTCAAAGATCAGCATCATGTACCAGTAGCGTGAGATTCAAATGGCTAAGAAACCACGTGATTCAACCCACACTATCCGGCACAATCCGGGACCTTCTGTTCAAGTCCTTGGGTTAAAACCCAACAATACTGAGGATGATCACATATTCGTTGGGTAACGGTGTTCAAGCATCTGAGTTGATTTTAGTTTGCAGCGCAGCGGGAGCAACCGGACACATAACACTAAAGGTAGAACCCAACCCCGTGTTTCTCATCTTTTACTTCAAAAACTTAGGATCATGAGGAGTAAAACTTTAAACTCAAATCGAGATAAGATTGCTCCGAGATTAGAGTGTAACCAGGTAAGGAGTAAAAAGAATCCTAAGATGGTTTTCACAACTCATTTTTAGGTTAAAATATTTTCACAAACACTAAACTCAACGTCGACCAGTAGAAGGGTTTCCTGCAGGCAGTACTGCTCTGATACCAACTTGTGGCGCCCCGACCCGACTGCTATACAGTGATGCTGTGTGTCACCGGTTAAGCAATACAACCGGAGATTACGGGTTTACCAATCCCCGGCCAAAACCTTTGGCAGGCGTTTCTCGGAATTGATCATCGGCAACGCAACACCCCGATTGATGCCTTAACACAGGCACAACTATCAATGCATAATAGAGAGATCAAGACTTGTGGAACAACTGGCACATCACAGACTCTACGACACAAAAATCATTATAGTTCAACTCTTATAATAGAGAAAGATAGCAAATTACAACCAGAGGTCACAGACCCAACATTACAACATGCGGAAGCGAATTAAGTTGTTCTAAACAACAAGATCCAGATTATGGCCTAAGAGGCCTACAAATAAACATCTAAGCGCCAGCTGTTCCGGGATGTCCCAAGCTGCCACCTGGGAACCCCAGACTACTCGTCGACGTCCACAAAGAACCCACCTTCGAGGTCGGTGAAGTCCTCCTCTGAAACAAAACAAACGACGTTGAGTTTGACGAACTCGCAAGATTATATATAGAGCTTTAGCTCGATGAGGCTTTCAAAGTTTTATGGCTGTTTTGCATAAAGCTGATTTTATTTATAGAAACATAACTCCATGGCATCGCCTAATCAGAATATTTTCAAAATGGGGTAAGAAGTAACTCTTTTCTTTTGCTCAACTTTCTCACCATCAACCACCATCATCATTGTACCTGTTCTACCAAGGCACCTCCCCGAATCACCCTCGAGGAAGCTAACCTTGCATTCTTGGGTGGTACCTTTAGTACCCAGATTTTAATCATTCCATTCAAGTTATTCTATGGTCTCTGAATCCGTCACCAAGTCGTCCATAACCGTGGACACGGCTTTTCGAAAAGATTTATCCCTGCAGGGGTGTACAATGTGAAAGTCGCCAGGCTCCCGAGGGCCCTCCCAGCTTCTTATCCATGCGTACCGTCCGGCCCATTGCCTAGCTCTTAGCTCTCTTCCGGGGAAAGCCGGCTGTGTGGGAGCGGCTACAACCTTTACCTCGCTTAAGACTAACCCAGGATCATCAGTGGCGGTAGGACACCAGTGCCTCCAACACCCTGTCCCGCGGCCACTTACTTTCCTAGACACCACAGTCCTCATCTCAGTCTTGGCCACCATCTCAACGCACGCGCAAATGGAAAGCCAAACTAGAGGACCCTCGGCTAGTCCGCCACAAGTTAGTCGGTCGACGAGGTTCCATATGCCCACGCATGGTTGCACGCTCATCTTGGCTCGTAGGCGAGAACTTGCATCTAGGCGATGAGAACGAGACAACCCACCACATCCACTGTGGCCTCTCATCCCCGCCTTTAAACAGTTTATTGAAGTCACCACCATTTCTCCATCACATCCGAACATTCCATCACTGTCACAACAATGAAACATCCACCGGACTGCTCAGCATTTCACTAAGCATGGCTAAGCATATACATAGCATAGTTAAGTAACTCCGGCAGCAATACATTCCTATGGATATTAGGAGGGGAAACAGGTAATGGCATCGGAAACTTAATGCAACTATAGGATACTCTAATCCAACCAAATTGACATTTGGAATCGCATGCAATATTGTAGTGGAGAAAATATTTGCGGAAACATAGGTGGAGACATGCTTAGAGGGGGGATTACGCTTGCCTTGTTCAGCGGGCTGGTAATACGGGTCGTCCGGGTATTGTGGTGAAACCCCGACTCCTTGATCTATCGATGTATAAAAACACCGGAAAGCACAATCAAATACCACACCATATAAAACAAGTGCAATGCACAAGCACATGATGATATGACATTTTAAATGCACCATAAAAACATTGAACATGACCAACAAGTTAAATGGGGTCCCAATTATATTTATTGCATTGTTTGGAATACTCCCCATATTTAAACTTAATGGAATTAGACAATCTTGAAAAAGTACAGTACTGAAATATTGATCACACATGCATGCAATTGATGTTACTGGTTAGATCATAATCTTATGAGCATTTTGATATATTAAACACAATTTTCTGATTAACCAATAAAAAGTTATTGCATTTTTAATATTTGATTTAGTGCTGCCATTTTAGCAATTTATTTTAAACAACACTAAAACTATTTATCCATGCTTGGAAATGAAGTGGAACTTGAAGTACTTTTGTTGCTGAACATTTTGGTATATCACACTTAATTTTTGGATCAATTTTTATAAGGTTATGAATTTTACAACATCCATTTCATTTCTGCCATTTCACAAAAAGGCAAGAAACATTTATTTCCAGTAATCATTTCAACATGCAATTGACATGAAAAATGTAAAGTTTCTTCCCCTGGTCATTTAGAGACCAAGTTTGCATTTTTCTGATCTATCAATAAAAAGATATGGATTTTCCAAGATTCATTTCTTTTCTGCCCTTTTCTTCAATTTAATAAAACATCAATTAAACTAATTCATTTGGATGTGCGAGTTGTACCATTAGACAGGTTTCACTTTTCTGAGCATTTTGGTACCTTGTTTATGAATTTTGGACAAGTATTTTAAAAGTTATTGATTTTACAATTTCCTATTTGAATCTGAAACCAATTAAGCAATTTCTTTTAATTCTTATAAAACGTGCTGGAACTTTTGTACCGAGCCCGTGGCTAGTCCAGGTCACTGACGAGTGGGCCAGGTGCCACGTAGGCAAGCCACGCAAGCACGCGGGCCCAGCGGCCGTTTGACCACAACGGTGCCACGACCGGCGCGACGCGCGGTGGCCGCCGGCGGTGTCGATCAAGAATCCGTCAACACCGCATGCGTGGAGACGAGCTAGGATGCGCGTTCGATGCGCGCAAGCTCGGTGAGCCTATATACGGCGGCGACGCTACCTAACGGTCACCGGAGTCGCCGGAATGGACGTCGAATAGCGGCGGCCGTCGGCGAGCTACGGAGAACTACTACTACGAGGTGAACTAGAGCGAGAGGAAGGGAATGGGGATGTCCCAGAGGTTGCTCTGCTCACCCTAGCAGCGTGGATGTGCTCCGTTGGAGCTGCGGTGGTCGGAGACGGCGGCAATCGGGCGGCGGAGCTTCGGCCGGAGCGGAGGAAGAAACGGACGGCCAGCTCGATTCGCGGCACCCGAGCTCGATTTACTTGGACGTAAAGGAAGTAGACGTCACGGCGAAGGCGGCAGTGTGCTTCGATCTGCTCTGCGCTTCCTAGAACGGCGGCGATTCGACGACGGACGAGAGCTACGGCTCGGCCATGGCTGCAGAGAAAGAGGAAGAAGGGAGCGAGATATTTCTGGGGGAGAGAGAGAGCAGAGCACGCCTCAGTGGTGCTCTTATCCCCTCGGGGTGGACAGCGTCGAGCAGGGGAGCAGTGGAGGGCACGGCGGCGAGCGGGTGCGGCTCCAGCAAGCTCGCCGTCGGTCGCTACAGGAGAAGACGATCTTTTTGCAGAGAACCCCCTGGTCTTATTTTCCCAATTACAGCTAGGTCCTTTTCAGCTCTGTTTTAAATTAACCAGCACTGTATTTGAATTAATTGAGGCACTTAAACACCTCCAAAAATTCTGTAAAATTTTGTGCATTCTCCCTGCACCTTTGGCAAGCACTCCTAAAATTTTTAAGGCATTTGGAGTCCATTTACTTGGGGATTAAAATAGGGAGTTGCTTATGGCAATTTTCTTAAATTCCAATTTATTTTCCTTTACAAAATTTAAGCAAGCTCCAAATATTAATTTTGAACTCTTGGAACTTCCTTGACACATATAAGATGTCAAGATATTTTTGTTTTGCAAGTTGAGTGCTTTCATTGATTTGAAATTTGTTAGAGCAAGTTTGGCATTATTTTTTTAGGTGGTGCCAAACCACCACAATTTTCTAACCCCACAACAATTCCCTAGCAACAATTCCCTAATCAAAAGCTAAAGGTTCCATTTTGTACACATTGATGCAAGGATGCCATGATGCAATGTACCAAAAGTGGAAAAATTACACAGGTTTTTAGGTTCTCAAACTTTGGGCTGTTACATAGGGTTTACCCCGTCGACGACAATACATATAGACCTCCAGGGCAGCGCTGGGGGAGGACACGTGACCAGTACAACGCTGGGGGAGGACACGTGGCCAGGGCAGCGATAGGGGAGGACACGTGAACTGACACGAGTCGTGACCGCAAAGCCCGCCTTTAGTCCAGGTTGGTAACACCAACCGGGAGTAAAGAAGCACACGGATCGTGTGTTTCTTTCAAGCGCTTGTGAGCCGTTGGATCAAGGGTATGTTTCTTTCAAGCGCTTGTGAGCCGTTGGATCAGGGGCGTGTGTTTTTTTAGGGCAAAATCAGTGTTGAATCAGCCACATGACCCAATATATAGCCCCCCTCTCGGACACGTTCGACACTCAGTGTAGTTCATTTGATATACAAAGCATTCGGATTCCCTGCATACGTCCGACGGTGCATTTGATATGCGGGCACTCAGGAGCCACCGTCGGGCTGTATGCAGGGGAAACCGTGTGTTTTGTTCCAACTTTTTTAGAACACAGTTACATAAAAGGTTTAATACATTGTTACACATCACCACCGTAGCCATGGACAATCTTCATCATTTAACACGATGCTTGGGTCAGTTTTCGCCAACAATCTTCTTCTTCTTTCAGCGTGTCACTTTCTTCTGATTGCGCCGTAGCCATGGACAATCTTCATCATTTAACACGATGCTTGGGTCAGTTTTCACTGCGAAGGGCCGAATTTCGTCAAACTTATTGTAATCTTCTGACATGTCTGTCTTGTCCTCCACTCCCACGATGTTTCTTTTTTCCTCATCGTATGATGTATTCGCTTGCTTATCTTTTTTTTTTTCGGTCTGGAAGACATGTCCTTCACATAGAAAACCTGAGCCACGTCATTGGCTAGGACGAATGGTTGGTGTCGTACCCAAGATTCTTGAGATCCACTGTAGTCATTCCGTACTTCGGGTCTACATTTACCCCGCCTTCCAGGTTGAACCATTTGCACCAGAACAAAGGTACCTTGAAAGAAGGTCCATAGTCAAGTTCCCATATCTGCTCTATGTAACCATAATATGTGTCCTTTTTCCCATTGTTGTTTGTTGCATCAAAGCGGACACCACTGTTTTGGTTGGTGCTCTTTTTATCTTGGTCGGCCGTGTAAAATGTATTCCCATTTATCTCGTACCCTTGAAAAGTCAATATAGTCGAAGATGGTGCTTTGGCCAACAAGTATAGCTGTTCTTCAACAGTGCTGTCATTAATGAGACGTGTTTGCAACCACCCGCTGAAAGTCTTCATGTGTTCTCTTTCAATCATTCTTCACTGCACCGGGCATTTAGAGCGTAAACTATTCATGTGTTCCTTGATATACGGAGCCACCAAGCTGGAATTATGTAGAACTGTGTAGTGTGCTTGATTGAAAGAATCCCAGTCCTTACATATTATTGCTTTCTTTCCTAGCGTGCCTTTTCCACGCAGTCTCCCCTCATGGCGCGATTGAGGAACACCGATCGGCTTAAGGTCAGGAATAAAGTCAACACAAAACTCAATGACCTCCTCTGTTCCATAGCCCTTGGAGATGCTTCCTTCTGGCCTAGCACGGTTATGAACGTATTTCTTTAAGACTGCCATGAACCTCTCAAAGGGGAACATGTTGTGTAGAAATACAGGACCGAGAACGTTAATCTCTTCGACTAGGTGAACTATGAGGTGCGTCATAATATTGAAGAAGGATGGTGGGAACACCAACTCGAAGCTGACAAGACATTGGACCACATCCTTCTGTAAACTTGGTAGAGTTAATGGATTGATCACCTTCTGAGAAATTGCATTGAGAAATGCACATAGCTTCACAATGGGTACTCGAACATTTTCCGGTAGAAGCCCCCTCAATGCAACCGGAAGTAATTGTGTCATAATCACGTGGCAGTCATGAGACTTTAGGTTTTGGAACTTTTTCTCTGCCATGTTTATTATTCCCTTTACATTCGACGAGAAGCCAGACGGGACCTTGATACTGCTCAGGACTTCAAAAAAGATCTCCTTCTCTTCTCTGGTAAGAGCGTAGCTGGCAGGACCTTGATACTTCTCTGGATTAAGGTGGTCGTCTCGTTCGTGCATATGTTGATGGTTCAGCCGTGCATCCGGTGTATCTTTCGTCTTCCCATACACGCCCAAGAAGCTTAGCAGGTTCACGCAAAGATTTTTCGTCACGTGCATCACGTCGATTGCAGAGCGAACCTCTAGGATTTTCCAATAGGGTAGCTCCCAAAATATAGAGCACTTCTTCCACATGGGTACGTGTTGTCAGCGTCATTCGGAACAGATAGACTGCCAGGACCCTTTCCAAAGATTACTTCTAAATCCTTGACCATGTCATATATAACATCACCATGAGGGCAGGTAGGCTTCGTCCGGTGATCTGCCTCACCTTTGAAATGCTTGCCTTTCTTTCTTACGGG
Source organism: Poa pratensis (assembly GCA_947311845.1). Classification (NCBI taxonomy): domain Eukaryota; kingdom Viridiplantae; phylum Streptophyta; class Magnoliopsida; order Poales; family Poaceae; genus Poa; species Poa pratensis. The sequence continues at coordinate 3,391,754 of CAMZMU010000103.1, forward strand.
ATGCTGTTTGGAAGAAATCGACGATGACCCGGGTACACATTCTTGTTACCTAAATATATACTTTCAGTCTTATCTAAACAGTGCGTGCATGCATTGTATCCCTTGTTTGACTGTCCTGAAATGTTACTAAGAGCAGGCCAATCATTGATGGTTACAAACAACAACGCTCGTAGGTCAAATTCCTTTGTTCGTGCTCATCCCACACAGGTACACCTTCGTCACGCCACAACTGTAAAAGTTCTTCAACCAATGGCCTCAGGTACACATCAATGTCGTTGCCGGGTTGCTTCGGACCTTGGATGAGCACTGGCATCATAATGAACTTCCGCTTCATGCACAACCAAGGAGGAAGGTTATAGATACATAGAGTCACAGGCCAGGTGCTATGACTGGAGCTCTGCTCCCGAAAGGATTAAAGCCATCTGTACTTAGACCAAATCTTAAGTTCCTTGCGTCAGCTGCAAATGTCGGGAACTCCCTGTCGATTTTTCTCCACTGCGACCCATCAGCGGGGTGTCTCAGCATCAGGTCTTTCTTACGGTCTTCTTTGTGCCATCGTAACAACTTTGCATGCTCTTTGTTTTGGAACAAACGTTTCAACCGTGGTATTATAGGAGCATACCACATCACCTTGGCAGGAACCCTCTTCCTGGGGCACGGCTCGCCCTCAACATCACCAGGGTCATCTCGCCTTATCTTATACCGCAATGCACCGCATACCGGGCATGCATTCAAATTCTCGTACTTCTCACCGCGGTAGAGGATGCAGTCATTGATGCATGCATGTATCTTCTGCACCTCTAATCCTAGAGGGCAGACAACCTTCTTTGCTTCGTACGTACTGGGGGTAATACGTTATCCCTTGGAAGCATCTTCTTTATTATTTTCAGCAAATTTTCAAATCCCCTGTCAGATGTACCATTCTCTGCCTTCCATTGCAGCAATTCAGTGTGGTACCAAGCTTTTTCTGGCCATCTTCGCAAGTTGGGTACAACAATTTTTTTGATCCTCTAACATGCTCTCCAACTTCAACCTCTCGTTTTCACTTCCGCTATTTATCATCAAGAATGGCCCGACCAAAATCATCATCGGGCTCATCAACAATGGGCTCTTCTTCAGCTTCGTCTTCCCCCATTGTAGTATCACCGTCTTCAGTGAACGTAGGATAGTTGTCATTATCCTCTTCTTCTTCATTTTCTTCCATTATAACCCCTCTTTCTCCGTGCTTGGTCCAACAATTATAACCGGACATGAAACCGGACTGCAACAGGTGGACGTGAATGGTTTTTGAGGTAGAGTAATCCTGCGTATTCTTGCAGACACTACATGGACAAGAAATAAAACCATTCGACGGCTTGTTTTTCTCAGCCACACGGAGAAAACTATGCATGCCATTAATATAGTCGGGACAGCGTCGGTCACTGTACATCCATTGCCGGCTCATCTGCATTATATAAATATATCAAAAACCATTACACTACATCATGAATATATAATAGTGACCAAATTAATTAATACAAGTTCATCACATTAAAACCAAAGTAGAGTAGTGCCCAAATGTAATACATAGTTCTCATAAAACATACATTAATTGAAACTAACATACAACTATCTAAAGAATTTAAATCCAACAACAAATGCGATCAAAATCGCAACTAAGGTAATTATTGAACCAACAACATAATGATACCAAGCCTCTTGACTAATGGCATATTTTCTAATCTTTTTAATCTTCAAGCGCATTGCATCCATCTTGATCTCGTGAGCATCGACGACGTCGGCAAGCTTGAACTCGTGTTCATCGACGATGTCGGCAAGCTTGAACTCCAATTTCATCTTCTCTTCTAGGCATTGGAGACGAAGATCTTCACTTCTTTTCAATTTTGCTTTCAAATCATTGTTTTCTTTTACAAAAAACTCGACAATAGGGTCGGTTGGAATTTCCGGTTCAACTACCTCCTAGATAAAAGCGTCTATGTCAAGTTGGTAGGTATAATTGTTATAAACACGAAATGAAACAAATAGTTATAAAAATATACCACATCCGAATCATAGACCGGACGAGGGCCGACGGGGGCGGATATCAAAACCATGACACTATACATATAAAAAAACATAAGAAAATTATACAAGAAATAACTATGCATTTAAATCATACAAGTAATTTTTCTTTAAAATAAAAGATAAAAAAAGAGGCTCACCGAGGTGGTGCCGGTGACGGGACGGCGCGGGCTATCGACGGCGGTGAGGACGGGGACGGAACGACACTAAAACCCACAAATCATAAATTAATTTGAGCTCAAAATGCATATAAAAAAATGAACTCCCTAACTTAGGCATTTCATCAAACACCTAGCTAGCACTACAAAATTGAAATGAGCTAAACTAGCAATGGAATGAGCTAAAGTAGCAACGCCGGAAGAAATGATGAAGTTGCTAACCCTTGAATAGATGGGGTGCCTTCAATCTTCACAAATGGTGAAAAAAAATGGGGATTAACTTGAGTGAGGGAGAGGAAATGGAGGAGAAAAATGGTGATGTTTCGAGCAATGAAAAATGGAGAGGAGCCGGGGTGGAAGAAGATGATATAGGAACCTTTGGTCCCGGTTCGTAAGGGTGCTTGCGCTGGCGCTGGGCCCGCCTCTACGCATGCCGCGACCCTTTCATCCCGGTTCGTAACACGAACCGGGACCAAAGGTTCCTAACGTCCCTGCACTAGCCCATTTGTCTCGGTTCATAATTTGGTCGGGACAAAAGGGCCGAACCGATGGTGGGTTTTCTACAAGTGCCTGTACGATTATATGGTGAGATTGGTTTTGTGTGGCGACTACACAACGCACTAAGGCGTGGCTATCTTGATAATAGTTTAGGGTTTACATGTACAACAAACTAACCGACGGTTAGTGATACGTCTCAAACGTATCTATAATTTTTGATGTTACATGCTTGTTTTATACCAATTGCTACATGTTTTACATACACTTCATACCATTATTATGCATTTTCTGGGACTAACCTATTAATAAGATGCCGAAGCGCCAATTCCTGTTTTCTGCTGTTTTTGTATTCCAGAAAAGCTATTCTGGAAATATTCTCGGAATTGGACGAAAATTTACGGAGGCTCCTATTTTATCAGAAGACACCTGGAGTCCGAAGGAGAGACGAAGTGGAGCCACGAGGGCTCCACACGTGGGCTCGGCGCGGCCAAGGGCCCACCGGCGCCCAGGGGTGGTGTCGCCTCCTCGTGCACCGCCTCGCGACGCCCTTTGGACTATATATTGCCCCTGACCTAAAACTCACAGAACAATCGACGATTTCTCCAGAAGAGTTCCGTAGCTCCGCCGCCACCAAAAACCCTAATTCGGGGGACAGAAGTCTCTGTTTCGGCACCCTGCCGGGACGGGGAATTGCCCCCGGAGCCATCTCCATCGACTCCACCGCCATCTTCATCGCCGTTGCTGCCTCCCATGATGAGGAGGGAGTAGTTCTCCCCGAGGCTGAGGGCTCTACCGGTAGCTATGTGGTTTACCTCTCTCTCCCATGGTGTGATCTTTATGTGATCATGAGCATTGCTAGTATCGCTGAATTCATATGTAATGTTTATGCTACTCAAGTGATTTTATCTAGTTTCCGGAGTCATTGTGACAACACGGTATCAAGGTGACAGTGTGGGTACTTGTGTGTGACTCTATAAATAATTTAGATATTATCATGGCTTATTCTTTGTGTAATTGTGGTGTTTGTTTACTCAGACTTTGAGGTGTGCTTTTGTAGCCCTACGCATAGTACTCTTGTTTCACCAAGAAGGAGAATAATCCCGAGTAGCACTTACTTGCGTTCAGCTGTGCTAAAATGTTGAGAGATACCACTAGTGAAAGTATCACTAGTACAGAACGACACATCGGAAACGGGCCAAAAACCCCATCGAAAACGGAAAAAGGGTCCGTGTCCCCGACCCCGTTACTGATGTGAAGGCCCTCATCGGTAACGGAGGCGAAAAACCGTCGCTGATGAGGCGTCGGTTTGGCAACGGTTGTGCACAACCTCCGTTTCTGATGTGTCGGAACATCAGTAACGGAGATTCTGTTTCTGCTCGTTTGCATTGAGGTTTCTTCATAAGCCTAGAGCAGGAATAGATTTGGCACTGGACATTTAAAATTTCACAGCAGAAGCACAGAAAAGCTAACAAATTCATTCATTCATAAGGTATAACAAATGTCACCGATACATTGCATCACAAGACAACCAATTACTTATCTTCATTGTCATGCCTCTCTAAATCTATCATTGACATGTCTAGCTAAATCTATCTATGTCATGCCTCTCTAAACTCTTGTCATTTCCAACTTAATTTATCTTCATGACTTGCTGTTAGAGTTCATGAATTCAATCTTCTTCTTGGACGGTGTCGCCAAAATATAATCAACTCGCCGCTTTGTCCCCGACCTTGTATTTAGCTCATTTAAATGAGCTAAACGGATCAGCACCATGCTCTGCACATAGTGCAATAAGCGAGTGCTGATGTACTGAAGGTGCCTCTTTTGTAAACTGGTCACTGAAATGCAAAGAGAGAATATATGACTCCATGTTAGCTCACTATACATCTAGCATAAAGGACATACAACACAAAAGGATGCATAAGACAGAATAACAAACTTACAAATCCATTGCATAGTTGTTGTGTACCAACAATTATGCCGGACGACAAGCGCACCTTGGCTAAGGACCCGGCTTTTTATACAGTGTCACCGAAATGTACATCTGTTTTGCAAAGGAGATAAGTCAGCCATGAGTTTCATACACTACCGATTTGTGCTAGTTATGTTCTTTTCGAGCGACACTACGTAGTCGTCCTCAGTGGCGGAGCTAGAACATATTGAACCAGGATGCGCACATGTTACCACAATACATTTAAAACAATTTTTAGGGGTGCATATGTGATGAAAAATTGCTAATTTACAAAGAAAAATTCCTTCTCCCGGTGTCCTTTGCACCCGGCTGGCTCAAGGTGGATCCGCCAGTGGTCGTCCTCATCGTCCTCGGATGTATTACAACCCTAGTTCTAGTTCTGTTCATGAGTGTCCTATGGAAGAAAACCTAAGCAGAACAATGACAACAACCCTAGTTCGTCGGCACGATGGTCGGTCACAAATAGATGTATTACCTTTGGATCTGGCGGCGGGAGTACGTAGTCGTCCTCGTCGTCCTCGGATCGACACGCCATGCACCTCCAGCTACAGATCAGGCGACGAGATCTGCCCGGGTGGAGCAAAGAACGGGTACGCGCTGCCACGGTCGGAGGAGAGGAAGATGCGCGCCGACACGGTCGGAGGAGAAGAAGATGCGCGTCGCCACGGTCGGAGGGAGGGAGATGCGCGCCGCCACGGTCGGAGGAGAGGAAGATGCGCGCCGCCACGGTCGGAGGAGAGGAAGATGCGCGCCGCCACGGTCGGAGGGAGGGAGATGCGCGCCGCCACGGTCGGAGGGAGGGAGATGCGCGCCGCCACGGTGGAGCTAAGATCTGGTGCTGCGTGGAGGCACCGCCACACTTTGAGAGTGAGGCTGAGAGTGAGCGATAGAGTTTAGGGCTGTGTGAAGGGCGCATTTATAGGTAGAACATCGGAAACGGAGGGTATAAACAACCGTTTCCTTTGATTTTTTCACTGACACACTGGGCTTATACTGATCTCTACTAGTATTGAAGTTGAAGAACATAAAAATAAATAACTATAACTACTCCTCGGCCTCCGCCTTCTCCTGCTCGTATGCGAGGAGAGCCGCGTAGTTGTCCGTGTCGTCGCGCGGCTCCTCGCCGACGATGTCATCGCCGCCCGTGCGCCCCTCCCACATCTCGTCGTCGTCGTAGGCAGGATCGTCGCGCAGCTCCGGCGGGAGGAGGAGCCGGCGGCTCTGAAGCAGCTCAACTCTTTCCGGCGGCATAGGCACCGACGCGCGGTTGAGGTGCCAGCCACCGGGTAGCCGAACCTTTGACCATGGCACTGGCCTCCTATATTGCCAGTGCCGCTCCGCGACGGCCTGCCCGACGATGACGCGGTTCCATCCAGGCGACCGTGGACGAGCGTCTCTCCGCCGCGGCGAGCGGCTGCGGTCGCGGGCGCCCGAGGATCCCGCGTCCTCTTCCGGCGGCATAGGCACCCTCCTGTGGTTGACGCGCCAGCCAGCGGGGAGGCTAACATTTGACCAGGGCACTGGCCTCCTATATTGCCAGTGCCTCTGCGTGACGGCCTCCGGCCCGACGACGCGGTTCCAATTCAGCGAAAGCGGGAAACTGCTGCGGCGAACGCCCGAGGAGTTGCTAGGAGTATCCATGGCTGCGGCGAAGTGGCGTACTGAGATAGCAGGGAGGTCGTGGGTTTTTAAGGAGTAGTGGGCGGTGCCGCGGCGCCACTACGCCATAGCAGTTACTCCGCTCGCATCGAATTCCAAGAAGATGGAACGTGTCCACATTACACACGGACACACAAAAGTCTCCGTTGCTATAGAGGCACATATCGGAAACGGAGCCAGAATTAAGACCGTTGCCAATACTATGGGTAACGGAGTTAATACTTTCTCCGTTACCTATGTTGACGGGCCAGCCACGGCCCAGGTCAGGTTTGTACGCACTGGCCGCGCGGAAAGCGCGATTCTCCGTCGCCTAACGCCTGCCGTTTCCATAGAGGGGTATCCGATGTGTCGTTCTGTACTAGTGTATGATCCCTAGGCCTTGTTTCTAAGCATTGAAACACCGTTTACAACAAGTTCTGCTACATGTTTGCTTGCTGCCATTTTTATTTTAGATTGCAATTACTACTTATAATCATCCATATTACTTGTATTTCACTATCTCTTCGCCGAACTAGTGCACCTATACATCTGACAAGTGTATTAGGTGTGTTGGGGACACAAGAGACTTCTTGTATCTTAATTGCAGGGTTGCTTGAGAGGGATATCTTTGACCTCTACCTCCCTGAGTTCGATAAACCTTGGGTGATTCACTTAAGGGAAACTTGCTGCTGTTCTACAAACCTCTGCACTTGGAGGCCCAACACTGTCAACAAGAATAGAAGCGTGCGTAGACATCAGTTAGGATTTCATCTAGTCAATCTAGGTTAAATCTAACTAGGTTATCGTCATGATATACATGTTAACTCTAACACCCTCTCTCGGTCTCAACAGTGCCATGCATATTGAGATTGCGCCTACAAGCTAGAAATAGGCAAAGACAATGGCTTGGTGAAGATATATGCCAATTGAATTTTGGAGGAAATAAACTTAATCTGAAGGAGTTTTTGTGCCACCCGCTCTCTCACAAAATGGTAGTCCATTTCAATGTGTTTTGTCCTCTCGCATGGAACACCAGGTTAGAGGTCAAATACGTTGCTCCAGTGTTATCACACCATAGGATAGATGGATTTGGCTGCGAAAGTCTGAGCTCATGAAGCAATGACTGGAACCAAATTAACTCTGCAGTTGCATTGGCCAAAGCTTTATATTCAAATTTTGTGATGGAGTGAGAAACTGTCGGCTGTTTGCCGGACTCCACTCACTAGTACAGAATAGCTCATTGGCAACGTGTGACATATGCCCCTTGGCAACGTGTGGGCACACGTTGCCAGTGTCACGCTACTGCTATTTGTACTGGCAACGTGTGCTGGGGCACGTTGCCAGGGTCCATAATAATGGCAACGTGTGCTTATAGCGCGTGTTGCCACAGTTTACATATCGGCAACGCGTGCAGGACTTACACGTCGCCAGCTATGGATATGTAGCAGCAACGTGCTTTCTTTGCACGCGTTGCTACCTATTTTTTGAATATATATAATTTGTAAATAATTTATTTAATTCCAGCATTTGCACAGTAAATTAACAGCAGCATATAAAGTGTACGAAATAGCAGTAATAACATACAACGATACAGATAAGTAGGTATGCATCGAAAGTCTCGCATAGGTACATAATTGAGTCATCCATGTGCTTACAAAGTCACCAAACATCAAGAGTTTTCATCCTAAGGTACAAGTAGTTCGCTCATCATCTAAAGCATGATGAGATACAACAGAAACAGAATGACTAGTAGCAAGACAACGGTAATGAAGTTCTTCAACAGAATGACCACCTCCCTCTAGCTAAGGACTCCAAGTAGCTTGCTTATGAACGACTTGTGAATGTTGCTCGGGAACTTGTGCACCTGCGGGTGACAAAGATGTGTCATAACGAATAGTCAGGGGGAAGTATGAAACATAAATATAAGGCAAACGAAATGCAAGAGTAAAATTTTTAGCAAGAGAATGAACATATTTAAAAGCATGCCTGATTCATAACGCAAGAAGTTCATGTTGTAAATCAAAAAAAGGTCGCACTTTAGTTTGATATCTTTGGCGGCCGCTCCGGAAGAATGTCACCTAATGGGGCAAATGGCCTCATGTTGCCCTATCCCTCTAAGCGTTCTTTTACCTCAGCCTTCGTTAATTCCTTGGCGTGGAACATTCTGTTGGGTAGAACGACATCCGTGTAGATGTTTGACGCAAGCGCCTGTTGGATGCGACACAGATTATTCCTAACCACTTTGGCCGAAGCCTTTGCCATGTCATTGCACTATTTGCGGATATGAGATTGGTCTTTGTCACATGGCATGCGAAGGTTTTCTTGATCTCTTACAAACTCTTGTATTTGAAGCATGACGTAGAAGGCATCAAGCTTAGTGTTCTCAACTTGCTTAAGGCAGGGGAAATTGGTATGGTGAGTGAATGCTAAGCTGCCTGACTTGCACTTTTTGACTTTGAGCACGTTTCCACGCATGATGAACCAGGCGATACAACAATTCAGAAGCTTCTCGATTCGCTCGTAGTCCTCCTTTTTTGCCTTTGGGTACGAGTCCAAATACAAAGCTTGCGATACATTCGGCCACAGAACGATGAGGATGTGGCGGTAGCTGCCCAAATGAATTGAAATCAACCATCATCCTCAAATACACCTTCATACGTGCAAAGGAATGATGGAAATTTGCGAAAGCAGAAAATGACTTACTTGAGAGAGAAAGGAAGGAGCATGATTTCCTTGAGTCTATTTTGTTGCATGAACATGTCGACGATGTATTCCAGCACCAATTGAGTTCCTTGTGTGGTTGTCAACATGTTCTCATACAAGTGATAGTGGTCCGCTATCGCGATCTTTGAGTTACTCTCTTTTGAGATCATGTATGCTTGGTGAAGCGCATGATAGCGGATCAAGGACGAATCAAGGCGATGCAAATGAAACAGGTCGAAGATGTCCTCAAATCTCAGCAAGATAAGATCCGCATGGAATGTATCGACAAAGGAGAAGCCCTGTGGGACCTTAGCCGCGAAAAGCGGGCGTCTATCTGTATTGGGTTGGGTAAGAAGATGGGTCTCATAGGACAGAACTCGTTCATGTAGGTGTTTTGCATCCCCAACCATTATTGACAGCATACCAGGGGGTAGCATTGGTTGGCCCCCGATATGATAATGTCGCACTTTCGGCCTGGGTATCCTATCATACATCCGTTCCGTGTGCGGAGCTGGTTGGCTGTGGGACTTAGAGGTGCCAGCTTTGGTCTTGTTATATTTTTTCCGCACCTTCTTCTCCTTGGGCACGCGCGCCTCCTTCTGGGTGGGCACGGACGCCTCCTTCTGGGTGGGCACGGGCGCCTTACCACATAGAGACGCATTTAGCGTCTTAGTCAATGTGCCCGGGCTAATCAAGGTGGTGGGCGACGGTTGGGTGAAGGCAGCTGGAGCCGTTTCTTGAGAATCGACGAACTCCAGAGACTTCTTACACTCATGACGTTGTTGCTCCGGGAGGTCCTCACACATTTAATTATCGGGATCATGGTAGGGTGAATCATCTTGCTGAGCGCCCACAAGGTCAGAGCAGCCTCCACAACAGTTGGACCTACTATTTTGGGTATGCTTTGACCCAAGACAGATGGTGGCAGTTGTTGAGTGCTCCTACCAAGGCTTGGCGGCGTCGGCGCGCCAGGCGTTGTCTGTGGGGTGCTCAAGTCCAAACGAATTTGTGTTTTCGGCCACAGAAGGAGCCAACCTATGCATCCTGTGAATGTTGGGGGGCCTCTTCTATGCCATTGGAAGGTTGCTCAGGGGGAGCCATATGCTCGTAACCCGGTAAGGCACGGGCCAGGTTGATCTTAACCATGTTAGGGGACATGATTAAGATTCCATGCATGATGTGGTCAGCTGGATTACATAACTCACCCTTGGCAACAGGCACGAAATGTTCGTTCAATAGAATGCATGGGGTTCTGTCGGCCTGCGAGAAGATATAGGGCGATAGTGACCTGATCAACCAAGGCAAGGAATGGAAATGAATTAAAGATATCTTGACGCTCAATTAGTTACCGTGATGGCGTCGATTTCAGCCAATGTCGCCGCACCGGTGCCGAGCATGCCAGAGACAGAGGAGGGGCTGCTATGCTGAGGCTCACGACCATCTGGAATTCCATCGTTCTCATGGATGTTCATCGAGTTGCTAGCGTTGAAGCTGGGAGTAGGAAATTCTTCTCCAGGATGTTCTTTTATCCACTGAGCAATGGCAGGCACAAGGGCTTTTATCTGGACTTTACATTCTTCTCTCGCCGCAATTACGGCGTTTTTTTCCACTTCTTTAATCTTCTGCTCGAACTTGTTGTACTCAGTTTTCCTCCTCTTCTTTTGTTTCTGGGGGTCCTCATTGAAAAAGTATTTCCACGAGGCACCGACTCCTCGCGTGAGAACACGACCAGTTGCCGGGGGCTGATCTTCCGGCTTTCCCAGGGTCTTGTTCATCGCCCGGTTAAAAGTACCGTCCCATGTGCCCAACAACTCAGATGAATTGCTTCGAGTTTGTTGTTCATGCTACAGAAGGAACATGATTACATGAACCATTTAGAAATGTGACTACTAGAATTTAATAAAACTGACTAGAAGCTAATTAAGCTGGTGAAGCAAATTACCAGTTCTTTCCCGAGAGTCTTGACCTTATCGCTCGTGCAAAATTCCTTCTTCTTTGGATCCCAATAGTATCGGGCCCTGATGAAGGCACGGGCCATTGGGTCTTCGAATACGTCCCAAGGGTTCTCTAAGCCCTTTTTTGCAAATTCAATATCCTCCTTTGCCCACACGAGTTGCTTCCCGTGGTAACCATTGCTCCCGAGATGATGGGGACCTATGTTCTTGCTCTGCAGGTCCTTCCCCCAAGCCCTCAACGCAATGGTATCAGGGTCCACTATGTTATTTTTGAAAACTTTAAATTGGCCTCTATTAATAGTATGCCATTTCTCGTGGACTTCCTCGAATGTGGCACCTGAATCGATCTTGACTCTCACCTTGTGTTTCCATTGGGCTAAGGCCTTGCTGAACTTGACCATGACCTCAGTTGTCAGGGTGCTGACCGAATTTGGCTTCCTCTTTCGCTTTCCGCTGGATTTGCTACCATCTGTGCAATGTCCGGCTCCATCAGTTGTCTCGGCGCCTGACGTGTTATCACTGTAATCTGTTGTCTCGACGCCGACGCCGGGCGGAATCTCATCTTCTTGGCGGGGGTCGCCGCCCATCATGCACTCCCAGTACTCTTGCGAAAATGCAAGCTCTTCTTCCGGGACATCAAAAAATGCCTTACCCGAACACCCGGCCTCTTCGTTGTCCATCTTCCAAATCCTACAATTAGAAGTCTCGTAGTAAGCAGCTAGAATTAGGCAAATATATGACGAATATGCAAGTATATATTACAACTTACATTTCGGGCACTCAAATATGTCTTATTTGTAGCAAGTCATATGCCAAAATTCAAGAAAAAATTCGGCATGACCTTTGCTAAAAATAGGACATATGGAGTGCCCGAATTTGCCGGAACGGAAGTTAATCAACATTCCGGCAATCTCAAGGGCCTCATTCCCTGCAAACATACCAAAAATGGCACCAAAATAGCACACTTCTCATTTGCATCTATAATGGCACCAAACATACACAAATCATCCAAAATATCCCTCTTCTTTTATGCATGTATAACGGCACCAAACCTATACACCAACATGGCACCACAGATACACCAAAATGGCAGCACACATACACAAAAATCCTGCTAGCCATTTCATCGAACACCTTCGGGGCAGGCGGGAGCATACTACTGCGGGCAAAAGCAGAGAGAGGCCGACGGCGAGCATGGGCATCCGAGCCGGTCGACGGCGGCAGAGAGGGAGGGAAATGATCACCAGGAGATGGACCCAGCGGCGTCGGAGGAAGCTAGCTCGGGGAGGGCGCGCGCGGCGTAGATCTCGGCCTTGCTCTCGGACCAGGGCGCAGCGGCGCACGTGGAGGGCGACGGTGAGGCGAGTGGAACAGAGGGGCAGCGGCATGGGCGGTTTGAGTGTGTTTGAGCAAACAATTGCAGCGCGTGGATTTGGGGGGGACGAAACAAGGTGGCAACGTGTGACCGAAACACACGTTGCCACTCTTCTGAAATTGGCAACATGTTCTATCAACACACGTTGCCACCAGAGTAATATTGGCAACGTGTGCTACGTGCACGCGTTGCTACTATTTATTACCGAGCCTCGCGGGCAGAAAATTGTTACTGGCCACGTTTGACCCTTCGTACACGTTGCCAGTACACGACTATTGGCAACGCGGTTAATTTTTACGCGTTGCTGAGATTTACTGGCAACGTGTTAGTACCACTACACGTCGCAAAGCCGATGTTGCCACTAAGTGTTTCCCTACTAGTGACTCAATCAAGTTTGGTCCCTGAAATATAACATATCCACCCGTGGACCGTCAATCATTAATATTCCCCACCCAGTCTATATCCAAAAATGCTTAGATCATAGTGAGGAGTGCAGTCGAAGACCATGGCGAGCAGTAAACTGAATGTACCAGAGAATACACTTAACTGCTACCCAATGAGGAACACGCTGCATGTGAAGAAATTGGCACAATTAGTTCACAGAAAAGGATAAATCTGGTCACGTCATGGTGAGGTACTAGAGACTACCAACAATGCTCTTGTATGGTGTTGCTTCATCCGAATCAAGAGATCCCCATCTGTGCTGGTGAGTGCCTCATTGGCGGACAGAGTTGTGACGGCAGGCTTGCACTTGAACAGACCAGCACGCCGAAGTAAATCCAGCGCATACTTGTGTTGAGTGAGGCACAAGCCTTGGCGAGAGGTAAAGACCTCGATCCCAAGAAAATAACTGAGAGGAACTAAATCCTTGAATGCAAACTCAGAGCGCAAACCAAGAACGGTACGGGAGGACCTGACAACAATGAGATCATCCACGTACACAAGCAAATACATGGTGACTTCGGAACGGTGAAGCAGAAACAATGAGGTGTGATACGTTTCAAACGTATCTATAATTTTTTATTGTTCCATGCTTGTTTTATATCAATGCTACATGCTTTATTTACAATTATATATCATTTTAGTGCATTTTCTGGGACTAACCTATTAACAAGATGCCCAGTGCCAGTTCCTGTTTTCTGATTTCTTTTTTTTCAGAAAAACTAGTAAGAAAATATTCTCGGAATTGGACAAAACTTTACGGAGATTATTATTATCACCAGGGGGCCCCACTGCCAGAAGATGAAGACCAGACGAGCCACGAGGGCCCCAGGCGTGGGCCCACCCTTGGCCATACCTGGGGTCCCCTGGGCCCCCTGGTTACCGCCTCACGACGCTCTTTCGCCTATAAATTCTATTCCACGGGAAAACCCTAGGGACCCGAACAATTTCCACGAAAGACATATGAGGCCGCCGCTGTCACCAACCCTAGTTCAGGATGGTTCTGGAGCTCTTCCCAGCACTCTGCCGGAGGGGAGATCATCGCCAGAGGGCTTCTACATCACCATACCTACCTCCGGAGTGATACGTGAGTAGTCCATCATTGGACTACGGGTCCATAGCAGTAGCTAGATGGTTATCTCTCTTTGTGCCACCATGTTTATATCTTATGAGCTGCCTAACATGATCAAGATCATCTTTATGTAATGCTACATGTTGTGTTTGCTGGGATACGATGAATTGTGGAATTATGATCATCTTTTTCATTTATCTATGATATATTTTATTTATGATCTTGCATGCTCTCCGATACTACTTGTTACTTAAGCCAAGTACTTGCTCGTATTTCCAAGAGGGAGTATTTATGCTAGATAGTAGGTTCATGTTCTTCTTTGTCTGAGCTCGAGTTGACAGAAAGGATTAAGACCAAGGATGTGATGTTGCTACTAGGGGTAAAACAGCGGTGTTTATTGCTTTCTGTTGTAATCATTGCTTACATTACATACTTTGCTTATTGCAATTATCTGTTGCTTGCAACTTAATACTTTCGGGTGACATGCTGACATGCTGGATAGCGATCCCGGGGTGGATTATTAGTCATAGACGCAGTTGGATAACGGTCTATGTATTTTGTCGTAATGCCCAATTAAATACTACAGTAAACTATATTATGCCATGATAGCATTGTTATGACCCACAATTTGGCAATTGCCTATCTGTAATTTGTTCACCCAATATGTTATATCTTTTGGAGAAACACTATTAGTGAATTGTGGACCCGGTCTAATTTCCTCATATTGTTTACAATAGTTTCCATAGCTTTTAATCATCATTTGCTCGCTGCTCATTTTTCTCTCATAATATTTTCCACACCATACGTTTAATAACTTTGATTCAGCAAGCCGGGAAGATTGACAACCTTCCTGTTTCGTTGGGGCAAAGTAGTTTGATTGTGTTGTGTGCAGGTCCACGTCACTAAGCTCTTGCACCGGTGTGGAGTGACATCAAGTTGAAGTCTCTCAAGTCCTACTGGTTGGATAACCTTGGTTTTGAAATCAAGGGAAAACTTCTGCTACGCTGCATCATATCTTCCTCTTGGGGTTTCCCAATGGACGTGTGATCCACGCAATCATCAAGGTGTTAGTTGTGGAAGGAACAAACCCATGATGACGGAGAGTTGTGCCAAGTCGAGCATGACAGGCACGGGGAGCTGCTTGATCCCATAGATGGCCTTGACAAGCTTGCATAAATTTCGTGGACGAGCTGGATCTTCAAATCCAGGGGGCTGACACATGTATACCTCCTCCTCGAGTAAACCATGCATAAACGCATTCTAAACGTCAAGTTGACGTAGGTGCCATCCTTTACAGACTGCAAGTGACAACAATAGACATATAGTGGTAGGTTTTACCACTGGACTAAATGTACCATCGTAGTCAATATTGTATCTCCGCTTAAAACCCTCTGCAACCAACCACGCTTTGAACCTCTCAATGGTGAAATTAGCATGACGTTTGACCTTGAAGACCCATTTGGAATCAATGACATTAACACCAGGAGGTGGATACAAAAATTCCACGTACCATTTTTCATCGGGGCTTCAAGTTTGAGTTCCATGGCAGCACGCCAATGAGGAATGCTGAGAGCTGCTTGATAATTACGCGGTTCATCTGTCAGATTCATAGCAGAGTGAGCCAGGCAAGCCGCGAGCCAAGCGACGGTGACATCCGTGTGTTTCAGTGGTCGATTGTGACTAGCTTTGATGTCGGTCACATGACGGTTCAGTGGCGGTGGCAGCGGTGGTGGTGGTGGCGGTGACGGGACGGCATCGGAGATGTGTCAAGGTCAGGAGACCCATGCCCCCAACGAGAAAACAGTCGGCGAGGGGCTGCGGGGAGACGATGGGGCAGCCACGGCAGGAGAAGAAGGCGCGGCAGAGTTTTCTGCCACGGCAGGAGATCCCGGCGTTGGTGAAGAAGCTGTCGTGGCAGGAAAAACCAGCAAATTCTCTGCCGCGGCAGGAGTGATCTCTGGCCGAATTTTGAGACGCGCTCCGCGACCTGTGCATGCACCATGGTTACATAACAATGCAGGAGCATATGCAATATCATCAAATTGGTCAGAGGGATGGTTGTATGATGTGTAGGAATATGAGTTGTGTCGGTGGATGGCAAGGAAGAAAACGGAAAAACGTCTTTGTCAAAAATGGCATCACGTGATATAAATGTAAACTCGATTAGATGGAATGTGGAGACAATTATCGCCCTTTATGCAGCGGACTGTACCCTAAGAAGACGCACTTCTTGGATCGGAATTGGAGCTTATGGTTGTTGTATGGGGTGAGATGTGGCCAACATGCGCAGTTAAACACTATATGAAAAGTGTAATCGCGTGCTTCACCGAGGAGACGCTCAATGGGAGTTTACGTAGATATGACCCGAGTAGGCATGCGATTAATCAAATAATAGGTTGTGGTAAACACATCACTCCAAAACCGAAAAGGAATAGATGCATGTGCTAGAAGTGTAAGACCTCTTTCTACGATATGACGATGTTTTCTCTCAACTGTTCCATTTGTTGATGTGTATGTGGACAGGCAACCCGATGAAGAATACCTAGGTTGTTAAAGAAAGTGTTGAGCCGAAATTAGATTGCACACGAATAGTTTTCCGTTTAAGAAGACGTTCAACATGTAATTGAAATTGAAGAAAAAAATTGAACACCTCAGATTTATGGTTGATCAAGTACAGCCAAGTGAACGACTGTATGTATCAACAAAATTCACATAAAAATTATATGACCACTAGAGGATGTTTGGGCAGGGGCCCATACATCTGACAGAATAAGCTCAAGAGAATAATTGATTACGTAGCTGAGCGATACATTATTGGAATCCGGAAAAGATAATTGATGACTTTTCCCCTGTTGATAAGAGTCACATATCGTTGCTACATCTTTATTAACTGAAACAAAAGGTAGCTCATGACGCCAACGAATGTGTTGCACAATTGCTAGGACAATGTCCTAAGCGAGAATGTCACTTGGTAGAGGAGGCACGGATGCTGATGTAGACTTGACGAATAGTGGTGTATGAACATGATAAAGACCTCCACATAATTGTCTCCCTCGTGTCCCGGTCCTTGACAAGAAATTCAAACGGGTGAAATTCAACAAAGACTCGATTATCAAGTGTAAGCTTAGAATAGAAACGAGACTACGAGTAGCATCATGAACATGAAAAACATCATCAAGATGGAGAGGTAGACGAAGTATTTATAGATAGAGTGGATTGACCAATATGACAAATACGCATACCTGCACCGTTGATGGTGTGAACCTGATCGTGGCCGTGGTTGGGTTCCTTCATGTGAAGCTTGTCGAGGTCGCTGGTGAGGTGGTTGGTCGCACCCGTATCGATGTACCAGCTAGGATCAACATGGTAGGAGGGTGAGTCTCCCTGCGTGGCCATCTGTGCTTGACGCTCATTGTCGCGCTTGAATCTCTTGTGGAAGAAAGAAGTGAGATGGCCAACAATGCCACACAGCTCGCACGTTTGCTCGTTGTTATCGCCGTAGCCAGCATTGGCATTGCCTTTCGGTGGAGGAGGTTGTGCACCACGGTTGTTGGCACCAGGGGGTTGTGCACCACGGTTGTTGGCACCAGGGGCGGTGGCGCGATTTCCTTCGTTGTAGCCACTTGAACCACTGCCCGAGGGTCGGTACTGTGGTTTGCCCTAGCCGTCGTTCCGAGAGCCAAAGGAGGCGGCATTGGCGGAGTGGATTTCGGGGGCGATTTCTACAGAGTGGCGACGCTCGGTACGTTGCTCCGTAGAGAGGAGCTGGGCATAGAGATCACGAGCGGCCATCGGTGTTTGGCGTTCCGAGACTACCTCGTAGAGGGAGTCGTACTCGCTGTCCAATCCTCCAAGGACATAGGAGACAAACTCCTCCGGACGTCAATGTTGAAAGATTTTTTATGTAACTTTAGTTTATCACAAATCTTTGTTGCTAACACGTAATTTCACATTTTTCGATCTGATGTACCCAGCTTAACTGATCAATAAAGTCAGATCTTCTAACAAAACAAAACAATAAACATGAAAGTCTCCTGTGAAATATAGTTCTATCAAACAGCAAAGAAGTATGGATGCTCTATTTTCGCATGGCTGCACCAATGGGAGAGACTCTTTCAAAAAAAGTTTAACGTTTCCTTTAAAATAGAGTGCAAATAAGCTCAAAGAAGCCTATAGATAAAATGACCCACAGAAAAAAAAAATCTTTAGAATTATAATACTCGAAAATTCCTATGAATCAAACAGCTCCAATAACAAACCAGAGATTAGAATTCTCCAGAAGTCTCATAAACTTTGAATCTCAAGAGTCTGAATCTAACCACTAAAAACAAGGCTTAAGAACATGCACTTACGAATGAAGCGAATCGATGGCCTCCACAGATACGTTCTCCGAGCTGATGAGAACTGTGCGGTCAGTACGTATGAAAATCATCACATTGCACATCAAACATCAACAAACCCTTTCTACAGCAAAATATTCCCACAAAGAATCCTCAAGGTCAGTTCGTATGAAAATCATCACATTGCACATCAAACATCAACAAACCCTTTCTACAGCAAAATATGCCCACAAAGAATCCTCAAGGTCAGGATTGACGAAATCAGCCTTTTTAGGAGCATTAGTTGCAGCTTTTCAGTTCTGAATTTCTGACCACCTCCATAGACGGAGATACTGGAGTGAAAATGAGACTGCCGCATCAACACATCATATAAAGGTTGATGAAGCTGTTGATGCCTCGGCTATCAGCCAAAGAGGTTGGCGCGCTTGAAGGCAAGCACCAATATCGAAGGGATGTAACTGAACCCCGTCAAATATAAGGTTCACTCCTGGTAAGAGTACATATGTGCTGTCTGCATCTTCTGGATCTGGTTTTCCCTCATGGGTGGATGATTGTTCGTCAGAGATTGGTATGGTGGTAGCCTCATCATGCTCCGGAGAAAGGGCATATGACCTTTTGAGGTTCAGAACATTAGCCACCAATGAATTAAGATGAGAAGGATCATATGAAATATATGTCAGGAAATCATAATATCCAAAGAATGAGCAAATTAAATAATACCTGATAGTGCTCCCATCAAAGCCCACAACTTCTGTGTGGCATCTCTGTCGACCAGCTAATTTTAGTCTCTCGTGTTGACTGGGGGCTCCTCTGTTGGTTGGCGTTGAATGATCATTAGTTGGATTCCATCTGCTACTAATACTATTGATTAAAGTGCGAGGTAAATCCCTTGAGCTTCCCCTCTTGTTAAATAACCTTGCTACCGGACCAGTTGCTTGATATTCACTACAAAGTTCTCTTAGCCGCCTTCTAACATTTTGCATCACATCATAATGTTCAGTGAGATCATCTTTCTGAAGTATACCGGAAGCAACAACCCTTTCACAAATCCTCTCACATAAGTTTGGATTGAACAAAGGAATTCCAAACTCCAAACTCAAGGGCACCCACTGGTAACTTGTATCTTCAGGATGAAAGCTATCCAATTCAGCAAGCCTGTTAAGTCTTAGTAAACGAAGGTAGCCAAGTGTGCTCAACTCAAATTTACTGGATAGGTCTTTCAGTACTGAGGTAACATTTAAGACCTGATCCTTTGGCAAATTAGATTGAGCTACCACAGATGCAATTGAATGATCATCATTCTTCAGGGGTAGAGGGATATCCACAGTGACAAGGTTTCCTGATGTGCTAAGATCATTTATGCCAAGCGGTTGCACCAACACAGCAGATTGTTTCAACATTGAGTTCAAGCAGTGTAAGAGTAGATTGCCCTTGACCAAATTCCCTTCAAACTTCCCTCCTAACCCACCAACCACAGAGCCATCCCAAGACCATATCAGTGCCTTTTCACAACCAGCTAACGGTTCCGGCAGCAATCTGAAGCGCTGTCCTTTCGTGAAAACAGCAGATAATGGTCCACAATGGCCTGCAGTATACAATACTAGCTTCATCCAAGGTGTCATTGAGGAATAAGAGGGTGGACCAAAATGTATTGGGCCTGAAGGACCGGGAAGAACTGATGAAGAAGGAAGAGGGACCATTGACACAATAATGTCATAGTCACGGAGAAATAGCCGTTCCAGTGTTGCTGGAGCAAGTGAAGCTAAGCTCTCACATCGCAGGACATCAACAGTGTACTTCCTTTTAATCATTAAAGCATCGGTGTCAGTTGAGCCATTCTCAGCCTCAATACTGACCATGTTTTCCCCACTTACTGGTAACTCCATTGACATAGACGATGTACTTTGATCCTTACTATCTAAAACACCAGTGTAGCAGTTTTCCTGGGACACTTCATCATTGTCATCGTCTGTTGCATCCTCAATGTTCACCTTGGCCAGATGGGCGGTAATATTGTCATGCAAGGAGCTTGTTCGAGTCTTTGCTTCACCAGCATCATCAGTATTCTCGTTGGTAGAAACTCCACCAGACTTTAAACACTCCAAGGACCACCGTAGACTGAATGCATGATTAGCAAACTCCTCTAGCACACCCTCAAATTTCCTTCCTTCTAAACTAGCCAGATCACTACATAGTTCTGCAATGCAAGAATCACCCAACTTTCCAGCTTCGTACAGCGTGACAGCATGAGATTTTAGACCTGCAGTAGGTTACTTAAGGTGCTCAGTACAGTATTTATTTAGGCAGACCCTGTATTTCTATATTATTCCTTAAAATATCGAGAAGTGAAATCTTAAACGGTTGTATACAATGGTGTCCCATGAAACTGATGTTGAACAGATTGACGTATTCAGTACTACAAATAAAGAGTATCTAACCTGGAGACAATGAACCCATCATCAGGTACGAAGTAACATTGGCATCAACAACAAAGCCCACATGAGCAGTCCCAGATATTTTCCTGGGTCCATTAGTGTCAATGCTAAGCGACTGTGAACCAGACTTTTCTGAGTTGATACTTGCATTTGAACCTTCTTCATCATCACTGAGAATGTTACCGGGAAATGCAGGTCCACCTTCATCTTTAAGTACAGAGCCAGCATCCACAAGTTTTACAGCCCAGCCCAGTCGACATGCAAATGATGCCGCTGCCTGCAGCTGATAAAGGTCAGCTTGTAAAGTTGCAGCCAATTCAGCAACAGTAGCATTAGCATTTGACACAACAAATACAGCATAAAGTAGCCTGCAATCAAGAAAACCAGGTCATGAATTTGATGGTAATACAGCACTGAGATATATTTGAATAGGAAATGAAGGTCATCATGACATAGAAGGACTGCCAGAACTTACTCTTCAATCGGGTCTTCATAGGATTGATCCTTGTTCGAAACAAAGCCTTCAAGCCTAGAAACTGAACAAAAATAAGGTAACTTGATTACAAGTTTACTTAGCAAAAAATCAAGACACATGCTGGTATTATACTCATACAAAAGTGCCATCCATACAACGGAAGTCAATAAAAAATCGTGTTCAAAAAGAGTGCCTCATTCGCCAGCATTGCATGCAATTTTATCTATCATGTTTCATTTTGCTATCAAATACATAGAAAGATTCAAAATGTTAAACTAGTTATCCAACTCTCTTGTAGCTTTGTTGTATAAACACAAACTAGGTCATACAGCACAACTACTTTGTATCAGTGTATGCACTATATTGCAGGATAGAATTAGCATCTTCTAAAGCAGAAAATATCAGCACTTCTCTAAAATAGTAAAATGTACCTTGGCTGGGTTAAATGCTGAATTTGTTAACATAGAAAATTTATGCACTAGGATCTTTATATGACCTATATGCGCCAGAGATAAAGAAATTTAAAATAAACCATTTAGGTCATAACTTGATCGAACTGGGAAAAAAGCTGTCCAAACCATGTACTGGCAATCACGAGAAAATATATTACATGCACGTCATCCTTGTCGGCATAAAACAAAGAGGAAACATGAATGTGGAATTAAGATACAAGACATCACGAGTAAGAATGCCATCATTTAGATTAATTCTAATATGAACCAACTCAATTTAACACTAGGCTGTTAAACCTAAGCACTCCTTTATTATCTTCAAAATATTTCATGAATTTGATGAATACCTTTGAAGCGGTCATCAGTGTAAACAGGCACATCAAAGTACACTAACCCTCTTTTGTAGAAGTCATCTATAATCTTGCGATCAAAAAGAACATATGAATTGGCTTCCTCTTTGCATATTTTGTCTATGGTTGATGTTTCTTCTTCTGAAAGTTTCTACAGTAGATCAATAAATATTAGTTCTTATCGGTGCTACATAATAACATAAGACTTCACAAAGAAACGATAGCTTCCTATAGACCGAACAATAAGCTCACATACTATACTATGCACGTTCCAGAGAGAGAGAGAGAGAGAGAGAGCATGGCAAACCTGACCTTAAACTCTTCCAATGTAAAATTAACCAGACAAACTCCCCACCAAGGCTCGATTGGAAAGTCAACAGGCTGTGTAGGCAGTAAATCTTTTGCGATTGATTTGTTCAGTTTCCACATTAGTCTCTGAAGGGTTAAACAAAGAAACCCATTATTTGCTACGGATATCAATGTTCTGCAAGATAGTGTTTATGAACATGAAAAAATCTCTATGTATACCAAGAACAAAGATAACCTGATAATCATGGCTTCCAGCACGAAATAGACTAACCAAATAGTATATTCCCGACTTCCCACGTGAACTAGGCCGGACTGGTTAAAACAGATGCCCAGTTGATAAAGTACAATGCGTAGGACCCTAATTTTGTACAGCTCAAATTTACTTAAGACTTCTCGCAAAAACTAGAATTGACTTAGAATTGTGTATCTAACCAAGTGTATATATGGTCTAGATTATGTTATCCTCTTAGTTAAAATGTGTTGTGTCTTCTAGATATCACCGAAGCTTTAAACCATGTATTATAGATCTGTCATCTGTGTAACACATAACTAAAAAACCAAGATGAACAGCTATTTACTTTGATTAACAGGCCACTAACAAGATAGGGATGTAATATAAATGCATACGCAAACAGAGGTTGAAACACAGAATTTTAGCCAATAGTTCTTGAATGTGCAAGGAATCTACAAACACGGGAATTTACCGCATCTTTCAGAGAACATTTCAAAAAGAAGCAACCAAATTTAAACGAGTACAGCCACCAAGGTCTTTTCCATTTACAGGAAAGGGACAAACCAGCACCAAACCTAGCAATACGGACTCAAGCCATAGCTCACAACTCAGTCTCTACGCTTGAATGGGAAACTGTAGTATGTTTCTTCGTCTTCCAGGCAATGAGAATCACCAAGAAAAACACAGTAAGCAGAAATCGACCGACGATTCAAAGGATCGCTATACCAAGTAGCATCTGAATATTGTTACAGTATATGTGGATTGCGTAGCCTTTCCATCAGTTCGGACTTTTTGTTGCGTTGGCTAGTTGGGACTTTTCGTTGAGTTGGCTAGTGCATGAAACTTGAAAATCAGAGTCGGTGATGTCTTGGGTTCAAGTCTCGGCTTTCGCAATTTATGAAAATTGCTGCGCAATTCTATTGGTTGCTGCTTTGGCCCCCTCTCTGTCCATGTATAGGCCTCTTGAGTCATACGTGAGATTCTTTTTCCTCTATGCACGTGTTGGCCTCCCGAGTCACACGTGAGAGGGGATGTTACAATATATGTGGGTTGCCGAGCCCTTTCCATCAGTTCGTACTTTTGGTTGTGTTGGCTAGTGCATGAAACTTGACAAATATGCCCAAAGTTGTAATAAATTGGAGCGTGGAACAAAATGACAGAGAGAGATGGTCCTACGAAGATATCATAGAACCCAAAAGGGGTGAACTTGAGTGGGAGCAAAAACAAACTGATCCAGAATGAACCGGATAAGAAATATGAGACGAGTTACAGCTAGATAGACAAGGCTCCTAACAAGATGGCGATAGCGAGTCAGGCAGAAAAGAACTCGATAGCAAGTAGCGAAGAGGACCAAGATCAGACATAAGAAACTGGTCGCCAAGAAGAGCCTTAACAAAGGCAACATACTCCGAATCATCATGGTCATCAACAAATACAAGAGTCCGACCTCGGGGCGAAAGATGGACATTTGACAAAGAGGAGGATCATGACCACTCGCCGATAAAGTCATCAGAAGTGATCACAGAGGTAAAGTGCTCAAACCAGGCATGAGGGGCTTGCTCAAGGCCGTAAAGATGGGGACAAAGACGACAAACCATGCCCTCTGGAACAGAATACCCAGGTGGTAGGTGCATATAAACCTCCTCACAGAACTCACCATTAAGAAAGGCATTCTTCACATCAAGACCAGTGGTGAACAAAAGACGCAGCAAAAAGAGTATGAACAGTTGTGTGAGCCAGAGGAGCAAATGTTTCGTCGTAGTTGCAATCATGCTCTGCTGAAACCCGCGTGCTACAAGACGCGCCTTGCAGCACTCAAGAGAACCATCAAAGCGATTCTTAACCTTGTAGACCCACTCGCAAGTGATGGGACGAATACGGGGAGGAAGAGAAACAAGATCCCACGTGTCGGTGCGCTCAAGGGCAGCAATCTCTCAGCCATTGCATGTTGCCATTCCGGATGAAGAATGGCATTACGATAGGAAGACATCCGAGAAGAACAGTGCCACCGAAACCATATCGGTCAACCTGTGGACGTGGCGAGCTACAGTAGCCCAGCACCACGCAGACGAGTAGCCTCTGCCGAAGCTCGGTGAGCGCTTCCAGAAGAGGTACTAGAAGCACGCGTGCAAAAGGCTGGATCGCCGCGCCTCAAACTCCTGACAGAGCCACATCAAGAACTCATAAACATGCTGGAACTCTCTGTCAGCACAAACAGCGTGGCAACACGGACAGGAGCCACAGCAAGCAGCGGAGAGAATCCAGCTAACTCTGAGCATAAAACTTTGCAATAGTTGGTAGTGGCATCACCCTGCTGAAATATGTTCTCCTGGCGAATCACGGACAGGTCTGAGAGTGTCAACAGAGGGCTAATAACACTGGTGAAGGTGTGTGAGTCCACATCTAGAAAGCCGAAGAGAGTGCGGCTAGGGCTCTAATACCATGTTGGGAAATATGCAACTTGTATTTCCTGAAGGCCACTAGCCAATATATGATGCACGTACAGGTGTGGTAAATATGCAGAAAGCCCTTTACAACGGGGAGAATACACAGCCATATATGCATAGTATAAGCTAATCCAACACTTCTCATGGTGGTTTATGCAATGTTGTGCATTTATTAGGGTCCGTTTGGAACACGAATTGAAAAAAGGAATGGAATTTAGCTATTTACCTACTAATTCCAATTTCATGGAAATTAAAACTGGAGATCAATTTGAACTCAAAGTGTTAGATTGCAATAGAACTTGGTGCCCAATGCTGCTATCGCAATGGGGTTATGGAGTTTAGCTGAGTGATTGGTACAAATCAAACAACCATTTAGGGAAAGCCTCCACAGATTGCAATCCTATTAAGGACTATCTATGATTCACAAGATTGAAAGAAACGAGTGATAATATTCAAATAAAGTCATGAGAACATCAACAATTGTACAGTAGTACCTTTGATCTGCATTTGTTCATAATATCAATAAATTCATTTCTTCCAACACCAGTAATCCTTAGGGCATCAGCAGCAGTGAAGTTTGGAATACTATCATATGGTTGTTCTGCAAACATAATAACACATGTAAGAAAACATACGTGAATGTTATCCATGAAAAGCAACTTAAAATCCTGTCAGTTCTGATATTCCACCTCATCGTTTCAGCGTGGTTATTAACTTACTATTATTATTGGAAGAAACATTAAGAACTCAATGTCCCATTGCTGGAATGTTGACTGCACAAATTTGAATATATAATACTTAAGATCACAGAAACTGATCCATGCAATACGTGGATGTTTCAGGCTGATACGATCCTATTAGTACATTGCCCTATTTTGCAACTTACAAAACTGAAAAGGATTTAAATGGATTTTTCTGGTCAACTTGGGATACCAGCAAATATGCTTAGTATCAGAGCAGAGGATGCCCCATAAAAATGTGGGATACCAGCAAATATGCTTAATAGTTAAAAGGATTAAGATTGATTCGAATTACAGTACATAATACTGGTATAGATAGAATGCTTTCGAAAGAATATTGCTGTTAACAACCCATTACCATTCTTCATAGTTTCGAACAGGATATCACAGTAATATCTGAATGGTGAGATCCTCAAAACTCGGCATATATAGTCTGCAAGATGGTATGGAAATAACTGCAAAATATTGTGTATAAAGTAAGATCGTTGAAGTTTTTTGGTCAACTATTTAACATGAGAGCAGTGTTTTTAACTAGTTGGGTTAAACCAGTTTCCATTACATAAACATGAGTATGCAGAAGCAAATACAGGATAAATGATAGAAATTTTAACCGGCGAGATACACAATGCAAAACAAAGTTTATGGAGATAAATTAATAGTAACTTCCATTGTGAGTGAAATAAATAGTGTAGTAGCTGTGACTGATTACTTAAACTTGATAATTGCTCATATGTCAAAAAATGACTATTGCTCATTTTGGTCACAAAACTTGATTATTGTGTCAGCTCAGGTCAAGGTAACACCTGGATTAAGCTCACTTTGCCAGCGCCTGACGTGTCAAGTAATATGTGGGCCTCTTGGGATTTTGAAAGACAAAAAAATTGTACCTAGCCATAACAGTTTCTTCCTCCTCCCTGTCGGTTCATGTTACATTCTTGTGAGTTGCCATTCGTCTTCTCGGACCAAATAGACATGGAGAAAAATGAACAAGTTCTGGCCTTAGAGATGGAGAATATTCGGCTGCTAATGCCAAGAATTCGCACCTGATGCAGGTTAGATTGCTTCGTTCTACTGAAAAGCAAACGGATCTATGCAGACCACGTGACGCTAACTCATTGACGTCCTATACCTATGACCTAGGCTACAACATCACCATGACTATCGAGTCGCAGGCAGAGCAATGCCGGTGATTAGGGGCTGCCCTTCTTCGGCAAGGCCGAATCGTAACCAGGATCAACCTCTTTTCCAGTGTTCTCTCCTCCAAATTGACCTCATATGCGTCTCCGAAACCCCAGATGACACTGAGAGTTGAAGACTTGGAGTGGAGAATTGGTGATGCAAGCATCTCGCGGGAATTGGTGAATAAAGCGCCACCTTTGACGATTGTCCACCATCATCACGATTTAATTCCTCTCAAAGGACTTATGGTGCAGAAGATGAGAAGTGTAGAGAAAAGGTGCAGCAATAAGGAGGGAGACAGCAGGGGAAAGAAATGTTATGATATGTTCAGCGGGTAGTATTTTGGAAAATTCGAAGAGGCCTGCTGATATTAGCGACTAAGCTATATTAGTCTAGGTGGCACCAAGATCCAGACAGCGCCCACTGATAAAGACTTGGTTGCACCCACACAAAATTATTGTATCTTTATCAACTAAGAAGTAACAGGAAAGGGGAAGAATAAGGAATATACTGCAAGATTCCGCCGGAGATAGCGCATCATTTCTTCATAGTATTCCCCTTCTCTGTAAACTCTACGGGCAAAGCAGGTATTCCACTGTAATCGTTTTCGGATGCAATAATCCACAATCCTGACACAAAAATTATCAGCCCAATGTTAGTCCAAAAAAGTTAAGTGTGTATCAACAACAGGAATTAGGATACAGAATACTTGAAGTACTACAAGGGAGTTATTCGAGAAGGTCACTTATGAAGGAACCACTGACATGGTATAGCACCAAGACATTAAGCATAGGGTACCAAGGCACCACAAGGTACCCATGGGGCCATGACTACACTAGCTTCACTTGGCTTTTGCAGACACATTTAACTTAACATACTTTAACCTTCTGAACAGTAGACATTCAAGCGGATAGTTTAAATGGGAAATCAATTTAAATCAAGCTAGTCGTTAACAGTTACTCCCTCGGGTCCGAATAAACTGTCGGAAGTTATGCCTAAGATTTGTACTGCTGACGTTGTTTTCTCAGATACATCGAGGAAGTATCACATTAGCGTTTCGAATCAAGTCGTGGTCTATGCGTTTCTTTCAAAAGTCATGGTCCATATGAGTTACCGCAGGCTACCTATCGCAGTGGTGAAGTTGACATGTATTTTCATTGCATATAAAGAGGGCATAGTAATTCCTATTGAATTTGTGACAGGAGTCTAAACATTTCCAATGGCAGGCACAGAATTCTCATTTTTTTGCGATTGAATATGTGAGTCTAAACATTTCCTATGGCAAGCACAAAGTACGTAATTAATTCCATTTGAATTGTGACAGGTATCTAAGCATTTTAACCATTTGTCACTGTTTGCATTGAACAAAAATTTCAGCAATTAATAACAGAACTAATATCCAAGGGCGTGAACATATACTTGGATTATTTTGTTATCATGAGGGAGCACATAAC
This sequence comes from Poa pratensis, assembly GCA_947311845.1. Lineage (NCBI taxonomy): Eukaryota > Viridiplantae > Streptophyta > Magnoliopsida > Poales > Poaceae > Poa > Poa pratensis. The sequence continues at coordinate 3,420,040 of CAMZMU010000103.1, forward strand.
CAACTCCACTGGATCGTAAGTGAGTTGATACTTTTAAAACGGGGCTCATCAATTAATAGATCAGGTCTGCCATTATTCTAATCAGTAAAACAAACTAAGGCCGCTCCGAGTGCTCCAGCCTGAGCTGCCTCTTAGCGTTGCTACGTAGTCAGTAATCTAATGTGGCAGTGTAATGAAGGAGGAAAGAGAGTATAGCCGTATGTTAGGCAGGAAAAGGCTCTTAGCTCTAAGCAATTACTGTGATAAATGGGAGCAGGGAGGCACGATTGATTGAAAGATGCAAAGACAAGCAAATGGTTCAACAGGTTCATCGGCCGAGCAAAGAAACCAGAAATGAACTGGCCCTACCAACTTTTAGAATGAAAATACTGACTAGCTTTTGGTTATCAATGTGTATCAGGGATTCATTCTTGATGCAGCTGGTTTAGCTGTAACAGGTGGCATAGATGTTTTGTGCATCTGATTTTGATTGCAGCTGAACTTCCTTCTAAAGCTCGTGGACTGTATACTTGCACCTGTTGTTTGCTTGCAGCTGAGCTCAACTTCATTTTTGTTCGAAGCTACTTGGCATAAAGTAGCAGACGCGTTACTATTTCAGGCAAGATTCCTTCTGTAGATGCCCCGAAATATGGAACTAAACTACACATGTATTTGCTACTTGTCAGTCTACACTGGTAGCAGTTTATTCTACAGCCGGCAACCAGCATAATTGTCAATTGTCCTTCTGTACAAATCTTGGCAATCGCTGTCACGTTGAGGAAGTGTCATGTACCCCGAAATACATATTGATATATGTTTTATGATAATATATTGGTACTTTTGTATGAGCGCCTTAAAATTCAAATTCATCAAGGAACATGTTAGTTGATGTCAAAACTCGACCACAATGTTTACATCCAAACATAATCCCTAAACTAACTAAATGAAATCTCTCTTAGACCCACACAAAAAAATCTCTTACACATGCATCTAAGAAACAATGTATTGGGGTAGTTGTCTCTAAAAATATACTATTTCCCAGGAGAGCGCACTAAGAGACAATAAACTGGGAACGGCCTAATAGCTAGCAGGCAAGCAAACAATGTGTAACCAAACAGTAGAGCGCAAAGGGTGAAAGACCAATCAAAACATCATGTGCTTCTCAAGTCGTTTGCAGGTTTGGAAGTGAATTTGACAGGCAATAGTGCAATTCAACCCAATCTGCCTTTACTTAACCAAAAGCTTATACAAGCTTGTTCGAAATCCTAGTACTGAAATGTCCCCTACCAAAATTCAGACCATAACATGCCACTCCGAAGCCTGCTACTTAAATGCAGCTAGAAGGATGAGATCAAGGGAAGTGCAAGGTATATATGTGAATGCAACCCTCTAACTGTTGCACAAGCATCAACTAGACAGCAACTCCAAGCGGCATTACCCATATTGATGTAGCAGCATTTCGAGCTCAAAAGCAACCACCAGGAGCAGCAGAGCAAATCCATGTACGTGAAGGGTTAGGGAATGTGGACTAGGTACCTGCGATGCCACTCGTCCTTGGTGTGGAGCGTGGACTGGAGACGCTTGGGAAGGGACTCCCACGGGCACTCCTCCCGGATCGCTTTCACCACCATCTGCTCCTCGACCGCCGCCGACATCGGCTCTCCGCCGGGGGTGATGGTTGGTGGGCAGGTGTGGTGGATCTGACCGCGACGCAGGGGGGTCAGATCACGATCTCGCGGTGAATAGTCGGAAGGGGAAGAGGAGGATTAGGGGCTGGGGACGTGCTTACCGCTACCGGGAGCTGGGAGCCGGTGCTAGCTTCCGGCGGTGGTGCGCGGGGGGGTGGGGGTGGGAGAGCGGTGGCCGGCTGGACGTTAGGCTCCTTTCCTGTCCGGCAAAACCGCAGACGAAGCTTTGAAACTGGCTGACCACCGGGTCAATCCTTTTCCTCTTCGCGGCTGCAAGTCCAGGATGTTTGTTTTGTCTTAGGCCAACGGTGCCGCGAGCCGATGGCATTTGCTGACTTTGTGAAGCAAAAGTTTCTCGATGAATTTTGCCTAGGTGGCTGTCATCCGATTAAAATCCTACATAATATGGTTGTTCCAAAATTTAAATTAAATTCCAACTGTTCAGAAAAAACTGAAAAAATAGTTTAAATTAAGTCCAAATTTTAAATTATAATTTTCACTGTGTATTCCAGAAAGTTTCACTTCAATTGGATAAATGGTTTATAATTAAATAGTTTTTATGTTTCGAGGTTAAAACGAAACTATTATCCAAATGAAATGAAACTTTCTCACAATAATCAATTCAACATATATGATTTACATTATTTTCTTTCAATTTTTCTGCACTGTTTGAATTTTGAGTTAAAAGTTTGTGTTCGTTAGTTTTTTATCAGATGACAAGTCACTATATCTTTGTCCGAGCAGGTGAATTGGATTAATGGACCACACCAAGCAGCCGCTCTGCTCTGACTTCTCAGAAAACGGCTTCAGCTTAAGCTATCCAACGAAAAATTAAGCTTGTAAAAAAGTATACAGTATAGTATTTGGGGGTGGCTAGGGAATGCTAGCTACTGGTTAGCGCTACAATGTCACTACAAGGATGTCGCCTAGAGGGGGTGAATAGGCGATTAAAACTTTTCCGGTTTAGACTTGGTAAATGCGGAATAAAACTAGTGTTTAATTTATCAAACACACAACCTAAAAATTCTAGGCTCAACTATGTACACCAATAATTTATGCTAAGCAAGACAAGTAACAAGGTGATGCCAAGGTATACAACTTCAAGCACGAAGGCTATCACAATGTAAAGTGCATAAGTAAAGAGATCGGGTATAGGAATAACCGAGGCACGCGGATATGATAATGTATTCACAAGTTCCTCCCTTTCAGGGGAGTACGTCTCGTTAGAGAGGTGTGAGCCACCACAACAGGTTGGTCTCAACGCCACAACAGGCTCACCTTCTTCTCCGATGAACTTCACCACAAAGGCTAGGTTCACCTTCAACTATTGGAATCCTTCGAGACGGAATCCGGAGCCTTTACAACAACAATCCGGGGCACACACCCACAACTGAATTGGGGGCTCCCGGATGTCTACAAGTGACCACAAAAGGTCTCAACCACCACAATGGCGTCTAGGGTCCAATGACCCAAGAGTAACAAGCTCACAAACTTTCACTTCCACGAATTCTCGTGGAGAGCACAAACCGATGCACAAAAGCAATGGCAAGAACACAAGGAATGCTCAAGTCGTTCACTCTCAAATTCCAACACAGCAACAAATGCTAATGGGGGAATAAGAGAGGAAGAACAAAGGAGAAGAAACACCAAGAACTCCAAGATCAAGATCTACTAGGTTCCCCTCACTTAGAGGAGAGATGGATCGGTGGAAATTTAGATCGGGGCCTTCTCCTTCAATCCTCCAAAGATCAACAAGTTTGGTTGGAGGGATTGGGAGAACTAGCTTGGGGAAGCTTTCAACAATGGAGGAGAGAGAAACTGGAAAGCTTGCCATGGCTGGAGGAATGTAGAAAGGTAAACCTTCTCTAAAAAAGAACAACCGATAAATCCTCCAACATAAAAAACTCAACAAGATATTCACATTAAATCCGTTTTTGATGAACTAGAGCTTGGTATGGAGATGAACACAAGCTCTAAATCCTCACATGGATAAAAGCCAAATAAGAACCAAGAAAGATGATATGCCAAGTATGCAAAGGTTTGAGCTCTCCACAAAGATACGATCAAGTTACTCACTTGAGAGCCCCTCTTGATAGTACGTCATCTATCCTATAACCCGGTCTCCCACACTAATACCATGAGACCGGTAAAATAGAAACCCTAACAAGATCATACATTTTCCTTGCGCATTCCACTTGAGCTACTAGATGAGGACGATCTTGATCTCCTCAAGTGGACCACCTTTCTTGATTTGCGCTTTGCTTGGTGAAGACTCACATATCGCTCCCCCATACACCAATACGGAGAAGCCTCTGTTAGGCACATCTTCACTTGACCATTATCTCCAAATGGGTGACAAGCTTCAAGCATAGGATTTCTTCGAGATGCTTCTCTTGAACTTACACTTCATCTTCTTCTCTGTTTTCACAAAGATGATGTCTTGGAACCTTCAAGACATACTTGCAATATGCTCAACTCTACGCATGACCATTCTTCATATAAACCCTTGGATAGAATCTTGATCATCATATAATCTTCTAGAGTCCAACACATGAACTCCAATATTTTCCTATGTGCAAGATCTACAAGAATATCTCAATACAAACATTAGTCCATAAGGATTGTCATTAATTATCAAAACCGCACATGGGGGCACCATGCACTTTCAGAGGGCCTCATTCCTCACCTAGTTTAGGCGGGAGTTTCTATTATGTAGTGTGTTTATGATACAATTATTTTCATGGAGCATAACCTTGAAAAAGTCTTAAATGTAAAGTGGATCCTATGCATTTTCGAACAATTATCGGGTTTAAAAATCAACTTTCACAAAAGCCAGATTTTTTGTTATGGAGGAACTTAAAGGTTAAAAACGATTACAAACATCTTTTTCGGGTGTGAAATTGGGAGCCTCCTATTTAGGTAGGTATTTGGGAGTTCCTATTTATCTTCGCAGGTTAAAAATGGATAATGAAAATCAGTGGAGGATCGTTTTGAGAAGAAGTTAGCGAGTTGGGTAGATAAATGTTATCTTAAGAGGATCGGCTCACTCTTATTAACTCAGTTTTAACTAGCCTTCCAATATTCATGATCTCTTTCCTGGAATTGCCCAAAGGGATAATGTAGGAACTTGATTTTTCCAGATCTCGCTTTTTCTGGCAAAGCAATGGCCAAAAACAAAAGTTCCGGCTTACGAAATGGAATATGATCTGTCGACCAAAGGATCAGAGGGGTCTAAGTGTGGAGGTTTTATAATTTAAAAAAATATTTGTTTACTAAGAAAATGACTTTTTAAACTACTAAACGAGAAGGTATTTGGTGAGAGTTACTGCATAACAAGTATTTACATTCGAAAACTTTTGTCACAAGTCACTATCAGCCGACGGACTCACCTTTTTTGGAAAGGACTAATGTGGGTCAAGGACGATTTTTTCCGAGAGACTCCATCTAGTTAGGACATGGAAATAGTACGTGTTTTTGGAAGGATAAGTGACTAGGTAACCACCTTTATCTGTCCAATGCCCATCTCTATACAATATTACAAAACGAAAAAAGTTTTTGTGGCAGGAAATCCGCTAAATATAGAGTTTAGACGGGATGTGACTGGAACAGATGAACATGGTGGCAACATTTACGTAGAAACCTATATGATCATTCATATACTGCACTGTGAGTTGTGACTTAGCAATGCCATAGTATATGACGTACTTGTGACATAATCAAGCCGGATGCATGGAACTAAATGCATTTGCTTGCTTAGGTAACTCGTGGATAAAGTTTCAACAAACTATGTTCTCACATCATCAGATAAAATAGAGCTCCATTAATATGCTTTGCATTTTCAGTCCAGGATAGTGAGAGAGATCTGAGTGTTTGTCGTGATGATTTTGAAAACCATGCTCATCGTACACAAGTTGTTTTTTGCGGGATGAGGACACTGGACTAGGAAGGGTGCATACGGAGAGAGCATAAGAAATACATTCGTGTTCACGGTGATGTAATGAAAAGACTAAATGAGAATATTGCGCTTAACACATTCGACAAAATTGATCAATGCATGTAAAGTTTTACTTTCGTTCTGTGGTACCAGATTCTGCTCGTAACACATTAAGGCCCCGATTGGTTCACCGGAAATTAACCAAAACGACACGTAAACTTTACGGAGCTGTCGAGGTCCTGCTAAAATTCCCGCGTGCGGGGGGTGGGAATTTCGCTCCGTAATTTCAAACTCCAAACCAAGCGAGGCTTAACACATTTTATTAGGTGGTGCCAGATTCTCTAAATTAAGCTCACAGGGTCACAGCCCCACGTTTCTCCTCCTCCAGTTCACATTTCCATTTTCTTCTTAACCTACCTCTGGTGCTATTATTGGGGTGATTTCTTCTGGTCCAGTCGGTGTTTTCCGCCCTGAGTCTGCCTCCAAGAAATTATTTACCTGGGAGATCAACTCTGCCGCACAGCTGCCACCGCCGCCGCGACAACGGTTCTCTATGGCACCTCCCATCACGTTAAGCCGTCAGCCGGCCGTCGGGAAACGACGCGGCACCGTTCCTATAGCTAACGTGTGTTGCTTCAACGACCCGGAGATGAAACGGCGACTACGAGTGGTGGGCTACAACGTGTACGGGGTGAAGGGGAAGGTGAAGGCCTCGCTCCGACGAGGGCTCAGGTGGTTCAAGAGTAAGTACTCCGGCATCTGCCATACCTAATGTGTCATCGTGCGGCTCGGCTTATCTCAGTTTTAGCAAGGTCAACGCTGCCTATTTTTGGATTGATCAAGGGAATGTACAATTCTTATCCCAAAGATACATCCCATAAACTGCATCCTTCCAATTGGCATGTTGCTTCCGAAGAATCATAAATGCAAGAGTTTTGATCAAGGTTACGATCCACTTGTTTGGTAAATTCCCTTCACATTAATTGTCGCCCTTTTTATCTCAGAATGTATCATAACCTTGTTGTGCTGGTGTGCACGTGAGTGTTTGTTCCAGAAATGAATTTTGACGCATTCTTTGATCAGAAGTGTTGGAAAACCACCTCAGGTGGCCGTACGGACGTACACTTTTCTTGGGTGCGGATTTCTCTCTAAATTTGTATGCATCCACCTCCACACACCCATATATATCTCCATATATATTTTATTAAGAGACACTAATTGATTAACTAAAAAATCAGTTCCGCCTATTACTTTGTGTCCCTTTATTTTTTTCGCGTATGTTATTGTGTCGCGTGTATGAATATTTCGACTACGCTCCCACTCCACGTCCTTAGACCGGACTCACCGACAATGGTTGTGGAACACGTTATTAGCACGAATTGCTCCACCGAGTGATCTGCCCCGGGCCTCCATCAAGCAGGTTGTCATTGTTCAAGGTATAATCCGGATATTATCTAAAAAATGGTTTCCCTCCCCGTTCAGTTCCATTTTTGGGATCCAAATATTTTTGTGAATTATTTTGCCGACCCGATGTCGTCGACCAATGTCGATGATCTCGCAAGATGAGCGGATTTGATGACTACACTGTAGGGATACATTACATGTCATGATTCCGATGATCACGGTACCGCCATGTTGCACCTGATGTGCATGTGTAGTTCAAATCTAAGAGAGGCCCTGACGGCGGACGATCATGCCAAAATTGATTTACGCAAGCTTCACGCCGCAGTTGTACTAGTGCACTCCTGACCGTGCAACTGTGAGTTGTTGATGATATTGTTGGGTACTCCCAAGTGGAAAAATGATGTAGGCAACAGTAAGGATTGCTCCCGATTGAGAACCAAGATTTATCGAACATATAGTAATACAAAGTCTATAACAAATTAGCATAACCTGCACACGAAACACAAAATCGCCTTTGTCCCCAATGTTTAGGAAGTTGTCAAGCTTCTCGTCTCACCAAAAACAAGGATTAAACGTATAATGTGAAAATTGTGGATTCAAAACAATAAAAGCAAAAAAAGGATCAGCGTGCCAGCGATGGTAAAATACAAGTAAACGAGATTTTAAACCATATAAAAAGATGGAACGGGGCCATAGCTTCACTAGAAGTATCTCTCTATAAAAATAGAACAATGTTGGCTAAACAAAGTATGGCTGGGCAATTGACAGAATTGTAATAAGCAATTATGATATAAGAAATGTTCACAACATTATTCTTGTAGGCATCACGTAAAAAAATATAGACCACCACGCAGACATCATCTGTAACTAATACTAGTCCACTTGGAGACGCTTCTATGATTGCGTCTCTAGGTATTAAGTTGTGGGCAGCAGCTGGCTCCCTCTCCCAGGACCTTGGATAGGTGGAGAGGCGCAAGGCTTGGGATGAAACCGTGGTCGTCGACGTGGGTTGATGCCGGTGGTGATGATGCTTGTGGGTGCAACTATCTTTCCTCATTGGCTCCACCAACAAGTCCTTCCTCTTCATTGGGTCGTGGCTAGCCGGATCGGCTGAGCGGATCTTGCCTAGAGATTTGATGGGATGGTTGTATGTAGTTCTGGGCCAAAGCCTGGTCTTCAACAAGGTGTATGCTGGCGAAGATTGTACCCATGAGTGTCATTTACCTTTGTTGAGACGTCTTCGAAGAGCTTGGTTACAATCACGATAGAGATCATGATTTGGCGGTGGATGTCAGATTGGTTTGACGTTGTTGTTCGTGTTGTCGTCTTTGTTTTATTTTTTCTTTAGTTTTATGTCCCATTTTTACCTATAAACTAGATCAATCTTCGTATTTTTCCCTTTTCCCATCTTAATAAAACGGAGAGGTCATGCTTTATTGTCACAAAACAGAAAAAATTCCTACTTACATGCTAGTCGTTAGACCTGTCATAAGTGTTATATTTGCCTATGATGGGCCTGACTTGAGCCCATCAATAGCGACCTTTTTTTGTAAAATATAATGAGTGAACATGATATTTTTAGATTCCTAACGCAGCGAGTAGTCAACCGTTAGATTTTATGATCGATGGTAGATGGCGACTGTGAGTTGTGACGTTGCCACGTGGCAAGTTTAATTTCCACCTGGTCGTGCCGTATCCCTGCCGCGCCATATTAGTTTTTTTGTGGGTGCTAAATTTCAACTTTCGGTTGAAATCACCATTAGTGACACTTATACCCACGCAGTGGTGTTATTACTACTAAAGGTCATCTTGGACACGAAGGTCAAGGAGAAGAAACGAAACTAGGGAATACACATCCATTCTTCTCTTTGGTATAAGCATCAACCGGAGCATGATTACTTAACTTCCATAAAACGGTGGTTTTAATTACATGTGACTCATGATTATCTTGAGCTTCTGGTTGATGTAATTCTAATGAAAGCGGAGCTTGTTAATGAAACTGGAATCTAGTGCATTATTGACACATGATATATTACCTTCTCTACCAGTGACTTCCTTGCTAACATGGTGTGTTTCCAATATCAATTATTCCCCTAAAATAAACATTCTATCTAGACATGGCAATAAAAAATATATAGGATAACTAATTCTCAACTTTATAAACAAAATTAATGACAAACCTACAAAAACAAACTAGATAACCCATAAGAGAAACCCTATTCAATTGGGATGACAATCACCTCCATGCTTCTAGAGGGCAATCGTCCAAATGCCAACTCATACATCCCAATCTGGTATCCCTACCGAAATAATTAGTCAACTGCCTGGCCTCACAAGTTACACCTCCCAACCCTTGCTTTTGTCCGCATGAGCGTATTATTTTCCAGTCTTTTCTCTCTCCTCATCATCCATCCCTTGGCTCCCATGTATTTCCCTGCAGATATCACAAGCTCCTGCTGCTGCCGCACCTGCACCTGCAGCTTCACCTTCACCAGCTGCAGTGCAAACAGCTGCTAAATTCCCCACGAGCCTGTGCTTTCCTGCTCCCTCTTTCTGGACTTTCTCCGAGCTCCGGCACAACACACAAGAACAACTCACTACAGTGGTACTCGTTCACCACTTGCGCACATCTACTAGTCATATATAGTAGTTGGGTGATGCGCAGGTGAGCTGGTGCTTGCTCGCCGCGGCTGCATCTTGTTATCTACATGGAGGATCTGTACAGCATCCACCCGGGGATCTCGCGGGTCGGCGGCGCGGCCAGCGAGGCGTCGTCCGGCGTGGGCGTGAGAACTGGGGGTCCCTCGACGTCGGATCTGACGGAGCTCATGAAGGCGCAGATTGCCAGCCACCCGCGGTACCCTACCCTCCTCTCCGCCTACATCGAATGCCGCAAGGTATGTGTTGTCCACGTTGAGTAAGATCTTGCGACTTCATGCTAGAATTGAGACGAAGACGTGGGTGATATGATCGGGAAAGAGAACGCGTGTATATGCGTCTACAGCTCTACAATTGTCCGGTTGTTTATTTTAGGTTGGGGCGCCTCCGGAGGTGGCGTCGCTGCTGAAGAGATCGGCCGGGAGAGGCGCGTCGGCGCCGGTCGATCGACGTCGATCCCGAGCTCGACGAGTTCATGGTTAGCTCTTCGATTCACCAAATTGATGCCGTTTCATGTCTAGCTATATTATATGCTTTGCTAGATACTCCTAGTTGATACAGTGAGCTATTAATCGTGCGATTCTTGCTAGCCAGAATATGTGTTGTTCTGATCTCTTTGTTATTACATGTGCACACGTGTGTGTGGCCGCTGTGCTCCCGCGCGATCGATTCAGGAGTCGTACTGCCGGGTGCTGGGGCGGTACAAGGAGGAGCTGTCGCGGCCGTTCGACGAGGCCGCTTCCTTCCTCAGCCGCATCCAGACGCAGCTCAGCAACCTCTGCAGCGGCGGCAGCTCACCGGCGGCCACCGCCACGCACTCCGGTAAATGATTAAACGGCAATCTGAGTTGATTTCGCATGCACAGCCAGCTCTTATCATATCCCAAGTTCCCGTTAATTTTCTTTCTCACATTATATTGATGATGCTCCTTCATGTCTGTGTTTTGTTGTTGGTGTGGCGTACTTGTATGAAAAGAAAGAAACCTGTGAATGTATCGATCCATCCGTGTAGTGTGGGTGTGTTGAGAGGTCAAATCGTGTCCATGCAAATGGGGCGCAGGGGTGTCAGAAGGGTGGAGTAAAGCAATGTATGAGGGCCAGGGTTTGCCTGTGTACCTAGGGTTTTGTCCAAGGTTTCGTAGGCTTCTTCTTCTTTCTCATCCCCATCTCTATAGCCTTTTGTAGCCAGCTCGACTGGTTGATGGAACTTGAGAGACTGTGTGCTGCTGTGCTGCTCTGGGGGGAGAGTGATTTCAGCTTGCTCGGGCCTTGGAGAGTGGATGCTAGCTTTGCGGAAAGAGAGAATCTTGCTCCAGCTTGCTAGACATTTGCTGGTTGCTACTACCAGAGAGTCGTACTGCACAATGCCGATGATTTTTGTTTTAAAAATACAGGCTAGCTTTTTTAGAGCTCGTGCTTAGGAGATCTCTTGCCGGATTCGGTGGCTGTACTTGGACAAGACGTTTCAATATCACCACTTAGTGGTAATTTCTGGTGGTGCACGCGGTTTCTTTTCTGCACTTTTTGTTGATTTTTTTATATTTAGTACAACAGGCAATTCCCCCAAGACACCCATGTTTTATGTTAATTTCCACATCGCCCTTGCAACTTGCAGTAGTTATGCATAAACGCTAAAGGAAAGAAAGGATAACTGTCTTAGCTAATCTTTGAATAGGGTTTATGTGCTACTCTAGCGGTCGTGATCTACTATTTTATGGAGTTAAATTAGCTGGACTGCAAGGTAAAGAAGTATATTAGAACAGTAAAAGCATGATGAACCTGCTTTCCTGTGAGTAGTGAACACTAGCTTGGTTGCAAGTTGACGGAGCTTCCGGTCAAATCCTTTGGCAGAAACATCAGAAGAGCGTCAGGCATCATTTTCTTACATGGAAGTCTATTGTTTGGTCCGGCTTCGTACTACTATGTAGCTAGGCATGTTTTACAAGGACACAGCAATGCTGCATTTTGATTTGACAAGTCCTTGTGGTACCCCAGTTTCCTGATGTAGCTTTGACGTTTTGATCCAACTTCTACAGTTTGCAAGGATTCTTGTAGATTGAGTGAGATTTCATACTGGAGATAATATATACCGTACCTATGGTCGACGGCTGATGCATTTGTAAACTTGGCAAACATATTCATATCCATAAAAAAAATGTGCATGCATGTGTGTGCCAGCTCTAGCCATTTTAGAGTTGATTAGAGCATCTCCAAGCGAGGCCCCCAAAACCAGCCCAAACGCCCGGGCGGTCTGCCCGGACAGCGATTGGGCCAAAAAACCGCCACCCAACCGAGGCCCCCAAAACAATCCCAAACGATCGGGCGGTCCGGCTGCCCCCAAACCCAACCCATATATGGGGCGGGTTTGGGGCCGCCCGGACGCGCCGGTCGGCTGTCGCTGACAGCTCGGGCCCAGCCGGAGAGAAGGCTGACCAGCGGGGTCCACACGTCGGGCGACTCGCCGGCGTTAAAATGCCGCTTCCTCTATCCCCTCCGCCCAACCCTAGATTCATTTCGCTCCGCTCCGCTTCACCTCCTCTCCACTCCACCTCCTCTTCTCCTCTCATCGACAATGTCGGACAGCTCCGGGAGCGTGAAATGGGAAGATGCGGAGAGCAAGGCGCCGGCGGTGAAGAAGGCGCTAGAGGACGTCGACGACGAGGACGAGCTTGTCCTCCGCCTCGGCATCCTCTTCTCGCTGGAGGACACGAGAGGCTCGAGCTCGGTGGCGCCGCCAGCGGCCAGTGGCGACTGCAGCCACTGGTCAGCTCCGGCGTAGATCCGCGCCGCCCCACCTCCGCGGGAGGGTTTCCCCCTCGAGCCTTAGATCGGCTCCGTCCTCTGCCCCGCCGCGGCGGGCTCAGGCCCCACCGGTCCAGGCACCGCCAGGGTGGAGGATCATTCCAGATGGGGACAGATGTAGGCTGGTGGAGGTTCTGCCGCAGTGGGCGCCGAGACGGTGGGACGCGCGTACCGCCAGGTGAGGCAGGCGGGCCAAACCGTCAGAGTGGCTGCTGCCGTCGCTGGGGCTGACGACGACATTCCCCTCCAGGTCGTGGTGCAGTCCTTCACGTCCGTCGAGTCGGACGCCCGTCGCCGCCGCCGCAAGGACCAAGAAGCTCTGGAGGTAGCCATCGAGCTGTCGAAGAAGGAGGCGGACAACAAGAAGAAGGTGGCGGCCAATGCGAGCCACCACGCGGAGGAGCAGGCCCGCGCCGTGCGGATCCTCGCCGGCCAAGTCAACGACAACGACGAGGAAGACGAAGATCCATACTTCGTCTTCCGCAAGCGCTTCAAGGACGACGCCGCCGGCTGCTCCGGCAAGGGAAAGGGCAAGTTTCTGATGTGAGATTTGTCTATTTTATGTTTATATACTTACTTTTGTAGTATGTATGTCAATCCGACAACCTTCTGTCGGATGAATCGATGAAACTTTCTATCTAACTATGAGTAGGACGAGTCGATGATCTACGTTGCATGTTGTGTGGTTGTTTTGAGGAGGACGGCTGGAGTGGCTCTTTTTTGGTTGTCCGGTCGCTGTCCGCGGACACACCCGGACGTGTCCGTGGATAGTTCGGGGGCCAAATTTCGCAAGTGTGGTTGGAGATGCTCTTACAGAATACATGGATCATTTTATTTTATCGACAAAATACATGGATCCTCGATGTCGGTTTTCAGGGGTGGTCTTATATATGTTATATATGGATATGACTGCCTATTAAAGATTGTGACGTTCTGGTCACGTACTTTATCTCATGTATATATAATGTGCTCTACTCCAAGATCATGTAGAAAAATGCAGAAAGTTTATCTGACGAATTTTTAAAAAGTGCTTATTTCCGTAGGTGTAAGCTTGTACAGAGACACCATGGATGCATAACTATTTTAAACTTAGCATATTTCGAGATCAGACAATCACCAAAACATTGTCTACCTATATCAAAAAAATCACCAAAACTTAGCGAAGTTATATAACTTGCAAATCCTATTTTGTAAATAGAATGCTGGTCACATGAGAATGTAATAAACCACCATTTTTTTCATATATACAGGACTAAAATTAGCGAGATTGATTTGTGAAAAAAGTGCTTAACATCATTTCTGTAGAAAAAAACTAGTATTGGATTGTACATTTCAAGCAGAATGCGCTGTCAGAGTGCAGCCGTAAGAGAGACAGATGACAGCCAACTTTACCATATAAAATTACTAAACTAATAGCTTTATAAAGGCATGACCATATTTCTTCCTAGAGATAGTATATCCCCAATGTAAGCCCCACATAATCTACTGCTCTGTGCCCCACTAAAACGTGGCTTTAAGGCGTTTAGGTTATAGAAGTTTTTTGCAGAATTCTTAGACATAAATGGAAAAATAATAACTTCACATATGATACAAAACCTCCAATAATAACTTCTCATAATTCTCACACAATCCATGACTTGACACATAAGGCATATGCCACCTCCAATAACGTGTTTCGTGTAGAACTTTTATGTAATTCACATGAAATCTTGTTAAAATGAGAAACACTTATCACTTCTATGATTTTCTGGCGAACTGACCCCGCGTCACCCAGTGCGGCACGGGGAAACACTAGGCACCGCCGCTGCCCGAAGGGCTGCCGGCGAAGGTCGTGCTCGTCCCAGGGAAGGTGGCGGACGGTGTTTCTCTCGTGACGGAGTTACGGCGACGAGACGCCGAGCAGACGCGGTGCGGTGGGTCTCGGTTCCACTACCGACGGTGCAAAGCGGCCTGGCGGCGGTTCTGTCGGTGGGGCGTGGCGCGAGGGGTTGCAGGCTGCGGTGGGGCTGCCTTGTCCCGTTCTGGGCTGGGTGCGCACGTCCGTCGGCAGCTCTCCGCGGCTGCATCGCTGGTGGTTAGATGGCGGTCCAGTTAGTTGCGGGTTTGGGAAAGCTCGACTGTCGGTGAAAACCGAGCTTCGAATTCAGTCATGGTGGACAATGGTGGCGCCTCAACCCATCGTTACCTTGTTAAAGGCATTGTTGTTGCAGCTCTTGTCTCCTTGCTTGGGATGCTCCTGGGAAACTCTAGATCTGTTCTCCCGGATCGTGTTATAAACGATAGGCAAGTAAATGACGAACAAAAGAGATCAAACCAACAGGGACACGAGATTTTAACGTGAAAAACCCGCCCAACAATGGGAGAGAGAAAAACCACAGGCGCCAGCCAGCAAAAATTCGTTATGATCTGGTGAGGTTACAAACGCCGAGGATTTACAACTTGCGACTTATCTCAAAACGGCGGCTTACAGGAGGTATATATGGAGGCAAATCCTAAGTTGGCTCCACTCGACCCAAGCCTCCGGCGACGGGCCTTGGCCCGCTCCGTCTGAAGTTAGACTTTATCTTTATATGAATTTGGATCACAATAAAACAACACTCCACCTTGAGACAAATTCTTTCTTGTTGGATAAACGAGAACCTTCACCCTGAAACAACAATGATACCAACTAAGTCTGAGCCTAACTCAAACTTAACAACAGGGACTGGCTTTGTCATCATATCAGCAGGATTATCATGAGTGCTTATCTTGCATACCTTCAGCTTACCTTGTGCAACAACATCTCGCACATAATGGTATATGATATCAATGTGTTTTGTTCTCTCAGGGGACATCTGATCCTTAGTAAGGTAAATAGCACTCTGATTGTCACAAAACAGGTTAATGCAAACATCATCTACACAAAGCTCAGCAACCAAACAGCTTCTGCAATGGCCATGTATTCAGCCTCCGTGGTAGATTGGGCAACAACCGGCTGAAGTGTTGCCTTACAACTAACAGCGGAACCACCAATGGTGAACACATAACCTGTGAAGGACCTCCTCTTATCCAAATTAACAACAAAATCTGAATCCACAAAGCCTACGAGTCCCTCACCAGTCTTGCCAAACTTCAAGCAAGCATTAGACGTGCCACGGAGATACTTGAAAATCAACTGAACAGCTTTCCAATGTTCCTTACTAGGATTAGCCATCTATCTACTCACCAAGCTCATAACATATGATAAACCAGGATGTGAACATACCATAGCATACATCAAGGAACCAACAGCATTAGAATATGAAACTCGAGACATGTACTCCAAATCATTATCAGTAGTAGGATATTGAGAAGATGATAACTTAAAATGAGTAGTATTAGAAGTACTAACGGACTTTGCATCACGCATGTTAAAACGATGAAGAACTTTCTTAATATAACTTTGCTAACTAAGAAATAAGAACCCACATTTTCTATCACGTGTAATTTACATACCTAGAAGTTTCTTAACAGCACCAAGATCCTTCATCTCAAACTTGGCCCAAGCCTCCGGCGACAGGCCTCGCTCCGCTCCATCCAAAGTTAGCCTTTATCTTTATATGAATTTGGATAACAATAAAACAACAGATCGGATGATGGCGGCACTATCGGTGCTGTTCTCCCTCTTGGGGGCATCGTTTTGGAGAACGTGCTAGGTGGAGGGGTATGGAGGTGGAGCGGTGTTGCATCTAACACATCAACGCCGGCGAGTCTCGGCGTCCAGCGCAGCAAGGTCTCGACGACAGACGCGTGATGATGGATGCACGCAAGGCGGTGGCGCCTTTGGAGCCGTGCCAGCGTCGACTAAGAGCATGGCAAGGTCTTTCTGTTTATCTCTGCCGTAGAGGTCGATGGAAGACTTCTAGAGCATGCACATGTGGTGTGTGTTGCGGATCTGCTAGACCGAATTTGTGCTCCCGGCTAGGCATAGGACAGCTTTAATGATGACACCGGATCTAGCTGATGGGGCGTTGTTGTGAGGTTATGGCACATGGCCCCAATGGTATGACCAGCCCCATCATCGAGCTTGTGTATGGTTTTGCCAGGCTCTGCTGAATAGTATAATAAAAATGTCTATATGCGTCATTTGATGCAGAGGTCGGGGTTGACCCCAACCTCCTTCTCGAAAAAAAAATTCTATGATTTTCTTTGAACACATCTCAATGTTTATCAGATTAAATCTGTATATCGAACACCACAACAAAGTTGATGGGAGGCATTGATAGTGTGAAAGGATGTCCATAAGAAATATTGAGATTATAACCAGGTGGATTTGTTGTCATGGTCTACTGAGGTCTACCCCAGTATTCGTAAAAAAATTATTAAAGAGTTCTCCTTTGCATTGGGTATTATATGTCTCTGCTGATCTTTGCTAGTCGACATATTAGCATGGTCCTGTTTCTGTCTCCCGCCTGCCAGCCCAAATCTTTCTTATAACTGTCCAAAAACCGAACAGACAACTATTGGATTCTGTCATTTTGTGTTTCTGTAGAAGTATTAGCACAAGTCTCCTTCATATATGAAATGATCTGATGTCAAAAGAATCAGTAGCATGCAGTGAAATAATTTCCGGAAGATTTGATACCAGCGGCAGCCAATCTATATATGTCATTAAGAGCCTCCATGTTTTAACTTCCTAAGTAAACTTCTGGAGAGGCTTAAACTAGGCCAACACAAATTATGGCAGCTCAGGGCAGCTGTTCTCAGTTACATTCATCTCGTTGCAACTCGTGAACTCTCAAAAAGTTATATTGCCTTCCATGAACAATAACGATGATCTCGGTTTACTGTATTCAGGAAAAGGATTTCTGTTTCTAAATTGCAACCCACACCTTTTACTTTCAATATGTGTATGTGCTTGTTTTAGTTATTTTCGTTTGTCTTGCGTAAATGTACTTATGTGGAAGTATGTTTCTGATGTGATCCTTCGTAATGCAATGCCAGATGAGATGGTGGGGTCCTCTGATGATGAACAGTGCTCCGGAGAGACCGATGTGCTTGACATAGGTCAAGAGCAGAGCTCCCGCATAGCTGACCATGACCTGAAGGAAATCCTTCTCAAGAAGTACAGCGGTTGCCTCAGTAGACTTCGGTCCGAGTTCCTCAAGAAGAGAAAGAAAGGGAAACTGCCCAAGGATGCACGGACAGCTCTCATGGATTGGTGGAACACTCACTACCGCTGGCCATATCCTACGGTAAACCAAGGCCTCTGTATAGCTGAATTTCATGATATAGTGTGGCCAGTGTTGATGTTGCCTGCTCCCTGCACAGGAAGAAGATAAGGTGAGGCTCGCTGCGATGACCGGTCTCGACCCGAAGCAGATCAACAACTGGTTCATCAACCAGAGGAAGCGGCACTGGAAGCCGTCCGAGGACATGCGGTTTGCGCTCATGGAGGGCGTCACCGGTGGGTCTTCTGGGACGACACTCTACTTCGACACAGGAACAGTTGGGCCATGAATTGGTTGGGGCAGGATAATTCTCCTGGAGGATATTTGGTCAAGCCAATCAGCATTAGTCCGGCCGGGTGCATGATAATGTTCAACCTATCGGGACAAAACCTACCAGAGCAATCATCTGCCTCATTATTTCGCTAGTGCGTGCATGTGTATATGGCTCTCGTTCCGAAACAAAATGTATAAGCTGTCTCAGGATCCTCCAAAGCTATTAAGTTCACTAGTTGAAAACCGAGTATTACAGTCGGTTGTAGTCGGCCTTCCTGAAAAACAATTGATCGTTGATTTATTACCTACGGTGGTATATCAACTGAAGAGAACCTCCAAAATAAAACAAACAGCTGCGATAATAAATATACCGGAGCTTTTTTTAGATAATAGTAAATTTGATATGTATTGCAGAGAATGGTTTTTCTATAATTAATATTCTTTCAGCGACAGAGTTCAAAACTTGAACATTTTCCTTCCTTTCGTTGTATTATCTTAAGTATCCATCTAGATGCAACATGCCATATCAGTATGTTTGATGGTTTGTTAATTGTTAACGAGTACTAACTAATTAGACTCCTACTGTCTCCGTGACTTGAACAACACTATATTGGAGGTCGTTGTCTGATCTTCTGATTGTTGACATTAGTTTAGATCATTCATTTTCATGGAAATCAATTTTAGATAATGTTTCTTTTAAATCTCAATGATGATTTTTTCATCATTTCTTTGATTAAGTCGATGGTCGGAAAACATAAATATGCCAAAGAAACAAAATGCACAATAGCATAACCTTAATTTCATCTATGAATTAACAAGAGTATAGAAAAGATAGGAAACTACAACACAATTATATGCCTAGACTTTAATGCTTCTATAAATTTCAAACACACTGATCAATAGTGGGGTCGTGCGTTGCACGTGCATAAAAAAGTAAATAGTGGACAATTATTACTTATTTTTTGTTTTTAAAGTAGTATGTTACAACTAATTAATCATAATATATTTTTGCATATGGCGAATACTAGTGATGACATGTGCGTCAATGGCTCGGTAATTTTTTTGCTGAAATAAAATAGTATTCGAAATACATATCTATATAATATAAATATATGATACGTGCGTTTCACGTGCACGTTGACTAGTAATAGAAAGCAAACAAAGGCTGGCACGATACACCCCTAGGCAAAGTTGTGTTCCTCGTGTTGCGTGTGCGTGTGTTCCTACAAGAAATGAATTGATCTAGTGAATTGCCTGCCAAGGTTGCTAATACTCCCTCTGTTTCTAAATATAAGTATACATGATTCATACTTATCTATACGTATTTTAGTGTTTAATTCACTCATTTCGATCCTCTATTTAGTCTATGTTGAAGTGGCCGAAACCACTGGCGGAGCTTCTTTTTAGCGCAAAAATGGACCATGGCCCACCCAGCCCGAGAGAGGAGGAAAATTATTCCTATACTGCTATGTGCAAGGCCCACTAAAAACCAGCCCAGTACACACGAGACCAGAGACGGTTCACTCGAATGCATCTTCGCTTCTTGTTCCTGCTCGGCAGCGCATCCGGGAATCCCTCGGGCAAAACCTATATGTCGACCTGTTTTTTTCGTCGTTCTTCTTCTTCTGATTATAGCAACTCGTCGTAACACACTTTTTTTATTAGCTTTGCCCGTCCAGATGAATTCCAAGCTGCATGCACATTTTCCTATTACTATTATTCCAAAATTTATTTAAAACAAAATTCGAAATTAATTTGGGGTTTTTCCTGTTTCCTGTTTGGTTTTTATTTTTCTTTTTATTTTTCCCCATTTTTTCCTTTTGTAGTACACAGTTTTGTTTTTCTTTTTTCTTTAATTTTCTATTTTATTTTTTGTTGTCAATTCAAAGTTTTATTTATTTTCGGGAATGAACGAATGTTCACTTTTTTGTTTTTATTTTTTTGCATTTTCTCGTTCTATTTTTTATTTTTCTTTTCTTAGTATGTTCACTTTTGAAATTGTGTAAAAATATTCATTCGTCGACCTTTTATGTTCACTTTTGAAATCGTTCAAAAGTAGGTTTTGCTCACCGACCCCTTTTATGTTCACTTTAAAAATCGATCAAGCATAGTTCTGTTCACCGACCATTTTCCGTTCACTATTTTAAAATTCGTTCAAAATTAGTTTCCGTTCACCTTTTAAAATCGTTCAAAAATAATTTCCGTTCAAATACCTATTTTTGTTCACTTTTTTGAAAATCGTTCAAAAATAATTTCCGTTCACAGACTTTTTATGTTCGCCTTTTAAAATCGTTCAAAAATAATTTCCGTTCAAATACCTATTTTTTGTTCACTTTTTGAAAATCGTTCAAAAATAATTTCCGTTCACAGACTTTTTCTGTTCGCCTTTTAAAATCGTTCAAAAATAATTTCCGTTCACAGACTTTTTCTGTTCGAATTTTAAAATCGTTCAAAATAGTTTTTGTTCAAATACCTTTTTTTCACTTTTTTAAAATCGTTCAAAAATAGTTTCCGTTCATAGACTTTTTCTATTCGCATTTTAAAATCGTTCAAAAATATTTTTCTGTTCAAATACCTATTTTTGTTCACTTTTTTGAAAATCGTTCAAAAATAATTTCCGTTCACAGACTTTTTCTGTTCGCCTTTTAAAATCGTTCAAAAATAGTTTCCGTTCAAATACCTATTTTTGTTCACTTTTTGAAAATCGTTCAAAAATAATTTCCGTTCAAATACCTATTTTGTTCACTTTTTTGAAAATCGTTCAAAAATAATTTCCGTTCACAGACTTTTTATGTTCGCCTTTTAAAATCGTTCAAATACCTTTTTTTGTTCACATTTTGAAAGTATTTCAAAAATAATTTCCGTTCACAGACTTTTTCTGTTCGCCTTTTAAAATCGTACAAAAATAATTTCTGTTCAAATACCTATTTTGATCACTTTTTTGAAAATCGTCCAAAAATAATTTCCGTTCACAGAACTTTTTGGTTCGGCTTTTAAAATCGTTCAAAAATAGTTTCCATTCAAATACCTTTTTTTCACTTTTTGAAAATCGTTCAAAAATAATTTCCAAATGTGCTAGTACCCTACACATGATTTTTTATGCTTTTTTTTTGTTACATTTTTTCATCATGTAGAGAAGATGTTTTTTTCAAAACGAAATAGATGAAGCAGATGGTTTAAACCTACGGTACAAAATTATCTCGTATATGATCGTCGAAACAAAAAAGTTACAACTTGATAGTTGTTTGAAACGTTGATATTAACCTACTCGTCAGAGGATATTTCAAACGATCGACTGAGTGCGACAAATTTGATAAAAATTGTCTAAAAAGATTTTGAATATCAATTCAAAATTAAGAAGTTACAAACGACGAAACTCGAAACCGAGTACAGGAATGGAACCTATCCGTTGACGCGCATAAATTTCGGGTACACTTTATTTTGAATTGAAATATATTTTTGTGTAAATATATGTGCAGTCTTTCGCTGGCTGCCGGCCGTCGGAGGGTGCGCTTCTTGCATGCGCGCGTGCTGGAGGAGCGACCGGGGAGGCAGATTCGGTAGCAAACGCCGGTAATTGAGAGCACATAATTCAGTTAAAAAGAAAAGGATGAGCGTTAGAATCAGTAGTAGATGAAGGAAACAGAAAACATTCGATGATGGGCGTAGGAAGCATTCGAACAGACTACATGGGCCAGGCCCAATATCGCAACCAGGGTATGCGACTGCTTCTTATCGTCGACCAGGTCGACGTACAGGCGATCCCATCACTCGGTATCGCCCGAGCTATTCCTACCGCCGTTTCGCTGAACGATTTTGAGCGTGGGCCGGCCCAGTTTACCATCGTCACAACACAGCATACGGTGCATACTAGGATTCGTTCATTTGTTCGGTGTACGTACATTGCCCAGATGATTCAAGGAAAGGGGAGTAAAAGCAATGCTTACAGGTGCATGCTACTGCCACAGCGTACGGTTTTTTTCTTTCTTTCCTTTTTCCTTTTTCTATTCTTTTCCTTTTGTTTTTTCGTTTTTTCATTCTTTTCTTTTCCCGTTTCTTTTTCATGTTTCTTCCTCATGTTTTTTCTTTTATTTTTTAATCTTTTCTACTAGGGATGTGTTCCGTCAGTGTAACTTTTTGTTCTATCTAGGTTAAATTTTGTTTTTGTTCCTTTTATGTTTATTTTTTTGTTCAGTCGATTGTTGTGATTTATTTGCGCATATAGTTGTGACATATTCTAGTTAGCCGAAATTTTGTTCTATTTAGTATATTGTTTTGTTTCTACTGTATATGTGTTTTGCTTGGGGCACTAAATTTGAGTTCCGCATCCGTAAAGTTGTCGTTCCATCTTATCCATTTTTTGTTCCTCGAGAAGTAATTTTTTTGCCACGGTTCTCGGGCGCAAAATTTTTGTTCCACATGTACTCATAATCTTTTCCACGGTCGATATTTTTTTCATATTTGTCCAATATTTTTTTCCCTGGCAACAAATTTTTTGTTCCATGATCTTCGGTTGTTAATTTTGTGTTCTCCTATACTTAATTTGTTCCCCGGTCGGTATTTTTTTTCGTCGTATCCAAATTTTGTTCCTTAGGAATTAAAATTTTGTTCCATGGTCCTAAATTTGTGTTCCATATGTACTCAATTTTTTTCCACGGTCGTTAAATTTTGTTCCTATTTGTCCAATATTTTGTTCTCTGGGAGCAAATTTTGTTCCATGATCATCGGGCGTTAATTTTGTGTTCCACATGTATTCTTAATTTGTTCCACTGTCGGTAGTTTTTTCTGTCGTATCCAAATTTTGTTCCTTAGGAATTAAAATTTTGTTCCATGGTCCTAAATTTATGTTCCATATGTACTCAATTTTGTTCCACGCTTGTTAAATTTTAATCCTATTTGTCCAATATTTTGTTCCCTGGGAACTAAAATTTTGTTCCATGATCTTCGGGCTTTAATTTTGTGTTCCACCTATATTCTTAATTTGTTCCCAGTCGGTAGTTTTTGTTCCATCGTATCCAAATTTTGTTCCCTGTGAATTAATTTTTTTTCCATTGTCTCAACATAGCCGGTCCCAAGCCCGGATAAAGGAGGAGGGTTATGATAGGCTTGGCAAGCCAACGAAAAAAAACCTAGCCACTCTTATGGAGATGAAACCCAAAAGAACCTCGTTGGGGCGTAACCCTCTTAGCGACGCGCCATATCGGAACCCGGGTGTGGTGTCAAATGGGCAAGGGCCGGGCCGCCACCCCCTTGGTGGCGCGCCGTATCTTGATCTGGATACGGTGATAAGTGAGCAAGGATCGGGTCGTCGCATCCTTAGTGGCGCGCTGCATCGACGCCCGGGTGTAGTGAAAAATGAGCAAGGGTCTTCGCATTTGACTCGACGAGTGCGGAGGGTAAGGAAGTTAGCCGAGCCTAGGAGGATCCGCTTAGGTAGCTGGAACGTAGGGTCCCTGACGGGCAAGTTACGGGAGTTAGTTGATACGGCGATAAGGAGGCGTGTTGATGTCCTATGCGTCCAAGAGACCAAATGGAAGGGACAGAAGGCGAAGGAGGTGGAGGATACCGGCTTTAAGCTGTGGTACACGGGGACAACCTCAAACAAAAATGGGGTAGGCATCTTGATCAACAAGAGCCTCAAGGATGGAGTAGTGGACGTCAAGAGGCAAGGAGACCGGATTATCCTAGTCAAGCTGGTTGTTGGGGACTTAGTTCTCAATGTTATCAGCGCGTATGCCCCGCAAGTAGGCCACAACGAGAGCACCAAGAGAGAGTTCTGGGAAGGTCTCGAGGACTTGGTTAGGAGAGTACCTACTGGTGAGAAGCTCTTCATAGGAGGAGACCTCAATGGCCATGTGGGTACATCTAACACAGGTTTTGAAGGGGTGCATGGGGGCTTTGGCTATGGCATCAGGAACCAAGAAGGGGAGGATGTCTTAAGCTTCGCCCTAGCCTACGACATGGTCGTAGCTAACACCCTCTTTAGAAAGAGAGAATCCCACCTAGTGACTTTCAGTAGTGGCCAACACTCTAGCCAGATTGATTTTGTCCTCTCTCGAAGAGAAGATAGACGCGCTTGCCTTGATTGTAAGGCGATACCTGGAGAGAGTGTTGTCCATCAACATAAGCTGGTGGTGGCTGACTTCCGTTTTTGGATTCGTGTCCAGCGGGATAAGCGCCCAAAAGTTGCTAGAACAAAGTGGTGGAAGTTAAAGGGAGAGGCAGCTCAAGCTTTTAAGGAGAGGGTTTTTAAGGAGGGCCCTTGGGAGGAAGGAGGCGATGCAAACAGTATGTGGATGAGGATGGCGACTTGCATTCGGAAGATTGCATCAGAGGAGTTTGGGGTGACCAGGGGAAGTAGAAGGGATGCTAAGGATACCTGGTGGTGGAACGTTGAGGTCCAGAAGGCTATTAAGGAGAAGAAGGACTGTTTCAGACGCCTATACCTGGACAGGAGCGCAACCAACATGGAGATATACAAGGGGGCAAAGAAGGCCGCAAAGCGAGCGGTGAGCGAGGCAAGGGGTCGGGCGTATGAGGACCTCTACCAGCGTCTAAACACGAAGGAAGGCGAAAGAGACATCTATAAGATGGCGAAGACGAGAGAAAGGAAGACGAGGGATGTCAACCAAGTCAAATGCATAAAGGACGGAGCGGATCAACTCCTCGTGAAGGACGAAGAGATCAAGCGTAGATGGCGAGAGTACTTCGACGACCTGTTCAATGGAGAGAATGAGAGCTCTACCATTGAGCTAGACGATTCCTCCGATGATACCAGCCGACGCTTTGTGCGGCGTATCCAGGAGGCTGAGGTTAGGGAGACTTTGAAGAGGATGAAAGGAGGCAAGGCAATGGGCCCTGATGGTATCCCCATCGAGGTGTGGAGAGGCCTTGGAGACATAGCGATAGTATGGCTAACTAAACTTTTCAACCTCATTTTTCGGTCAAACAAGATGCCCGAAGAATGGAGGCGGAGTACATTAGTGCCAATCTTCAAGAACAAGGGGGATGTTCAAAGTTGCACTAATTACCGTGGAATCAAGTTGATGAGCCATACAATGAAGCTATGGGAGAGAGTCATTGAGCACCGTTTAAGAAGATTGACAAGCGTGACCAAAAATCAATTTGGTTTCATGCCTGGGAGGTCTACCATGGAAGCCATCTTCTTGGTACGACAACTTATGGAGAGATACAGGGAGAAGAAGAAGGATCTTCATATGGTGTTCATTGACTTGGAGAAGGCGTATGATAAGATACCACGGAATGTCATGTGGTGGGCCTTGGAGAAACACAAAGTCCCAACAAAGTACATTACCCTCATTAAGGATATGTATGATAATGTTGTGACAAGTGTTCGAACAAGTGATGGCGACACCGATGACTTTCCAATTAAAATAGGACTGCACCAGGGGTCAGCTTTGAGCCCTTATCTCTTTACTTTGGTGATGGATGAGGTCACAGGGGATATACAAGGAGATATCCCATGGTGTATGCTCTTTGCGGATGATGTGGTGCTAATTGACGATAGTCGGGCGGGGGTTAATAGAAAGTTAGAGCTGTGGAGGCGGACTCTAGAATCGAAAGGTTTTAGGCTTAGTAGAACCAAAACTGAGTACATGAGGTGCAGTTTCAGTACTACTAGGCACGAGGAGGAAGAGGTTAGGCTTGATGGACAGGTGGTACCTGAGAAAGACACCTTCCGATATTTGGGGTCTATGCTCCAGAAGGATGGTGATATCGATGAAGATGTGAGTCATCGAATCAAAGCTGGTTGGATGAAGTGGCGCCAAGCTTCTGGCGTCCTCTGTGATAGGAAAGTGCCACAAAAGCTAAAAGGCAAGTTCTATAGGACGGCGATTCGACCTGCGATGTTGTATGGCGCAGAATGTTGGCCGACCAAGAGACGACATATCCAACAGTTAGGTGTAGCGGAGATGCGCATGTTGAGATGGATATGTGGCCACACAAGAAAGGACCGGGTTAGGAATGATGATATACGTGAGAGAGTTGGGGTAGCACCAATTGAAGAGAAGGTTGTCCAACACCGTCTAAGATGGTTTGGTCATATAGAACGTAGGCCTCCGGAAGCGCCATTGCATACCGGACGGATAAAGCGGGATGAGAATGTTAAGAGGGGTCGTGGTAGGCCAAACTTGACATGGGAGGAGTCTGTTAAGAGAGATCTGAAGGATTGGAATATCACCAAAGAACTAGCCATGGATAGGGCTGCGTGGAAGTTAGCTATCCATGTGCCAGAACCATGACCTGGTTTCGAGATCTTATGGGTTTCAAATCTAGCCTAACCCAACTTGTTTGGGAAAAAGGCTTTGTTGTTGTTGTTGTCCTAACTCCTAAATTTGTGTTCCATATGTACTCATAATTTTGTTCCACGGTGGTTATATTTTATTTCCTATTTGTCCAATATTTTGTTCCCTCGGAACAAATTTTGTTCCATGATCTTCGGGCGTTAATTTTGTGTTCCACATGTATTCTTATTTTGTTCCACGGTCGGTAGTTTTTTTCCGTCATATCCAAATTTTGTTCTTTAGGAATTAAAATTTTGTTCCATGGTCCTAAATTTGTGTTCCATATGTACTCAATTTTGTTCCACGGTCATTAAATTTTGTTCCTAATTGTCCAATATTTTGTTCAGTGTGAACTAAATTTTTGTTCCATGATCTTCGGGCGTTAATTTTGTGTTTCACCTGTATTATTAATTTGTTCTCCGCTCGGTAGTTTTTGTTCCATCGTATCCAAATTTTGTTCCTCGGGAATTAAATTTGTGTTCCATATGTACTCATAATTTTGTTCCACAGTCGTTAAATGTGTTCCTATTTGCCCAATATTTTGTTCCCTTGGAACAAATTTGTTCCATGATCTTCGGGCGTTAATTTGTGGTCCATCTGTATTCTTAGTTTGTTCCCCGGTCGGTAGTTTTTGTTCCATCGTATCCAAATTTTTTCCTCGGGAATTAAAATTTTGTTCTACGGTCCTAAATCTGTGTTCCAAATTTTCTTCCATGGTCATCGAGTGCAAATTTTTTGTTCCACGTGTACTCATAATTTTTTCGTGATCGGTAATATTTAGTTTCGTTGTATCCTAAATTTCCCCAGGAACTAAACTTTTGTTTCATGGTTTTCTGTGGCGTTACTTTTATGTTCCACATGTACTCGTAATTTGTTCCCCTTAGTGTTTGTTCCGACGTTTCCAAAGTTTTGTTCCCCATGAATTAAAATTTTGTTCCATGATACTCGGGTGCTAATTTTGTGTTCCACCTGTGCTCATAATTTGTTCCACGATCCGTAATGTTTGTTTCCCCATGAGCTAAATGAACGACCGTAATGGAACAAAATTGTCATACTTTTGTTGCACATATTAAATTTTGTTCCTTTTTCATACTATTGATTGTTCCGCCATTTTAAAATTAGGGTTCATTATGTGTTCCACTTTCAGGTGTTACTTTTTGTAGACACTACATGCGTATTTTATTTTGTCCAAACTCCAAACTTTGTATTTAACCATGTTCGACGTGAGTAGAAGATCCGTTTCATTTGATCTGATTTTTTGTGTTGATTTTTAGTCGTGAGTAAACTAGAACTGGGCCTACCATATTGTACTTTGCACATGTCCATGGACACATCCCTGCACCGTGCTATCACTTCCCTCGTCTTCTACTCACCTTCCACCGTTTTATTTGTGGCAATGGGGACACTAACCACCGGTTATTGCTATACCATAACCATTCTCGCGAAACAAATTTCTTCTCGTCCCCATCCCCAATAACTGTCACGGGACAGGTTTCATACCATAACCACTACCCATCGGGTAACAAATAACCATCGGATAACCACCTCCACGAACTCAGCAAATTGAGTATAAAAATAAAGCAACAACTCCCCTGTACCAGCAAAGAAATAACACATATATGAGCACAATCACAATTGGGTATCTTGTTCCAGCGGCCGTGCGGGGGGAGGTCGGTGCTGGGTCGGGGGCGACTGGGGAGCGAGATGCGTGCGAGGTGCGACTGGTGCGAGGCGAGCGAGATGCGGTGCGGTGGCTGGGAGTGGGGAGTGCGAGAGGAAGGGATTAGGGTTTTCTGCTGAATATATACATGCCTCTTAGACTCTCTAGTATTTTGGCCCCACATGTCATATGATCTAGCGGGTACCGGGTATAACGGGATGGATAGTGGTGTTCCATACCCGGCCCCGCTTTAACCGCTGGGTATTGTTTTTACACTGATAAGAGCCCCACGGGGATGAGATCTCCTCCATAACCATCCCCTAATAGGTGAATTAACCACCGGGATCGGGTAATGGTTAACCGTTGCCAAATTGACCATGCTTATTACTAACGCTAAAGCAGTGACCAGTGCAACTACTTATTTAATTTTTTGAGGTAGTACAACTTGTTTTTAGGGACTACTTTTACTATGCGTGGTGGGAACTGGGAGGATGGAGAAGAAAGGGACATGTGTAGAGACAAGGAGTGGCAGTTTTCCGCACGGCCATAGCGCGTGTGTCAGGCACAGCTCTAGCCAGTGTCTGCAAACAACGAGTGTAGCTCTTTTTTTTTAGTCCCACATCGGTAAATTAGCAAAAAAGCAACCAGCTTAAATAGGAGCTCTTCCGTAGGTAGACGAGCAAGTCACGTACGAGTCTAGGCAGTGCACGGAAGCTGGAGCGAAGCAACACTGCCTACAGAAAACTGGACCAGCCCAACAGAACCGCCACTGAACAAAACAACGCGAAGATCCTTGGGCGGAACGGTAGCAAGGAATCGCGTGAGCGCCAGGGAGGAGGACCCGCGCATCCTGGCGCTAGTATGTATATTCAGACATGAACCGGATCATGGCCCGCCCTGCGCGTTGACGCGGAGGACCTGGTCGAACTCGGCAGCGTCGAAGGACAGGATGCTTTCGGCAGCGCGCGTCTGCCGGCATCCTGATGTAGCTCAGCCTACGGCTCCTACAACAAGCGGCCCAATGACTAGAGTTAGAGTCAAAACTCTCCATGACAAGGTGAATTCACTCTTATCTATGTGTGATCTTGACACACTCTTGTATGGTTTGCTACTTCATACTGACTAGATTTCCTGGCGCGACTTGCCGCGCGCCACCCGCCGTTGACACTGGTTTTTGATTGGCAAAACGTTATGACAAACATTCTTAATATGACATGGCAGTCAACAATTAATATACATGTTAGGGCACAACTCACACGTATAAGTCGTTTCGTAAAGCTTTATGTATAGTGAATGTAAAGCTTAGGATAACTGATGTTCAACAAACAAATATACGAATAGTTTGTATCAATCTTAGACTAAGTAAGCAGTCAAATAAACATTACCTAAACAATAAAGCAGGAAATATAAGTACATTATACATGAGATAGGTCAGTACTATTGAAAAGTAGATCATAGGTCAGAAAATAAATTATATTTGTCACAAAGGAGGAGACAGATGCTCTTTTGAACAAATGCAACTATGGTATACACAATTCAAATATCTCACAATAATATACAGGGACAAATATTACATCTGGTGAAAGCAACTCAGAAGATACAAAAGATTGTACTCTACTATGCGGATCAAAATTTATTTTTTGATAAGTTTAAATTGGAACCACTAAGTGTTGGCCTCTGATAGATGTTCTGGTCTGAGCAATCTCTGTTGTCTTCAGATCATCTCTCTCATATATGTTGGCGATGAACTTCTCTCATGAAGCATTCAAAATAACAATTATTGTTGTCATCGATACATCACTGAAAACTGATTAACTAATGGTTCATATGATACAGGAGGTTACAGAAATAATAAGAAATTCAATTTGTGTTTAGAATTTAGAAGATGAACTGCCCCAACAATGTAAATTGGAGTAAATATTACTAAAAACCTTGGTCAACCATTATATATGTATCATCCAAATATTACTAAAAGCTAACGCTACCACCATGCTCTAGAAAGGTGATCAATTTGCAGTGAATGGGTGGCTTATGTACATAAGGTAGATAAACAATCTAACCTACCGCATATTCTATGTTAGAATAGTTTGTATAATCTACAATTCCAACAGTTTCTGAACACAAACAAAAAACAATTGTCATCAGTATTGTGCGAATCATACGAAACTACGATCCCTAATGGAAAAACAATGCAGAAACATTTCAAGCAACAGAACCAAACAATTACTTATTCAATTTCTAGTATGCACACACCAGTTGGCGTCATCAATAAAAGATTTTTATTCAAAATTGTAGTGCGGTCATAAGCATGATGCAGCTCAAGAGAATGATCAACCAATCTAAAGATTTGACTTGCCACTACCACCTGTGGAGTACATATGAAAATTGCCTGAGTAACACTACATTACAATGTTTCTCTTTGATACACGCATCACTGCGTCACCACATGCCATAATTAATAGAATCCATTTAATGTTAAATTTCCACAATAATTTCACCGGCCATAATGAACATGAAAAATATTAAACAATATATACCCTTTTCAATAATAGAAAGGAACAACTAAGTAAATAATGTGCTGCATAGTTTAGCTAGTATTTCCCAATCAGTAAATACAAATATAAGGCCATCTTGAAAATCAATGATTTTGCTAGCATGGTCTACTGAAATCAATCATTTTGCACTAATTTGAAGAATAGAAGAAAAGATGAATTATTGTATATAGAGGTATTCATGCCTAAACGTATACATTAGTAGTGCTAGTTGAGAGCAAGTAATCTGATACATCAATTTGATTTGGAGAAACCATAAGATTTTGTTCTTCCATGTGCAAAACAACATGCACCCTACCGCAAGATAAATAAAAAACATGCTTTGCTCTCCATTATTCGAAAGAACGATAAGTTATTCATGTATTGCATTAAGAACAAAATTATAAATTTTACATGAGTTCCAGTTAGTGTAGAAATATAATAGTAGGCAAAATAAGAAAAAAATCGTGTCAGCCACAAAAATAACAACAGCCTTGAACCAATAGCAGTAAGATTACGCATGCAATAAGGGTATTTATGGGCATACTCTATTTGAACATTTCATTTGTTATTGATTAGGTACAAATAAGGACATACGCACGTGTGACAATCTTGTATCCATGGGTCAATTTCGTTGGATCGGAATGAGAATAAAATGGAGGATAGTAGTAAACCTGCATAGGTAAGTGAACATTTTACACCAAGCAACACAATGAAGAAATAGTTTGACATCCATATATCAAACGTAAAGTCATATGGCAAAAACAGTTTCGTGCTCGAGAGTTAA
Organism: Poa pratensis; assembly: GCA_947311845.1. Lineage (NCBI taxonomy): Eukaryota > Viridiplantae > Streptophyta > Magnoliopsida > Poales > Poaceae > Poa > Poa pratensis. The sequence continues at coordinate 3,451,250 of CAMZMU010000103.1, forward strand.
GTGTGCGACCGTTAACTAAACTGAACAAAAATGACAATGATGTAAACAAAGAAAATGGGACCAAAGAGAAGGAAATAACTTGTGTGGAAGGTAAACAGAGTTAAATTACACATATCCAGTTAACTGTAGGCTACTGCTAGATTTTCCATGACCTTGTGCATAAATATTTGCATGACAAAAATATTCTGATTACAAAGCATATAAACCAATCAAAAATGTATGGCGAGAAATTGGAAGAACACTAAATGTGTCAAATACATGATCCTGATGCACTAAAATACTGTTTCAAGCAAACAAAATGATATTAGAGCTATCTGAGGTAAAAAGAGAATAGAGACAAATATTAAATTCACCGTTTGGAATGAAGGGATTTCCCTCATTGCTACCGAACAAAAATAATTACTCTAGCTTCCCTAGAAAGCAAGTCAATGGTCCTAATGGGTCTTTATAGCTCTATTGCTTAAGTTTTTTAAAAGGACCTCAGAAATTTCATGTGCCGGTCACCGTTTTCACATGATTTGTAAATTAGAGGATAACAAAAAATGCTATAAGCCAAATGGACAACATTGTATTATCTGGGCAATGAGGCAATATGAGACAGATATATAAACCAAACAGACTCTTCACATCTGCATGAATTACAGTAAGCATGAGTGACGATTTTCTTATAGTGGAGTTTTAGATCAAGAATGTACCATGCATGGCCACTGTCAAGAGCAGATTGTCCATATTTAAGTATTTGCACTATCCTTCTACCACCCGATGGTCAACCTGCACAAACCAGCACTGTCAACACCCGTAGATAGAATTAAGCTATATTTTTTTCACATGTCCACTCTGTATGTTGGAAGGGTTCTCCGCTGCCACAATTTATTTACAGTACTCCATACAACTTGTGCGTATTTCTCACACAAGATATGAACTAAGCTAGGCAGTTTGTAATTTACAATACGTATCTAGATGATTTATTCACCTCAGTGATGATGGAATAGAAGAAACATGTGACAAAGACCAGCCGAAACAAATTCATTTCCCTAGCTTTGAAACGGAATGGATCAAACTGTCGCCAATTCAAAGTCCCTGGGGTAGGCTCTCCACCATCAGTCGTATCGTCACCATGATTTCTCATCCACTCTAAATCCTGGAACTCTATAAAAAGATCAAAACAAATCAAATTGACAACGGAACGGATTGAACTGGATGCGGATCATACACAAACAACAAATTATTGCGAAAAAAATGGGTACCAAGAGACCAAAAATAGGTACCAATCTCATGGTGTGTCGCTGCTGCTCGCAGTGGGAGCACGTGTTGAACACCGAGAGAAGACAGAGGAGAGGCGAAGGTCTGGTGTGAGTGGCTGAACCTCTCCACCTCGAGCTCGTTGTCGGATCGAGCCACCTGCTTCTCCCGTCAAACACAAGGAAGTTCAATACATGTGTCTGACTATGTACTAAACAGGGGCCAGCAGCATAACACAAGGGAAAATTTTACCCAAAAAAGCAGACAACTTCTCCTTCCTCCATGCAAAGGGTGAGACATATAGGGGCAAATATAATTGGGATAGTCCCATGTTTCAGCAGACAACAACACATCAAGAGTATAATACAGAAAAAACTTCACAAACAATACCTCGTCTTTGCGACTCTCAATCTGGATATGAGAACCAACTATAAAAACATATGCTTGTGCTGAGAAATGTCCAAGCTTGTTCTTCAGACTCATTTTTCCCAAATATTTTTTCGTGTCCTTTGGAAACAGGATTATAGGACCATGCTATATTTCTTCAGACAAAAACTGTGGAACACACAGTTAATAAGAAAAGAAAATTTTAGCACTGAAGCAGACCATGGCTAGAATTAACGCAGAGATGAACAGACCAGAATAATCACAACAAATGGATGTTTGGATCTATTTTCTGATCCTAGTTTGTCAAAGCATAAAGAATCAACTGAAATAATCATTCAAAAACACTGAAATGGAAGTAGATGAAAATTAAATAAGTGAACTGCATTGTTGCAAGAAATGCTAAATATATTGTTTATCTAAGTTTTTTCTACCTATACAATTAAAAAGCTATATATCTCTGATGACACATACGCTACATACCTAAAAGAGAAACTCTTAAGAAAGTTAGCTTACTTAAAAAGCACAGAAACTAAATTGCACTAATATTAAATGAAAAATGGTGATCCAAGCATGCATACACTTTGTCGACATGGCAGTCTCCCATGACAAATATTGTTACTGTGGTTCACGTGTAATCTAAACTTGTGCATCACAGAAACATCTCTTTGAAAACTTACAAATGGAGATGCAGATTATAGAGAGAAAATCCAAATGTGTATAGAAGTAAAAAAATGAACCAATTACAAACAAACCTGCTATCGTCCATTTAATAAAATTACAAAATAGAGGGAAAATATTAAATATCAACATAGCACAAATATTACATGGATTAATGCTCTCCTACAACCTCATTGGATTATTGTCAAACACCTTGTAAGCACATATAAATAGCATCTAAACAAACACAAATAAGGATTTGTGGGGATTAAATAGAAACATAGTAAGAGGTGAGTGAGGAGGAGACATGAGGAAGAGAGGAACATGACCACCTCCAAGTGTGGCAAGGTCTCGGGTGGAGACTGGAGACCGAGCTGTGCGGAGACGGCAAGATCCATCCAGAAAAATGGCCTACCTCATGCAGCTTCAAAGTAATACTTCATCGTGGAACACCTTGATTTATTCAAATTGACAGCAAGATAGTCAGCTAAGCGAACCTAAAATCCATTTGCAAAACCCGAAGTTAATGGAATACAATATACGCACTAATGAGCAGCCAAATCCCTGAATCATTAGGTTGTGTTTTACAAAAAAAAAGCCATAGCATGAGGTGAGGCAACTCAGGCAAGATCAATATTAAACCAGTTTTAAAGAAGTGATGGATTCATAGAAGTGGGAATACCTAACATTTAATTGTGCTCATTCTTGATGCCAATACAAAAAAATCATCTTGAAACATTATAAGAAATACCGCGATACAAAGATAGTGTTCACTGAAAATACACATCGGAACCCAATAATGTTCAAAGATTGCAAGTGAGGCAAAATAAAAGGAAGATTACCTTTCGTGGAACTGAACCTGGAGAACTGAAGGTTGGGGTGCCCTTCTCGAGGTCAACGACGCCGGTGACAGCGCTCCAAACACCATGGGATCAGAATCCTTCACAACTTTGATCATTAGCAAACACAGAACTACAGGTTGATGATTAGAAAATGGAAACATGACGGAATATTCTTGATTATCCAAACTGATGGCAATATACGAACTAATATTCACCTGGGAGTTTAGCACATGTATGAATCTAAAATATAAATGGGAACGGGGTGGTTTACATAGATGCATGAGTGACATATGCTGAATTCATTTTGAGAGCAGGAACTTTGGCAAAACAAAAAAAATAAGGCAATAATCCTCGTCAAATTACATCAGGAAAATGGTGGTGATAGGTAGATCATATACCTTACCTTCTGCCTCGGCGTCTCTCCTCACAACAATAGAGCTGGTCCTATTTGGTACACCTTGATAAATGAATTTTCATTAGTAATAAGAAAAAAAATCATACTGAATCACAAAGCATAAATAGGAACAAATCGGAGAGGAAAACACCTTGCGAATCCAAACTGAGAACAGCAACACACGCCTTATAAATCAAAACTGAGATGCAGGCTTGCATCCTAAATCATGAAAACAAATTAATAACAGTATGAATCGGGTTTTTTTAATTGCCTAGCCTATGCCATGAAATTATCATAAATCACAGTGGAGACGTTTGAAAGAGAAAGTAAGGATCTTATACATGGAGATGGTGTGAAGATGGCGAGGTGGCTGGCGTCGATCCGTTGCTTGCCCAAGGATAAGCGTCCCGCCAGGATCTAAGTGAACACTGCTCGCGACGCCGCGGCAATCTCCTCGTGCATCTCTCCGGCTGCTCCTGCCTATGGTCGTGGACTCGTGGTCCTCCTGCTGCTAGGGAGGAAGAGGATAAGAGAGTGCAAGGAATATCAGAAGATGGGGGCTAGCAGGCGGTAAATCGGCGGCGGCGTACCTCGGCATGTCGTCCTCGTTTCCATCTCTGTAGCGACGGAGACAGCCGGAGCACCGGCGCGAGCGGCAACGGTGAGTGCTGAGCATGTGCAGCCGGCCAGCTGCTCTTCCCAGCCACAGCACGGCCCGCGGCGGCGGGCCGGTGGTCGAGCAGCTGGCTGGGTTGCTTCCGCCGAGTCCAGCGTCGCCTCAGGTTGATGTCTTGGCCCTGTCGCGTGCTGCGGCGCGAGCGCGCCTACAGGCTGCGCGAGCACGCCAGAGGAGGAGATGCTGGAGAGCGGCGGCGGAAATGGAGAGAGAACGCGGGAGAGGGATTGGCCGATCTGGGGGAGCGGGGATTGGGCGCTGGCGGCTAGGGTTTTCAATGCCTTGCTATGCTTTATATACCTCGCGGTGAAAACAATGAACGGCGGAGATTCACTGTGGGAGATCGATCCGACGGCCACAAATCGGTAAACTCTGAGAGAGCTCCTTGGGGTCACACCGTTTACCTCTTTAGATGCCTTGTGTATGCTCAGCTATGAAGAACGTGAAGAACTCCGAGGAAACATGAATCAAGATGGCCAAGGGATGCGTCAAGATGAAGATGAAGAAGGTGGCGGAGCCAGTCTGGCCGGCCCTCCAGCCCGGCCAGGCCGGCTCCCAGGCCGGCCACTCGTGTCCTGCACCCGTTTTGTACTAGTACTATAAATAGCACTTCCCCCTTCCTTTCTAGGGTTAGACTATGATGAGATTTGAGTTGAGCTTAGCTCCTTTCCACCCCTTATTGGTGTTGCCTCTTAGGAGATGAATCAAGGCCTCCCCTTGTGGAGATGAACCAAGACCTCCCCTTGTGGAGAAGATCCCTCTATTGGATTCCAAGGCCTCTTCTTGTAGTTGCGATTACTTGCCAATCATTCATCTTCGGGTGACTCTATTGGGACGGTTGGATTGACTGTTGAGAGAAACAATCCTAAGAGTAAGGTGTGTTTGGAGAAGGAGAATCGGGGGCTACGCTTGGGGACTTGTTACTGGTTGAATTCGGCCGAATTATGCTTTGCTAGTTATCTTTACTTGCTTTTCCCCTTTTGTGTTCTTGAGTTCTTCGTGTTCATCCTCTTGTTCATCGTTCTCTCCGCCCAAATCCGTGAAGATCGGGACCTACCCTACATCATATGGTATCAGAGCTCTAGGTTGCCACGGATTTGACTTGTTTCCCCCACAAATCCACCCAATTTTTCTTTGATTTTGAGATATTTGAAAATTTCCACCAAAAATAGCCTTTTTGGATTCGAGCCGATCTGTCGATTTGTTGCGTTTTTGGTAGTTTTGGTCCATGGATTTGTTGCTTTAGGACCCCTCCACCTTTGTTTGTGTTCCTAAACCTTAATTTTGCCAATTTCCCCACGAAATCGAGGATTCTTCGTTGCCTTGTCCGCCCAAAATCGCGGATTTTCGAGCAGCAGATAGCCCGGCCTAGAAGCCGGCCTGCAGCCCGGCCAGGCCGGCCTCCCTGCAATTTTTTTTCTTTTCCTCGGTTCGTTTTGGCATTTCTCCTTTGTTGTTTGAGTCCTTTTCTGGTGTGATCAACATCCACAACATCGACAAGCTTCCGCAGCAACTTCATCAACGATAAGCGACGACGACACCAAGGACTCGACATTTCCCCGACATCGTAATCCGTTGTGAGTCCTTCTTCTTTTCGCGTACCTTGACCTACCGGACTAGCTCTTTAATATTGCGAGGCATTGCACTTGTGTTGATTCGAGTGATTGTCTTAAAGTATTGGCGAGTGTGTATCGTGTAGCGATCTTGGCACTAGCAAAAGTTGAAGGAATCATCGTCAAAAATAAAAAATAAAAGAGAGAGGAAAAGAAATGAGTAGTGCCAAGTATCATCTCTTGTAAGTTGCGACAAAGCTTAAACCGCCAAAGTGAGTGTGAGTGTTTAACACTTGTGCAAATCCGTTGCCCACCAAAAGGCAATTGAGCTAGCGTCCTTCGTGTGTTGTGGTGACACTTGAGCACGTAGTCTTCATTAGGTTGCATATCTTCGTGTGCTCGCCCTTTGGTCGCCCAACCCCATCCATCGCTTTTGTGTGTGTTTCTTCATCATTTAAGTGGTTGGTGTTTCTTTGGTAATTTGGTCATTGTGGATTTTCTCTACCATGAACAATATACTTTTCACCGGTTTTGCTTGTTTCGTTTGCCACTTCATACTTTCCTATCCTCATAAGTGTGTGTGTTGGGTGTTAGAACCGGATTCTCTTTCTTTAAGCCACTTTATACTTGGGATATAGTTTCTTTTGGTTCTTCCATTTCCATACATTTCACTTGCTCTTGAGATCATGTTTAGGGGAAGTACAAACGGAAGCTCAAGCTCGGATGATGATATCAATGGAGGAGTTCAAGGTGATAATGGCTATGTCACACATAACGAGTTCGTCGGTCTTCGACACCTTGTCCGTGATGGCCTAGGCCGCTATGAGCGCCTCCTTCAAGCACAAGAAGCAAACTTCAACGCACAAATGGCGACGATGACCGAAGCTCTCAACAACCTGGCGCAACGTCGATCTTGTTCTTCGTCACGCTCAAGCCGTACAAGAAGCACCTCAAGGTCGACACAACCAAGGCAAGCATATCATGGTCATCATCAAGAAGAACCGCAACATGGTCGCCAAGAAATACCAAGGCACGACAAACATGATTGACATCACCATGATCGACATCGCCATGAAGTGGAACGTCCACCTTCTCCTCGAGCGCACAATGCCAATGTGCATCAAGAACAACAACAACCAAATGGTGGACGCCGTGAACGAACACCTTCACCACTTCCTCATCATCGCGATCGTCGAGACCACTTGGCCAATGACAATGGTGCTCCGGGTGCTAATGACTATGGTGATCAAGGACTTCGACACCGCCATCCTCCAAGGCCACTCCACCACAATCGTGACCATGGGAACCATGTGGAAAATCCAATTCCATACCATGAGCATCATCCTAGCCAAGAGCCTCACCCTCGTCAAGAACATCCACATGATCGTCACCATAAACACCATTCCGAGTCAAGTGATAGTGAGTCGAACCAACATAATGGAGATGGACTCAATGGAAGGATATGTGGACGTGCATTCCCACCTCCCAACCGTCGAGAAGAAGATGACAACTTGAGCAACCTTCGCTTTGATATGCCAAAGTTCTATGGAACAAGTGGCCCGGAAGCCTATCTTTCATGAGCACTTAAGGTGGACAAGATCTTCTGAGTTCGCCATTACTCAAACAACAAGATGGTTGCCTTAGCTTCAATGGAGTTTGAACATTATGCCCTCTTGTGGTGGGAACAACTCCAAGATACACGCTTAGACAACCACCAACAACCAATCAACACTTGGGTTGAGATGAAAGAAGCAATGTACAAGCGCTTTGTGCCAAGTCACTACACTAGAGATTTGTACAAGAAGTTGCAAGAGTTGAAGCAAGGGTTGAAATCGGTTGATGAGTACTATAAGGAGATGGAATTTTCCATGATGAGAGCCAATATTGAGGAGTCGGAGGAGCAATCCATGGCTCGTTTCATGAATGGCCTCAACTATCCAATCAAGAAGATTGTGGAGTTCCAACCATATGCCACCTTGTTGAGCTAGTCCATCAAGCAACAAAGTCCGAGCGTCATGTGCTTGAAGAGCTCAAATACATCAAGTCAAAGGCATTCTTTGCCAACAAGCCTTCATCACCAACAACTACAACCACTCAAGCTCCTATTCAAGCAAACACAAGAGGTCCTCCAAGAGTCTCTACATCGACACCTCAAGCGCCTCAACCTTTCAAGAAAGTACCTCCTTCAAGCACCACACCTCAAGGATCTTCTTCCGGTACAAGACTCTTGAAATGCTATAAGTGTGGAGGACAAGGCCACAAATCCTTTGAGTGTACAAACAAGAAAGTCATGATTGTCAATGACATAGGAGAATATGAGTCTATGAGTGAAGAGGAGTACCATGCCTTGAACCAAGTCACCACAATGCAAAGTGCGCAAGAAGAATCAAGTGAGATATATTGTGATGGTGACAACAACCCTTCATTGGTTGTGGTAAGAATCTTGACCACCAATGTCCAAATTGAAGAAGACCAAAGATGCAACTTGTTTCAAACAAGAGCGGGAATCAATGGAAAGTCCATCAAGGTCATCATAGATGGTGGAAGTTGCCACAGCTTAGCGAGTAAAGAACTTTGTGACAAGCTCAACTTGAAGTTCAACAAGCACCCATATCCATACCATGTGCAATGGTTGAGTGATTCCGGATCCGTCAAGATTCAGCACATGGTGCAAGTGTCCTTCAAGATTGGAGCCTATGAGGATACCGTTGAGTGTGACATTGTGCCTATGTCCGTTTGCCACTTACTTCTTGACGTCCATGGCAATATGATAAGGGTGCAATGCATGATGGAATGACCAATTACTATAGCTTCAAGAGCAACGACAAGAACTTCGTCCTTTGTCACATGACACCAAGTCAAGTCATTGCCGACCATGCCAAGACTATTGCAAGGGCACGACAAGATCATTCTTCAAGTGAAATGAGTGGTGACCGAGTGACCCACCATAAAGTGAGTGAGAGCCACAAGCCAAATGAGAGTGACACTTCTAAGAAAGCCCCACCAAATTTGACACTATTTGCCACCAAAAGAGATATGAGTGAGTTGAGAGAGAACCCATCCACCCTACACTATGTGCTCATATGCAAGGGTGAATCTTTTATTACTAACAACTTCACAAACCTTCCCCTCCTTTGTTGTCTCTTTTGAAGGACTTTGAAGATGTCTTTCCTCAAGAAGTGCCACCGGGACTACCTCCTCTACGCGGCATCGAGCATCGCATCGACCTTGTTCCCGGCGCACCGCTACCAAACCGCGCCCCATACCGCACCAACCCCGAGGAGACCAAGGAGATTGAGCGGCAAATACAAGAACTCCTTGCCATGGGACACATCCGCGAGAGCTTGAATCCGTGCGCCGAGCCCGTCATCCTAGTGCCCAAGCACGACAACACTCTTCGTCTTTGCATGGATTGTCGCCCCATCAACGCCATTACCGTTACTCCGTGAGGTATCGCCGCCCTATCCCTCGACTTGACGATATGCTTGATGAACTTTTTGGTTCCTCCATACTTTCCAAAATTGATCATAAAAGTGGATACCACCAAATAAGGATGTGTGAAGGTGATGAATGGAAGACCGCATTTAAAACAAAGCTTGGTCTTTATGAATGGCTTTTCATGCATTTGGTCTATCCAATGCACCTTCTACTTTTATGCGTCTTATGAATCATATCTTGCGACCTTTCATTGGAAAATTTGTCGTGGCATACTTTGATATCTTTGGAAGAGCACACTTCTCATGTTGCTCAAGTTTTGTTGGTTCTTCGCAACGAAAAGCTCTATGCAAATCTCTCTAAGTGCACATTTGACACCAACAAGCTTGTTTTCTTAGGTTTTGTTGTTTCTTCGGATGGAGTTGAAGTTGATGATTGATGACCACAAGTATAGGGGGTGTATCGTAGTACTTTCGATAAATAAGAGTGTCGAACCCAACGAGGAGCAGAAGGTGCTGACAAGGAGTTTCGGTAAAGGTTTCACTGTAAATGCTAGCAGACAAGTTTTTAGGGGTTTTTGATATAGCAGGTAAATAAAATGCGAGTAAGTAAAAGACAGTAATAATAATTGCAGCAAGTGGCCCAATCCTTTTTAGAGCAAAGGACAAGCCGGTTGGTTTACTTATGATGACAAAATGTTCTTGAGGACACACGGGATTCTAGTCAAGTGCTTTCGCTTCACATAGTTGATTAATCTTTATTGTTTTGATAAGTGTTGTGTGGGTGAACCTATGCTAATGCACCGCCCTTACTTGGACTAATACATACTTGTGATTATACCTCTTGCAAGCATCCGCAGTTACAAGAAAGTAATTAAGATAAATCTAACCACAGCCTTAAACTCTGAGATCCTACGCTCCCTTGTGCACCGGTATACTAACGGGGGTTTAGGTTTCTGTCACTCCGGCAACCCCACAATTAGCAACCAAATACACAATGCACTCCTCTAGGCCCATAAAGGTGAAGTGTCATGTAGTCGACGTTCACACGACACCACTAGAAGAATACACCACAACTTAAATATCAAACCATTAAATATTACTCAACATAATTCCACTACTAACAGCGTGACTTCTCCCATGTCCTCAAGAACTAAACGAACTACTCACGAGACATCATATGGATCATGATCAGAGGTGATATAATGATGGATAACGATCTGAACATATACTTTAATTCACCGATAAAACTCAATAGCATCAACCACAAGGAGTAATTAACACCGGGAGAGTTTCCCCTATGAACTAAACAAAGTATAGCCCTAGATGTTACAGCGGAACGAGATGGTGCAGCGGTGATGGTGGTGATGGCGGTGGAGATGATGATGATGATGATCCCGATGAAGTCCAGCGCGATGACGATGAGGATGGCGATGATCTCCCCCTCCGGGAAGGAATTTCCCCGGCAGATTTCTCCCTGCCGGAGAGCTTTTTCTCTCTCTGTGGTTTCCGCCTCGTGGAGGCGGCGGAATATTTTCTCACGGACTCCCCGTGTCTTAGGGTTTCTGGGGGATGAAGTACGCGAAGGGGGAGCGCCTGAGGTGGGCCAGGGGCACCACACCTGGCCAGGGCGCGGCCAAGGTGGGCCCCGCGCCCAGGGGTGGTGTGGGCCCCTCCTGGCCCATCTCAGCCTCCCCTTTTGGCTTAGTCCATCTTCTGATAAAATAGGAACATCTGTCTTCTCGGAAATATTTTTAGTGCTCCAGAAATATAGTGCCTTGACGTTGCTTTTTCCAGCTGAAATCTGACTCCGGCAGTTAATTATCCAATGATCATCAAACATGCAAAATAAGACAAAATAACATAAGTAACTCCTCTTAATATGAAATATATCATTGAATAACAGTAAATTATGCTATAAAATAGTGATGCAAATGGACGTATCAACCCCCCCAAGCTTAGACCTCGCTTGTCCCCAAGCGAAAGCTGAGCTCAGTAAACTAGAACAAAAGTTTATGGAGTGAAGCGTCGATAATAAAGAATACGGACAAGAAGCATCAGTAATTACTAAACAACACACTCATTTTAAACAGCAACTACTCTTCATATAACCTAACTTGAACATGAGTAGTGAAACAACCACAATAAAAATACACGAAGGAAATTATAGATTAGTAATGGCACACTTCATTCTTGGTCATAGAACAATAAGCAATCAATACTTATCTTTCGAAAGGAGTCTTTATATTAGAGCTTATATTGCAGAATTCCACACTCAATTATCACACCTTCTTTACAGTCATTGATAACTTGCAAAGCTATATTCTTAGAGGCAAAAGTATTTGTGCTAAGACAAGAAAGGATAAAGAACATGATTGACAATATTAATGATATATATGGTTGAATCACAACAACTCAAATGCTTGCTCAAGAAGAAGGAAATAGGTGTACTGACTCAACATGAAAAGTAAAAGAAAGGCCCTTCGCAGAGGGAAGCAGGGATTAAGTCATGTGCTAGAGCTTTTAAGTTTTTGAAATCATATAGAGAGCAAAAATTAAGTTTTAAGGGTGTTTGTTAATTGTCAACGAATGGTAGCGGGTGAAAACAGTATTCTCCCTGTCAAACAGACTTTTAAGAGCGGCTCCCATGAAGGACGTTATTTCTACCAGCAAGGCAGATCATCCCTCTTTCTCTTTGGTTTACACACATTCAGGTATTTCACTGTTTGTCATTGCTTACTGATAATCAGGGCAAAAGTGTGAAGAGAATTAAGGTTAAAGTTGTAATTAATTGGGACTGGGCATCCCGTTGCCAGCTCTTTTTGCAAGTTATTGGATAAGCGGATGTATATGCCACTAGTCCAGGTGTAAAGTCTGTTTGACAAGTAGAATAAAGGATAACCACACTACTTCCTCATGAGCTAGTAAACATTGACACAAAAGGGAATAATAACATTTTGAATAATTTAAAGGTAGCACATGAAAAATTTACTTGGAGTGGCAAAGAAATACCACATATAGGAAGTTATGGTGGACACAAATGGCATGGGTTTGGTTCAAGGATTTGGATGCACGAGAAGCATTCCCTCTCAGTACGGTGGTTAAGGCTAGCAAGGTCATGTAGCAAGCATAAAAGTTGGGGGATACACACAAATATATATATAATAGAAGCAACCATGCTATCTTCCCTGTAAGCACAAATGTTTTAACTCAAAGAATACTAATCTTATTGGCTAGCAAGAAAGAAAGATAAAGGGATAATATTTTTGCATGTAATTCCCTCCTTCTACTTAAGTTTTCATGGTATTGCTACTAATGACCAATACTAAGTTTGCCACAACTAATATAATTTACTTAATGTACCCAAAAGTGGCGTCAATACTAATGGCAAGATCAGCACATAAAGAAGATTGCAGGCTAAAATAAAATGTACCGAAAGTAAAGGTGGAACTTCTCATTAATATTCTGAACAAAGACACACTCAAACCAACGGATACATGGATAACTAAAGGATTGACACTCCACATCGCAAACCATCTTATAAGATAACTTCTCTACTCATGATATGACCACGAAATTATAAAAACGAAAGGATAAAGATGATACTGGGCACTCCCCCAAGCTTGGAACAAGCCAAGGGAGTGCCATTACCCCTGACGATTTAGGCTTGATCTCTTGGTGGCGACGGTGGTACTACGGCATCGGGGTTAGGAAACGTTCGAGCATCCGGCGGAGCCTGTTATTCTCATCTTGAAGTATTTCCACCTCAGCTCTCAGGATACGAAATTGGTCACAAAACTCGTTCGTGGTTCGGAGAGCTTCAGCGCTGCAGGGGAAAACCGCAAATCTGGAATTGGTGGGGTGACTCCCTGCACATTATGAGAAAAAGCACGTTGAGGATTAATTGATCCCACAAAGGTGGAGTTGCTCGGCCTTGATTCTCCTTGTTGGCGAGGCTGGCCAGCTTGCACCTCCTCTCTGATGCTTCGATCCATGTCAGCTCTCCTGCAGCAATCTCCTCCTCCGTCGCCCAACCGACGAAGGTTCCCTCTTCCACATCGCGTTCGAGTTCACGTCGGCGCCTTGCTGCATACTTCTCACGCGCACTCCTCGCGACGCCATGTAGGGACTTGAAATTCCTGTCAGAACAGCTTGAAAACGAAACACGGCGAAAACACGATATACGGACCTCGGAGATCCGGGTGATTATATAGCAAAAAGTTTTACGCAAAAGGAAGGTACAGGACGAAACGGGGTCGGAGACGGGCTCCGAGGTGCCCACACGCACCCACGGCGCGGCCAGGGTGGGGCCCGCGCCCAGGGGTGGTGTGGTGCCCTCGGGCACCGTTTCCTACCCTTTTCCGACTCATAATTTTCCATATTATGTAAAAACAACAAATATTTAGGTTGAAAAGTAAATCGCGAACTTTTTCTTACCGAAACTGTTACCTATTCCAAATCAGCTTTTGCAGTTGTCTGAATTTGACTTTTTATAAAATCCTCTGGAGTTACCACTTTGATAAGATCAACATCTTCATTATAAGAATCTCCAGAAATGTAATGCTTGAGTCTTTGACCATTAACCACTTGTGGTCTGTCCCCATCTAGTGAATTGATTTTAATCGCACCTGAGCGATAGACCTCCTCAATGATATAAGGTCCTTCCCATTTTGAAAGTAATTTTCCTGCAAAAAATCTGAGACGAGACCTATACAATAAAACTTTTTCACCTACGTTAAATTCTCTCTTAAGAATTCTTCTATCATGCCATTGCTTAACTTTCTCTTTAAAGAGCCTAGCATTTTCATAAGCTGCATTTCTCCATTCATCTAAAGAATTCAAATTAAGCAATCTCTTTTTACCGGCAAGTTTAAAGTCTCTATTAAGTTCTTTCACCGCCCAATAGGCTTTATGTTCTAATTCTAAAGGCAAATGACAAGCTTTTCCATAAACCATTTTGTAAGGAGACATTCCCATAGGATTTTTATAAGCAGTTCTATAAGCCCACAAAGCATCGTTAAGCTTTTTAGACCAATTTTTTCTAGATTTATTAACAGTCTTTTGCAAAATAGACTTAATCTCTCTATTTGACAATTCTACTTGACCACTTGTTTGGGATGATATGGTGAAGCAATTCTATGATTAACATCATACTTAGCTAAGTTTTTCTAAAAGCACCATGAATAAAATGAGAACCCCATCAGTCATGAGATATCTAGGCACACCAAACCTAGGGAAGATAATATCTTTAAGCATTTTTAATGATGTCTCACCATCAGCACTAGAAGTTGGTATAGCTTCTACCCATTTAGTAACATAATCAACAGCAACAAGTATGTGAGTATAACCATTTGAGGAAGGAAAAGGACCCATAAAGTCAAATCCCCAACAGTCGAAAGGTTCAATAACAAGAGAATAATTCATAGGCATTTCATTACGTCTACTAATGTTACCTACTCTTTGACATTCATCACATGATAAAACAAATTTTCTAGCATCTCTAAAAAGGGTAGGCCAATAAAAACCTGATTGTAGAACCTTTTGCGCAGTTCTATCTCCAGCGTGATGTCCTCCATAAGCACTTCCATGGCATTTGCTCAATATTTCTTTCTGTTCATACTCAGGAACACATCTTCGCATAATGCCATCTACTCCTTCTTTATACAAATGTGGGTCATCCCAAAAATAATGCCTCAAATCATAAAAGAACTTTCTTCTTTGCTGAGCTGTAAAGGTCGGAGGCAAATACTTGGCAACAATAAAATTAGCATAATCAGCATACCAAGGACTTTCGCGTGAGCTTACCTTTATCGCAGCCAATTGTTCATTTGGAAAACTATCATTAACAGGTATAGGATCATCTGAAATGTTTTCTAATCTAGACAAATTATCAGCAACAGGATTTTCAGCACCTTTCCTATCTACGATATGTAAATCAAATTCTTGCAGTAAAGTACCCATCTTATTAACCTAGGCTTAGCATCTTTCTTTTCCATAAGGTATCTAATAGCAGCATGATCAGTGTGAATAGTAACTTTTGAATCAACAATATAAGGTCTAAATTTATCACAAGCAAAAACAACTGCTAAAAATTCCTTTTCAGTAGTAGCATAATTCTTTTGAGCGGCATCAAGTGTTTTACTAGCATAATGAATAACATTTAACTTCTTGTCTACCCGCTGTCCAAGAACAGCTCCTACAGCAAAATCACTAGCATCACACATTATTTCAAAAGGTAAAGTCCAATCAGGAGGTTGAACAACAGGAGCTGTGATTAAAGCTTTTTTAGAGTTTCAAAAGCTTCCTTGCAATCATCATCAAAAACAAAAGGTACATCTTTTTGAAGAAGATTAGTGAGGGGTTTTGAAATTTTAGAGAAATCTTTAATAAACCTCCTATAAAAACCGGCATGACCGAGAATACTACGGATACCTTTCACATCCCTTGGACAGGGCATTTTCTCGATTGCTTCAACTTAGCTCTGTCCACTTCAATGCCTCTTTCAGAAATTTTGTGCCCTAGGACAATTCCTTCATTAACCATGAAATGACATTTCTCCCAATTAAGAACAAGATTTGTCTCCTCACATCTCTGCAAAACTTTATCAAGATTGTGCAAGCAATTATCAAAGGAAGTTCCGTAGACGGAAAAATCGTCCATGAATACTTCCACAATTTCTCACAAAAACCATGAAAAATAGCAGACATGCATCTTTGGAACGTAGCAGGAGCATTACACAAACCAAAAGGCATACGTCTATAAGCATAAGTTCCATAAGGACAAGTAAAAGTTGTTTTCTCTTGATCTTGTGCTTTAACAGCAATTTGTGAGAATCCAGAATAACCATCAAGGAAACAAAAATGGGTTTTCTTAGACAACCTTTCTAACATTTGATCAATAAAAGGCAAAGGATAATGATCTTTCTTAGTTACTTTATTGACCTTTCTAAAATCAATGCACATCCTATATCCCACTACTACTCTTTGAGGAATAAGTTCATCATTTTCATTTGGTACAACAGTAACTCCTCCTTTCTTAGGGACACAATGCACAGGACTTACCCATCTACTATCAGCAATAGGATAAATTATACCAGCATCAAGAAGTTTTAATACCTCATTTCTTACCACTTCTTTCATCTTAGGGATCAAGCGACGCTGATGCTCAACAACAGGTTTTGCATCGGGTTCAATGTTGATGGCATGTTGACATATAGTAGGAGAAATCCCCTTTAAATCATCCAAAGTGTATCCCATAGCTCCTCGATGTTTCTTTAGTACTTCTAATAACCTTGCTTCTTCATTACCTGAAAGTTTAGAACTAATAATAGCAGGATATACTTTCCTTTCATCAAGATAAACATACTTAAGATTATCAGGTAACGGTTTTAAATCGAAGACAGGATCTTCCTTAGGAGGCGCTGAGGTACCCAAATCTTCCACAGGCAAATTATGCTTAAGTATTGGTGGTTGACGAAGAAAGGCATTGTCAATCTCATTCCTCTCCTCCATAAATACTTCACTTTCGTGTTCCTCCATGAATTGCTGCAAGGCATTGTTAGGAGCAACAGCAATAGAAGCAAGTTGTTCAACTTGAAAATTCTCATTAGGTAATTCAGTTTCATAAAGTTGTTTACCAAACTTAGAGAAATTAAACTCATAAGATTCTCCATTAAATTTAGTGTAAATTTTCTCTTTCTTACAATCTATAATGGCACCACATGTATTCAAGAAAGGCCTACCAAAAATAATGGGACACGCTTTACTAGCAACAGAACCAAGTACTAGAAAATCAGCAGGGTATTTAGTCTTACCACATAAAACTTCAACATCTCTCACAATACCAATTGGGAGATAGTTTCTCTATTAGCAAGCTGAATAACCACATCAATCTCCTCAAGTTCGCAAGGACCAATTTCATGCATAATTTCTTTATAAAGATCAAAAGGAATAGCGCTAGAACTTGCACCAATATCACATAAACCATAATAGCAATGTTCTCCTATTTTGACTGAAAGCACAGGAACACTTGTTTTCCTAGCTCTACGGGATGTGAAACAATATTAGAGGCATCTTCACAAAAGATAATATGTCCTCCTTCTACATTTTCAGTTACCAAATCCTTTACTATTGCTATTGTGGGTTCTACCGCTATTTGTTCAGCAGGTTCTAAAGCTTTCTTTGCACTTTTATTAACCACACTAGCTATGATAGAATGTTCCCTAATTTTAACAGGAAAAGGTGGTTTCTCAATATAAGGTTCTGGCAAGATACGATCAACTGTATGAACTTCAATGTTTTTAATATTGGCAGAATTAGTATTATCTTTGTAAGGCAAATGATACTTATTGCAACTTTCTTTAGGAACATCAAGATAAGAGGCAAAAGCCTTGTAACAGTTTGCAATAACTTGAGAATCAAGACCATACATATCATAGAGATTACGAAAATTATCAGTATTCATAAAAGTTTTAATGCATTCGTAATCATGCTTTATACCTGATTCTCTACCTTTGTCGTTCTCCCATCCTTCAGTATTTTCCTCAATCCGATCAAGAAGGTCCCATTTAACTTCCTCTTTATTACGCGTAAATGATCCAGCACAAGAGGTATCCAATAGAGTTTTATCTTGAAGAGAAAGCCTTGCATAGAAGTTATCAATAACAACATTACCAGGAAGCTCATGAATGGGGCATTTGAGCATTAATGATTTCAATCTCCCCCACGCTTGGGCAATACTTTCTCCATCATGAGGCCAAAAATTATATATATGATTCCGATCTTGATGAATTTCACTAGGAGGATAAAATTTAGAATAAAAGAGAGGCACAATCTCCTCCCAGCCAATAGAACGCCCATTTTTCAGCATCCTATACCATTTTGCAGCTTTACCAGTCAACGATATAGAAAACAATTTCTTCTTGACCTCTTCCATTGAAATACCTGCACACTTGAACAACTCGCATAATTCATGAATAAATAGCAAATGATCCCCAGGAGGGACAGTTCCATCTCCTGCATAGCGGTTATTCGTAACTCGTTCAACAATTTTCATAGGTATTTTAAATGGAATTACTTGATCAGGTGGTTCCTCTTCTACTACCTTAGCAGTGGTAGTAGTATTTCCAAACAGGGATTCAAATGGAGATCTCTCCATGATAAAATAAAGTAGCAAGCAGAAATAAAAATAGCACCTACAGTAAAAGTTTCCCTTACCAATTCCACTTACCAATAGCGCTTCACTCCCCGGCAACGGCGCCAGAAAATAGTCTTGATGACCCACAAGTATAGGGGGTGTATCGTAGTACTTTCGATAAATAAGAGTGTCGAACCCAACGAGGAGCAGAAGGTGCTGACAAGGAGTTTCGGTAAAGGTTTCACTGTAAATGCTAGCAGACAAGTTTTTAGGGGTTTTTGATATAGCAGGTAAATAAAATGCGAGTAAGTAAAAGACAGTAATAATAATTGCAGCAAGTGGCCCAATCCTTTTTAGAGCAAAGGACAAGCCGGTTGGTTTACTTATGATGACAAAATGTTCTTGAGGACACACGGGATTCTAGTCAAGTGCTTTCGCTTCACATAGTTGATTAATCTTTATTGTTTTGATAAGTGTTGTGTGGGTGAACCTATGCTAATGCACCGCCCTTACTTGGACTAATACATACTTGTGATTATACCTCTTGCAAGCATCCGCAGTTACAAGAAAGTAATTAAGATAAATCTAACCACAGCCTTAAACTCTGAGATCCTACGCTCCCTTGTGCACCGGTATACTAACGGGGGTTTAGGTTTCTGTCACTCCGGCAACCCCACAATTAGCAACCAAATACACAATGCACTCCTCTAGGCCCATAAAGGTGAAGTGTCATGTAGTCGACGTTCACACGACACCACTAGAAGAATACACCACAACTTAAATATCAAACCATTAAATATTACTCAACATAATTCCACTACTAACAGCGTGACTTCTCCCATGTCCTCAAGAACTAATCGAACTACTCACGAGACATCATATGGATCATGATCAGAGGTGATATAATGATGGATAACGATCTGAACATATACTTTAATTCACCGATAAAACTCAATAGCATCAACCACAAGGAGTAATTAACACCGGGAGAGTTTCCCCTATGAACTAAACAAAGTATAGCCCTAGATGTTACAGCGGAACGAGATGGTGCAGCGGTGATGGTGGTGATGGCGGTGGAGATGATGATGATGATGATCCCGATGAAGTCCAGCGCGATGACGATGAGGATGGCGATGATCTCCCCCTCCGGGAAGGAATTTCCCCGGCAGATTTCTCCCTGCCGGAGAGCTTTTTCTCTCTCTGTGGTTTCCGCCTCGTGGAGGCGGCGGAATATTTTCTCACGGACTCCCCGTGTCTTAGGGTTTCTGGGGGATGAAGTACGCGAAGGGGGAGCGCCTGAGGTGGGCCAGGGGCACCACACCTGGCCAGGGCGCGGCCAAGGTGGGCCCCGCGCCCAGGGGTGGTGTGGGCCCCTCCTGGCCCATCTCAGCCTCCCCTTTTGGCTTAGTCCATCTTCTGATAAAATAGGAACATCTGTCTTCTCGGAAATATTTTTAGTGCTCCAGAAATATAGTGCCTTGACGTTGCTTTTTCCAGCTGAAATCTGACTCCGGCAGTTAATTATCCAATGATCATCAAACATGCAAAATAAGACAAAATAACATAAGTAACTCCTCTTAATATGAAATATATCATTGAATAACAGTAAATTATGCTATAAAATAGTGATGCGAAATGGACGTATCAATGATGCAAAGATACAATCAATTCGGACTTGGCCTTTTCCTATGTCACTTGAAGAGTTGAGACATTTTCTTGGTTTTGCCGGATTTTACCGCCGTTTCATCAAGGATTTTTCCACAATTGTTTGCCCTCTCCATGAACTTACAAGAAAAAATGTACCTTTCATTGGGGCAACGCACATGATTTTGCTTTCAATGAGCTAAAGTGGTTGTTAACCGAAGCACCACTCCTTGCCCTTCCGGATTTTTCTAAAAAAATTGAGATTGAATGTGATGCTAGTGGATTGGGCATTGGAGGATTGCTTATGCAAAATGGTAGACCCATTGCATACCATAGTGAGAAACTAGATGGAGCTCGCTTGAATTACCCCATTTATGACAAAGAGTTATTTTCTTTGGTTCGTGTTTTGGATGTGTGGCAACACTATCTTCGTCCTAAGGAGTTTGTTATACATTCCGATCATCAATCTTTGAAATATTTGAAAAGTCAAACAAATTTGAACAAAAGATATGCTAAGTGGTCATTGAGTCTTTTACCTTTGTAATCAAATACAAGAAGGGTAAAGAGAATTCGCGGATGCTCTATCCCGCAAGGCCAACCTACTTACATGTCTTGACATTAGTGTCTTGGGTTTGGATGCGATAAAGGACTTGTATGCTACCGATGCTTTCTTTGGTGACATTTTTGCTCAATGCTCGGAGCACAAAGGAATTGGTGATTTCTATTTGCACCAAAGTTTCTTGTTTAAGGCTAACAAACTTTGTATTCCCGAGTCGTCGCTTCGTTTGCTCCTTTTGAAGGAATCACATGGCGGTTCACTCATGGGTCACTTTGGACACGACAAGACCTACGCCAAGCTCGCCACAAACTACTATTGGCCAAGAATGAAGCGTGATGTGGAACGCTGATACGTGCATTTTATATCATCATTTATACAACTTTTAGTATCATATTAGAATGTTATTTGCATTGTTATATCATTGTTTTTACATGTTTTAGATGATTTATGGGACTTTCATACAAAGTCCCTATTTTTGGTATTTAATTTCTGAGAGGCAGAAAACCTCCTTTTTCTTGTTTTTAATGTTTCAGGAGCTACAGGGACCCAAATAATAAAAGGAAAATTACACAGCTGGTTTTTCGTGGAGAGAAAGGCAGAGGGAAGAAGACCGAAGAGAGGAGAGCTACGAGGCCCAAAAGGGGTGGGCCCACGTGGCCCAAGTACCTGGCCATGTGGGACCCACTAAGTGGGCCTCGGGCACCTCCTCGCCTGGGGCTTTTTATCGACGCCTTCGTCCTCCCCGAAAAGTTACGCCATAATTTTTCCAAGTCCATCCGAGGCCGCGGCGGCGGCGAAACTCCTGATTCCCTCCGAGGGGGATCAGATCCTGCTGCTCCGGAGCTCCGGAGAAGGGGGAAATCATCGTCATCGTCATCACCTCTCCTCCTTGGCGTGGGAGGAGGCCTCTACATCATCACCATCCCCAAGACCAGCACCATCTCCATCATCATCTCCGTGATCCACTCCGTTCCCCTCGTAGTTTGAGAGTTGCTATACCCTAGATACTTGTCTTGTGCTACTATTCATGTTTGTGATTGAGTACTTGTCATTATTTGGTGGTGAAGTTATATTTTCAGATTGTGTTGTACCACTTATGCCACTAAATATTATCATGTTTGCACGTTGTGAGTAGTTCCCATATGTTCCTGAGGGCATAGGATGAATTGGCAATGATTTATATATAACATGTGTTGGTATTTTTTCAAGAGTTTATCTTTTATGTGATTCTATGATGGTGTTGTGCGAACGTCGACTGCACAACACTTCACCTATATGGGCTCATAGGAGAACACCGTAGTATAATGAATTGATGGAGACTTGGGAGGACATGTAAACCTGGGACCGAATCATGAAGTTATATTATGAGGGTATTAGTATCGGGGACCTTAAAGTGTAATGCTATGGTGGGACTTTATGTCTTAATAACTCTTGTGCAGTCATTTACTTGGCCACATGATCCATCATAAGGGGTTGTAGTATATTTATTTAGCTATACCTAATAATGGCTCCGTCCAAAGAAGATTAAAACTTGACAAGATATTCAACATGTTGTTTAATAAATCTCTATGCCTAGCAATATCCATGTCGCCCTCGGCAACGTTTTCCACATATAAGTTACACATCACTTGAGCTTGTCCTCTTGCACATAAGAGGATTGGGCTTTCTCTCTTTGAGAGCTTTGACTTGCTACTGTTTATTTACTACATTGCAACTATACAACCAAAAATACCAAAAACACTTGCATCTTTTATTGTTTTATTTATCAATCTTACTAACCAATACCTTCAGCTCCTCGTGGGTTCGACAACCTTTTCTAATTGAAAGGTACTACAATTGATCTCCTGCACTTGGGAGTCATCAAACGCCTAGTTCGACGATGTTCGACATGCCTCAAAACTAAGTCTACTCTAAACTCTCATGGCTTGTATACTCCTTTGCCCATTCCGCATAAGCCATGGTCTGACATAGCTATGGATTTTGTCTTAGTCCTTCCACGCACTAAAACAAACAAGGATTCCATATTTGTCGTCATTGATAGATTCTCTAAGATGGCACATTTTATACCATGCAACAAGACCGACGATGCTTCACATATTGCCACCTTGTTTTTTAGGGAGATCGTCCGTCTTCATGGAGTGCCAAAGACCATTGTCTCGGATCGCGACGTCAAGTTTATGAGCTACTTTTGGAAGACTTTGATGGCCAAGATGGGAATCAAGCAACTCTTCTCCACCGCCTACCACCCACAAATGGATGGTCAAACCGAAGTGGTCAATCGAAGCCTATCTACACTCCTTCGTGTGTTGATCAAGCCAAACTTGAAGAATTGGGAAGAGTGCATCCCACATGCCGTGTTCGAGCACTACACTGAGCAACAAAGAGAACCCCATTCGAGATCGTCTATGGTTCCAACCCCGACACCGCATTAGACATGCTACCACTCCCACTCCGTGAACAAGTCAACATGGACTTCGACAAGCGTGCCGCTTACATGAAGAAACTACATGAAGACACAAGAACCACGCTAGAAAAGCACAATGAAGACCATGCTACAAAGATGATCAAGCACAAGCGCGCCATGATATTTGAAGAAGGAGACCTTGTGTGGCTACACTTGCGAAAAGAGCGCTTCCGGATGCACGAAAGTCCAAGCTTCACCCTCGAGGAGACGGACCTTTCAAGGTTCTCAAGCGCATCAACAACAATGCCTACAAGATCGACATCTCCAACTCCAAGTACTTGGTCCATGATACCTTCAACGTCACCGACCTATCGCCATACCTTGGGACATCAAGTGATCAGGATGACCAAGAGTCGAGGACGACTCTTTCCCAAGGGGGGAGATGATGTAGCCCAGCCTACGGCTCCTACAACAAGCGGCCTGAAAGGGCATGGCGCCCCATGTGTGGTTTTGGTAATCAATGACAATCTCTATGGACTAACGGTTGCATTGAGTTGAACTTGTAGTGTTTGTCCATAGACCATGCTTGAACTCCATAGTGTTGGATTCAAGGTTGATGCTATGAATATATTGATATAATGAAGTATTTGGCATCAAGATCATCGAGTTGAGGATATTGCTAGTATGTCTTGAAGAAAAGGATTATGTGATCATTCATGGTTATCTTCAAGACATCATCTATTGAAAAGAGAAGAAAAGATACAAGGTTGATCAAGATATTGTTCAACACACAAAGCTACAGGATGTACCAAGTATCTTTCTATGGGCTTGCATCAAATGAAGATTTCATATAGCCCATGAAGGATGACGTCAAGTGGTGATCGTCATCAAGCTTGAGATGTGCAAGTTCAAGAGAAGTATCTCGAAGATATCATATGCTTGATGCTTGCCACCTTCTTGGAGATAATGGTCAAGTGAATATGTGCCTATGAGTGTCTCTCCCATAGTGGAGCATGGGGGAGCAATATGTGAGCCTTCACCAAGCGAAGCACAATCAATAAAGGTGGTCCACTTGAAGAGATCAAGGTCGACATCATCTAGATCAAGTGGAGTGCGCAAGGCAAAGGTATGATCTTGATAGGGTTTTGATTTTACCGGTCTGATGGTGCTAGTTGGGAGACCGGGTTATAGGATAGATACCGTACTATCAAGAGGGACTCTCATTGAGCTTTAGCGTATCAGTTGGAGAGAGCTCAAACCTTTGCATACTTGCCTTCATCATCTTTCTTGGTTCTTATTTGGATTTTCTCTGTGTGGGTTTTTGGTGCTTGTTGTGATCTTCATGACAAGCCCAAGTTCTCCGAAAACGGATTTCGTATGGAAAACTTGTTGCGTTTTCGGGTTGGAAATATTATCGGTTTATCCGTGAGGAAAGTTTCACACCTTCCCATGTGTGTCAACTTAACTCTTTTATGGTTTTGTAGGAAAGCTCTTGTCGTTACCTTTCCAACAAAATTGGTTTCACCTGTTTTGGAGTTCGAACGAGAAAGATATTGCACTTCAGGTTTTGCTGTTTCTGTCTGTTTTGCTCAAGCAGGGGAATCGGATTATCCGGTCCCAGCTAACTCGGATTATCCGATTCTCAAGTTTGCTCGAAATCGGCTAAGGACTTCTTGCAACCAGTTTTGTGGCGCACTGGAGTATTCCGGAATATCCGAAACGGTCTGAATCGGACTATCCGATAGTGTCGGATTATCCGGTACTCACTTGTGTCGGAATATCCGATTCTCAAGGTTTGCTCGAATTTGGCTAAGGACCTTAAAAGCAACCAGCTCTGGGGCGTACTGAAGTTTTCCGGAATATCCGATTCTGGCTGATTCGGATTATCCGGTGGTGTCGGATTATCCGTACTAATTTGAATCGGAATATCCGACTCCCTTGTCTGCAACGGCTATTTTTCTGGGAGGGGTATAAATACCCCTCCACCTACCTCCAGCCAGCAATCTCTCTTGCAGCTCGTGTTTTCCCCCATTGTTGACCTTCTTGAGCTTTGCTAACTCTCTATTCCTCCATGATTCTTGCTTCTAATTAGTGGGAAAAGAGAGAGGGGATCTAGATCTACTATTCCACCAATCAATCTCTCCTCTAAGTGAGGAGAACTGTAGCGGACCTGCACTGAAAAATTGGCAAGATCCCTGTGTATAGTGCAAACCCCTGGATCGATTCATTTGCACACACAGTTTACGATGAATATCATAACAAAGTATCAATTATTACATGCGGATCCAGTACTTAGGAAAATATTCGTTACAAATTGCATAGCATGAAGCTAGCTTTGAAAGAGTAAAGCAGCGGAAAACATTATTCTTCAGTGAGTCTCCATCATCTTCATGTGCCACAGGCGAAACAGGTTGGTTGCAGACTCGAAACCCTTATACGAAACCTCACTCGTCGTCTGAACAATCTGCAACAGGAAAAATGTTGCAACAAGGTGGGTCAGAACCATATAAAATGGAACTGGCAAGTGACACTCTGTGGACACTTAGTGGAATAACTCTAATATCCTATATGCATATTTGGCTGGTGGGGTTCAAAGGCTATTTTGCATAAAGCCAACTTTTTCCTATCTCTTTTGAAAACTTGCACGTACTCAGGTTCACTCATCTAACTGAGCCTGGGTCTAAACCAGGTGCACTCACTTAAATGAGCCTGAGTTCCAAACCCTTGTTCACCCTTCAAAGTTTTACTTGAGAAGTTGAAATGTTGGGATCCTCCGTTGACGTCCTTGATCAGCTGCTCAGAATTGTCCGTAACCGGGGACACGGCTAAGTACTTAGTTTTGACACTCTCGAGAGGTTGTGCACGTTCACCATTTGACTCAATCAGCCCAAACTATCCTCTACACTTCAATAGTGATAAGGAAAAGGAGAAGATCGTGACGAGACTTTTCAGAAGTTGTGTTCCCATGATCATACCAGGAGACCACCGCCCACCTATCAACCCTACATCTGTCGATCTCCTGACCCAGGTTCACACCAACGTACTCCATCAAGACAGAGCCCATATGACAAATGGCTGCACTGGAAGCAATCTTCACTTGGAGTAACTTCAAATCCCTTCGTCCCTGGGTGGCAATCCACAAGTGCACGTACTCAGGTTCACTCATCTAAATGAGCCTGGGTATAATCCAGGTGCACTCACCTAAATGAGCCTAAGCAGCCACTCAACTCCAACCTCCATCCACATGCCACATCCACCCAGGTGTTTCATTAACTTAGTAGAATTTTCATCCCTTTACTTATATAAAATATTTTCAGCGTAGCAACGCTAATATCTACTAAGTTATTATATAGGTTCCTAGACACATAGGAATAAGGGTGATATTCTAAACATGTCTTACATAGCAATACTAATAACACCTACACATGCTTAAGGAAAATAAACTAAGTCATGCATAGACAAAAATACTTAGGAATTTTATGAATGTGCCACTTGCCTTTGAAAGTTGTCGGTGCTCACAACTCTTTTCAACGTAACTCGGAGCTCTCCGTTCAATCTAAACAATTAAAAAAAAATACAACAATCAACACAAAACACAACATCAAACATGGACAACAACATAACAATTGGGTTTGGTTAAAAAGGGCTTAACACATTTTAAAAACAAGGTTTGCAAATCAAAACATTTTAAAAGACTATTAGCACAAACTTAATTTTTTAAGTTTAAATTACATTAATAATTATGGCATTTAGTCTCTCTGGTCAAAGGCCATTTATTTAGGATTTTTCTCAAAAAGAAACAAGTTAAAATAATTAATAGAAATTAAACTATGCCAAAAATTACCCTATGCCAATTATTCAATTTGAGTCTCTGATTTTAAATCATAAAAATAATGCTCAAAAATATTTTATAACAGAGGAATAAAATTACACATATTCTCAGGTTTCTAAAACTATTTAATATGAAATTTTTGGACTTATAAATTTAAAGATATACCAAATTTACTCAAATTGTCCATTTGCAATTTGAATAAATTTATACTACTCAAAAATAAAAATTAACAGAACCAAAATAATCTACAGGTCAGGGGCTTTCCAAGGATATTTTATTTACAAATTTTGGACATACCAATTCATATCTATTGTCAAATTTACTCAAAATATCTATTTGCAATTTTAAATAAATGTGAATTACTTAAAATTGAGCCTCTGATTTTTAATACAGTTTAAAAGTATCCAAAAATTATTTCTAACAGTGGCTAGCTATTCTACAGATCCAAAGGTTTCCAACAATATATTATTTGCAAAAATTGGATTTATAGATTTAAAGATATGCTAAAATTACTCAAATCACACATTTGAAATTTGAATATTTTAAACTATGGCAAAACTGAAAACTAACAGTGCTAAAATATTCTACAAGTTTAGGGCTTTTCAAAAATATAAAGTTTGTTAAATTTGGCCAAACCAATAAAAAGTAATGATGATTCTAAGATGCAGGGGCTTTTCTACAAAACTGCCAATTAAATCTAAATAGAAAAATCTTTTTCCACGCGGGCGCTGACTGGATCCGACGTGGCTGCTGACTAGGCGCTGACTGGGCGGATGACGTGGTTAAGTGAACGGATCTGAACCGTCAGATCCAGATCTGAGGGCTGAGAATGATAGATACCTCTTCGCTGGATTTTCTAATCTTGGCCGTCGAGATCTGATCGGACGGCAGAAACGGCGTTGACCAACTCGTGGTGGCGAACTCGCCGGAGATGGAGTCGTGGCGGCGCTGAGCCTCGGGCGGTTGACGGGGAGGGTGCTCCGGTGCTTCCCCGGACTCGGAGATGGCGGAAATCGGCGACGGAGGTATTGGGGAGCTCGATGGGGTGTCAGAGGCGAGGCTTGCTTCCCGTGTCGATGAGGGGGCACGGCCGGAGCGGTGCGGCGCCGACAAGCTCCTATCGAGGACGGACACCTCGTTTGGCTGCAAGAAAAAATCGAAAAGGGGCGGAGGAGGTGCACCAGTGCGTGTGGAAGAAGATGAGATGGATCTTGGGTTCGGTACACCGCTCACCTCGTCGGAAACAAGCAAACACGGCGGCGGCAGTGCTCAGCTCCGGCGAGCAATTTCGGCGGCCTGGGGGCACGGTTTGGAGAGGGAGGAGAGGGGAAACAGAGAGGGGCTCGTGGGATTTTAAAGGAGAGGCTCGGGGCGTGATTTGATGGTGTTTATGGCTCGCAATCAACGGGCGACAAATTCGGCCAGAATAACGTCAGCATGACGTCATCCTTTCCTTTTTCTTTTCTGTTTTCCTTATTTCTTTTATAACTTTTGTTTTAACTTTCCAAAATAACTCAAACTTGTTTCTAAAAATCTATAAAATCAAAACTTACAATTTAACATATTTAAACACACTTTTCTAACATATTTGAAATTTGAATTTTCAAATTTTGTTTAAATGTAAATTTGGCACTTTTTGACAATTTGAAATTAGGGTTTTGATCAAATCATTTGTGGCTTATTAAAATCAAATAAATTACCACAAATGTAAAAACTAAGAGAAAGTTATATTAAACTTAATTTTTAAATAAATATAATTGAATCCAAATCAATTTTTAAATAAGAACATGTTTTAAATAATTTGGTCCCTTTTGCAAATATTATTGCAGGGTTTATTAATCACCAAAGGTAATATAAAATAACTATATCATATAGTTTAACCAAGAATCATTTTATAAATAGGCATACTTTAAAAACATTAGCACTTTGCAAATATGGTTTTAGGGTTAAATAAACTAGTCATCAACCCGTGCATCCGCACGGGCTAGCTTGACTAAAAGTGATTGAGAAGATCATTCAAGTATGCTGTCACTTCAAGACATACTTTAAGTAACATAGAAAATAGTCTAATAACTTTTCTATGCAAAATTAAGTTCAGAAGATCTCGAGCAATCTACCATGGCACAGAACCTATGAAGTTGCATAACAAATAAACATGGTATCATTAATTATAATCAAAGACTATAGTAAAAGGATATGACACCAACGCCGAACTGTTGTACATCTATAAGATTGTTTGTTGCATATCTCTGTTAGAATAAGATAAGACTTGGACCAATATCGTTTCCTTTTAAGTAAGCTACTACGTACCCTTGTTTATTTCTTCCCACCAATTAAATTAATGTACGCTTTGTTCCTGAGCAACAAATGGAGTTTATTGCAACAGAGTAAGTGGTTGCAATCTGAAAATAGAACAGAAAAGTTAATTGCTAAATATTAGCTTAATTCGGAAGAATTAATGCTGGCCCATTAGTTTGACAAATTCATATGAACAAACTATATTAGATAGAAGGCACCAGCCATGATCCTCTTTCTCAAGCAAACTTCTTGTCCTGGTACAGAACAGTAGCATGTTATAAGCACCGATATTGTAATGATTCCATGGTTTTTCACGGTACATTGATATCTATGAAGTATGTACAAAACAGAGTATATATTACATGCTAAGCTTTTGGCTATTTATTCTATCAGGCCTAAAATCAGATCCACTACATTGTTCGGAGTACAGCTATAATGTCATAATGGAGATTGAAAACCACGACCACCGTCGATTTTCATTATTTTTTTCATTGACCTTCATAGTAAAATAACAGCCACAATTATAGGTGCACCACTGTCATCTGCAGCATGGATATGACCATTTTATAGCTCTCATGGCACCAAGATATAATGGGATTATTAGCTACACCAATAAGCATTTCCAGTGACCATTAATAGCCTGGAATTATGGTTTCTTTATGCAACAATCCGTTTCGATTTTTGATTGTTAGGGACGACTCTCTCCCGATTTTTTCTAGGGCAAATGAGTCGACCGTTTGCCAAACTACCACGTATAAATATTCGTGTAAAAAAACTATACACCCTATATTAAAAAACGGAGGGAATATGAACTGATCATAATAAATTAAAGATCAATATGAAAATAGACAGTGGCCTACGATTTTTTTTTTTTTTGAGAAACACAGTACAAACACAGACGCTCACATACACACACATACAATCACCCCTATGAACGCACGCACGCACACCCTACCCCTATGAGCACCTCCGAAATACTGAGCCGGCGGATCGAGTCTTGAGATTGACGAAGTCACCACGGGCGCCTCGCAGACAGTGGCCTACGATTGAGCCAATTAAATTCTTGATTTTTGGCGGTCCTATCTAATATATGAACTTGCTCATGTCTTGTGGATAACATGGCTCTTCAGTCTCCATGTTCTAAAATATTAACTATGTATAATGATTCAGTTATCATACCTGAAACGA
This sequence comes from Poa pratensis, assembly GCA_947311845.1. NCBI lineage: Eukaryota > Viridiplantae > Streptophyta > Magnoliopsida > Poales > Poaceae > Poa > Poa pratensis. The sequence goes on from CAMZMU010000103.1 coordinate 3,481,495, forward strand.
AAGGCACAATCCCTGGGTGCTCATATTGCTCCCAAACATCTAGTGGTATATCTCAAAGTTGTCATCCATTCGTATTGCCATAATAGCCAGAATAATAACCCTAAGGACAACTGGATCTGTAAGAGACGATGTCAGGGGTGATTATATCCTAGGCCATTTTATCCACATGTATAAAGGGACATATGTAAATGGAATTATTCTAGAAATAATCTAAAGAAGTTTCTAAATCTAATCTGTTTGTTACATTGCTGCTACCAGTATATCCGATAGTATTAATTCTTATAGGAAAGTGCGCCAAGGAATTTACCCTTGCAGCTAATTAATTACATCTGTTGTACGGAGTATTACATTGGTGTAAGGAATAGCTCTTCAAATCTACCGATCAAGGAATTAGTACCGAGAGATGGACAAAACACATATGAAATCTGGCAACTCACCGTGCAGTGCATCTTTCCATGCATGCTCGTGGCCAGGTGCCTGGGAATTTGGATCACGCTCGGTGGCAGCTAAGCACAGATCATGGAAGGATTACCACCACTATAGTCTACTATAGGGATGTATGGAGGCGAGGACTTTCTCCGCTGCTGCCATGGATCCACGGATCCGCAAAATCGAGGGAATACGTGCGACAAAAACTTTTCGTCGGAAAATCCAGAAGGAGATCAGGCTAAGTTTTTTTCCGTTTCAATGAGACCAGAGGCACGACGACTCGTGCTGCAGCACGGCAGGGGCGCGCTTAATCGGATGGCTACAAACACATCTTCGGTTAATCTAATGAACATAATTTGTTAATTCTCAGGATTAACGTGGTGGCTTGTATGGTGCCTCCAATTAGTAAATATAAGATAGGCAAAAGTTAAGTATTTAAAATCAAACAATTGGAATAAGACATTTTATGAAATGAAGTTGTCTTCGAAAATTTTAAAACACCTTGTCAAATATATTGGGGTTTATGAAATACTTTGGATAAAATAATTTAAACTAAACTCAAAATTTGAAATTAATAATTACTTAGATAATTAAACTATTTAAGTTTTTTTTGAAAATGCCAAATGTCTTCTATATTTGGTTTCTATATAATTTTAATGTTTTCTTTTTAATAAAAACAAAAGTTTCAATTTTTAGTGATTTTTAAACATTCCAAAATATTGGGATGTTACAAGAACCTTTTTGGATCTAGATCTTGGAGGGATTTGGTGTTCCTCTTTGTTCTTCCTCTCTTCTCCCCCCCCCCCCCCCCCCCCCCCCCAATAGCATTAGTTGCTTTGGTGGGATTTGAGAGTGAAGGATTTTGAGCACTTCTTGTGTTCTTGTCCATTGCATTAGTTGCATCAGTTTGAGTTCTCCACGGTGATACGTGGAAAGTGAAGTTGAGAGGCTTGTTACTCTTGGGTACTTGGGGTGCCCTAGAGCTTGTCCTCTAGGGTACTTGGGGTGCCCTAGACGGTCCTTGTTGATCTCGGAGTTTTGGTGGCTCCCGGGATTAGTTGAGAGCCTCCAATTGAGTTGTGGAGTGTGCCTCAACCTTGTGATTCTTGTGGCTTTGGGAGCCGTGGGAATTCGGTGGGAGTCTTCAATTAAGTTGTGGAGTGTGCCTCATCCTTGTACGGGTTCGGTGACCACCCTCGAGTGTCTCATAGTGGTTCGTGGTTCTCTACATTGGTAGAGGCACGAAGGAGATTACGGTGTGCCATTTGACGGCTATTCGGGGATCACTTTGTGACTCCGCACCGCTCCAACGGAGACGTAGCTTCCATTGGGAAGTGAACTTCGGGATAAATCATCGTCTCCAAGTGCCTCGGTATTTCTATACCCGAGCTTCTTACTTATGCAATTTACTTTGTGATAGCCATCGAGCTTGAAGTAATATATCTTGCTATCACATAGTTGCTTATCTTGATTAGCATAAGTTGTTGGTGCACATAGGTAAACCTAGCTTTGTTTAGGTTTTGTGCTTGATAAATTAACCGCTAGTTTTATTCCGCATTTATTCAAGCCTAAACCGTAAAGAATTTTAATCACCTATTCACCCCCCTCTAGGCGACATCCGTGTCCTTTCACGGCCCAATGACTAGAGCTAGAGTCAAAGCTCTCCATGACAAGGTGAATTCACTCTTATCTATGTGTGATCTTGACACTCCCTTGAATGGTTTGCTACTTCATACCGATACCTTGTGTGTGCTCAGCTATGAAGAACGTGAAGAACTCCGAGGAAACATGGATCAAGATGGCCAAGGGATGCGTCAAGATGAAGATGAAGAAGGTGGCGGAGCCAGTCTGGCTGGCCTCCAAGCCGGCCTACACCCCGGCCTAGGCCGGCCCCCTGCCAGAGACAACCGGCCTCCGAGCCGGCCTACACCCCGGCCTAGGCCGGCCCCCCAACCGAAGCAGCCGGCCTCCCAGCCGGCCTGCAGCCCGGCCTAGGCCAGCCTCCAGCCAGGCCAGGCCGGCCACTCGTGTCCTGCACCCGTTTTGTACTAGTACTATAAATAACACTTCCCCTCTTCCTTTCTAGGGTTAGACTATGATGAGATTTGAGTTGAGCTTAGCTCCTTTCCACCCCTTGTTGGTGTTGCCTCTTAGGAGATGAATCAAGGCCTCCCCTTGTGGAGATGAACCAAGACCTCCCCTTGTGGAGAAGATCCCTCTAGTGGATTCCAAGGTCTCTTCTTGTAGTTGCGATTACTTGCCAATCATTCATCTTCGGGTGACTCTATTGGGACGGTTGGTGACGTGGTGTTAACACATCAAATCCCATGGTTCGGTACCTAGGGTTGAGATTGAGGGGGAGAGACGTGGTGATGCTGGTAGTATCGTCGGCTGACAAGCAAGGTTTATCCAGGTTCAGGCCCTCGAAGGGTAACACCCTACTTCCTGCTTGTCTGGTTATTGATATACGAGGTGTACAATGGAGCCCCGGCGAGATGACAATCTCACTAGGCTTTGGTGGTATGAGTATTGCGTGCCCTAGATCGGCGGCCCTCCCAGCCTTTATATAGGAGGCTGGGTCTCGGGATTCGCAACCGACTAGGTTTACAGGTAAGGTAGGTTTCTACCGACTTAAGGTTTACTAAACTTGGGGCGCACGCCATCTTTACGGGCTCCCTTCGTGGGCCTTGATCGTTGATTGTTGGCAGGCCTACTCCGTGGGCCTTAGCTTGTACGTGCACCAGGTATCCTCATGGTGGGTCACCCGAAGAGTAGTCCCCCGTCAGTTGGATTGACCGTTGAGAGAAACAATCCTAAGAGTAAGGTGTGTTTGGAGAAGGAGAATCGGGGGCTACCCTTGGGGACTTGTTACCGGTTGAATTCGGTCGAATTATGCTTTGCTAGTTATCTTTACTTGCTTTTCCCCTTTTGTGTTCTTGAGTTCTTCGTGTTCATCCTCGTGTTCATCGCTCTCTCCGCCCAAATCCGTGAAGATCGGGACCTACCCTACATCACCGGCTTTGTTGTAGAACACGCCGAGACGGCCGTGCCGCGAGACTGCACGGTCCACGGCACGCTCCACGTCCTCCTACACGGAGACGTCGCACGCCACGAGGGAGACGTTGTTGGGGAGGCCCAGCGAGGCCGCTAGCGCCTCGACGGCAGCGTCGTCGATGTCCATGATCACCACCTTGGCGACGTGCTCGACGAAGAGCCGGACGATGGTCTCCCTCATGTCCCGCGCGCCGCCCGTCACGATGACATGCTTGATGGGATCAGGACATCTGATCAAAACAAAAGAAAAAAGACAGAGCACAACAGCAGCAACTCTACAAATTACCAAGAAAAACATCTACTCCCTCCATTCCACAGTGTAAGATGTTTTAGGTGTTACACATGCATATCCAGATTAATACTAAAAAGAATGAACATATACACTTAAATGATCAAAACAAAAGAAAAAGGACAGAGCACAACAGCAGCAACTCTACAAATTACCAAGAAAAGCATATACTCCCTCCATTCCACAATATAAGATGTTTTAGGTGTTATACATGCATATCTAAATTAATACTAAAAAGAATGAACATATACACTTAAACGTGTATAGATACATGTGTGTGCATATGCACGTGGAAAAAGACTAAAACATGTTATATTGTGGAACGGAGCGTGTATGTTTTATTATCTGAAAGGCCCTGCACATGCAATGATGTTCCTCCCCCTGACAGTGCTGCTCCTCCTAGTGGTGTTTAGTGAAATTCATAGAAGTGATGTTTGTAACTTTGTATTTATTGATTTTGATAGCATAATGTAACCACCGGGAACCGCCGCCGCTTGTCCTCTGACGAGCTGACACCGTTGCCTCCCATGACAAACAGGTGAGCAGAGGAGGAAGAAGGTGCAGACTCTGCGGAAGCTGGCCTACGAACGCGGTGAACAGTGTTGGCGAGCTGGGTCAACGGGGACAACACCGACTTCTCTCCCGTGTCGCGTTGTCGGCGTTGCTCTCCCACGGCGGTGGCTGGATTTAGAGTTAAGAAAGGGGAATCAAACCGAATCAGACTAGACGCGCGACCGTTGTGGGCCACCCTGGTGCACTGTCGGGGGTCCACCACATAGCCACGTAACGGGAATACATACTCATGACCGTAGATGGACGTCCTCGACAAGTTGAAGGACTGTTATGAGGCATTTCGTGAGTTCGAGGATTGTTTTTTTTTGCGAAACATAGTACAACGTAGACACTCACATACACGTGCACATACTCATCCCTATGAACGCACACACGCACACCCTACACCTATGAGCACCTCCAAAAGACTGAACCGGCGGTCGGGTCTTGAGATTGACAAAGTCACCACAGACGCCTCGCTGTCGATGGGAACGTCGCCTCCCACTGAAGAATATTCCGCCTAAGGCCTTGTTTACTCGTGGGGTATTTTTGGGGTGGGGAAGTTTGGGGATTTGAGGGGATTTGGTGAACCCCTCCCTTTCACCCAATCCCCACATTTCCCCACATATCCCCACTTTTCCCAATTGTTCGTGCTGTTTACCAAATTTGGGGATGGCAGGATATTGTAGTGTATTGAACTTGATAATAAAAACTGAATCTTTGCTCAAGTAAAAATCCAATCTTTGCATCACACAAATTTTGTTCAATGCGAAAATAAATCTGCATGTAGTTTAAACATTTACGTCCACCGAAGCAATACATCAGATTATGCAATTAAATCATTATTACAGCCTGAATTGTAACTAGAAAATATTCCTTGCGCTCAACGCTGAAGAGCAGCCCTGAGCCTTCACCCTCAACCTTCATCTTGCAAAGCTGTGATAGCACCTCGCAGGTCCTGACCAAGGTAAAGGACAGAAAGATTTGTCAGCAACCAGAACAAAACTAAAATGCACTAAAACGAATTACACTCTGAAACTGGTTTGGAAGTTCCAAAAATAAGCTAGGCTACTATTTTTCTTTCAGATCGACCACTAACTTTCAGACCCAGCTGTGTATGCATGCAAGGGCTCCAACGACATAAAAAACAAGAACAGTCGCACAATGCAGACAACTACTAGCTTAGACCTTGAAGCCACGGCTGTTCCTCCTACATGGCGTACAGCTACAGGTCAAGATAGGGCAGAATCGATGGGTGCAGAGTCCTAGTTTCAGCAGAGAACAAGTTGCCTGTACTTCACTGTCTATGTTCATGTAAGCTTGTTTGTGCAGGCATGTAATATATGTGTAACCAAAGTTAAACATAGGCACTGAAGTACACCAGAAAGTCCCTCAGTTCGGATATGCAAGCGACAGGACAATTACAGCAGGGATTTAAAAAGAAGATTTACCTCAAGGTAGCATAGAATCAAATGACAATCTTCGAGAGCTAACAAGATTTCACAAGAAGTATAAATATAATACATACCGAAGTTCGGCGTGCTAACAGGATCCCACGAGGGTGGTGGTTCGCCGAGTCCCACTATAGTCCAAGGGGTAGGTATCTACAAACAAATAGATCAAGGTTAACTAACGGATATGACAATCTACGAGTGACCAACAATACTATTATCCAAATAACTAGGACACTATAAACTAGAGGAACCGACTTGCAGATGATGAGCTTTAACTAAACTATTACATATTGGATTAATAAGCTAACACTGAAACTAGCTCAGCCAAGTAGATGTACAGATCGGACCATGGTACCAATTAAATGTAGAAACTATCAGTCATTTTATTATCTATCTAAGCAGTACCCAGCAATTAACCAACCACAAGCACGTAGCTCTAAAATAACATGGTATCAATTAACTTTTAAAGTCTAAAATAACATGAAGAAGCTCTGATCGGTCCATCTTTGTAGATTTTGCAATAGCCACCAACCGGTAGCAATCTGTTGTTTCAATAACTATGGGCAGGTCGGAGTGACGCAAAAGCCAAATCCAGACCATAGGCACAAGCACGTAGCTCTACCTAAACTCCCATCTCTCAATCACAGCAACTAATCAATATTCAATCCATGATGCAATCAGAGGTAAAAGTAGAAGCGAGCAAGGCCATGGCGGGATCTTGTGATGACGCGGACGCCGGCGGCGGCGGAGATCAAGAAAGCCATGATCTCCGGCGGCGTCCTTAGCGGACGACGTGCGGGGGGGGGGGGGGGGGGGGGAGGGGAAGAGCTTGGCTCACCGGGCTGAAGGCGGATGCGGAGGATGCGTCCGTGGCGGCGTCCTTGGCGCCGTCGCTGCCGGTCTGCGCAGTCCGATCTCGATCCCCGAAGAAACGCGAGCCCACCCTCGCGCGTGAGAAGGACGACTCGAGAAGGGCTAGTGGGTGGGATTTGCGGGATGGGCCGGGAAAATACTCCCGACACACGCGAGAAGTAAACGGCCTTCCGGGATATTTCGAGATTTTCGGGAGGGCCGGGAATTTCCCTCACGAACCCGGAAAATACCCGCGTAGTAAACAAAGGCTAAATTAGAAACACCAATGTCAAATTTAGGATTTGAACTCTGATTGGCTAGGGGTATAACCATCCTGCTAACCATCTTGTCACATGCAAGTTCTCGAGTTCGAGGATTGTTTCGGATGTAGCCAGCGAGTTTAGGGACTGCACATGCATTTTACTCCCGTTTCTGCTCCATTTCTCCCAGGCAAAGTGCACGACACAACTCAGTTACAAAAGTGCAGGTAATTAACTCCACCAAATCATCCAGTGCAAAATCATTGCATCTCAATGCTCTCTCAATACCAATTTCTCTATTGTTAAAAATTTGGTAGCTTGAATAATTTGATCCACTGTTGTTTACAAATTGCAATTTAGGTAAAATTGACAAGGGCAGACCGAGAACTCAGCTATAATTTATTGAAAAAAGAGAACTCAGCCATGAAGATGTCTTTATTTTGTTTTGGAACAATTTATATATGTAAGATCTCCTGAACCAAAAGAATTGAGTATTGACTAATGCCTAGTTGCGCTGTGAAGTACATGGTTAGAATTGCAATTCTTTCTGCTATCATTTAGTTTGGCCCGCCCAAAAATTTCTTTGAAGATCCGTCACTGGCCAAAACATGTTATAATTTGGAACATAGGGAGTATTAGCTAGCTTTTCGCTTATGAATGGGCATAACTCGTCGAGACAAATTGATCAGCTACGCTGCTACTCCCTCCGTTCCTAACTATAAGATGTTTTAGGTTTTGTCCACATTCACATGTACACAAGTGTATCTAGACAAATTTCATGTGTATGTTCACTCACTTTAGTGTGTATGTGGACAACATGTGTAACACCTAAAACATCTTATATTTAGAACGGAGGGAGTAGCTTCGTGCAGGAACACATCGAAGGTAATTGAGCCCGCTTGCTTTGTTGTGATCGCTGGAAACTACTCAGCCAGTTTGAACAATCTCTGGCTCGGGCCGAGGAAAGAAGTTATGCCTCCAGTCTCCACATGTCTCTGCCTCGCAGTGCAAGGAATGACATTCCCTGTTAGGACTTAGGACTCACCTTTGAGAGCATGGGTGCCTCCAAAATTCACTGTTCTGTGCACCCACAACAAAATAATAAATAAAATTTTCAACTCAGAAGAAACATGACGTACAAATAATTAAAACATGTCTATATACATGTGGATATATATGCATGTGGGAAAAGGCTAAAATATCTTATATTAAAAAACGAAGGGAGTATGACTTTGGACTCAGAACACGGTGCCACCAAAATTCACTGTTTGGTGCTCCCGACAACAAATAGTAATAAATAAAAATTTCAACTCAGTAGAAACGTGTCATACAAATATGATTATTGATATAATCATTTGCCTTTACATATAAGTGTATTGAATAGCAATAGAGAAGGAGGTAAAACACAGAATTTTGGTGCATATTCACCGGGTAAAAAACCTTGTTTTCTCTTTCCCTCCCCTCCAAGTATCATTTCTTGTGCGATCAACGATCCCTTCAAAGTATCTTATCTGCCGCCGTGCAGCGTCTAGAACAAATTAATTGGCACGTACGCTCAGCTGTCGTAGGTGCGGCACTCGTCGGTCTCCGGGTTCTCCTTGCAGTAGTTCTCGAGCGGGTCGGAGTCCTTGAGCTTGTCGCGGGCGTGGCTGGCCGCGGCGCTGAGCTCCTCCACCTCGTCCCACGCCGCCGCGCACTCCCCGCTGGCGCTGTCCTCCGAGCACGCCTCCTGGGCCTCCTTGATGCTCTCCGACATCTTGTCAGAGATGCCCGGCGGCGTCGACGACCCAGCCCGGCAAGCGACGGAGCGGCTCACCGTCGGGAACGTGACGCGGGCGGCCACCTGCGGCCTCGCGAGGACGTCGCCCCTGGTGGCGGACGCAAAGGTAGACAGGCTCACGTTCGCCAGCGCAGACGCCATTGCAGCAGCAGCTAGCTCGTCGGTCGATACGAATTTTCTTTCTGTGGTTTGCTATAACAAGGCCTTGCGTTCGAGACGGTAAGGTTTCACCATTTATAGCTGTGTTTGAGTGTCCTGGAAGGGAAGCTTTTACGTGCACTCGTTTCCTATCAGCACCGGGCCAATCGTTGTGGGCCACGTCGTCTGCATTGGAGATATTTTTCATGCGAGGAGACGAAGCTTTGTGACAAAGATCTTTTCTTCTCTCTGTTCGGGATCGCTCCGCTTGGAAAGATGAGTGTGGAGGCGTTCTTGGATGGTTTCTTCGTGTAAGAGTTCGTGTTGGATACGAAATTGATACGAGGTTCCGGTTGCGCTAGAGGAAAATGTTTTGACAAGCCGCGATTTGATGCTATCCGAAAAATATCAGAGTATCGCTGGACGGAGCCAGAAATTTTATACAGAGGGGGCCAAATGATTATGATGAAGCTTGGAGTGGGCCATAAAGGTTAATCTGGAGATCAACTCCACCTAATTTGGATTGCGGTGTCACAAAAAAAGTTTCAGCATGGGCGAGCCGTGGCCCCAGCTTGCCCCCCGCTAGCTCTGTCCATGTCGTTGTAGTAACCGGGTGGCTAGCCAGTTTATGCGGCTTTTCTCCTGAATTTTCAACTTGAACTTCACACAAGAATTTCAATTTCACTGATTTTGATGTCAATGATCAATGCATTTTAATATATTTATGACATTTATATCTGAAACCAACAAATGGTCTTCAAGAAGTAGCTATGAAACAAACCTTTCAAACATAACTTAATGAAATGAAATCAATAGTCCATAGGATTGTCATCAATTATTAAAACACACATGGAGCCCCATGGAATTTCAGCGTGGCAACAGGCGGCGTGGTGGCGGGCATCAATGCAGCATGGTGGCAATGGCTATGTGCCATTGCGGTGGTGCATGGACAAAGATACCACGCCAAGACTAGGAGATGTTGGGGCGGCGACAGAGCAAAATGAAACTGACACTGTATTGTGCGAAGGCCTGGTATGGCAAGTGTATGACACTCCGGATGAAAGTTCCGCTTCAGTCTAAGATGGCACACAAGGTGGAGGCTATGTTGACGAAGATAGTTTTGATGGAGGTGATCAGTATCAGGAGGTGACCGGCATTCGTCACGACGTGACCTTCATGCTCGGTTAGGTCAAGGCATGACCTTATGTGGGTCGTGCTAGGCGTAGGTTACCCTTGAGCGCCCCAGTCTAGATCCCTCTACTCATCGTCGGATCGCCATCCTATGTACAGCAATCAGCGCATCGCATTTTTAAATATTAGCCCCCAATTTTTCGGGAAACAACCCGCACTACACATCAGCTCCACTTGAACGAAGGGGTATATCGTCTTGCCACTGACCTTCTCGTATTTACAGCAAAAATGACACCGTAGTAATTTATCCGTATTATCGCAACAAAATTTCAAGTATTCTAACAAAATTCCTTAGTCCGTGCAAAAAATAGATTATATTCTTGCATCAAATCATTGCAACATTTCGAAAAAAAGTAATTCTTAAAAACGTTAAACAATAAAATTCTTCTGCAAATTGCTTTGCAACTAAACTCACCAACAATTTCAACGAAAATCAGAAATGATTAAAACAAAAATAACATGTTTTTACAACAACTAGGAAGTTCTTAAACAACGAATGTTTGGTGCGGATTCAATTGCAATAAAAATACCCACTATTTCAATAAAAATCATGGCACCACACATAAAATGTTATATTGGTGTTGAGAGTTGAGACTTCATTGGCTTTGCCACTACTATATCTAGAGCTGTGTAGAACCGAACCGAAATCGAAAACTGAACCGAGAAAAACTAACTGCAACCGAATCTAATTGTTAGTGGTTAAGTAGTGAGCAAGATAAGTAACGAAAATGCCCTCGATAATATTGGTTTGACACGGTAAAAGTATACGTTGAACCAAAATAAACCGAACAGCCCAGCCCAGCACAGATTCTCGCACCGGGGTCCCAGCCCAACTTCGCACTAACCTCTTATATAGCCCATGCGATGCACAACACGGACGATGTGCACCCGGGAGCACATGCTCCCGGTTTTTTCGAAAAAAATGTGAAAATTCAAAACTTGTCGAAAAATTCCGAAAAAAATCATGCACGTACCTGAGCATGTCACGCACCATCGTGTCAAATTTGGCGACGAATCGACATCGCGGCCGCCCTGTGCAAAAATGACAAATCTCAGATCTGAAAATTCAAAATTTTGGATCTATTTTCTGTCAGAATTTTGTCATTTTTGCACAGGGCGACCGCGATGTCGTTTCGTCGCCAAATTTGACACGATGGTGCGTGACATGCTCAGGTACGTGCATGATTTTTTTCGGAATTTTTCGACAAGTTTTGAATTTTCAAAATAATTTCGAAAAAACGGGTGCATGTGCACCTGGGTGCACAAAGGAGTTTCCGATGCGATGCATCTATCTATCTATCTATATATAATAGCCAAGCGTTTCAACCCCCCACCAATTCGGCCACGTCACCAGCTTTTCTGGTCCGTCCGATCGACAGAACGGACAGTCCAGATTAACCAACGTCGCCCCAGACACTGTTCTAGCTGCAGTATTGCTCTTCTACAGTGCGAGCACGCCTCCGCGCCGTCGATCGTCCATCGGACGGCCCCAGGCGTTACGCGTGACGCTATTCCAAAAAGACCCCTGCGTTTCCGTTAAAACATTCCGCACCCCACACTTTCCTGCAGAGAAGCACCGAAAAGCAATTGTCGCAAAACTTGAGGACCTTTCTACAAAAAAAGACGGACAATTCCCCTTCCCTCTCCTCTCCTCTCGAGGACATCGCCGCGGCCGCCGACGCGCTCCGCCGCCGCCACGGTCCTCCCCGCACAGATCTACGGCCTCCATACGCTCCGCCGTCGTCGCCTACGCCTCCTGGCCAAGCGCCGTCTACCGGGACGCCGCGGCCGCGCGGGAATCGCCGCCGACGCGCCCACTGCCCTCCACCGCGTTTCGACGACGCCGCCGACGCCCCGGCGACCTAAAGGTGGCGGCGCCGCCACTCCCGAGATGCCCGCGTCGAGCCGCCTCCACTGCGCCCAGGCGCGCGTCCTGCCTCGCCGTCGCGCGCCTCCGGCGACCTCCACGCCGCCGCGGCGCCTCCAGCCGCCGGTGACGTCACGACGACGTCCACGCGGGCCTGGACTCTCCAGATGGGCCGCTACCTGGGCCGGCCTGGCTACTGCGCAGCTGGGTCGGCCCTTTCTATTTTTTTTCTTCTGTTTTTTTCTGCTTTTCTTTTTCCAAAAACTTTTGCAACTTTTGAAATATAACTTCCATAATTTTCAAATCTACACTGCTTTAAAGTGTGGACATTTCAAAATTTGCATTCAAAATTTGAATATTTCAAACAATTTCAGGAAAAAATGTATTTCCCCAAGACATTACTTCCCTCTAAAATATTCGATTAATTTCTAAGTTTCAAAATATATTTCAAAAATACACAATAATCAGAGACTTCAAATTTACTGATTGCAACAGTTCCACTCATACATACGAAATGCACAACAAAAAAAAAAATCGACAATTCAGAAGTTCCAGCTATTTTCTAAAAAGATTTGTTACTTGACAGGTGTGACACATTTGTTGGGTTTTTGAATAACTTTCCAATGTGGACATTTGAAAATTTGAATTTCCTACACCGTACTACTCACAAAAATAACAGCAAACAAACATGAACGCAAAATATAAAAAATATCGTCCACTAATTATGGCATATCGTCGCATACCAAATTTGAAAATTTAAAATTTCTCAAATGCCGAACCAATTTCCCTAAACAATATCCACAAAAATAATAAATGCCCTAAAATCAACACCTTCAGATCTACTAATCAAAAAAAAAAAATTTGTTTCAGATTTCTTATAAACAAAAAGTGCAACCCATTTATGGCCAAAAAAACAAAATAAATAAAAATAAATAAATATTCCAAAATACTGAAGATTTGGATAAAATCGGCGTCAAACTCCAACGGATTTCGAGATTTCCAAATTAGATAAAATATGCAACCTATTTATGTCATAAAAGAAAAATGAACATTATCAAGATAGTGCAAATTTAGAGAAAATAAACGACAAATTCCAAGAGATTTCTACATTTCCCCATTAGTCCAAATTTAGAGAACAAATTTAGTGAAATTTTTGACAAAATATACGACAAATCCCACCAAATTACAGCATTCAAAAATACACCGGGTGCGGCGTGCGAATAACTTTCCAAATTTACGAATTTACAAAATTTGAAAATCTTACAAATATCACCTTCCTTTGAATTTCAATAGATCTCAGTTCGAACAACTCTTGAATGTAGGCATCTTCAGATTTGAATTCTTCACACCGCGGTATTTACAAATATGAAGAAAAAAAACATGACGGCGGATCCCACTTGGCTGTTTTTTTAAGAAAAAACCAAGAGATGGAAAACTTTCCGTAAATAACCACCGGGAAAATCCACGAGCTTTCTTCACATTTCGACAATTTTCAAATCTACACACTTCAAAGATGTGGACATTTTTCAAATATCAATTCTACCGCCATAACATGCCAAACAAATTTGAATATTTCGAAAATTCATCTGCATTTCAAATCTAGCCGTTCTACTAACGTGAAAATAATTAAATTCAAAAAACATATCAATTCGACAAATTTTCAAAATCTAAATTCAAAATTTCAGTTGCCTTTCAATTCTAACCATTTTACTAACGTGAAAATAATTAAAATCTAAAAACTTTCCAATTCGACAAATTTTCGCAACCTAAACAATTTTCAAACACAAACTCTCTTTCCATCCGAACGATTCTCAAATATACGCAATTTTTAAACGTCAACGATTTCAAATTTGAATTTTACCACATGGGTGCGGCGGTGCCGCCGCACCAAATCTCTACTATATAATATAGCTAGAGGTGATGGTTGGTACGTTTTTTAGTTTCCCAATTAACCCGTGCATTGCTAGGCTATTTACGGACAATTGCCACCGCCAAGTAATAGGATCGCTTCGCTATTCTATTCCCAGACTCGATTCCACCGGCCAAATCCACCAATCACGGCGGCCTCCGTCTCCACCGAGGAAGAGAAGGGCACGGCGGCACGCTTCCACCATGACCTCCGGCGTCCGGCTCTGGTACGTTGCCGGAGCCGCCGAGATGGAGCCGCGCTGGCGACCGGCGCTGGTACGTCGCCGGAGCCGCCGTGATGGAGCCGCGCTCTGCTCCTTAACAATCGCCGGCGAGGCAAGCTCGGCCGCCGGCCTCCTGCTGCTCGCGGTGGTCCGGGCCCCGACCTGCGCGCGTCCGGCGCTGGTACGTAGCCGTAGCCGCCGAGATGGAGCCGCGCTCTGCTCCTCAACAATCGCCGGCGAGGCAAGCTCGGCCGCCGGACTCCTGCTGCTCGCGGTGGTCCGGGCCCCGACCTGCGCACCGACAAGATAGCTGCCTGATACGTCTCAAACGTATCTATAATTTTTGATGTTCCATGCATGTTTTATATCAATTGTCACATGTTTTATATGCACTTTATATCATATTATGACATTTATTGGACTAACCTACTAATAGTTGCCAAAGTGCACAATGTTCTTATTTTACACTTTAATGTGTAGGAATTATCAAAATTGGGCAAAGAAAACCTTGTTGGAGTCAAATTGGGACTTTCAGAAATCTGTCTGAAAACTATTTTCAAAGATCGTCACGTTCGGGCTTGAAGACGACGTCAAATGGAAAAAGTCTAGTCGCGAAAGTTGCTGGGAATTTTCCGCCGCACGTTTTATACAAAAGGTTCATCTCCATCCGAGTTCGTATGCGGCCTGTGCAGGCCCGACAAGTCGGCTCAGCCAGGAAAACCCTGACCCGCGCCGAGGCCACGTGTGGCTGCCTCGGGGACCTTCTGGAGCTGCCCTTTGGACCATAAATAGCCCCCGCGGAGTAAACCCTAACACAATTGACGAAACTTCCGAATACATCTTCGTGCTCCGCCGCCACGAAACTCCGTTTCGAGGGTCAGAAGGTCCTGTTCCGGCACCTTGCCGGGACGGGGAATTGTCCCCGGAGCCATCTCCATCGACGCCACCGCCTCCATCATCGTCGTTGCTGCCTCCCATGATGAGGAGGGAGTAGTTCTCCCTCGGGGCTAAGGGCTCTACCGGTAGCTATGTGGTTTATCTCTCTCTCCCATGGTGTGATCTTTATGTGATCATGAGCTTTGTAATCTAGTTGAATCCATAGATGTACTCTTTATTATCTTATATGCTACTCAAGTGGTTTTATTAATGTAATCTCCGGAGTCACCTTTGTCCCACGGTGCGAAGTTGACAGTGTGCGCCCCGTGTGTGGCTCTTAGGATAAAGATAACAGGAATACTTATCATGAGTTATTATTTGCGTTGGATGTCTCTATGAAATTGCGGTGTTTGTCTAGTACCTTCTAGGGCGCTCAAGTTGACAGTGTGGGGTTAACTAGACATGAGAATGCGACTTTAAGGTGTGCTTTTATAGCCCTACGCGGTGGATTGGTGTTCGTTATCCAACGAGAGAATAACTCAGAGTAGCATAGTGAAGAGGAAATATCTATGTATTCAATTATATTATTATTGTTAAGAGTGTCCACTAGTAAAAGTATGATCCCTAGGCCTTGTTTCTAAGCATTGAAACACCGTTTACAACCAGTTCTGCTACATGTTTGCTTGCTGCCATTTTTATTTCAGATTGCAATTACTACTTATAATCATCCATATTACTTGTATTTCACTATCTCTTCGCCGAACTAGTGCACCTATACACCTGACAAGTGTATTGGGTGTGTTGGGGACACAAGAGACTTCTTGTATCTTAATTGCAGGGTTGCTTGAGAGGGATATCTTTGACCTCTACCTCCCTGAGTTCGATAAACCTTGGGTGATTCACTTAAGGGAAACTTGCTGCTGTTCTACAAACCTCTGCACTTGGAGGCCCAACACTGTCTACAAGAATAGAAGCGTGCGTAGACATCACTGCCCGTGACGCGCAGCATCCCCGAGCGCCGCCATGATTCTCGTCAACCTCCGCCCTACGTAGCTGAACGGTGGGCCACAGCTCGGTCGGCGACGCCTGTGGCGTCCGCGCATCCGTACTATATAATATAGCTAGAGGGGATGGTTGGTACGTTTTTTAGTTTCCCAATTTACCCTGCATTGCTAGGCTATTTACGGACAATTGCCACCGCCAAGTGATAGGATCGCTTCGCTATTCTATTCCCAGACTCGATTCCACCGGCCAAATCCACCAATCACGGCGGCCTCTGTCTCCACCGAGGAAGAGCAGGGCACGGCGGCACACTTCCACCACGACCTCCGGCGTCCGGCTCTGGTACGTCGCCGGAACCGCCGAGATGGAGCTGCGCTGGCGACCGGCGCTGGTACGTCGCCGGAGCCGCCGAGATGGAGCCGCGCTCTGCTCCTCAACAATCGCCGGCGAGGCGGCGAGGCAAGCTCGGCCGCCGGCCTCCTACTGCTCGCGGTGGTCCGGGCCCCGACCTGCGCACGTCCGGCACTGGTACGTAGCCGTAGCCGCCGAGATGGAGCCGCTCTGCTCCTCAACAATCGCCGGCGAGGCAAGCTCGGCCGCCGGACTCCTGCTGCTCGCGGTGGTCCGGGCTCGACCTGCGCACCGACAAGATAGCCGCCCGTGACGCGCAGCATCCCCGAGCGCCGCCATGATTCTCGTCAACCTCCGCCCTGCGTAGCTGAACGGCGGGCCACAGCTCGGTCGGCGACGCCTGTGGCGTCCGCGCATCCGGCCGGTCGATTTGCAGAGGTAAATTTCCTCTGAACATCAGCTTCTCGTCCCATTTCCGGTGGTCATGGCGGGGCACACTGACCTCCCAACGCTTGGTGCTGAATCTCAGACGGCCATCTGGCAACGGGAGTGAACCGGGGAGATGCAATTTGGGGATAGGTACTGCTGCTTGCTGTTCACAGAGATGGAGAGAGTTGCTGCTTGTTCATTGAGAGAGAGGAACTGTAGTCTGTAGACGAGCGTTGCTACTGTACTGCTTTCCTTTGCTTGATTTGAGTGGGTGCGTCGGGAGAGATACGACTACTACTGCTGTGTGATTTACTAGCCGTGAGATGCTTGTGCTTGCTCGGTGCTGCTGTTGTGCTTGGACATGTGCTGCTACTGTGTGATTTACTAGCCGAGAAATCTTAATTTCTATATCATCAACTTGATACTCGGGTGCAAGGAAGATGTTTGCTGAAATGCCCGTGATAAGTGTTGTGTCATGGACGGCTGTGGCCTGTGATGAATGAATGGGTATCAGAAATCGAAAACTATAGTGAGTTCGTCATGCTGTTCTTGGATATGGTGGGAAGTGGATTGAGAGGTAACAACTTGCAGGGCCCTGCCGGTGCTTTCATGGATAGCACAACGGTGCAGCAGAGGCTAGCTGATGTGGTGGTGGCAACTGCAGTGGTCTATGTTTCTTTTGTTTTCTCCTTATTTCCTTGATTTACTCTGCCCAAGATTTTGTTTGTGCATTAGCTACACAACATAACCTTTGTTTTTGCTAAGTTATGTTCTACTTCACTTCATGATTAGCTCAATGAAAGCATGACAGATTCATTAGTGTCGTTCTTTGTTGTAATTAAATTTGTCAAAGCTTTGTACCGTACATTCAGAATAGGCATCTAGCTAATCAGATCCTTGTGTTGATACAAGCATGATTTCACTCCCGATTGGATGCACATTAAAGCTGCAGAAGGTATATGTAGCTGAATAATTGGTTAAATTCCCGTCATCTAGCTAATTTATTTGTTGGTTGTAACTGAGTCGCCTTGAATTAACTTGCTTCTTTTCCTACAGATTTTTTTGGTCTATGTATTCCTGATCTCCTATCTGCACAAATTTATATATAGAAGAAAATTATTTACCTCTGTTTGGTATTCCTCTCCTAAGCAGTAGATGTATATGGAAATTTTGGATTTAGCTCTCGAGTTAGTTCAAACCTAATATATTTGATTTATTTTAAACCCGTTGCAACGCACGGGCATTTTGCTAGTTTACCTAGTACTTTTTAAGGAACATGGTCTACCCTGCTGGATTTAACGTGGGCTGCTTTTTCTGTGTGCATAGGTCCTGATTTCAAGGTTTAGTACTGTTTCAAATTTTATTTTGGCCAATATTTTATTGTTTTTATGTTTCTCACTTGTGCAATACATTCAATCTATACTCACTCCGTTCATATATGTATGATGTATAAGTTTTGGCACGGAAAGTAAATATACTTGTGGAGTAGAAAATTACACCAGTTATGAAGGGATTATCTCTGACTAATTGACGTGGAAAAGAAAAGAGGAGTTTGCATGAGATAAGAAAACAAAATTAAATCTCTATAAAAAAATCATACGAGTGGTAAAAAACACTACACCCTATATTTGGATTTTTCCTAAAAAACTAATACATCTTATATCTAGCAACGGATGGAGTACAAAATGTAAAATTGAAATATATATAGCCATAAAAGTGAAGTGTTATTCAAATTTGCGTCTAACTTTGGTTACTATCTAAATCGAACCAAAATTAAATGTTTATTACCGAAACCCATATATAACCAATTTGCCGAAGTATAAAATCGTATGAACTATTCCAGAAAATCAATAGCGCTATGATAAAATTGTGCGACCCTGCATTTCACACTGTCGAAGCAAACCACTTAACAAATCGGGGCCCAGCAATTCATTTTCGCCGATCCCCTACCCCAAGAGTGGAAACCCCCAAACCCTAAACCCATGGCGGCACTGACCCCTTCCGCCGGCGCTCGCCTCCTCCGCCGCCTCCTCTCCACAGCCACCGAAGTAGCATCGGAAGCTATCTCCCCGTCGCTAAGAAGGAGGCACACTCTGCCCGGAAGAAGGCGGCGTCCAAGGTGGCGCACGGCGTCGCCAAGGACGCGAAGAAGGCAGCGCATCCCGCCGCAAGCGTGGCGTCGGAGTCGGCGCACCCCGTGGAGGACGACGCGAAGAAGGCGGCGACTAAGGACTCGCGCCCTCTGTACCGGCGGCTGTCGGCGCTAGGGAACGCGGCGGAGGGGAGCGTGTCGGGGGTGCTGAACAAATGGGTGCGGGAGGGACGAGAGACGCGCTCCGTGGATCTCGAGAGGTATGTCAAGGAGCTCCGCAAGTACAAGCGCCATTCCCAGGCCCTCGAGGTATGGTACACCTCCCGCACCTTTGACATCCCAACACGCTCGTTCACGTTCTCTGCTTGGTTAATGGTGTTTAGGCCGGGGTTGGTAGCAGAACGATAGTTTTGCGACATTTTTTTAGTAGATTGCAATTTTAGTAACAAATTCGCTCGCGTAATGATGATCTAATCTGTTTAGCTTACTTTTTTTGTATCGGGCATCCCTGATTAGATTGCACGAAAGTGCATCCTTTATTCGATAAAGGTTCAATTAAGCGCTAGGCGCTAATTGAGCATTTTGCCTCCGCTTTTCTCTTTTCTGAAGGATTAAAGCGCTAAGCGCAATTAAGCGCAGTTGAGCGCTAGGCGTTTTGCTCCGCTCAGCGCCTAAGCGAGCTTAAGCGCACTTTTTATAACCTTTCGATTGCACGAGTTATTCTCATTCTCTGAAACTTGCAAGCCTTATAAATTTACCAGCGCCATTCCCAGGCCCTCGAGGTATGGTACAACTCCCTCACCTTGACATCATCCCTGATTAGATTGCACGAATGGGCATCCTTTATTCGAATTATCCTCATTCTCTGAAACTTGCAAGCCTTATAAATTTGCCATTGGATGGGGGGAGATGGAATCGCTGATACAACCAATGGATGTTGTCAAACGCACTGCATGAATGACCCCCCGCATGAATTTTCCAGAGCGAGAGGCTACCCTTGGATGCAAGGATTTTCCAGATTCGTGAGGCTTTGTTCGGTTGTTAGGAATCTAAACCCCCACGTAGAACTAGTCCCCACGGGGGTTGGGTGATCCACGTCCCTCCACCCAAAACCCTTGGGGATTGAATCCCTCCTCTCAGTCCCCCACACTGTTACATTGTTCAGCTATCCCCCCTTGAACAGAAGTTAGTGCAACATGCAGTTTTTTTATGTGAGCAACACCAGTAGCTTATGTTAAAAAAAATCTAGCCATCCATTATGCTTACACAGACAAGGTCCATCATGCCTACACACACAAGCTACTATACACTCTCAGTATAAAAGCCTCAATAGTTAATAAGTATATACCACATACACTTACAGTGTGTGTAGTTCAGGTTCAGTATAAATAAATTTCAACAAAACATAAACAACTTAGTCTACTTTACTAGAAAACAGACACTGGACACGTCAGTGATGAAGTGTTTGTCCCACTGGTGTAGACACCATCTTGATATGTCCTATTTCCATCAGGTCGTTGATAGCCCTACGAGCCTGAGAGACCTTTAATCTGCAGTGAGTGAGACAAATCAGGATATGGAGTGCATAGCATCCTGATGAGAAATTGATGCACACCCATAAGCCAAACTGAAACAAATTCGGCTTTCTTTTGTCAATACCTCATCTGAAAACATGAAGGAATGACTCATGCATATATAGTAGAAGTTGAATTGAAGCTTTTTTTCTTCCATCATTTGACCAAGCTTGAAGTTTGATTCAAAATTGGCAGCGATAAATTGCCATCACTATGATTTAAACTATGTTGAAAATAGACATGGTGCACCTTATAAACCTGAACTCATGTGCAAGTGAGTAACCATTCTAACCAATATCCATCAAACCATCAGCGTTGTACAATAATTCCATGTAATCAGTAAACATCCGGTTCAACCCAACAATGTTCTACAGCAGTGTTTAAAGGAGAATGGAACCACTAACAGTTAAACACCTAGACATGATTACTGCAGTGTTTCTTTAGACCATAAGGATACAAGAAACAGAGATTGCTTAGACTATGATTAAAATTATTTTAACATGGGTGCAGTCTTCAGTTCATTTTAGATTATATCAACTACAAATATGCTCTTTGTTTTCTGAAATGTTATGGTTCTGATGTCTTACGGTTCAACCAAGAAATAGATGAAATTTCATTGTACATACCAGAATACACGCTCGTTTCCTTATATATTAACAACATAGAATAGACCTATCTATGTCGCGCCCAGACAGGAGAAAACCAATGAAAAAACTAGAACCCGATTTTTCATGGTATGGCTGCAATTTTAGACCACTAGCAGACAAGTAAGCAGTTATGTATGCTTAGAATTTCTAGACTTCTGTACAAACTAAATAACATGAAACCTACTGACTACTGTTGTGATACTCTGAAAGCAAACTGAATCTAGGCAAGACTACACCATACTGACTATTGTACCGAATTCTGCCGATAAATTCTCGCATTATACGAGCCAATCCTTTCAACAGCCCACTTCGCCAAAATCATAGATTATTTAGAACTGCTAATCCTAATTCTCCCCAAAACATAAAGTCCTGAATTTCCAGCGCTTTTCTAGATGAAATTTCCAGCATGTTTTTTTAGATGAAATTTCCAGCGTGTTCCTAACGGGAATTAATAACTAGAATCAAGAACAAGAACCTATGTGTGGGTGGTGAACTGAGCTAGCTCGCTTCCCAGATCTTGTACTGTGACTGATTCATATGAGGCAGGACGAAACTAGAATGCTGGTCTCATTACTACTCTCCACCAGATCCCCAAATCTCCAATACTACTAATCCAGGAACCGGGAAAACTACCGATTCAGCCATCAAGATTTTTGGGAGCCAAATTGGATGCATATGATAGCACTTACAGGCGTAGATCCAGGCAGTGGAAGCTGCTGCGGCCATGGTCGGTATCGGAGGCAGAGGAAGTTCTTGGCGGCCTGGAAGCACGCGACGTGGGCTTCCAGTGGAGGCGGCACGGTGGCAGTACTACATGTTGGACAGGATGAGGGGGAGAAGCGAAGCACTCCGCTACCGTCTCTTCTTGTTGCTCTGCCGCGGTCCTTCCGTCCCCGCCGGTTACTTTGACGCCACTGCCTCGGAATCGTGCGCGTGATACAGAGAGGCGCCGGGCGATTCGCAGAAAAGAATGAGTCGCCTCGTTTCTTTTTTCGCCCAACTGATTCGGGACGACACGGGGACTACTTCCACGGGGCGAGGCTAGATGTTTTCAATCTCCGCGAAATGGACGGGATTGGGAGGGAATGGGCCAGGGTGTGATCCTGGCAGGGATTAACCCAATATGTTTTTTAGGGAGGGTGGGGATTTAATCCCGGGTGACCCATGGGGATTGGACTCTGATCCTGGCCGGGGTGGGATTAAACAAACAAGGCCTGATAATACTAAACTGTTTTCTCTGAAATTAGTGCATTCCAAATAGGCTTTAACTATCAGCAAGAGGTGTTTAGGTTTTCTTTTCACTTGTATCTGGTCACACGGGCCATGTACACACGTTATTTTTCATTTGCCTCCACCGTCTTGACTTTCAACAGCAGAGCGTTTTGTTACCGGTGTATTTAGTTGATACCCCATGCAGCCCTACCAAAGGAGGGCAAGAATTGGCTGCACATTTTTTTGGCCAATCGAATCCTGCTTCCTCACGTGGCCAATTATTTGGCAAAAAATCCAGATTTTTGTGGCAACAAACCAATCAAGAACCAAAATATGATGGGCTGCCAATCGTTTGACAGGGTCAATGCGGGCACCCAACTAAACACACTCTTCATATGTACACCCCAAACATAATTTCGCAAGCTATCAGAAAATGTATGGGTGACATTGATCACCTCTTTTCTTAGGGGTAACAGAAATGTTTTAATAGAGTTTGTAAAGATTCTTTGGGCTAGATATGGAACGGTGCAACACGTCACATTAGTACCAAACCAGTCTGCTGGCCCTTAGACTGCGTGTATAGAATAATATTGCTTCTCAAGTAGAGCAGGGAGGAGATTAAATTTGTTTCATGTTCCGTATTTCAGTATCCGTAATAATATGTTGTCACAACTATGTACTCACTTGTCTTCAAGGCCACAAAATATTAGCTTTTACTATGTCTGGAGCTCTCAACTCATCTTGTTAAATACCTTATGTTTGTACTTCTGCTATTGGTGTTTAATTATGTCTGTATTACTTATTCAAGAATTTGTCTTTGTTTGTGGCAGTTGATGGATTGGATGGTTCATACAAAGGGTATGAACATGTCGTACACTAATCATGCAGTACGTTTGGATCTCATCTACAGAGTGCGTGGCATTGAAGCAGCTGAAAAGTATTTTGATGGCCTTCCTGATCCAGCCAAGAACCATCGAACTTATGGCGCACTTCTCAACTGTTATTGCTCGTTGAGAAAGGAAGATAAAGCAACAGACCTCTATCGCAAGATGGATGAGCTTGGCATCTTATCCAGTACTCTGCCCATCAACAATCTGATGTCCCTTTACATGAAGTTAGGCCAGCATAAGAAGGTTGCTAGCCTGTTTGAGGAAATGAAGGCGAAGAATATTAAACCGGATAACCTCACATGCTGTGTTCTGATGACCAGCTACGCGGCATTGAACAAGATAGATACTGTTGAAGAAGTTATAAAGGAAATGGAAGACACAAATGTGGTTCTAGGGTGGTCTGCTTATAGCACACTGGCTTCCATCTACCAGAGTGCTGGTTTGGTTGAAAAAGCAGAGTCTGCTTTGAAGAAACTTGAGGGCCTTGTTCAAGCTCGTGATGGCAGACAGCCTTATGATTTTCTTATGAGTCTATATGCTTCAGTAGGCAATTTGAGTGAGGTCAACAGAGTGTGGGACGTGGTTAAGGACACTTTCCCAAAGGTGACTAACACAAGCTACTTCAGCATGCTTCAAGCTCTTCTGAAGCTCAATGATGCCGATCGCATGAAGCAGATTTTTGAGGAATGGGAATCTAATCATGAATGCTATGACGCGAAACTGACTAATGTGATGACTCGAGCCCATCTGAAGAATGGCATGGCCAAAGAGGCTGAGCTTTTGTGGGAGAAGGCCAAGGAAAAGGGTGGCTGTTTTGACTCTAAAACATGTGAGTTGTTTCTGGATCACTACATGGGGACAGGGGACATGAAATCAGCACTCAACTGGGTCGAGAATGTGACGAAACTCCCCAAGAAAGCAGCGAAGCTGGATCAGGAGAAGATCCAGAAGTTCTCCAAGTACTTTGAAGAACAGAAGGATGTCAAAGGTGCCGACAGGTTTTGCCGTTGCTTGAGGACGCTTGGGTGCATTGACGGCAAAGCATACGAGTTCCTTCTGCGGACTTATCTGGCAGCTGGTGAGACGAGTCGTTCCCTCCGTCAACAGATCAAGGACGATAAGATTGAGATATGCTACGACATTGGAAAGTTACTCAAGAGGATGGGCGACAAGGGCCGATGAAATAACCTATTTATGCCCCTAATTTACGTCAGTTATATTTTCTGAACTCCATGAATAGCCGAAAGCAGATGTTACAATAGAGAACAGTTGTCGGCCCTTATTTCGACTCGTGGTTGAGCTGATGTTCCAGCTTTTTTGCTTCCTTCTCGTCAAGAAGCGGAGGCAGGCCCGAGCGTGGAGATCTTTATTAGTGCAACGTGTAGTCTTGTCTAAGGGGGCTTTGTCCTGCAGTTTTTTTTTTCTTCTTTCTTCTGTTGCTTTTCTTCTGTATGTAATGACTGTTTCAGACTTTCAGTACTCGAGCAAGAATCCTACTACAGGGTCGTTTCTCTTTCCATCTCTGCGTGCCATCAGTTTGATGCCCTGACAGTGATATGTCCATGCTCCTCCCAAGTACAGTGTGGATAAGTCTTTGTGAACAGGGAGACCATAGACGCTGTCGACAGGTAACGTTTCATAGCTTCCTCTCGTGTCGTTCCAGTGTTCAATTAGGTAAACACAAATTTGAGTAGTCTTTGTCCTGCCAAGAAATAGTCTGCTTTGCTCATCCACAACAAGAAGTCGGTGAGAAAATAGATATCTATTTTCGTGTTTTACATGTTCTCCCTGCAAAAAAGATCCTCGATCAAACAGCAAAATAAGTAATTGAGAGTGTATTAGCAGTGTTTCTGCTACTACAATATATTACACTGCGCATTAAATCTTAATATACCATAACCGCTTGCAAATGATAGCAGTGCTTCTGCTACCACAACATAGTACCTGTTGTAAATTGTACTCCCTCCGTTCGGAAAAGGTCTATAGTTCATTTTTAAATAATGGGTCATCTTGAACGGATGATGTTGCTGATTTTCTTTTGGTTTGTCCACTCATTGTCGCTGCTAGTTCGTAGGGTTTCACTTTATGCTTGCTCAAAAAAACGGCCGAGTTTCAGTATGAAAGACATGGTAAGACGTCCGGTTCCATCGGAAAAGAAACGAACAAGTAGTTACACAGTTCAGAAATCTCGCCACTAATTGCCACCACTAGCCACAGAACTTTCCGTCGAATAGATGACTCACGGAGAAAAGTAGATTTCATCAAGCTAACAACACTATATAAACCGCAGAACGCAGATATAAAATCCTAAAACAACCGACGCCGTCTGCCCATGATCAGTGACGATTACACTAAGGCCACGAGGCTTATTTTCCTCAGCTAGAATGATCTATTTTACAAAGAGCAAGTTTCACAGATAACCATAATCGCGGCCGGGATCCCCGAGTGTTGTGAGAAAACAGGATCAGTTGCCCCCTCCGGGCCCTCCAAGTGTGAGCACGACATCATGCAGGTCACCGCTGCTCCTCTCCGGCTCGGACTTGACGACCGGGAACCCACGCCGCGTATGATGACTGTAGTCAGGCAGGACAAAGCCTGTCGCCTGCGGCACCGGTCGGGCATGAACCGGGACGGCATGAGCCAGCACTGGGCGCTGCTGGGGAGGAACCGCTGAGCTACTCAGAATCTGATGGTGCATTGAAGGTCTTGGAGCTGTTACTCCAGGTCCCTGAGATGAAAAAGAAAACGGAATGTCTGTTACTCCAGGTCATGAACGATTCAACGCCGAGTTACTTAACGTATGCATCATTTGTGATTAGATGGATATGCTTACAGGAGCAAACAGAACACCTCTGAAGAGTTGCCCGTTGACGACGGCTGTCATGAGGTATCCTGAATCGAAAGCTCCATCGATCGTCCCCTGAACCTCAGCTCCAATCTGCAGACCACAGACGATCGGCGTCAAGAAACATGATGACATGGCAACATAAGCTAGAGTTGTGGAAGATAGAGGCATACAAGAGATGGACACGATGGCCATAGGTGCTGCTTAGGTTCAGCTGCTAGGAACTGCAACTCGTGCCGTTGCTGTGGCGCAATGTTGCGGAGAAACTGGTCGGTCTTCAGAGGCCTTGGTGACATACCTCCGGTAGTCCTTAGGGAACCGTTGCTGTTGAGACGAACGAATGGTTGCAGCGCTGAGAATGAACCTCTAGGAGATCCAGCTGAAAGTTTCTGAGCTCCATTCTGCTCCTGATCCGACTGGGAAGGCGACGAATGCTGGGAAAGAGACAGCGAGTGCTCCTCCTGCTCCAACTCCATCTCATTTGGACGAACATCCCCAGTTTTTCTTCTCTTCACATGGCCATTCTCTAAAGTTGTGAACAATGTACCAATAAACCAAATTGTCGCGGATAACATTGCCCAGTACAAAATGTTTCGGCAAGATATTCACTTACCGGTACCACGGAGGTAAGGATTTCTTTGCTCAATTTCTGCTTCTCGAGGTTTATGCCCGACTTCCCCATTGCTCGCGCTTGCATCCTTCTGCTGTGACATATTGTGCACCATATTTATTAGTATTTTACATAGGAATGTTAACATCATGCTACATATATGCAAGTCAAGGTACTCACGTTTTCTGCCCTCAAGAACTTCCGCTTCTCCTGGCTCCAGTGGTTGCTCAAAATCTTGCACATTGAGATGTTGTAGCGGCCATTTGGATGTCCGGAACCCAATTGCAGAATGAGTAGCTCATTCAAGGGGCGTTCATCCTCACCGCATCTGTGAATTTTCAGGTATGTCGAATTATTACAAGTGAACTACAAGGTTTGTTTTTTCCTAGTAAGAAACGACACTGAATTGTTGATTCGTTTGTGGAAGATTACCCTCCATAGATTGCAACATCAGAGTTCATTATGACCGCGGAATGAGAAAACCGGCCCTGAGGTTGCTGCCCACATGTCTCAAGTTGGGTCCAAGACCGGCTCACGACATCAAGAATCCATGCATCACTGTAGTATTGCTTATCACCAACTCCTCCAATGACATAGATCTATAAAGCCAAGCTTTAGTTAGGAAGTAGCATAATAATTTCTTCACGAATGTAATCCCATTGGTTCAGACATATATGCTGACCTTAGACCCAATGCCAAGAGCTGCATGACCTGCCCGGACACCAGGTGAGGCTCCCTTTACTGCAAACTGTAGATCAATGAAATGAACATCAGAAATTCATGAACACCCGAATATTTACACATACGCCATACATGTAGCATTTTATCAAAGATACACCATTGGCATCTATAACATAGTGCATGACAAGGACTGAAGGACATGACGCTTACCCTTGACCATGCCATGCTGTCCATGTCGAGCACGTCCACCTCGCCATGGTAGCGATCGCCACAGTCCCCTCCGTAGACAAAGAGCCTGTTGCCAACTGCGACGGCGCCATGGCTGTCCCTGGGCGCGGGGACGACGTCGCCGCTGACCTCCGGCGACGTCCACGTCATGGTGGGCACATCCAGCACGTGCACGTCGTTGAGGTAGTTGCCCTCCCCCTCCCCGCTCCCGCCAAAGACTACAAGCCTGTCGCCGCCGCCGGCCGTGGTGACGGTGTGGCTCTCCCGCGGCGACGGCGGTGTCCCCCTGCAGGGTGGCCTGCTCCACTCCTTGGTACGCAGGTCCAGCACGTGGAGGTCGTTCACCTTCTTGGAGCCGTTGGTGCCGCCGAAGACCATCATTCGGTGACCGATCAGCGCCGCGCCGTGGCTGTCCCGTGTGCCGGGCCTCTGCCCCGTCGTCGCCAAGGAGCCCCATGCCATTGTCTTCAGGTTCAGGGTCAGGACGTCGCTGAAATGCAGGCCGCCGCAGCATCCCTACATTCATGGACAGCATATACACGGCAACATATTACGATTTGAGTTACTTTACACAAGAAGAAACATAGATGTAACTTTCTTGTTGCATCAATGCAGGGTTAGACTACAGCATTGGGATTTTGGTGATAACCGAATGCAGTTAGCTGCGAAAATTGACCGAAGGAAGAAGAAGAAAAAGGATGGTATTCCAGTGGGTGCGGTGCCAAAGGTGAGGTCTGGGTAGCAATCGTTCTCGAGTTTATGATTTCCTTTTGCGTGACCACACGCATAACAGCATGCTAGTATCAAGGAACAGGAAACCGGAGTGTGGTCCAAAAGAGGAGAGAAAGAGAAAGAACAACTAAAAAGGCCCTGTTCTTTCCTTTTCCATGGCTTCTCCAGGAGGACCACCGGTTTGCACTGACACATAATAAATATTGTGAAGAACTCTCGATCTACTATGTGAGAATTGATTTCGGGTTTGTGATGTGATGAAAAAGAGAGTTCGTTCATGAGAGATTAATCTGAGAGCAAAGGTGATTATTAATCGTACTAGTGGAAAGTTACTTTCTTTTCCTACTGCTTTTTTCACCTAAAAAAATATTACAGCAAGGACGGACTACTCACGGGCGCACTTTAGGTGAAAGCTGCTAAACATTTTGCTAGATTACTACTGAGGAGGGAGCTGCAACAGGACAAAACAAAACTCCAAAAGTTTATTAACACCAAAAAGGACATTTCTTCCTACCCAAAAAAGGCCCCCCAAAAAATATTTCGGTGTCATCAAAGTTGATTCTAATCTAACAACTCTAACCTGACGAAAAGAAGAAGAACATCATCGTTCGAATCGCTCTGCGACTCGGGAAGTAGCAAGCAAATGGATGTGAAGGAAGGCAATGGAGGAGGGTACATACCCCGAAGACGTAGATGACTCCTTCGAAGAAGCAGGCAGAGTGCCCCATCTCTCTGGAGGGTTGAAGCCGACCACCTTCGGGTACAACCACATTGCCTTCCTCCTCCTCTCCATGCCTCTTCTCTGTTTCACTTCCTCTCTCCCTCTCCCTCTCCCTGTGTGTGTGAGACGAACGAGGCGGGGGAGGAGAAGAAGACAGTAGGAGGATATGGAGAGAGGAGGAGCAAGAGAAAGAAAGAAAACTGGGAACAAGTAGTCACACCAGAGGCGCAGGGGAGGAGGTTCCTGTTGCTGATGAGATTTGCCACAAAGAAAGGAGAGCGCTGAGCTGAGCTAGTGAGGCATCACACATCAATCAATCCATCCATCACTCGCTCGGACAGACAGACGTGGACAGGAAAGGATAGGTGCCTCTCAATTCATGTCCAAGGTTTGCAGCTCACTGTCACCGCCACCCACTGACTATGAGGTGACAGCCAACGATGGATGGCACAGCACAGCACACCCTCTAGCAGACTAGCAGTAGCGAGGGAGCTCGTGTGACCATGCAGAGGCGATGAGGCCGTGTAGTAAGCAGTACTACTACCAGTGAGTGAACACACTCAACACAGCATCTATGGAGTGGAAACTGTGTTCTGTGCGTGGGGAAATGTGCGCATGGGAATGTGTGAGGGGTAGAAGAAAGGAGTATCTAATTGAGCGGGTGGGCACTCCTATACGGCGCTTCTCGCCCTCTGTTCGCGGGCATACACCACCACCAAACGCCGTGCTTCGGTTGGAGGATGGATTTGTCTAACTGAAAATGATGGGGAGTGGGGAGGCATTGGGGTGTGTGGGATGGGATGGGGAGGCGTGTCACTCATGGGGTTTGGTGGTGGTGCGGATTCTCAAGGTGGATGACACCCTGCTCGGGGAGCGATGGATTCGGTGTTGTTCACATGTGTCTTGGTTCTAGTGTTTCTCACCCTGTCCTATGCTTGCTACCCATAAACTAGGGTTAGGTGGAGTACACCACGGTTCAAGAAAACAACGTATAAATTTAGTTAGTAACAGTCAAATTTATCGAGGATGACCAATGTCCTAATACAATAGTGGTACAGTACAAGTATGAGGATATATTTTGTGTTGAGTACACCATACTCAACAAGATTAGAGAGGAGATAAGTGTTTGGGATACTTTATCTACCACGATGACCGTAGGTCGAAGTTGTTGCAGGTGTTTGTAATCGTTTGTTCAAGGGTTCTTTTTACACAAAAGAATTATATCTATCAAACTTTACAGGTTATTAGGGTATTTGATGGTTACTTTCCCGCGGGTGAAACATCGAGATGTCACCTATATGGGGGTGAATAAGCATGGATTTGGCTTGAAAAAATACGGAAATAAATTGCTCGTTCAGTTTCAAACACAACTGTTGAATATGCTAGTCTCAACCAAGTGCACAACGACGACTTAAGATAAACAATATGAGAGGAACATATGACACAAGTGATAAGCAACATATAAGAAGATATATGACTTCAAGAATGAAGGGTATTACGAGAGAAAAAAACGGATACATAGATAAACGAGTCATGGAGAGACATAGATGTATATATTACTTTAAGCTAGATTCCATGATGAGACATAGATATCTATTGGAAACTCGGAAATAAACAAGATATATATTACTTCAATCTCGATGGCATCTTAAGAAAATAAACTCGGGTATAGAGATAACCGAGACACGCAGAGAGGAAGATCTATCCCGATGTTCACTTCCACACGTACGAAGGAAGCTATTCACCGTTAGAGAGGTGTGTGATACCATAAAGGACACCTGAACGGTACAAAAGCTCACCTTCTTCTCCGAGCACCTTCATGAAGTTAGGGCCCTTTTCCTTGTGGCTATCTTTTGCTACACTTCGAAGATGGAAAGCTCTACAAGCACATCACAATCCCCACGAAGTAGAAAACCTGGGTCTCATCACAATCTTCCACAAAGAGGTCACCGCGGTCACAACAACCAAACCGTCTAGGTGGATACCCTCCAAGAGTAACAAGCTCACGGTCTCTCACTCAAACGAATCGAACCGGAGAGCCCAAAACTATGCAACAAATGCAAAGTAAGAACACAAGAAGTTCTCAAATCCTTATCTCTCATATTCCATCAAAGCAACAAATGTTAGGAAGGAATAGGAGAGTAAGAACGATTGAGGAGGTCAACCAATGACTCCAAGATCTAAATCCAATGGGTTCCTTCACTTATGACGTGATTTTATTGGTGGAGATGTATATCTAGATCTCTCTCTCTCTCTCTCTCTTTCTCTCTCTACCCTAAAAACAAGCAAGAATCATTGAAGGGAATAAAGAGGAACGCAACTTTTGAAGGACAACAATATGATTGTCTAACCTATAATCCGGCCTTCCAACAACTACCTTTAAACCTGTAAAATAGAAAACATATCAAGGTCATACATTTGGATTGTGCATTCTCCTTGAGCTAGATGATTTGCGCTCGCTTGGTGAAGACTTGCAAACCCTCATAATCCACTATGGGAAAACCTCACATATGAATATCTTCACATGTAAATTACAAGAAAATGGATGGAAAGCTTAAAGCATGCTGTCGTGGGGTTGTCACGGCAGATGTTACCATAGGGTAACTTGAGTTGTTGGGCCAGGCGAAACTAGTGTCTGGGAGTTTGTTTAGCTCTGCGAGGACAAAGGATTTACCCAGGTTCGGCCTCTCCATTGGAGATAAAGACCTACTTCCTGCTATGCTATTATTGATCTCGATCTCGATAACCCGGCTACGACAACAGAGCCGGATCTCGATCTTGGTTACAGGGGGCGCTTGGTAGCGATGATCTCTCTCGTGAATCTTGTCCAACTTGTCTAACTATGACCAAGGAGCCCGCTTATATGGATGGCCGGGTCTCCTGGTTCTATACAAGGTAAGGCCGGGTTCCACCCGTACTCGGAGTCCTACTCTAGGTCTTCTGGCCTTCGTGTACTCCAAGTCTTGGATTCCATAGCACGTACCGCCTCCGGGTCTTCTAGAATCTTCTCCATCCAAGACGGGTTACCGACAAGCTGGCTGGCCCATCAACGTAATCCGGCCCATGCTGATGGTCAGCTGTCCTAGCCGGGCCTTCTGCCTGGCGGGTCACGCTTCCCTCTTCATGGGCCTACCGGGTTATTATTCCCCATCAGTAGCCCCCAGGTTAACTTGGACGCCGGGTTTGGCGTGCTTCTCTTTAGCTTCGATCTTTTATTTCTCAGGTGAAGCCGCCATTCTCGATGTTTGAGTTAACCCCTGAAAAATAAGAACAAACATGTAATAACTTAAATACCGGGTCACTTAGGCCAGCTCTCTTTGGCGGTCCATATTGTAACCCGACTTGGTCATACCGGGTTCATACGCCTCCGGATTTCACGCTCAACACTTAGCGAAAACTGCAGCCCAACTGTAAATCAATTCCAGTCTATCTCAATCGTGATATTATCAATTAATATCCCGTAATTGTCTCATTCTATTTGTCGTTGACTTTTGGTCAAAGATCCTTATCTCTTCGCCTTTTTACCGCAACACCCCTAGGGCTTTTTACTGCTACTATAAGTACAGGGTTAGGGTAAAACGCACTGTTACTTTTCCCCATTCTTATCCTTGGCCCATTCATCTTCTACCTCGCGCAGCCGCCGCAATCCCATCTCGAATCGAGCTCCAAATCTGGACAGAAAGCTTCGCAACAACCACCAATTCATCCAGCCGTGTTGCACCCTCAATTCCGCGCTCAATCGCATCCGCTGCCGCTCCATATCTTCCTCTCCTCACATCCACTTCCTCGGCTAGGGTTAGTTCATCCACTCACCGAGAGTGGGCACCACCATGAAAGTGCATGTGTTGCCCCATGCGTGGTTTTGATAATTAATGACAATCCTTATGGACTAATGTTTGCATTGAGATATACTTGTAGATCTTGTCCATAGGAAATGATTGGAGTTTATGTGTTGGACTCTAGAAGATTACATGATGATCAATGCTTATTCAAGGGTTTATATGAAGAATGGTCATGTGTAGAGAAGATGAAGTGCAAGCTCAATATGATCCATCTCGAAAGATATCATTTGATTGAAGCTTGCAAAGGAGACATGAAGACGGAGCTTTGCGAGGCCCTCCCATAATGGAGTATGGGGGAGCATTTGGAGAAGTCTTCATCAAGCATGTGCTAGCAAGCACAATCAAGAAAGGTGTTCCAACTTGAGAGAGTCAAGATCGTCATCATCGAGCTCAAGTGGAATGCGCAAGGCAAAGGTATGATCTTGATAGGTTTTCTATTTTACCGGTCTCATGTTGTTAGTGGGAGACCGGGTTTTAGGATAGACGGCGTACTATCAAGAGGGGCTCTCAAGTGAGTAACTTGATCGCATCTTTGTGGAGAGCTCAAACCTTTGCATACTTGGCATTTCATCTTTCTTGGTTCTTACTTGGCTTTTCTCCTTGTTGGGTTTTGGTGCTTGTTGTGATCTTCACGACAAACCCAAGTTCACCGAAAACGAATTTCGTATGGAAAACTTGTTGCGTTTTCGGTTTTGGAGGTTTGCCGGTTATTCCTTTTTAGAGAGGTTTTACCTTTCTCCATTTGGTTTTATCTTCCATTGTTGGACTATGATGTTTCTCTGCATGATCTTGTAAAGCTCTTCGTTGCGATTCCAACGAGCCCGAGAACATCGAAAACGGAGTCCGGATGATCAAGATATCTTCGTTTTCGTGTTCAGTGTTTCTGCAGTTTTCTGAGGGGCGGAAGTTCCGGTTTGGCCGGAAATTCCGGCCATCCGGAAGTTCCGGCCGAGTGCAGTACCGTTTTTTAGTCGCTTTTCTGGGGGTCCGGAAGTTCTTGGACGGAAGTTCCGGCCTCAACCGGAAGTTCCGGCCCAACCGGAACTTCCGGCCTAAGTGAAAACTGTGTGGTTTTGAAGGCAACGGCTAGAATTTCTGGAGGGGTATAAATACCCCTCCACCTTCCTCCAGCCAAGAGCTCGCCCAGATTTCTCTCTCCTCCATTGTTGCAAGCTCATTTCTTTGATATCTCCCAATCCCTCCACCCAAACTCTTTGATCTTTGGAGGATTGAAGGAGAAGACCTAGATCTACATTTCCACCAATCAATATCTCCTCTAAGTGAGGGGAACCTAGTGGATCTAGTTCTTGGAGTTCTTGTGTGGTTCTCCTCTTTGTTCTTCCTCTCTTATTCCCCCATAAGCATTTGTTGCTTTGTTGGAATTTGAGAGTGAAGGATTTGAGCACTTGTGCTCTTGCCTTTTGCATTTGGTGCATCGGTGTGCTCTCCACGAGGATTCGTGGAAGTTGAAAGCTGTGAACTTGTTACTCTTGG
Source organism: Poa pratensis (assembly GCA_947311845.1). Lineage (NCBI taxonomy): Eukaryota > Viridiplantae > Streptophyta > Magnoliopsida > Poales > Poaceae > Poa > Poa pratensis. The sequence continues at coordinate 3,515,719 of CAMZMU010000103.1, forward strand.
GTCCTTGGACCCTAGACGCCTTTGTGGTGGTTGGACCCTTGTGTGGTCACTTGAAGCCGTTCGGGAGCCCCCAATCCATTGTGGGTTGTGCCTCGGATTGTTGTTGAAAGCCGTTCGGGAGCCCCCAATCCCTTTGTGGGTTGTGCCCGGATTGTTGTTGAAAGGCTCCGGATTCCGCCTCGAAGGAATACCGATAGTGGAAGGTGAACCAAACCTTTGTGGTGCGGTTCATCGGAGAAGAGGGTGAAACCTTTGTGGTTGTTGAACCGTTGTGTCGGTTCACACCTCTCCAACGAGACGTACTCCCTTTCAAGGAGGAACTCGGGAATACATCCTCGTCTCCGCGTGCTTCGGTTATTTCTATACCCGAGCTTTTACTTATGCACTTTACATTGTGATAGCCTTCGTGCTTGAAGTATTCTATATTGCTATCACCTTGTTGCTTGTCTTGCTTAGCATAAGTTGTTGGTGCACATAGGTGAGCCTAGTTTATTTAGGTTGTTGGCTTGTTAATTTAAACACCTAGTTTTATTCCGCAATTAGCAAGCCTAAACCGGAAAAGTTTTAATCGCCTATTCACCCCCCCCTCTAGGCGACATCCTTGTCCTTTCAATTGGTATCAGAGCCTGGGCTCTCTTTTTGGGCTTTACCGCCTAGAGAGTAAAAGATGTCGTTTAGGGAATTAGTGCACGATCCCACTTTCATATTCGATGGCACAAATTATGATGTTTGGAAAATTCGCATGCTTAATCTTTTTAGGGCCATGGGTCCAAATTATATTAAGAGGATTGTGGATGTGGGTTTTTCTCCTCCAAAGGATTCTCAAGAATTATCTTTAGAGGATGAGGAAAACTCTCATCTCGAGACTCTAGTTTCTAATGGTCTTATATGTGTTTTGAGCGATGTAGTTCTTGCTTCAATCATGCCTTTTCGGAACGCTCATGAGCTTTGGACCAAGCTTCAAGATATATATGAAGTGTCCAAAATTATTGAGGATGATTGTTCTCCTTCCACTTCCGGCCGTGATGAGTTCACAACTTCTTCCACTTCACCAACATGTGATTTGTCACAAGGTAATGATATGGTGAGTGGTGATAGAAATTGCATTTGATGGTGAACTTACTATTGATTATACTTCTTCTCTATCACATTGCAATGTTCTATCTTTGGACTTAAACTCTTCTAGCACTCCAAATGTCATACATGCTAGAGTTGATAGTCCTTGCATATCATGTAATAGTTGTTTAACTAAATCTCATGATGATATGCTTCATATGTCTTGTTGCCATGAAAACAATGCTTCCATATCCTCTAGTACTTGTGACTAACAATGTAGAGGAATCCCAACATTTGTTGGAACAAGACATGGACCTAAATGGTGCTTCAAGTAATTCTTCATTCTTTAATCATGTTTGCCTTATGGCTAAGGATTCCGAGGTGTCTCCCACCTCAAATCCAAATTGTGATGATGAGGATGAGGATTCTCATGAAGAAGGTTTTGATTTTGAATCCTTAACCAAGATGGGTGAGATGGTACTTGGTGCTCTCCCCAAAGGTAGTAATGCTATCCCTCCTCTATGTGAAATCATTGCTTATGTTAATATGAGTAGGGAATTTATTGAGGATTTGGAAAGTCAATTTGATGAGAAATGTCAAATTGAGAGGGATGACTCTATTACTATAGCTTCCTTGAAAGCTTCTCTTGAAGAAGAAGAAGAGCTTAGGTCTTCTCTTGAAGAGAGACTTGAATCTCTTGATGAGTCTAATGATCTTATTATTGCTAAAATCATTAAGGAAAGAGATCATGCCCTTGCTAAATATAAAGTGCTTAAAAAGGAAAAAGTTGAATTTGGTGTTGGCAATGCTAGACTAAGTGAGGACATAGAGAGACTTGACAAAGCTCACAAGGCTTTAGAAAGTGAACACTCTCTCCTTATCAAGTCTCATGATCAACTCCAAACTCAACTATCTAAGAATGATAAGCTTGCCAAATTGTCTCCTTCTATTTCTAATATTAATGATGCTTGTGCTACTAACTCCACTTCTTGTGAAGCATCTATTTTGAAGGAGAATGTTGAGCTAAGGGCTCAACTTGAGTTGCTATCTAGCAAGTATGGGAAATTGGAAGAAAGTCATGAAAAGCTTTCTAGCTCTAATGATGATCTTCTAGCATCCCATGCTAGGCTAAAGTTAGCTCATGAGGCTATTATGTTAAAGGTAACATCTTGTGAGCCTCATGTGGAAATTGGCACAACTTCTTCTAAAATGCTTTATTGTCATGTGCTAGTCCTAGTGATTCATCCACTCACAATGTTGCTACATCTTGTGATGAATTACTTTCTTGCCTTGTTGCTCTAACAATGAAGCTTCTACTTCCTCTAGTGTTTTTGTTGATACTAACCATGTAGAGGAACTAAATGAGCTCAAGGCCCAAGTCACTTCTTTGAAGAAAGACTTGGAAAAGCGTCATGTTGGGAAGTCCACACTTGACAATATGTTGAGTGTTCAAAGACGCCCCAATGACAAGAGTGGACTTGGATTCAACTCCAATAACAAGAACAAGTCCAAGTCTACAAGAAGAACAAGGGCCAAGAACAAGTTAAAGATTCGGCCAAGATTGTTTGCTTCAAGTGCAAAGTTGAAGGGCACCATGTTAGATCTTGCCCTTTGAAGAAGAAGGCTCTTAGTGAGAAGCAACAAGGGAAGAAGCCTCAAGTTCAAACTCAAGTTCCTCAAGTTGAAGAACGCCTCTTCCCAAGAATCAAGCTACTCCTCAAGTCAAGATTCCAACCAAGAAGAGAGGAGGAAGTCGATGTTGCTACCTATGCCGTGAAGGGTCACCTTGCTTCTTCATGCACAAATGGTACCTTATCCAACCCCATTATATTGATGATGTATTCTCTTAGGAAGGATAAGGTTGGCAATGTGTTTGCCAAATATGTTGGGACTCAAAGTGGTGTCAAGAAAAGAACCATTTGGGTTGCCAACCTATTGTGACTAACCTCTTAGGACCCAACTTGGTTGGGGACCAACAAGCTAAAACTTGATCAATAGGTGTTGTTGGAGGTCATTGGAGACTTGGCTACATCATGAAGAATTAAGGGATCTTCATCAATTATATTCTCTCAAGCCAAGTCATTTGGATTATATTGTTCTACCTCATATCCAATGTTTCCTCCTTGCGGTAACTTTTATTTAAATCATATATACATTGAAAGTTGCTTGCACCCTTGCATGTGTTTGGTTTTGTACCTTGCTAGTGTTTGTATGTGTTGTGCTCTCTACTTACTTATCTTGAGAAATCAAGTATGTGTATGTTGGTTTGCACACCATTTACTTGTTTGAGCCTTATTGCTTTTATTTGATATCTTATCTTGTTGGCTCTCTTTTGAGAGATTAATGGACCATTCCATTTTTGGAGAGTGATATGCTTCGTGCACTTCACAAACCAAAAATGTGTGTACATGAGGAATACCACTTAGTGATGATATATCAATATTATCTATTCTCTATGTGGTATGTCATGCTCATGAGAAATTCAAATTCTATTATGTCCATTAATTTCTCGAGTTGGTTTTGTTTGCCTCTTGCTTTAAAAGAAAATGGATTATCACATTATGGGGGAGTAATAAGCTATGTGCATATTACAAGCCTAGAAAATGTGAATATGTGAGGTGTTGCCACCTAGAATTGATATTGTCATTATCCTTTTCCTTTGTGGCATGTTTCTCAAACAAGTTCCATTTTGATCATTTGCTTCTTGTCTCTTTTCGTTGGATCTTGTTTGTGATGGAATTTCTTGGTATGGCTTTCCCTAAATATGTTCTCATATATCTCTTTGGGAAACCAATTGCTTCAAGCTACTCCTTGGAGTTGCTTTGCATTATTGCGTGATTTTTGAAGCTATCAAGAATTCTATCTATCTAAGCATGGCTTTTAATTCCTATCCTTTGCCATATGCTTATGTTTTGTGAATATGATCTTGAATATATCTTTGCAATCCACCACCGAGAAATATCTCCATACATTACTTGTCTTGACAAGTGATAATCATATTTGTGGTAAATATATTGATCATATTCACTTTGGCTCTTGCTTTGAATTGCCTTATTTGATTGCCAAGGATTTGTTTTGATCTAACTCTCATTTGTCTTCCTTGTATCTTTGGATCCTTTATTGCTCTACTTAAAATTTGTTTTGTGCTTTCTTGAGTTGGGAAAAGCAATGAACCAATTCTTGTGCATTGATATTCAAAAGTCATACTTCTTGATAATGCACTATTCTTTGGGAAGCTATCCTACTTTGAGTAAAACACCGTTCTTTAAATTGGTATTGCAATTTCTTGCCTTTCTTGAACATGACTAGTGTTTGATATATATATATATATATATGGAGAGTGATGATCTCATTTGTGTGCATTTTGTATTCAAATGCAAAATCTTAAATAATGCACACATCTTGGGGGAGCAATCCTATAGGCTTTTTGAACATTAGTTGTCTTCATTTGATATTTGATCCCGATGACGTGTCTCCTTGGAAGAAAACATTTTTCGTCTTGGTACTTGTGCCATCATGAAAAGTGTAGAGGGTTTGGTTTATTCCTTGATGATATTTTCATCATTTGGTATCTTGATTTCATTGGTATCTTTTCAAAGTGGTATCTTCACTCATGTGTTGATTTGGGTATTTGATATAATTTGGACACTTTGTTTTCTTGTCACACTTGTGTGTGCTTTGTTGGTTTACTTGGTGTTTTGTCTAAATTATATCTTGTTTGGTTCTTGAAAGTCATGTGCATGCATATTTATTATATGTATATCTTATGGCATGCTTACTTTCGTTGATCCAATATATAGGATAAACTCCATCAAATCCTAAATGACTAAGATGTGCATGAAATTCAATTTCATATCTATATGCACATAGTTATGTGGAGTTTGTCCTATGTATTGTAGTTGCTCTAACTACTTTGGACCCAATGAGTTTGGGCACCATTTTGTACTTGAATTTGTTTTAGGTACATTTGGAGATGCATTGGAAGCTTGTCTCATCTACAAGGAAGGTGTTGTCACCATGTGCTTATTGGAGCCAAGCTTGGATGATCATGAGCTCCTATCTTCTACATCACCAATGCTATCTCGGTAACAAGTATCTACCTCATGCATACTTTTCTAGCTCTCAACCTTGTGTAGGTTTCATGGCATGAATCTCTTTGGTTGCAATTCTTTTGATTCTTGCAAAACGTCTTTATTGCAAATGTGAGTAAGCCGGGATGATTACATATAAGGGATATATATTCATTTCATGATTCATCGATCCCATTTATGTCAATCTAGCACTTTCTACTTAAAGTCTCTCATGTGCAACTTTGATGTTTTCAAAATCATTTGCCTTTCGTGATACTTGTTATCTTACTCGGAGCATCCCGTTTATCACCTTTATCCTTTGTGGATAGTTTTTGATGCTATGATGAGTATGTGTTGGAAGTTCATCTATATCCCTTTAAGATAAAATTGAGCTTTGTGCTATGCTTTTAAGCAAAAATCTTATTGGTGTATTTATGACTTCCTCTTGGATATCATGACCTTTACCTTTGTACCTATTTTTGTGTACATGTTTATTTGTGGACTTATATCTTCGTGATTCGTGTCTACTTAGAAACTTATACACATAGAATAGTTACATCTTTAATTGATATTCCAATTCTTTAGTGACCACCTCTTTTGCTTTTGATCTTTGGTGGTTCTAATTAAAGGCACAAGCTTTATTTTTTGTGTTATGCTTTTGCACCTTCTAAGCTTGTGGAGCTATTTGATTTATATCCGTTGGTGTGTGAGTATGTGAAAGACATGATATGCACTATGTGCAACACTTTTGAAAGACTATGTTGATGATTTTGCTCATCCTTGTATTAGTCTCCTAAAATGTCTTTATATCTCACACCCATCCTTTTATTTGCCGCTCCTTGCTCATGTTGCAAAATTTATTTGTTGCAAGTTGTTTGCCTCTTCTCATTTATATTCTCTTGCATGGGCTTGTGTTCGAATTTATCTAGGAGGGAGTGAGGATTCCATGTTGTGCACACTATATTGAAATAGAAATCCTATTTGTGCACGTACCTTGGGGAGTTCCCTCTTGATATTTAGAACATTTTTGGATCCTTTTGATTGCTTGCTTCTTTCGTTGAAGTATCTTTCTATTTGATTCATTTGCAATCTTTGGATCCTCAATATAGTTTGATCTCCTTTCCAACTATTCGTTATTGGATATGTGCATTTGATTTCACTCATATTATGAGAAATGCACACATTATGGGGGAGCTCTTATATATTGGCCTTCTATTTTTCTCCCATTTCGGCAATCGATGCCAATGGGGGAGAAGTTTAGAGGGTTTAAGTTTTGGTTTTATGCTTTAGTTTCGTTCTCAAGCATTTGCCTTTCTTGCTCTTGCATCCTTGCTCTTTGTGTTGCATGGTTGCTTAATTCATTATATAAACCCTCGTAAAAGGGATTGTCATCAATTACCAAAATGGGGGAGATTGAAAGTGCATGTGTTGCCCCATGCGTGGTTTTGGTAATTAATGACAATCCTTATGGACTAATGTTTGCATTGAGATATACTTGTAGATCTTGTCCATAGGAAAGATTGGAGTTCATGTGTTGGACTCTAGAAGATTCATGATGACCAATGCTTATTCAAGGGTTTATATGAAGAATGGTCATGTGTAGAGAAGATGAAGTGCAAGCTCAATATGATCCAACTCGAAAGATATCATTTGATTGAAGCTTGCAAAGGAGACATGAAGACGGAGCTTAGCGAGGCCCTCCCATAATGGAGTATGGGGGAGCATTTGGAGAAGTCTTCATCAAGCATGTGCTAGCAAGCACAATCAAGAAAGGTGTTCCAACTTGAGAGAGTCAAGATCGTCATCATCGAGCTCAAGTGGAATGCGCAAGGCAAAGGTATGATCTTGATAGGTTTTCTATTTTACCGGTCTCATGTTGTTAGTGGGAGACCGGGTTTTAGGATAGACGGCGTACTATCAAGAGGGGCTCTCAAGTGAGTAACTTGATCGCATCTTTGTGGAGAGCTCAAACCTTTGCATACTTGGCATTCATCTTTCTTGGTTCTTATTTGGTTTTCTCCTTGTTGGGTTTTGGTGCTTGTTGTGATCTTCACGACAAGCCCAAGTTCATCGAAAACGAATTTCGTATGGAAAACTTGTTGCGTTTTCGGTTTTGGAGGTTTGCCGTTATTCCTTTTTAGAGAGGTTTTACCTTTCTCCATTTGGTTTTATCTTCCATTGTTGGACTATGATGTTTCTCTGCATGATCTTGTAAAGCTCTTCGTTGCGATTCCAACGAGCCCGAGAACATCGAAAACGGAGTCCGGATGATCAAGATATCTTCGTTTTCGTGTTCAGTGTTTCTGTAGTTTTCTGAGGGGCGGAAGTTCCGGTTTGGCCGGAAATTCCGGCCATCCGGAAGTTCCGGCCAAATTTCCGGCCAAAGTTCCGGCCGAGTGCAGTACCGTTTTTTAGTCGCTTTTCTGGGGGTCCGGAAGTTCTTGGACGGAAGTTCCGGCCTCAACCGGAAGTTCCGGCCCAACCGGAACTTCCGGCCTAAGTGAAAACTGTGTGGTTTTGAAGGCAACGGCTAGAATTTCTGGAGGGGTATAAATACCCCTCCACCTTCCTCCAGCCAAGCAGCTCGCCCAGATTTCTCTCTCCTCCATTGTTGCAAGCTCATTTCTTTGATATCTCCCAATCCCTCCACCCAAACTCTTTGATCTTTGGAGGATTGAAGGAGAAGACCTAGATCTACATTTCCACCAATCAATATCTCCTCTAAGTGAGGGGAACCTAGTGGATCTAGTTCTTGGAGTTCTTGTGTGGTTCTCCTCTTTGTTCTTCCTCTCTTATTCCCCCATAAGCATTTGTTGCTTTGTTGGAATTTGAGAGTGAAGGATTTGAGCACTTGTGCTCTTGCCTTTTGCATTTGGTGCATCGGTGTGCTCTCCACGAGGATTCGTGGAAGTTGAAAGCGTGTGACTTGTTACTCTTGGGTCCTTGGACCCTAGACGCCTTTGTGGTGGTTGGACCCTTGTGTGGTCACTTGAAGCCGTTCGGGAGCCCCCAATCCATTGTGGGTTGTGCCTCGATTGTTGTTGAAAGCCGTTCGGGAGCCCCCAATCCCTTTGTGGGTTGTGCCTCGGATTGTTGTTGAAAGGCTCCGGATTCCGCCTCGAAGGAATACCGATAGTGGAAGGTGAACCAAACCTTTGTGGTGCGGTTCATCGGAGAAGAGGGTGAAACCTTTGTGGTTGTTGAACCGTTGTGTCGGTTCACACCTCTCCAACGAGACGTACTCCCTTTCAAGGAGGAACTCGGGAATACTTCCTCGTCTCCGCGTGCTTCGGTTATTTCTATACCCGAGCTCTTTACTTATGCACTTTACATTGTGATAGCCTTCGTGCTTGAAGTATTCTATATTGCTATCACCTTGTTGCTTGTCTTGCTTAGCATAAGTTGTTGGTGCACATAGGTGAGCCTAGTTTATTTAGGTTGTTGGCTTGTTAATTTAAACACCTAGTTTTATTCCGCAATTAGCAATCCTAAACCGGAAAAGTTTTAATCGCCTATTCAACCCCCCTCTAGGCGACATCCTTGTCCTTTCACACCATAGCTGTGAACCAGGGCGAACTTCCACCCAAGGACGAGATCCATTGGCGCGCTCTTGGAGAGGAAACGTGTCCCAACCCCAAGGAAGGTGAAATAGTTGTTTTGCTCGACCATGTTTCCCGTGGCCTTCGCCCTCCGGGCTCTCTGTTTTTTGCCAAGTTTTCAAAAACTACGGCTTACCACCATGGATGTTGCTCCCAACTCCATTCACAATATTAGCAATTTCGTAGTTTTCTGTGAGGACTATCTCCAGATGGCTCCTAGCCTTGAACTGTTTTTAAAACTCTTCTACTGCAACCCCTCTCACAAGAACAAACCTCTTGGCCCTTATGGAGGTGTTTCCATCCAGCGCCGGAGAGAGTGCGATTTCCCGGCTCTCATTCTTGCCAGCCACCCTAAGGGGTGGCAAAACTCTTACTTTTACTGCAAGGACACCTCCCCTGCGTCAGACGAAGCCCGTTTCCCGGCTTTCAGAAACTCTGCACTAGTTTATGACCTAAAGATGAACAGCTATGCCAGCGATGACAACCGGGTCTTAGTTGAAGCAGTCCGCGTCCGGGCCAGAGCACTACTCGCTCACGGCCTCCGCGGCACAGATCTAGTCAAGTGCTGGATCGGTTGGTTCATCCAGCCCCTCAACATCAGGACCCGGTTGTTCCACGAGTACACCGAAGAAACAACTGACAGCATGCGTTACTCCGAGATAATGCTCACTGATGATCAGATAGTGAAGAATGCCAAGAGACTGCTTGGCGAGACCAAGCATGACATCGCACTGACCGGGCTTGCCCCGTTCAGTGCCAAGAACAAACCACCCACTGTATGATACTCTCTTTTGCTTTCCATCTTGTTAACCCGGCTTTTCTCGCATGATACACTTATATGTTCAACTTTCTTCGTTTCAGGACCCAGAGTGGTGGAAAGCTGACTATGCCCCTGTGTCTCCTCCTATCGATGAAGACACAGACGCAAGCGATGAAGAAGAAGAAGAAGAAGAAGAAGGTGAGCTAGACTCAGCTGGCCGGCTCTTCCTTGACCTGATTAACAGCGAAGCCACCGCTAAGGACCAATCAACTGATAACCCGACATTTATTGTTCTAGGACCCTCTGACCCGGCTGCTGATGAAATGCCGGGTCCTCAAACTGCTGAACCTCCCTCTCTCAAGAGGACTCGAGCTACTGTTGCAAAGGTGCCTTACTCTCGTCTTTCAAATTATGCAATGAACACATCTCAACCCCAAGCACACACACAGGCAAAGGAGCTTGAGAAGGAAACTGCTGCCAAGAAGAAACCCCGAACCCGGTCTGCTGCAAACCCGGGTTCCCTGAACACAGGTATCCCTCCATGCTCCATAGCCAGTTGGGCCAAATCCATCCAGAAGACACTTCCTTTAGCTGGCAAAATCCGGGCCGCTAAATCATATTCTTTGTCAGCTTCATCCTCGGACAGCGTTAGCACTCTCGAGGATTTCCAGATCAACACCGGGTTAGTAATACTTTATATACTTTTACCACACCTCTATATTTTTCTGCCCTTCTTGACTAAACCACTATCTTGCTCCAGTGCCAGAGCCTTTGAGGATGAAGACCCGGACTCTCCTCCAGCGGCGTCTCCTCCTCCAGCAACAATAGAGCCTTCTCCTATGGAGGCACATATTGAGGAGCCGGTGGACAGAGATGAGCCAATGGAGCATGTAACCCCCGCGGCTTCTCCAAAAATCCCAGTCGCTCCTGTGCCAGAATCATCCCCAACTGCTCACTCGCCCGGGTTAGGATCTGGAACCAAAGAGGACGAAGTGCAAGTTACTGGAACCCAGCACGTTCCTGTACAAAGTGCCCCTGAAGCTCTAGCCAAGGTGCCACCTCCCAATGCTAAGCCGGCGTCTCCTGCCAAAGGAAAGGACCCGGCTCCTTCATCAGATTTGCCGGCTCTGGACTCCATGTCCATCCCAGCCCTTTGCGATGAGTACTTTTCTCGCCTTGCTCAGCACAAAAATCTGGAGACTGGACTGGTTGCCCTGATTCAGAAATGATACCAGGTACACTTGTTGTTTCTTGCCTTTACCTTTTCTTGCATAACTATACCTTTAGTAGCCCCCAAGCTCTAAGTTCATCACTTGTTGATGAGCTTGGTGCTTATAGTATAAATACAACTGATAGAAAACTTCAATCCTGTAGCCCCCAAGTGCCGGGTTGTCTGTTCACAGCAACCTGGGACGAAAAAACTTCCATCTTTTAAAACTTGTCACCCTGCACGGCAAAATTTAAACACTGTAGCCCCCAAGTGCCGGGTTGCCTGCCTGCAGCAGCCTGGGACTCCACTGTAATCTCTGTTTAACAAAATTTAAACACTGTAGCCCCCAAGTTCCGGGTTATCTTACCTTCAGTAACCTGGGACTACCATATGTCTATATTGCTGCTTATGTACTGCTTAAAAAAAACTTCAAACTTATAGCCCCCAAGTTCCGGGGTAACTTGCCTGCGGTAACCTGGGACTAACATAAATTCTTGTACTGCAACAGGAAGACCATGCCAAAGCTGAGGCAGAAATTACCCAGCTTAAAGATGTTGTAAAAACTGAATCTGAAGCCCGGGTCACCCACGCTGAAAAACTGCAAGCTCTGGAGAAAAATGTCGCGGAGCTGACCCAGGAGAACTCCGATCTCAAAAAAGAATTGAACGACCATGAAGAGCACTGGAAAGAGCAACGCGCCAATCTCCAGAAGCAGCTAGATGCAGTCACCAATGAGCTAACCCGGCTGAAGAAAATGGTCACTTCCATGGTTGCCTCCTTAGTGGGTAAGCATTACTCCTATGACTTCAAACTGTTTTGAGCAAGTAGACCCGGATTTCAATTCTCACTGTTATACTTATCTTACCCAGGTCCTCGTGATGGAAACCTCCGTAAAACCGCTGCAGAGAAAATCAAGTGCATGTACACGCTGACACGTCAGCTATACTTTGGTAGCCGTGAGGTCATCAAAGCACAAGGGACTGGGAGAACCCGCCAAGCGCGTACACTGAGGTGCTTGGCCATCTATCGACAATGCCCCAATGGATCCATCTCTTGAAGAGATCTGCCTGCAGGGCCGGAGTGATGCGAGGTCTTGCTTTGGCAAAGGCCTACCATCCCAATCTTAACCCGGCACCTCTGAAGAACGGTTTTCCCCAGTACAACACTGATGGTACTGCATTTGACAAGAAGAGCTACTCCCGGGTTGTGAAGCAAACCCGGCACGTTGCCACTGTCATTGCAAGTAAGACGAAGCTCACCACGCTGCAATATGGATACACCGAAGCCGATGAGAAGATCATGGACGATGAACCACAACGCATCGACCTCCTTCAAAGCTACAAGGATTTCATTGATCCAGAGAAGGTTGCTCTCAGCGCCTCCACCGCCCCAAGCTCTTCTACTCCAAATGTTCCCCCTCCGTCGCGAGCTGCCGTTGAAGAATATGATGAAAGCTACTTCCAATCACTTCAACAGATCACATGGCGTGCAGACGGAGATCTCAAGACCCGGGCCAAGGCGACAAAGATGACAGAAGCTAACCCGGCGGCTGCCAAGGAAGGTGACCCGGCTCCTGAAGCCGAGGCTTGAAAAACTCATGCAGATGCTTTATCTCTGCAAAAAAACAATCTCATTCAGCCCTTTGGGCAGCTTATTGTAATAACTTAGCACTTTTATCCCTTTGCTTGCAGTGGTGCAGTAGTACACCTTGGAAACTTTGCTTGAATCAGTTGAAACTTTTGCCTTATGATATCTGTCTTTGGTTTTGATGACCCTTTTGATTTCTTTAACTGTGAGTTGGCTTTCGCATGGATTCTCTGTCGCAACTTCTCTGACAAAAACAGGGTCAAACCAAGTCCCATTGGGCATCATGGTTGATTGAATTTTCAGGTGAGCAATCAGGCCATAAATTTGCGAGTCACATCAAACTCAACAGCACGATAACCAAGAACAAACTGGTGGCATAAAAGCCGGGTCTTGGGATTGCAGCTACAAACTATTCAAGTGAGAGCCCCCAAGACCCGGATCAATGTTTATAAAGTAAAGGCTTCAACTATGCACATTACCCCATTGATCCATATACTAGTGTGACGCACTCAATGGGCATCTATCATGATAAAAAATAACTTAACAACTATAATACCACTGAACTATATCAAAAAGATGGATAAAAGCTGTAAAACTAAACATGCATACTGAAAAGAAAAATACTAAAGTAACAGCTGAAACTAAATTATGTGACCCGGGCAATCTCAAAGCCGGGTCTTGGATGAACAAACTATGTCACCTTAATGGCAAGCCCTCAAGACCTGGCATATCATCAACTGCGCACCTTCTCAACTTAATTTTTTCTGAGAATTACCGGCTTTCACAACAAAAACTGAAAAGTAAACTGAACACAAATTTCTGTTCAACCTTCACTTTATTGATAGAAAAGGTTAGGTCCGCAAGCCGCCTCATTAAAAACCTTCCAGTCCCCTTAGGTACCCTGGTAAGGAAAAGAGCGTGTCTAAAACCTGCTGCCTATTACATCGTGTGTTACATCTGATATCTCAATCTCATGCTAAGTATAATATGGGCGCAGCTGGGTAATGTTCCATCGTGTTGTGTCGTTCACATACTCAGATTTCTCTCTAGCATCCACCAAATAATACGAACCATTGTTCAGATTCTTGCTTATGATAAAGGGCCCCTCCCACGGAGGAGATAACTTGTGCATCCCTTCCTTGGATTGCGTCCACCGCAGCACTAAGTCACCCTCCTGGAAAGTGCGAGTTCTAACCCGGCGGCTATGATACCGCCTCAAATCTTGCTGATAGATTGCAGATCTTGCCAATGCTTGTTCTCTATTCTCCTCAAGCAAGTCCAAAGAATCTTGCCGGGTTTGCTCATTCTCTGTTTCAACGTAAGCCGCCACTCTAGGCGATTCATGTATAATATCACTTGGGAGTACTGCCTCTGCCCCATACACCATGAAGAAGGGCGTCATTTTTGTGGATCTATTTGGCATTGTATTGATTCCCCAAACCACGGACGGTAACTCCTAAACCCACGCTCCCGCGGCTCTGATGCACGGGACCCGGAGGCGTGGTTTTAAACCTCGCAATAACTCTTGATTTGCTCTTTCTACTTGCCCATTGGCCTGTGGATGAGCAACTGAAGGCACATCCAAACGTATACCATTGTTTCCGCAAAACTTTGCCATCTCTCCAAGTGACATGTTGGTTCCATTATTTGTAATGATGCTATGAGGATACCCAAACCTGTGTATGATTTTCTTCACAAACTTTACTGCTGTAGCTGCTTCACAGTTTGTAACTGGCATCACCTCAACCCACTTTGTAAACTTATCAATGGCAACTAAGAGGTGGGTTTTCTTGCAAGTAGACATATGAAAAGGACCCACCATATCAAGCCCCTAGACTGCAAAAGGCCAGGTCAAAGGTATTGTTCGCAATTCCTGAGCCGGCACATGAACCTGCCTTGCATACCTCTGACACCCATCACATCTACTCACCAAGCGTTCTGCATTTGCCTGGGCTGTGAGCCAGAAAAACCCGTGTCTGAATGCTTTCGCCACTAGAGATCTTGTTGAACCATGATGACCGCAATCTCCCTCGTGGATTTCTTTCAAAATCTGTCGGCCTTCCTTTCCAGAAACGCATCGCTGAAATACTCCTGACACACTCCTTTTGTACAATTCACCATCAATGACCACGTAAGCCTTAGCCCGGCGCACTATTTGCCGGGACACAACTTTCTGTGGTGGCAACTCCCCTCGCAGAAGATATGCTAAGTAAGGTTCTGTCCACTCTAGAATTTCCCGGGTTGCTGCTACCAACTATGAATCCGGGTCATCTTGACACGCAAGCTCTTCCTCATCTGGAAGCTTGACTGACGGAGTCCACAATTCATCTAAGAAAACATTAGGTGGAACCGGCTCTCTACGTGAGCCGAGTCTTGATAAAGCATCTGCAGCATCATTTTTCCTGCGATCAATGTGATCCACCTAATAACCTGAGAAGAACCCGGCTACCCTGTCCACATCTCTTCTGTAAGCCGCCATTGTTGCATCCTTCCTATCCCATGTTCCTGAAACTTGCTGTGCCACAAGGTCCGAATCTCCATAGCACTTGATACGCTTGATATTCATCTCCTTTGCCATGCGCAAACCATGCAGCAAGACCTCATACTCTGCCACATTATTGGAACAATCAAAATGAATTTGCAACACATAACTCAACTTGTCGCCTTTTGGAGAAGTTAACACAACTCCGGCTCCTGAACCTTGCTCTTGCTTAGACCCGTCAAAATGCATGACCCAAGATTTGACACTTGGTGTAAGAGGTGGTGCACTTAATTGCGTCCAATCATTAAGAAAATCGGCCAACGCTTGAGACTTGATGGCTGTACGAGGCTCATAGTTGATATGATACGGCCCCATCTCTATTGCCCACTTGGCAACTCTTCCTGTAGCTTCTGAGTTTCTGATAATATCTGCCAATGGAATTGAACTAACCACTGTGATTGGATGCTCCTGAAAATACGGCTTCAACTTTCTACTAGCCATGAAAACACCAAACACTAATTTTTGCCAATGTGGATAGCGCTGCTTTGCCTCTGATAACACCTCGCTGACGTAATAGACCGGCCTCTGGACCGGGTTTTCTTTGCCTACCTCCTTACGCTCGACCACCACCACAGCGCTAATAGCCTGAGGCCCGGCGGAGACGTATAACAACATGGGTTCTTTGGGACCCGGCTCCGCAAGAATTGGCGCCTCTGACAACTGCTTCTTAAGAGCTTCAAACGCCTCATCTGCCTCTTGATTCCACACGAAGTTGTCCGTTTTCTTCAGCAATTTGTACAAAGGGATGGCCTTCTCTCCAAGCCGGGATATAAACCGGCTTAGCGCAGCTACGCACCCCATCAACTTCTGAACGTCTGCTAATTCCTCAGGTTTCTTCAAACTTTGAATAGCCTGATCTTTTCCGGGTTTGCCTCAATTCCTCGCTCTGATACGATGAAACCTAGGAGCTTCCCAGCTGGAACGCCAAATACGCACTTTGTAGGATTGGGCTTCATCTTATACTTTCGCAAGTTCACAAACGTCTCCCTTAGGTCATTAATGAATGACCCGGCTTTCTCTGTCTTGATCACCACATCATCCACATAAGCATGCACATTGCGTCCAATCTGATCATGAAAGCACTTCTGGATACACCTTTGATACGTGGCATCTGTGTTTTTCAACCCAAACGTCATGGTCTTGTAACAAAAGGCACCAAACGGGGTTATGAACGCTGTCTTTTCCCAATCCTGTCTATTAAGCTTGATCTGATGATATCCTGAGTACGCATCCAAAAAACACAAGAGCTCGCTGCCCGCAACTGCGTCAATGATTTGATCAATGCGCGGCAGTGCAAACGGGTCCTTGGGACAATGCTTATTCAAACTCGTAAAATCTATGCACATCCTCCACTCGTTATTCTTCTTCAGAACTAGAACCGGGTTAGCCAACCACTCCGGGTGAAAAACTTCCATAATAAAGCCAGCTGCTAGGAGCCGGGCTATCTCCTCTCCTATAGCCTTTCTTCTTTCTGCATTCATTTTCCTCAGACCTTGTTTTACCGGCCTTGCCTTGGGATCAACATGTAAGCGGTGCTCAGCGAGTTCAGTCGGAATGCCAGGCATGTCACTAGGTGTCCATGCAAAAACATCCCGATTCTCACGGATGAACTCGATGAGCGCACTTTCCTATTTATCAGTAAGATTGGACCCTATGGCGAACTGCTTGGAGGAATCTCCAGGCACAAAATCCACCATTTTTGTATCTTGGGCGGCCTTGAACTTTTCCCTATCATCTTCTGTTGTTGGCTTCTTTAACGTTGGGTTGTCTGCCGGGTCAAGATTAGACCTGTAAGCTTTCAACTCCTCTTTCGCACAAATCTGCTCTGCCAAGGCCGCATCTCCTTCATCACACTGCGCTGCTATCTCTTTGTTGCCATGAACTGTTATGATCCCATTAGGACCCGGTATTTTCAACTGTAGATACACATAACACGGCCTTGCCATGAACCTGGCATAAGCCGGTCTTCCAAATAATGCGTGATACGGGCTCTGGAACTTCACTACTTCAAACGTGAGCCACTCCGATCTAAAGTTGTCAATGGACTCGCCGAAAGCAACTTGGCCTTGCCAGTTACAAATTTCCCCGGAACTATGCCATGAAAAACTGTCGACGTCTTCTGTAACTGTGATACTTTGAGACCCATACGCAAAAAGTCTCCCAATACAAGATGTTGATACTACTTCCACCAACCATCACCACTTTCTTTAACTCAAAGCCATCCACTTGGGGGCCACAACTAAAGCTAGCAGACCTGGGTGCTCAACAACATCCGGGTGATCCGATCTACTCCACGTGATCGTATGCTCTGACCACCTAAAATATCTTGGAACTCCTGCAGCAACCGCATTAACCGCCCTTTTGACCACCTTTCGCTCTCTCTTGGTTGCACCACTGGTACATATGTGGTACTGGCCAAGTTGCTTTGGCTGCTGTGAAAACCCGCCTTGATTTCCTGTATTCTGACCCAGTCCTGCGTTGTTGGTAGGCACAGCATTTGCTCCAGTCAAAAGACCTGCAGCCAGGTTACCACCTGGGCCCGGTCCTCCACCTCTGCCTGCCCCTTGCAGCGCCCTCTGTATTTCATTGTTTTTTCACCTGTTTAGGTCCACACACTGGGCCAACGAATGATTAGCGGGTCTACCGTTCCTGCTATGGCGAGGACACGGCATCCTGAAAGCCTCTTCAAGGCTGGTTGGGCCTGGGCGTGACATCTGATAGTTGTTTCCACCACCGTAGTTCCCATTATTTCCTTGATACCCTCTATTATCTTGAAAATTCCCTTCCATCCTTTGCCTCTGAAACCCGTCATTGGTGTTTGCCACCAGCTCTGAACTTCCCTCATTGTGCCCACGCTTGTGCTGATTCTGGTTGTTGTTGTTATTGCTTCCGTTGCCATTGTTACTCTTTCCTCCATTATTCGCTGGACCTTTCCCTTTCTCTTCTTCATTATCATCCTGTGTCTTGTCCGTGGCTGCGTGCCTGTTGCAAGCATCCATCAACTCAGCCATGGTGACTGGCTTGACCCGGTGACCCTCCTTCATACGGCCAAGCTTCTGAACCAGGGGAACAAATTTGCACGTCTTTTCCGTTGATGAAATCGCATCCTTGGGCTCAATACCAGACGAAGAATGAAGGATCTCCGTGACCCGTCTCATCCAATGCCGCGCTGACTCGCCCTTCCTCTGTACGCAACGATCAAGGTCTTCAATAGAAAACAACCGCTTGCAGGTACCTTGAAAGTGCTTGATGAAGATTGCTTTTAGCTCGTCCCAGGAATTGATTGATTTTTCTGGTAAGTTCTTGAACCACAATTTTGCTGCTCCATCACTCATCATCAAATACATGTACTTTGCGCAAACGTTCTCCGTGGCATTGCGAATACACATAGCCATCTCATAACTGCTCAACCAAACCGCCGGGTCCACGCTAGGCTCGTAATTGGATATCTTGTTGGGCTCCTTGAACTTCTCAGGGAAAGGCTCCGCTCTAATGGCATCTGAAAGACACTTTGGCCCGGCTAGGTTAGAAGAACTTGCTAAAAAAATATTGTTACCTGGTGAGCCTACAGATACTGCTGCTGCGACGCCGGGTCAACCTTGCGGCACTGCTGCGGCAGGTGCCGTCGGGTTCGCGCTGGCCGCTCTTCTTGCCCGCGATCCATTAACTATTTGCTGGGCCACCGATACTGCTGGGGCGGGTTGAGGTTGCTGATTATTCTGGTTCTGCTGCTGCGGTGCCGCGGCTAACCCGGCTTGCGGCGGGGTTTTGCCGTGGCCGCTCTTGGTACGCTTACTACGATATGTTGTTGAATGAAGTGCACTTTTGTCCTTTGAGTACTGAACTTGTTAAACCACAGCGGTACGTAACATGTCTATGGAACGCCGGGCTTCAATCTCTGCTAGAGAGTCTCCAAGGGGAATACGGTCGAGCGCTAAGGTTGCGGCGTACACGTTATCCGCTGGATTGGAATAATGACCCGCCGGCGTGTGGAACCTCGGCGATCGCGGTGGAAGACCCGGATTTCCCCCTGCTCCCCCAGCGAGCAAACCCGGTGTCCCAACCACTGCTGCACCGGCTCCTGCAGTCCCTCTGTTTGGTTCTACACTTGTTCTGATAACTGGAGCTGCTTGAGTTACACCAATTTGTTGATCCACCGGAGTCCTAAATAACACTGTTGGGTTTATGGTATTCTCACCCGGCGCTAACCGGCTTTGGTGCCTTCTCCGGTGAACCCGAGTCATCTCATTGAGGCGATTCTCCTGCTCTTCAATTTGCTTATGCTTGGCTGCTATATGCTGCTTTTCTGCCATTGTGTCTCTACGCATTTGTTCCAAAGCCCGGCGTGCTGTGTCCAACTCTGTAGCCCGCACTGCTGCGTTCTCTGGGGTAACCGATCTCGTAAGCGCTGTTGGATCCAGGATCAAGCCATTGTTGAACAGAGCAGGAGCACTAGCCGTGTTATCTCTTTCTTCGACCTGGACCCGGTTATTGAGAAAACCAAAGCTGTTTCGGTAACGAGCCGTGTCTTCACTCTCATCCGTCACCGAAGCCAGGTCCCCATCCATCCTCTGATCTGCCTGCTCCAGGATAGGTGGTAGTTGTTGCTACTATTATTGCTGTTGTTGTTGCTGCTGTTGATCAGGGTTTGGGACTGGTGGGACAACGGTTGATGGTGACGCTCCTGCATTGATCGAGGGAGCTGTGTAAACAGCCACCCTCCTGATTGCACTTGGGAAGGACTCCAGCTCCTCCTCGTCCTCCTCTTCAGCCTCGTATCCATACCGTGTCTCAAACAAGGGCAAGATCGACTCGGCATCCTCCTCATGCTCTACTGCATCACCCGGGATCCATACCGGCTTTCCCGACCGTTCCTCGTGGGTGATCAATGGTGACCCGGCCTTTGCCGTGCCTACTGACTCCTCCCCGTCAGATTGAACGAGCGTGGCGGCTCCTGACACAGATTCACAATCCTTATCACTAGCAGATCTAATCACTAGTACAGAACGACACATCGGATACCCCTCTATGGAAACGGCAGGTGTTAGGCGACGGAGAATCGCGCTTTCCGCGCGGCCGGTGCGTACAAACCTGACCAGGCCCGCCTACATTGGCAACGGACCCTTTTCAATCTCCGTCACCTATTATATTGGCAACGGTTAATAAAATTGTCCGTTTCCAATATTTGCCTCTATGGTAACGGATAGAATTTTCCAACCGTTGAAAATGTTGATACGTGGAGGCTAGCGAATGGGCAGATGGGGAGGTGGGCGGAGCAGACCCGCAAGTATAAATGGCGAGAGGTACCAGCAGCGATCTCTTTGAAGCCCCAGTCCATCGCCTACAGTTATTCAAACTTCGCCAGATCCCCTCCGTCCAAATCCATGGCGAGAGGTACCAGCAGCGGTCGCGGCCATGGACGAGGGCGAGGCCGTGGTAGGGGCGCAGCGGCAATGCCATGCCGTCGGTGTCGCCCTCACCGTCCTCTGAAGACATGTCCCCGGCGAGAGGTACCATCAGCGGTCGCCGCCGTGGACGTGGGCGCGGCCGTGGTAGGGGGCGCAGCCGCAATGCCACGCTGTCGGTGTCGCCCACACCGTCCTCTGAAGACATGTCCCCAGAGCTGCGCGGCTTCGAGTTCTTGGTTATCCTGTACAAGGGCATTGAGAGCCGCCTGAGGCTCCCGAGGGCATTCGCAGAGAAGCTCCAAGGCATGGTGGCAGCTACCATGCATCTGAAGATGGAGGACTGCGAGAACGGCAGCTGGGCGGTGAAGACGGCCGTGAGTGCCGGGGGGAATTTGTACCTCGGCCAGGGATGGAAGTCATTCGCCCAAGCGTACAAGCTTGAGCAGGGGCACTTTTTGTGCTTCGAGTTCGACGGCGACAACGGGTTCTTCATCAAGATCTTCGACGGTACCTTATGCCGGAGGGACGCACTCGTGTACAGAGACGACGAGCCCGAGTCTTCATCAGCAGCTGCTAGTAGTAGCATTAGCTAGTAGTAGCATATATGTAATCGTTTACTTCATTATCAAGTCCGTATGTAGTAGCATTAGCTGCTAAGTGGTCTCTGCGTTCATATGTAATTTAGAGTACCTATTAGTAAGTTGGGTAGTAAGTTTACTCTCTCGCTGGTGTAAAATCAATGGAAACGGTTATATAAAATGTTTGTTGCCAATGTGGTGCTTATATATACTGCCGGCTCGTTCTCATTATCACTCTCTCACTGTCTCTCTTCCAACCCTAGCCGCCGCACACTGTGGCTTTCAACTCTCCTCACTCTCTCTAATGGCTTCCTCTGTCGGCGCTTCTAGATCCGGCCATCGCGGCCGCGGCTCTAGCCGCCGCGGCAGCACCGTTCTAGCGGCAGCCCTTCATGAGAGGAAGGTCGATCTGGAGGCGGCCATGCGTCCGCTAATGATGCGGCAGCGCCACCATCTGACACCCTCCTCCTCCGGTGATGCCCGGCTTCTTCTGAGCCAGGCCGATGTGGAGGAGGTCATTCATGAGGTGGTGGTGCAGCACCTCCGGCGGATCTACCAGCAGAAACCCATCTGGAGGAGGAAGTGGCCGATCTGGAGGTGGTGGAGGATCTGTAGGTGGTGTCTGATCTGGAGAAGGAGGAGGAGGTGGATGTCGACGAAGGAGAAGGAGGAGGAGGTGATTGCGTCGCAGCGCGCTGGTAGCATCTCAGCGCATCTGGCAGAGGCCTGCACCTCCTCGATCTCCCGCCGGGTGAAAGGTATAAATCTTTCTGTGACCGGCTGTGATGCCGATGAACTAGGTTCTACGTATGAGCATTTCATCACATAAACAAATTCCTAGTGCAAATTCACACATACATGTTCTGATAATTACAAACACTTATTGTTAAAGCACCAACTTTACAAACTAGTTAAACACCCACATCCAAAGCCTATTGCAATTCACCTAGGGCATTCTTGCACCTAGGGCAGAGCATTTCCTGCCATGTCGGACGTAGCCTGTCCTTCAAGGTCAGGATCTTGCGATACAACTCGTAGGTCACGTACCCATCTATTGCTGCGTAGTCGAGGTTAACTTTGTGCAGCAGCATCCGCTCCCAAAAACCGTGCTGGTTGGATGGGAACTCCTTCATGTTGGCGTATAATTTGTCGATGAGGTCTGCCGCTAGATCACCCATTCTGTCCCTCTCGTCTCCACCCTTGATTTTGTATACGAGTTGGATGTCCACGTAGTACTCCAGTGGAATGTGGAAGCCGGCAGAAGAAAGCACCTTGCTGTCGTTGGTGATGTCCACGCTTGCGAAGGTGATATTCTTGCGTTCAAAGAATTTGCCCAACTCTGGACAATTCTTCTTGGACTTGCACCAGTGGAACACGAGGACATGCTGGCGCATGGCGAGTTGCAGGACAGCCATGCGCCGACGATCACGGGTGTACTCGATGTCAAGGCCGATGAACTGATGCTTCTCCTCTGCTAGCCATTCCTCGTACTTGTTGAGGATCCGCTCCACGGTATGCTCCTCGTTCGTGTACACCACCTCCAGAACGGTGCCGTGGGTATGGACGGTAGTTGTCTCTGTTATTCTGTTTCGGTCGTCCATGGCGGGTGGGGGATTGGGGTGGAACGAGGAAGAAGAGAAGGAAGGAATGCGAACTGTCTGCCACCACACAGAGCAGTTCCTGGATATTTGTCGTTGATCTTAGCAGTTTCTCGAAAATGGCAACCGAACAAAGCAGTTGCAGAAAAATAGCCACCGATTTTTTTAATATCCAGATGTATTTTGTACATTTTGCTAATAGTTTTTTTCTTTCACGCAGGAGTTTATTTCGGCAACACTGCATAAAAAGTACCAATCTATCATTCCGAGAACCAGAAAACTTAAGGCAAGGAAATTTCGTGGATACTGGTCTTGGAGTGGGTACTGCGACGACCGAGAGCTCATAGAAGGTGAGCTCCAAGTCAAAGATGGAAAGCTGGCTTAATTAAGCCAGCCTTCCATCTTGTTAGGTTAGTTGCTTATAGGTTTAGAGTTCATGATTGTAGTCAAAGTGTAATAGGTGATATTACATTATGCCAATGTGTGATGGATATGATTGTAGTCAAATTGTAAAAAACAGTGATATTATTGTATACCAATGTAATGATGGCATTTGTTCTATGTTATGAATTGAATAACGTTTTATTGCATTGTGCAATCAGCCTTTCATGTATTATGGCATATAACCGAAATATGAGAAATGCTCAGTGCAAACGGGTGGATGGCAAACTTCGTATCTGATGAAGGAAAACTAAGAAAACGGAGGTCTGCGCACAACCGTTGCCAAATGGAGACCTCATCGGAAACGGTTTTTGGCCTCCGTTACCGATGAAGGCCTTCACATCAGTGACAGAGGCGGGGACACGGACCCTTTCTCCGTTGCCGAAGGGGTTTTTGGCCCGTTTCCGATGTGTCGTTCTGTACTAGTGAATTGCATGTACCATACCAACGAAAACATTAATCTTGCCAATTGGAATAATATCACCTGATTCTAGCAGATCCGATTCCGGCCCCCAGCCAGAATCGTCGACGATGGGTTCTCCGTGCGAGTTGATGGTGACCTCGCCGAAAACGAAGTTCTTGACTCCTTGCATAGTTTCTCCCATGATGATGACACCTTTGGACGCAGGCCCCACGGTGGGCGCCAACTGTCGTGGGGTTATCACGGCAGATGTTACCATAGGGTAACTTGAGTTGTTGGGCCAGGCGAAACTACTGTCTGGGAGTTTGTTTAGCTCTGCGAGGACAAAGGATTTACCCAGGTTCGGCCTCTCCATTGGAGATAAAGACCTACTTCCGGCTATGCTATTATTGATCTCGATCTCGATAACCCAGCTACGACAACAGAGCTGGATCTCGATCTTGGTTACAGGGGGCGCCTGGTAGCGACGATCTCTCTCGTGAATCTTGTCCAACTTGTCTAACTATGACCTAGGAGCCCGCTTATATGGACGGTCGGGTCTCCTGGTTCTATTCAAGGTAAGGCTGGGTTCCACCCGTACTCGGAGTCCTACTCTAGGTCTTCTGGCCTTCGTGTACTCCAAGTCTTGGATTGCATAGCACGTACCGCCTCCGGGTCTTCTAGAATCTTCTCCATCCAAGTCGGGTTACCGACAAGCTGGCTGGCCCATCGACGTAATCCGGCCCATGCTGATGGTCAGCTGTCCTGGCCGGGCCTTCTGCCTGGCGGGTCACGCTTCCCTCTTCATGGGCCTACCGGGTTATTATTCGCCCATCACATGCGATCTTCTTGATGTTCATCTTGAACTTTGCACTTCTCAACTTTGATGACGATCGCCACTTGATGTGGGTTATATGAAATCTTTGTTTTGATGCAAGCCATTGAAAAGATACCTAACCCCACATAACAACACCAAACACATAGATCATGGTTTGTTCACAAAGCACAATTGACAACTTCTTACAACACCACAAGATCAGTTATCCCACTTGGTACATCATTTATGTTTTGTGTGTTGATCGACTTGAATCCAATCTATGCACTTTGTCTTGACCAACCTCAAATATTTTCTTGTCTATTTTTATTATGATAATGTCTTGAAGGAAAACATGAATGCTCACACAATCTAAATATCTTCACGACGTGCTTTCCAAAGGCTCCGCGCTCAGATGACTATCCATCGTATCACATTTTGAACATTACTTTGGTCATCACTTGATCTTTTTCATGCTCTATCTTAATCTCTTGAGATATACATGTATTATTCACTTGATTGCATGCTCCGATCATTGGTCAACTATGAGTCAACATGTGAGACCATCCTGATCTGACTTAAAGCCATATCTTGGGTTTTTGTCTTGTAATCAAAGTAATCAAGGTCTTGATCCTCCATGGCTTATCACATAAGGTAGAGAATGGCTTCCATTGAGTTCCACACAAGAAATGCATCTTTATTACTTCTTCGTATAATCATATAATATTCATATCTTAAACTCGATGATCTTGATGCCAATAATCAAATAATATCTTGATCTTCAGGGCATCCAAACTTGAATCCAATATGAGGACTTTAAGCATTACCTATGGAAAAACCCTTCAAATATAACTCAATAAAATCATTAGTGTATGAGGATTTTCATTAATTATCATAACCACACATGGGCACTAGTACAGAACGGCACATCAGACACCCCTTTATGGAAACGACACGAGTTAAGCGACAGAAAATCGAGCTTTATGCGTGAGGAAAGCCGCCCCGTGTCCCGTCATTCATAGGCAACGATCGTGAATTGTTAACCGTTGCCAATATAGTGGTAACGGAGGTTCCTGCCCTACGTGTGCGATATGTCCTTCAATGGCATAGGACATTTATATACAACCGTTGGCGAGGTTGGGTATATAAAATTCCTTTTTTAGGCCTATCTTGGATATTATAAAAGACTGTCGGTTCGCCCTTGTTCCTCTGCTCCAACTTGTTTCTATTCCGCACTCGTGTCCTACATGGACAAGAGCATGAGCTCGTCGGGGAGATGGATGGCGTCCTCCTCCTGCCTCGCCGGGGCCCGGGGCCGGGTCAGATCTGCCGCTTGTGAAGTGTGTTTGCTGCCGCTGTAGAAACGCGATTCGTCGAGTGTCACGTTCGGATCTGAACCCAGGACGGATCTACTTCAAGTGTCCAAATCACAGGGTTAGTTCGACGCTTCGACCAGTTTTGATCGATTTCTATTCTATGTGTGATGCTGATTTGGCTCTAGATTCGATTTTCCATTTGACTGGGGAGAGGCGAAGAGTATTCTGGGAGCTGTGATTTGTTTTTTTTGGATTGAAGAATATTTTGAGATGCTGCTTGCTAATGGCATCGAAGTGGAAGCTGCAGAGCTGAAAAATGTAGCCTTGATTGTCAGGAAGGCGAAGATGGAGATGAAGTCGCACACTGTAGCTGCTCTAACTGGTTTGGCATGGAGCCCAACAAACACTTCGACTAAATCTGACCATGTTGTTGATGTGTGGAAGGAGCAGCAGAAAGGAATAGAAATAGCTCAGATGTTCTTGTGAGCATTGCTAGAATGATTTTGTGTGTTTGTGTGCTGCTGTTAGGTGTGAACTTCTATGTGATACGTCTCCAACGTATCCATAATTTCTGCTGTTCCATGCTTATATTATACCATTTGCTACATGTTTTATATACACTTCGTATCACTTTTATGCATTTTCTGAGACTAACCTATTAACAAGATGCCACAGTGCCAGTTCCCTGTTTTCTGCTGTTTTTGGTTTCAGAAAGTTACTTCTGGAAATATTCTCGGAATTGCACGAAACAAAAGGCCAGGTCCCTATTTTTCCAGCATGTACACGGAGTCCGAAGGAGAGACGAAGGGGAGCCACGAGGTGGCCAAACCACAGGTCGGCGCGGCAGTGGGCCCCACCGCGCCAGCCTATGGTTTGGGCCCCTCGGGGGTCCACCGACATCGCCCCTTCGCCTATTTATTCCCCGAGACGAGAAAACCCTAAAACATCGAGCCTTTCATCCAGAACATATTCGCTGCCGCCGCCGTCGTCAACCCTAACTCGGGGGGTTTCTGAAGCTCTTCCCGGTACCCTGCCGGAGAGGGGGATCATCACCGGAGGGCTCTACATCGCCATGCCCGCCTCCGGAGTGATGCGTGAGTAGTTCATCCTTGGACTATGGGTCCATAGCAGTAGCTAGATGGTTGTCTTCTCCACTTGTGCCATCATGTTTAGATCTTGTGAGCTGCCTATCATGATCAAGATCATCTTATTGTAATGCTACATGTTGTGTTTGCTGGGATCTGACTTATATTGATACCTATGTGGAGCTGAATATTATATTATCATGTCTATGTCATTTGTGATCTTGCATGCTCTCCGTTACTTGTTGAAGCCTTGGCCACGTGAATACTTGTAACTCCAAGAGGGGGTATTTATGCATGATAGTTGGGTTCAACCTCTATTTAACCTGGGATAGTGACAGCAAGTTCTAAGGTTGTAGATGTGTTGTTGCCACTAGGGGTAAAACAGCAATGCTTTATTCAAGGATGAATGTATTGTTTACATTACGCACATTACTTAATGCAATTGTCTGTTGCTTGCAACTTAATACTGGAAGGGGTACGAATGTTAACCGGAAAGTGGACTATTTAGGCATAGATGCATGCTGGATAGCGGTCTATGTACTTTGTCGTAATGCCCAAATGAATCTCATAGTAGACACCACAACTCACACATGCATGTTATATGCACTTATCAATTGTCAATTGCCCAGCTGTAATTTGTTTACCCAGCATGTTAGTTATCTTATTGGAGAGACACCACTAGTGAACTGTGGACCCCGGTCCATTCTTTTACATCTGAAATACAATCTACTGCAATCATTGTTCTCTACTGTTTTATGCAAACAAACATCATTTTCCATTCGATACGTTTAACCCTTTGTTTTCAGCAAGCCGGTGAGATTGACAACCTCACTGTTAAGTTGGGGCAAAGTAATTTGGTTGTGTTGTGCAGGTTCCACGTTGGCACCGGAATCCCTGGTGTTGCGCCGCACTACACTCCTCCACCAACACCTTCGAAGCAAACCTCGTTTTCCTACTGGTTCGATTAAACCTTGGTTTCATACTGAGGGAAAACTTACTGTTGCACTCATCATACCTTCCTCTTGGGGTTCCCAACTGACGTGTGACGTACAAGCATTGTTTCTGGCACTATTAACCTAGAGCCACCAACACGTTTTCTGGCGCCGTTGCCGGGGAAAACCGAATTGCTTCTGCAAGGGGAGTCTCTCACACCCAATCTCTTTACTTTGTTATTTGTCTTGCTTAGTTTATTTTTATTTAGTCTTGTTTGCTCTCTTTATCAAAAACACAAAAAAAAATTAGTTACTTGCATCTAGTTTATTTTCTGTTTAGTTTTTATTATTTCATCATGCCTCTCCCTAAGTACACTTTAAAAGAAATATCTGTGGGTAGTGGGTCTATCATTGGAAGAGACAACATTGAAGAATTTTTTAGTCATGTTAGCAAGCTGAAAGATTTTGAAGATAGATCCTTGGTAGAACTTGCCCCTAATTATGAAATTGCTGCTGTCTCCTTAGTCCACATGCTTGAAGCTAGGTTTGTTAACCTTAACCCTATAATGCAGCATATGTTTCTTAGACTTCATGATATGGAAGAGGGGGAAAAGAAGGATTTTGTTCTAGAAACCCTTCTCAAAGAATTTGGAGATGTAGCTAGTGAAGCTAGAAAAGTTTTTATGCGATATAGGATGCTTGGTTATTACATTGATATCGCCAATATACTTGAAAAACTAGAGAAGGAAAGATCCAAGTACACTAAAGAAACTAGTTATGAAGGAGAGAATAAAATACCAATTCCTTTTAAGATTGCAGGAATGCATGAGGCACTAGAAATGAACTTTAATTGGTTATAGAATGTAGTAGGTTTGTATGCAGCTATGGAAATCAGTAGAATGTAGTAGCTGTGAACTTGTATGCAGCAATGAAAATCAGTAGAGTGTAGTAGGTGTGAACTCGTGCGCAACAATGAAAAAGTATAACTTACGGAATAGTAGGGTCCGTATGTAATTTAAGTATCAATGGAAATGGTTATATAAAATGTTCGTTGCCAATTCGGTGCTTATAAATGTACTGCCGACACAGCAAGTCATCAGTCTCATTCACACTCTCTCACTGTCTCTC
The DNA here is from genome assembly GCA_947311845.1 of Poa pratensis. NCBI lineage: Eukaryota > Viridiplantae > Streptophyta > Magnoliopsida > Poales > Poaceae > Poa > Poa pratensis. The sequence continues at coordinate 3,544,243 of CAMZMU010000103.1, forward strand.
TTCCAACCCTAGCCGCCGCACACTGTAACTTTTAACTCTCCTCACACTCTCTCATGGCTTCCTCTGTCGGCGCTTCTAGATCTGGCCATCGCGGCTGCAGCTCTAGCGGCAGCACCGATCTAGCGGCAGCCATTCATGAGGGCAAGGCCGATCTAGAGGCGGCCATGCGTCCGCTGGTGATGTAGCGCATCTGACGGATCTTGCGGCAGCACCACCATCCGACGCCCTCCTCCTTCGGTGATGCCCGGCGTCCTCTGGGTCAGGCCGATCTGGAGGAGGTCATTCGTCAGGTGATGATGCAGCACCTCCGGCGGATCTGCCAGCAGCACCACCCTCCGGCGCCCTCCTCCTCCGGTGATGCCTGGCGTCCTCTGGGCCAAGCCGATCTGGAGGCGGCCATGCGTTCGCTGGTGATGCAGCGCGTCTGGCGGATCTTGCAGCACCACCACGATCCGGCGCCCTCCTCCTCCGGTGATGCCCGACGTCCTCTGGGCCAGGCCGATTTGGAGAAGGTCATTCGTTAGGTGGTGATGCAGCACCTCCGGCGGATCTGCCAGCAACACCACCCTCCGTCTCCCTCCTCGTCCTCGTCCTCGTCGGACGACAAGGATGAGGACGCTTGCGATATGGAGATCACAGGACTATTTGCAAGGCCGCCGTCGACGGAGGAGGAGGTGCCATAGATGCGAGGCCACCGTCGACGGAGAAGAAAAGATGAGGTATAAATCGCTCAGCTCATGAACTTGTAGTTCCTCACATGTCCTATGTTCATTAATTGTTCTCTGTTTTGATTTGTGATTTGTATTAGCAACTCATGAAATGTTCTATTGGTTTTATATTAGATTGTGAATTATTTCGGTCAAAATTGTGCGATGTTTTGATTTGTGATTTGTATTAGCAACTCAAGGAATGTTCTATTGGTTTTATATTAGATTATGAATTATTTCGGTCAATTGTGCTCTATTTTGATTTGTGATTTGTATTGGCAACTCATGAAATGTTCTATTGCTTTTATATTAGATTGTGAATTATTTTGGTCAATTGTGCTATGTTTTGATTTGTGATTTGTATTAGCAACTCATGAAATATTCTATTGGTTTATATTAGATTGTGAATTATTTCGGTCAAGTGTGCTCTGTTTTGATTTGTGATTTGTATTACCAACTCATGAAATGTTCTATTGGTTTTATATTAGATTGTGAATTATTTTTGGTCGATTGTGCTCTGTTTTGATTTGTGATTTGCATTACCAACTCATGAAATGTTCTATTTGTTTTGTATTAGATTGTGAATTATTTCGGCGACATTGTCCAAGATGGAGCAAGCCTCCGTATAAAGAATTTGGTGAAATTAATATGCTAGAGAGGCTTGCGAGCTTGATGTGGTTTCTTGTTTTTCAGTTTCGCCATCTATGTAGTTGCTTTCACCGCCGTATTCAGGGTGTGTATAGCAATTAAGCTGCAGATGTGGTTTGGAGAAGCATGAAACCACTTCTCGAGTCTTTTGCTAGCTCGGAGACCGTTTTCGGGGTTTTGGAACGGACATCGAGCTGAGGAAGAAGGTGGAGCTGGCGAAGAGTGGAGTACCATAAAAGTTAAGTTTAGGGAGGCATGAGAATGATAGGATTAGCGAGGCATGTGTAACTCATCTTTTGATGCTATGTAATGGTGACAATTGTTATATACGTTATGAATGGATTTGCTAGCATTTTTGTGCTTCTGCTGTGAGATTTTGAATGTCAAGTGGCAACTGTATTGCTGCTGTATACTTATGAAGAAACCTCAATGCAAACAAGTAAAAACAGAATCTCCATTACTGATGTTCCGACACATCGGCAACGGAGATATGTTGGCAACTGTAGCCAAAATCAGGCCTCCTCGGTGACGGTTTTTGGCCTCCGTTCCCGATGAGGGCCTTCACATCAGTATCGGGGACGGGGACACGGACCGTTTCTTCATTTCCGATGGGGTTTTTGGCTTGTTTTCGATGTGTCGTTCTGTACTAGTGGGGGCTCTGTGCAGTTTTAGTGACATACAAAGCTTCCGTCGTAGAGTCGGTCATCGTGTCTTGATTGGAACTTTTTTAGCTTACCGCACCTTCGCTCAACACGAACATAAATTCAGATTGCGATCGAGAGTCATCTAAATCTATTTGGAAAGTTGCATCAACCCTTTACATCGAGCTCATCCTCACCGCCATAAATCAGGAACATCTTCTTAGTCCTTCCCAAGTATTTAAGGATGTTCTTCACCGTTGTCCAATGACTCTCACTGTGGTCAGCCTGATAACAGGGCCGGGCCCACAGTGGTGCCAACTAAGCGGCTGCATAGGGCCCATGAAATTTGGGGGCTCCAAATTTTTTGTAGGCAGAATACACTTTATCTGTTTCTTGGGCTTGCTGCATCCGTGTGAATCGATCAAATCGAGCTGGCCGTGGCAGTTGGGATTTTTTCGTCGCAGTCGCTCACGTTTCATGATTGATCGGAAAGGATCAAAGGACTATGGACTCCCGACGCTCCAGCCTCCGGGCCGCTGCCTCCCGTCGCTTCGCCTCCCTACCCGGCTCGCTGGAAACACGATCGCATCCAGTCCGCTGCCTCGCGTCACTCCTTAATCCCTATCCCGACTCACTCGCTACTTGGCTCGCTGCTCGCCGCCGATCACGATCTCATCCAGGCGACGGGGACATTGCAAAATGCTGATCGCCAAAAGTCTAGAACAGGTAATGGAAGATCAAATTGATGTTAACTCGAATAATTCACCTGGTGAGATGCTGATGATTTTTCCTATATTTGATCCAAGAAACTAGGATTCTCTTGATTCTAAACAAATTGATGTTTTAGCACAAAAGGTCCAAGAAGAGACTTATCAATTAAGAAAGGTCCTAATTAAGGATATATATCGTAAAATGTTTACTGCAAGATTTTATATTAGATCTCTATCAAATGGGGAGCATTGTGATAGGGATTGGCTTGTTTATTCTAACGAACTCAATAAAGTCTTTTTCTTTGGTTGTAAATTATTTACAAAAGGTCATCAGAAAGGTCTGTTGGGAGAAGATTGATTATGAGGATATCATTGAAGATTTCATTTCAAAGAACACAAAAAAATGATGATATTCAAATAAACATTATGCAACTTGGAGTTAAATAGGTATGATTCTCAATATATTCAATTGTTCTATAAAATATTATGTCGTATACATTAGAATTATTTATTAATTCAAATTTTTGTGTGAGATAGGGTCCCGTTTTACAGTTCCGCACATGGCCCCGGGTTTTGCCAGCCCGGCCCTGCCTAGTACCTGCTCGTAACACTTAGGACATATAAAACATCAGACTTAGTGCATAACCGATCCGACTGCAGAAGCATACCGAATCGAGTCCATCCGATTCCGCTCTTCAGTCGTGGCACGCGACCGAGACTCTGCGCAAATTCCACTGCAATGAAATTCGCACATGTCGCTGGTCTTAAAGATTCTCTTTCTATCTGCTCAAACTTGCTCAGACGTGGCGGTAGGCTAGATTTAGGTTGTTATAGCAAATGTAACGACCCTACTAGATTCAGAGATGAGACACAACATGAGATATTCGATCTAATCTTTGATTTCACCAGCGAATACATGACTACGGATGAACGGTTCAGATTCGAGGATAGAGTTTGGAAGAAGGGAGGGAGGAGAGAGCCAGGCACCCTAATCAGGGCCTCCGATTCCGTGATCTGATCCCGGATGATCCATACAACACACGCCTCCCCATATAAAGACCATACTCCTTTCTTAAAAGTGGGTCTTCAGCTAGCTAGCCTACGACTCCCAATACTTCATTTGGTTCACTTGTCGGGTTGTCCTTGACTTGTCGTCTAGTCCTCCTTGCTGGTACGACCGGCTTGGTTTTCGCATCAACATATTCTTCATGTTTTGTTGTTGCGACAACGTCTATAGCTTCTTGCCCCTTGCAAGTGACATTGTCCCTCCGTTGACACCACTTGCATACTCGTCGGGTTGTTACAAAATACAGTTTAGTCAAAAGTCAATGACTCCGAGTTTGTCAAAGTGGATGTGCGAAAAAAGATCTACAATTGCAAATCAACATCCTCAACATATCCATTATAAGATATAGATTTTATAACGTATTAATGCAATATACAGTTTTGATATTATCATTTATAAATTTGGTTAAATATAGTAAGCTTTAACTTTTTACTAAATTTATATTTATATGAACATATTTCGGGCGGTTGGAGTTATTTTTGTGACATATGACTCCAAATCGACAATCTAGGAATATGCAAAGATTGCTTCCCACTACCGCTACTACGGCTACACCACTCTAGCAGTGGTACAAACCAAACGACTAGAACCCCCTCACATGTACAGGTAGATCAAGCGCGAGCTGACGGGGACAAGAGGAAATAAAGGTGTAAACAGAAATGTGGCTAGTGCCGGGCCAAAGGGGAGGAAGATAACTTGCTCCGGTGCCCTCGATTGCTTCTTTGCACCCAGGTCAATGCATGGCTCTTCATGGTACGTTGGCATCACACACACAGTGAGAGCAGTAGAGGCCCAGCGTGCGCGTGACTGACGACTCGTGTGTGCGTAGTGGCCAGCAGCTGGATACTCGGCACATCACATCGCATCCAGTCTCGCGATGTGAATAAACCTTGAAAGCAGCGCACCCTCGCCAGAGGGTAGAAACAATCAGGCCAGGTAGATTGATGTGTCACACGCTTAATCGTTCTCAGCTTGACCGAGAAAAAAATTGATCGACCTGGTTTTGGTTGGTGTTTGCAGCATGAAATTTTATACCTCGGTACACTTTTATAAGACACACTAACTATTCTTTTTATTTGGTCACATACATACCAAAATGAGTGAACCTAGTGTGCCTTATAAAAGTGAACAGAGGGAGTACCAGTTTGATACAGTGGGTGTTTATAGAACTCGACAACGCTTGCCACTGAAGACACTCGGCGTCCTTTCCGCCATTCACTTGGAAAGGCAGATGACGAGGGGGAGGGGTCCCTGCCATGAAACTATGAAAGGTGCAACTCTTACCAATATTATACTCCCTCTATGTCTCAACTAACTCCAAATTTGGATGTATCTAGTTGAGACATCTTTTGTAAACGGAGGAAGTACTAGATTGCCGACATTGTTTAACTCACTAATTTCGAAGTACTCCCTCCGTTCCAAAATAGATGACTTTCATTTGTTTACATGCAGATGAATCTAGATGTGTAACAAGTATAGATACATTCGTATCTAGATAAATGGAAGTCATCTATTTTGAAACGGACGCTGTCAGGGCTAGCGAAGACCTAATCCTCTCGCGACCTAGAAGCCGCCGCCACCGGCCGTCGCGCTCTCCGGCGATCCCAGCCCCTACCACCCCTCCCCACCTCACCGCTTGACCCCCGCGTCGTCCTCCTAGGGCGGCTCGGGGGAGAGACGTTTCACAGCAGTCGGGAGCCTCTCACATATTCCTTTGCCGCCGCTGCCGCGGGCTCCGGCCGTGGTGGTGGCGGGCCCCGATCCCAAAGGGACGGGGGTCCTCCGGCTGTATCCTATAGGAGCGGCGGAGTTTGGAGCCGAGCGGTGGCCCGGAGGAGTTGATGGCGGCGGCGGCCGGTTGTGACCGTGGTGGATGGCGCGACGGCTGGAGCTGAGCATCAGGCGGCGGCGGATCCTGGGCAGGCGCGCCTGGATCTTCTCCCTACCACGTGTGGCGCCTCTAGCTCTGGCGAGGTCCCTTCTCCCACGACGCTGGGCGCCCCCGACGAGCTGATCCTATGCCTCCAAATCTCCTGGCCACGGGACAACGTCGGGGAGTAATCTTTTGCCCGGCTCTGCCGTTGCAGATGATGCGGTGACGTCAGTGGACGCCGCTAATCCTCTTTTGAGGGCATTGTCACGGTGGTGGTCTCGTTGAGCTCCGAGGGAAACCTCAGGTTTGGCTTGGTTTGGCTTGCCGAACCTGACAGTGGCGGCGACATTTTTCGTCGTCTACCTTCTTGGAGGCACTGTTCGGGAGCTTGCCGGAGAAAGGACACGGAGGAGTGGCGCCATTGGGCCATCGCGTGGAACAGGAAGGGTCATGTGCTCCAGGGGAAACCCTAGATTTTGGTCTACCGGTCGGACGATGGTGGCGCCCGTGTGGCACCGCTCTCCCTCTAGGGGGCATCGTTTTGGAGCAGATGCTGGCAGGAGGGGTCCAAAGGAGGAGCGGCGTGGCTTCTTCCGCGTCAAAGACGACGGGTTTCTGCGGCGTGGTGCAACAGGGTCTCGTCGGCAGAGGCGTGATGATGGACGTGCGTAGGGTGGTGGCGCTGTCTGGCGCCGTGGCGGCGTCGATGGCAGTCTTGGCAAGGGTTCTCGCTTCAATCTACACCCTGGAGATGGGTTCGCGGAAGATGGCGGTGGCGACTACCGGAGATTGGGCACAAGGCGCTATCTCTAGTGTTAGCGGGGGTGCTGGTGATGGTTCTGGACGGGGCATGAGGCGCTGTTTTTACTCTATCGTTGTGCTAGTAGGTGGTGCTTTGTCACCTTGTTTGGTGGGCTTCGTTTTGTATGATTGATGTAAGGCTTTTCGCCGGTCTATGTTGAATAAATGAAATAAAGCGGCCGTATGCATCTTTTCAATGCAGAGGCTGGGGTACCCCATTTCGAAAAAAATCTATTTTGAAACGGAGGGAGTATGATTCGTGTTAAGCAGAAACACAACTTTCATGGTATTTTCCTGGTGAGCACTAGGATCGAAAGACTAACAACTCAAGGGCCACTTTTTTTTGTCATTTTGCGAGCACCGAAGGTGAAGTCGAATTACTCTATGACTCTATGGAAAACACTTCTTCACCCTCGTCCCCTGAAAATGTGTCAAACTTAAGGACAATTTACAGTGAAATTTAAAGCAACTTAAACTAAGCACTAAAATAACCTAGTTTAGGTCGATGACGAGAGGGGTCTTGAAACCGCTGCTGGCTGGCGCATTAAGAGTCGTTCGCGCGCCGACCTCCACGACGCCGCTGCTTCGCGTACAACCTCCATCCGCAAGCGATCAAGCGTTCGTTGCTTTCCACTGGGTTTGCACCACCATGGCCGCCTGCCACTCGTCGATGATGAACTGGTGGGAAATGCCTTTCTCACTGTAGTAGCAACGGTGATCTCCATAACGTGCTGCTCGATGTAGGACAGCTCATGAGATTATTATTGAAGATAAGGGCAGATAAAGTATCATCAAGGTACTGCTATGTACCCATAGTCCAAAGGGAACTACTCAAACATCGTCATGGAGGCAACAAGGTTGATGATGATGTCTCCGAAAATGGATTATTCCCCCTCCGGCAGAGTAGCAGATAATGCCTCCAGATTGAATCTTCGGGAAACAGGGACTTTCGACGTCTTACCTCCATATTAAACTCTGTCCCAAGGGTTTCGCGTTGAGGAGAAAACAAAGATGTTGAGAGGCGGTGGAAAGGAGGTGCCGCTCCCACATGCGGATGCTGGTCGCGACCACCCGCAGCGTAGCGCCCCGGCGTGTGCCCCTCGTGCGACTCCTCGACTAGCTCCTGTGCCCTCTGGTTTCTCCCAAAGAAATAGATTTTTCGTGATTTTTGGGCATTCGGAAATAATAATTTTCTACAAAGGAAAACAAGTTGAAAACACCAACCGGCTCGGGGTATTGGGATAATAGTTTAGTTCAAGAAAAATGATAGAAAAATATACCAAAAGTATGTAATAATGACATGATAATAGCATAGATCAACAAAAGTAATAAATACGTTCGAGACGTATCAACATCCCCAAACTTATTCCCTTCTCGATCTTGAGTAGGTAGATCATAAAACATTATTTTTATTGTGAATAATATACCTAATATGATCTTGATCAAATGATGTGATCTTATATGATCAAGAATAAAAATGATTCAACACAGTTGTCTATTGTTAATAATAAACAAACAATATAAACATAAGAGCAAACAAGTCATTGCCTTTCGCTAATAAATGTATTGTGTTGGAGATATGATTCCATACATAAGCTTTAGAAGAAGATTGTCGAGTTGTGTCAAAAATACATTAGTATTACTCCTTCTAACTGTTTCAAGAAATCTTATCATGACAAAATCAGGAGCAAACTAGGTATTCTAATCAACTGTTTTCAACATATACACAACACTTGAGCCGTGAGTCTCGATTTTAACACTTAATTGGCAAATAGAATAATGATGGAGGTTAGGAAAAACAAATCGAAGAAAGTCTCATACCAACTTAAGTAACCATTAGGCAATGAAAAGGCTTCATAGTCGATATTTATGCGACGAGTAGGTATTGGCATGCAACGGATGCATTAGAGTTATGAATGTATGAAAGGAGAGAGCAAATCACCGCTACACCGCACCCGCTTGACCTGTTGTGGGCTACCTTGCTGCCACGCACCAGCAGCTGTCGTCAGCCGCCAGTCACCACTTCCCCGTCGCAAGCCGTTGTAGATCTTTCCCTATAGGCCTATTGGTCTAGAGAACGTGTTCGCAACGAACTCATCACCGCCGCCAATCCATCGGAGGCTGCCCTCATAGACATCGACAACCCGGACCAACACCTTCCCGGGGCCGCCACCCGGAACCTCTGCTCCGCTTCGCACACCGCTGACGTCCCAATGCCGTGCTCCAGCCTCCACACCGGAGATCTACTGTCATGAGGACGGGGGATGTGGACCCACCGACCGCCAGCCAGGGCCTTGCCTTTGGCCTCTTTCTGCGGCGGCGAGATTTGAGGAGAAGAGGTGTAGCTACGACGTCTAGGGTTCACTCGAGCCTGTCGGGGGAATACTTTGTGGATTAACCCGCGGCCCATGTTGATAAGTGCGACCCATTTTACTCGCACCAGAAAGGGCCTACATGAAAGCAAGCCCAATATCGCACCGCCACAAGGTGAAGGATCTAGAAGACATATCCTGGGAGACGTGAGGAGAAGTTAGTCTCCAAGTAGGTTCCAGTCGATGTATTCCTTGTGCAGGAAGTTTTCCTTTGTAACCTAGCGAGCCTCTGAGTATATAAAGAAGACTCGCAGGACTTAGACAGGGTGAAGCTATCAAACCCAAAAACCCTAGCTCTTACGGCGAGTTCCCAGATCGAATCGCCTCCATTGTAACACCACATATATCATATCAATACCAATCTAGGGTATGCAGGAAGTAGGTCTTTACCTCACATTGAGGGACCGAACCTGGGTAAATCTGTGTTCGTCCTTGTTCCTGCGATCCCAAGCTCGGAGACGATTGACTCGCGCAAATCCCACACCTACGAAGTCATCCATGACATCTGACGTGATAAACCCACGACAGTTGGCGCCCACCGTGGGGCCTGCGGTCAAGAGCGTCACGTTCCGCGCAGGATCGATGAAAGGAGCTGAAGATCTCGCCATTGGCCACATCATCATGGTCGATGGCACGCCTCTCATTGACGATTCAAGCTGGGGACCGGAAGCTGATTACCTGGAGACCGGTCGCATCATCCCGTTTGGATCTATTCATGTTTTCGTCGGCTTCATCGGCGGCGAGTCAGAAGACCCATCACAGCCGGGCGACTCAGAAGAAGGAGTCGCCGTAACGGTGGATGAAGAAGAAGAATCTACCAACAACGAGCCACTGACACTCGAAGACGAAGAAGCCCAATCCATCGAGTATGTACTCGAGGAAAGGCTATGTGGAAACCCTAGGGGTGGCAGCTCGCCCTCCGTAGGAGATCAGTGCATGGAGGGGATCTACAGGACCGTGGAAGCAGATTAAGGGCTGGGCATACCGCAAGGCAACTTAGCCCCCACAGCACCGGAAGCAGTGGAACAAGTCGCACCAAAAGGATCAGGAGTCGCAGAGCTCGGTTCGAGTCGCGTGGCACCCGCTGCAACCACCCCAGGAGCCGCGGCCTCAGGAGTCGCAAACAGAGAAACCCCATCCGGAATTGTACCCACGGAAGGAGGGCCAAGAATAACCCCCAGCACGGCGGTAGTGATGCCCCAGAGCAGACCGCTGTTTACGCCTATATCTGCGGTTAACGCTGCCGCTAGAGCCGCGGAGCTAGAAGCTACCAGGATTGGGTTGTACGATGAAGTCCAAAGGATTGTGGATGAAAGGAGCAGGCTCGCACGCGAGGACCAGCGCCTCCAACAAGAACAACAGCGACTCGCTGAAGACACCATCATCTTACAAGGAGGACCAAGCACCTTGCCGCACCGACGCCATATCAGTCGCATGCAGCCAGGAACAGTAAATCCCATGGAGTTATTCCAATCACCCACCTCTGGACCTACAGCCGTGGTCCCTGCATATGATACACCAGCAGCCACGGCGCCACCCCTCGTGAACCCATCAGTCGCAACAAACGCAGCACCATCAGTCGCAGCACCCTCATACATGGCACCACCTATCGCGGCTGCGCGACCCGCGGCGCCTTTAGTCGCGCCTGCAGTGCGGACGATGGCATCGCCAGCATTCGCGCCTGTAGTTCCATCTTTCGCGGCAACAAGAGCGGCGGAAGCACCAGGGTCAAGAGCTCTGGTGCAAGCTAACAACAGGGCTATCATGCCACCTCCGTCGCCACAACCAACCTTTGTGCAGCAGCCTGCACCGCAGCCTCAAAGGTTCCATACACCGCAAGGACACTATGTTAGCCCAGTGGAGAATCTCTATGCGGCTACCAACATCTTAGCCAGGTTGACACCGATAGGAAATACACCGATGGACAGAGAGGCGCGGCGCGCCATTGAGATGCTGAGCACAGCAGTAGTACAGCAGGCAAACATGTCTGAGCACGGGGGACGGCTGCATGCCACCCCCTACAACAGTAGAGTAACAGCGGAAAGAAGCATCCGAGCCGAGTCGCCGCAGGTTGCGACTTCAAGTTCAGCCAGGCGACAAAGGGAAAACCAACAGGTGGTACAAGTTCAACCCGCAGAAGATGTGCAGATGCATGCAATGGTTAATCCGGCAGGGAGGCCAGCTCCATCCAACTTATCATCGCGACTTAAAGGTCCAGTCTGCTTCAGCGAGAGGATTAGGTCCGAGCCGTTTCCTGCAGATTTCAAAGGACCTCGCAAGGTCGCAAATTACAACCCAAGTATGGACCCGGTCACTTGGCTCAACAATTATGAGATGGGCATGAGCATCTCAATGCATCTGAAGAGATCTGTGCCCGATACCTAAACATGATGTTGGAAGGCGCAGCCCACATTTGGTTACAAAACCTACCACCAAACTCAATAAATTCTTGGGATGAGATGAAGGAAGCTTTCGTCAAGAACTTCCAAGGAACATGCAAGCGACTCTGCAGTATAGAAGATCTTGAGCGCTGCGTGTAAAAGGAAGGCGAGTCAAGTCGCCATTGGATGAGGAGAGTGGCAGAAATTATACACTCCTCAGACAACATACCTCCAAGCTCAGCCGTCCTAGTTATGGAGAAAAACTGCAAGTTTGAGCCGCTGGTCCACAAACTGGGTCGCATGAAGGACAAAGTCAAGAGCCTCAGCGAGGTGATGGCAGCGGCTAACAAGTATGCAAGTTCGGATAAGACCAAGGACGCATCTGATGGAGAGGAAGAGGAAACTGCTGGCAAAGGAAAGAAGACCAGCAGCAAGCCTCAGCAACAGCAAGCTAGCAATAGTAATGCGAGTTACAACAAGCGCAAAAACGAGGAAGGAAACTCGGGATTAGTCGCAAACACGAACACTCGTTACAAGCCAAGTAGTGGCAGAGGAAGAAATTTCCACCCAGTTAACTTGGAAGAAGTTTTCAACCGTCCCTGTGACATCCATGTGGGAAAAGATGGAAAACCACCCAACCACACAAAAGCGCAGTGCTACCATTACAAAAAGTGGAAGGATGGGCAGCCACTTAATGGGAATAACAACAATCAGAACAACGAAGGAGGCAATCACGGCGGAGGCCACCATAATGCTGCTCCAAACCCATAGCCAGACCAACCGCAGTTCCCAAAGCAGCTGGGTCAATATCACAATTGTGGTTAATACCTCAAGGAGGGAGCAGAAGCTGCGACGACGCAACCAAGCTGTTAACGCCGTAGTACCAGCCATACCACAGTGGCTGAAGTGGTCCAGCAACCAATAGTTTGGAGCCGCGAAGATCATCCAGGAGAAATAAATGAAGGAGGCAAGCTCGCGCTTGTGGTTGCCCCTCAAGTCGCAGGATACAAATTAAGCAAAGTATTGATGGATGGAGGCAGCAGCATAAACATACTGTACTATGAGACTTTCAAGAGGATGAATCTCCAAGAAAAGCAGCTGCATCCGTCCAGAACAACGTTTCACGGAGTCGTGCCAGGCGTATCAGCTCAACCATTGGGGCGAATCAACCTGGAAGTCGCCTTCGGGACGCAAAGCAACTTCAGAAGCGAGTACGTCTGGTTTGAGGTTGTAGATTTCCAGAGCCCATACCATGCCCTCTTTGGCAGAGAAGCGTTCGCAAAATTCATGGCTCGACCGTGCTACGTATACCTGAAGCTAAAAATGCCTGGTCCTAAGGGAGTAATCACAATAGATGGCAATAAAGAGATAGCACAAGAATGCGAGGAAGGCGACAGGGCTATGGCCAGAGACGCTTGCGTCGCGAAAATGCGCCTGCTCCTGAGCCGCAACAAAACTTTGATGACATCGTGGAAGCCAAAAGACACCTGCCTGACCTGCGACTTCAGATTACAGCCGCAAGAAGGGCAAGAGCTGCAGGCCATCGGCAATAAGGGTATACTCCAACCACCGCGAGTCGCCATCAACGATCGCAACAGAACCAACAAGGGTTCACAGTATCAAGCTGGCAACTCAGGGCTCAAACCTCAACTCTGGTCGCCACCTAGGCTCGACCGTACCATATGTATCAAATTGGATCGCCACCTAGGCGCGATCAACCCATGTATCAGGAATTAGCGCCACTCAGGCGCGGCCGTACCTGTGCATCAAAAATCTGGTCGCCACCTAGGCGCGACCGACCCATGTATCATCTCTGGTCGCCACCTAGGCGCGACCGACCCATGTATCATCTCTGGTGGCGCGACCGACCCATGAATCACTTTTGGTCGCCACTCAGGCGCGACCGACCCCCTGTATCATCTCTGGTCGCCGCCTAGGCGTGACCGACCCCATGAATCACTTCTGGTCGCCACTCAGGCGCGACCGACCCTATGTATCATATAATGATTTAGAAATAAAGCCGGCACCCCTACCATGTAGGTGGCTGTCGTTTTTACTCAAACTACCAATTGAGTTGTGAGTCTTTCATTTTCTAATCATTGGTTCCTTGGGGGTGCGGTAGCTTTCTGAGCGCGGCCTATTACCTTGGAATCGCCAAACGAGTGGCATTTATCGTGATTATACTCAACCTTCACTTGGATGCGACTTGCATTATGCGGCCAAAGTACTGGGGTGTGGCGTCAATCGAGCTTGATTGCCTATCATGGCCGCTCTCGACCCTGAACACACATGTTCCTAGGAAATACTGAGCCGCGCAAGGGCCTAAGTAAGGAAAACCGAGATAAATCATAAGGACCAGACTATTGGTCGGAACTTGTACTGCTGAGAGTACTTAATAATCATAAAACATTGTTGCTAACACATCATTTCAACAATTATTACAAGCCACTAAGGGCTAACTTCATCATATCATTGTTTTTTTACTCACTTCTTCCCAGCTTTTGGCTTGTGGGTAGGAGGCACCGGCGGCTTACCAGGCTTGGCAGGAGCAGCAGTTGCAGGCTCGCTTGAAGGCTTACAGTTGCGGGCTTGGGGGCTGAGGAGCTAGACACACCTGAAGAGGAGTTCTTTTCTTGAGGAGCAGCCACGCCGGCTGATGCAGCGGGTAACCTCTCGAATCTCGACCCGTCTGGATGATACTTTCCCAGAAAGGTCGCTAGGTCCACTCCGTCCACAAGTTCAGTCGCGTGGCCTCGCATGCTCTTCCATGTCGCCGCATATTCTGAGGATGTCAGCACAGTGGCGTCCGTCTTCTTTGGAGGCCTGCCTTGTGCGACCCTGGCAGCATCGAAGGATGGATCATATGTCTTAGCCAAGGCAAGCACATGAGCCGCGCCAGAGCGAGCAGAAGATTCTTTCCAGTCCAAGAAGTACTGTGGCGCTTTGAGCAGCCTTTTCAACAATCCTTCAGCATCGGCGGGGACAGACTTGGTTGGCAAAAGGCAAGCTGATAATTTCTTCATCGCATCGATAGCTTTGTGCGCAAACTCGCGGATGTGGTCAAGTTGTTCCTGGGTGCTATGCTTAAGCAATGAAGAATCCTCGCCTAGAATAAAGCACCCACTAGTAAGCACAGAGGCATACACAAGAGTTCAATATCACAAACGAAGCAGAGGTTTAACAGAACATACCAGCCAGCTCCTGCGTCATGATGCACACCTTGCCATGGACAAGGTTGGAAGCATTCGATACCTTCGTCAGCTCCTTTGAAGGCGCCCAATCTCCAGAGCTTTAAGCCGAGCATCCTCATTGGCTTGAGTAATGGCATCCTTCTAGGCGTTGATTTGACAATCTTACTGCTGGATCCTCTCATGAGACTTCTCTTCAAATTTTTTAAGCTGCAGCTCAGTGGCCTTAGCCTGTCCAGATAGCTTGAAGCTCTCGTCAGTAAGATCGCCAATTCTGGCGTCTTTTTCCTTCAGTTCAGCCTCGCGTTGGAGAAGGAGTTTGCGTAGATTCTCAAGCTCAGAGGGAGTCTCCTGCAATTGCTTCTCCAGAGCAAGCTTCTCCGCAGTCACAGTATATAATTCTTCCTAAAAGACAGAAGATCAACAGATAAAGGGCAGCGGAGAAGTTTGCAGTAATTTGCGAGAAGTTATTATAAAAAGAAGTACCAAGTCCCCCTTTACGTCAAAGAAGGTCTTGATCCTTGGGGGCTAGGGACAGACAGGATAAGAGAAATTATTACCTTGTAAGCCGCAGATAAATTGGAGAGTGCCTCACGCAGCTCTGCAGCTTGTTTGTCGCTTGAAGCAATGATGGCCTGCGACAGCTGTTCTGCGCGGCTCAATGATGAGGACTAGAGGAGGAGGGTTACCTCAAAAGGCTTGTTGTTAACACTAAAAGGGGCGAGCCCCACCTTGTCGAAGGAGATATTCTTCTCCTCAGTCACACGGGCGACGAACTCCACCCAGTCTTCAGGAGCCCAGTCAGCGGCCTTGACGCGATCAACATCAGCAGAAGTGCCAGAGCACTCGAGGAAGGACCGTTGACGGGGACTCACTGGTTGGATGCGCCACTTCGTCCAGCAAGAAAGAAGATCAAGGCCAGTAAGGCCATGACCAATTAAGGCGCGGACCTTGATCAGCGATTCATTTATGAAGGATGCTGCGGCATCCCGAGGTTTGGATTTTAGTGCCTCAGAAGGCACGAAAAGAGAATTAGACCAAGTGGGGAGGCGAGTTTCGCCCTCGGAGAAGTGTCTTGACAGTTTCGCCAGGGCTAGCTTGGGAAGGCAAGAGTTTCTGTGGCGCTGTAGAGAGATGGCGCCGACCTGGACATAGGCGCCACCTTTGGAGACGAGCTGGCTATTGCAAGAAAAGGAGGCCAGCCACAGATCGATATTGGGGGATATGCCGAGGTAGTCCTCGCACAGAACATGGAAATTGCTCACCTGGAGCATTGAGTTAGGTCCGATGTCATGAAGACAGAGGCCTAGGCGTTGCATTAGGTTGCGGAAGAAGAGGGAGCCGGGCAGTGTGAATCCACGCTCCACATGTTCCACGAACATCACCAGTTCGTTGGGCCTGGGCGCGGCTCGATCTCATCACCTGGCGCCCGCCAGACGTTGTCCTCCTTCGGCGGCAAGAAACCAGCATCGGCGAGATCCACAAGAGTTTGCTCCGTTACCCAGGATCATTCCCAGTTGCAGAAGATCTTGCGTTTATCATCGGATGGCTTTGCCTTGGGCGCCATTGCGAGGAGATTGGATCGGGGGCTAAGCTCGATTGAGGAAGACGGCGGCGCGGCTGGAAGCAAGAAGAGAGCAGAGGCAAGTGGATATTGACCTAGGCCGCCGCGGCTTATAACTGGGATGCCCGAGATCAACGGAACAATTTGCGCCCGCAGAATGAGGAACGGCCCGCAATTGAAGGAAACAGAATATTTCAGATAGAAAGGATGAGTCGCGCAAGTGAGTCGCGGCTTTGAATCGCATCAATCAGAGATTAGTCAGAACGTTCACAGTGCGGCTCAACAACTATCTCAAGTAACCAGAGGATCCTCATCGTGAAGTCCTAACCAATCTTGGGGCTAATGTCGGGGGAATACTTTGTGGATTAACCCGCGGCCCATGTTGATAAGTGCGACCCATTTTACTCGCACCAGAAAGGGGCTACATGAAAGCAAGCCCAATATCGCACCGCCACAAGGTGAAGAATCTAGAAGACATATCCTGTGAGACGTGAGTAGAAGTTAGTCTCCAAGTAGGTTCTAGTCGATGTATTCCTTGTGGAGGAAGTTTTCCTTTGTAACCTAGCGAGCCTCTGAGTATATAAAGAGGACTCGCATGATTTAGATAGGGTGAAGCTATCAAGCCCTAAAACCCTAGCTCTTACGGCGAGTTCCCAGATCGAATCGTCTCCATTGTAACACCACATATATCATATCAATACCAATCTAGGGTAGGCAGGACGTAGGTCTTTACCTCACATTGAGGGGCCGAACCTGGGTAAATCTGTGTTCGTCCTTGTTCCTGCGATCCCAAGCTCGGAGACGATTGACTCGCGCAAATCCCACACCTACGAAGTCATCCATGACATCTGACGTGACAAACCCACGACAGAGCCGCCCCTAAAAGCGACACGAGAAGTAAATATAATACACGGGCATTCGCATACCGAACAATAATTCTAACTCATGAATATTTATTTTGTTATGTATGAACATTTTTATATAGATACATTTGAAAATTTATTCGTACAAAAATGAACACCTTTGAGAACTATACATAAACATCTATACTTTTTGCAATACACACATCTTTCAGTATAAAACCAATTAGATATACTTTTTAAGGTTTACAAATTATGAAAAATTAAAACCTACCTATTACAAGGCGGCACACATTGCGGCTGAATTATGATCCTCTTCAAGCGAATATGAAATCTCAATGGTCTCGGACACTTAGGGGGTGTACCCTTAGAACCTTCAACTGCCGCATGTAGTTTATGTCAAAAAAAAAACTGCCGCAAGAAGTCTCAATGGGCTTTTGCCAGCCCAGCCCATATAACACACCATCTCATTCTTGATGCCAAAGGCTCCAGTGGAGGCGTCAATTACAGCCCACATAAACCCAACACAAGCCTCTTTCGTGACTAACTACTATAGCAGGATTAACTCCACTGCTATTACTACACCTCCTCGCCCGCACATCTCGAACTCGTCGTCTCCCTTGGCATGCTCGGCGCCCAATAGATCCGATCTATGGATCCCCACCGCCCCGTCCTCCTCCTTCTCCTCCTCTCCCTTGCCACCTTCTCCACTGCCTCCGACGAGATCCACGGATGTGGCGGCTTCGTCGAAGTATTCCTCGTGCTACTAGAACTTCAGTTTTGGCTTCGCTTGGCTTGGCTGTTTCTGATGCATTTTTGGCTGGGCGCAGGCGAGCTCGGGCTTGGCCAAGTCGAGGAAGGCGTCGAACTCCAAGCTGGACTACTCCGATATCACGGTATGCGATCAATGCCCTCCTGCGTGGCACTCGAATTGTTCCGTATCCGGGAATATCGTTGCCCTCTGCTTGTTGTTACTGTTGCTACTCTTGAGCGAGCCTCGGCGAGTAGTTCACGAGTGGTTCTGCAGGATAAGTATTTTTTCTTGAGGTAGCTCACTTCAACTAAGACCATGTGGATACTTCTGATGGCTGGATGCCACTGGTTCCGAACTTACACTGGCTGCTGGCTGCTGCTAGTCTGAGCGAATTGTGTTTATAATTCTGATTGCTCGTCGCTTTGTACAATATGACTATCTGGTACTGGTTGCACCCATGATTGAGTGGCTCAGTTGTAACCAGAATGGTCGGCTGGGGATATACTTAGCCTCCGACATTCATTATCTTTGAGCTAATTTTATCCCATTTACCCAAGGTTTTTCTCCAACACAAACATAACCGATGTGATGTTACCTTGGTTATGCTTAAGATGTAAAAAAATCGCATATCCCCCCTATAGCTTATGCAAACCAAAACTATGGGGAGTAATGCTACATCTGAAGTAATTATCAGTGTTGGGATACTTTTGGTGGCTATAGCTTATGTATGTTCGATTCTTCATGCTCTCTTTTTATGGTTTTGTATTTGTAGTATCTGGTATGCACAAATTCATTCCTTCCTAAACTTTCTGAATCAGGTTGATCTGTGTACTGTTGATGGTTTGGTGAAGGAAAGTACTCAGTGTGCTCCTAATGGCTACTATTTTATTCCAGTATATGACAAGGTATGCTTGTGGTGATATTTGCTTTTAGTTATTTTTTCATTATTTGTGTTCTCCCGTTGTAACTTGTTCACAGTAGGAACAGTATTAGCTAATTCTATGATATATAAGACAATGTACCGAGCGTTGCCTTGCCACTGAAGTAACTTCTGTATCCTGTTTTTTTTTTTGGTTTTTGGTTTTTTGTCTCCACAGGGTTCATTTGTGGTCAGAGTTAAGGGTCCTAAGGGATGGTCATGGAAGCCTGAAACGGTAAGTCGATGTCAGGACTGAATCTGTTCATTCATTACTTGTTTCTATGTTAGTTACGTGCTTGGCTTCAACCTTCTCCTGTCATGTGAAATATGTAATCATTTAACATTTCCAGGTTCCCGTTATCATTGACCAAAATGGATGCAATGGAAATGCAGATATAAACTTTCAGTTTACTGGGTCTGTTGCTTTGACCATTTATTTGGTATTGTATTTTTGTGTGAACAATTTTCAGATTTAAGTTAACTGGTGAATTCACTATGTAGGTTTACAATATCCGGCAGAATAGTGGGAGCTGTTGGCGCCGGGAGCTGTTCAAACAATGGAGGTCCTTCTGGTGTGAAAGTTGATCTGTTGTCAGATTCAGATGAATTTGTTGCATCTGCTTTGACATCATCAACAGGAGGATATTCGTTCGTGAACATAATTCCTGGTTAGCCTCACATTATTATTATTATTGGACTCCTTTTTTATACTCCTGGGTGTACATACTCACTATTCAATATACCTCATAGATGAGTGTATTATACCTCTTTATCGTTTTCAATATACCTCATTAATTTTTCTAGTATACCCTAATGCAAGTAGTATGTAAAAATATCGTCGGAGCCCTTAGTTTTTTCATATACCATTTTTGTGTGTAGAAAAATCAGACCTAGATACTAGCCCAAAGTGAGTTCTATGAAAATTTCATTTGAGCCTATATATTTATATTATTTTCATATCAATCCTGGTTCTTGCTGCACCCATTTACGAATGATAACCATGTGTGTCTTGTTTCTCTTTATCATTAACATTAGTACCTGAATTGCATTTGCTTGTTTGTTCTATATAGCACCTTTTGCTTATTATTTACGTCTATCCTTGTACTTGTCCAGGAAGCTACAAATTGCGTGCTTCCCATCCTGATTACGAAATTGAGATGAGAGGTTCATCAGAGGTTAGGATGTCATCTATGCTCATCTACCAATAGATACTGTCGGAACACCTGTATTGTCTTACACTGGAGTATGTTTTTATCTGTAGGTGGACTTGCGATTTGGAAATGCTGTAGTAGATGATGTTTTCTTTGTATCTGGATACAATATTCATGGCTCTGTAGTAGCACAGGTACTGGAAGAATCTGCATATTGACAATAAGTTAATAACCGATGATGTAGGCATATACCTGAAATTGCCAACTCGACGGTTTTGATTTTCTTCTTTCCTGGATTTTTATATTAACATATATTAGAATTTTCCTTTGCCAGGGAAATCCAATCTTGGGAGTTCACCTATATTTATATTCAAATGAAGTAAAGGAGGTTCCTTGCTCACATGGTTTGAGTGGTGCACCCAGGGAAGGTGCTCTTTGCCATGCAGTATCTGGTGCAGATGGGAAGTTCTCATTTAGATCAATACCCTGTGGTAAGTTAACTTGTCTAAACTTATTCACACTCATTGCACTGGTACATGAAATTTGTTGTTTACATGCTATGAGGATTTCCTTTTGACATGTCCTCTTATGATGTCATCCAGGATAACAACAATAGTGGTACATATATGTGTTCATCTAAGTAATAATAATCATCTCGTATATAAGAAATCCTTGTCCTCTGGCAGCATGGATTATAACTATTTATTTTATTTGTTTATGGTTCTTATCCATTGAGTTTTGTTGCCCGGTATGTGTATATGTTAGAAGTAATCTTGTCATATCTATACATGAAGTTTCTGGCAGGTTCATGAAGTGTTCAAGTCAGTTTTGAATAGCAGTTCTGTAGTTCATGTGTGTGTGGAATAGCTAGAAAGTCTTATATTTTGATACGGAGGGAGTAGTTTCTAGAGTACAGTAACCGACCTACTGTTCAGTGAACAGTAACCGACCTAGAAAGCCTATATAAGGCTGTATCCCCTTTGTATGAGAACCAAGGCTGTAAACCAAGATGTAGCCACAAGCATATCTATGATATATAGAACATATATGTGGTCTGTAATGTATGCATATGTTTTAGTGCGAGCTAAGTGGTTTAGCTCCAACAATATAAAGGAACCATGAGAACTGCGCTGTATTCCATTCATATACATATTTAATCTACCTTCTTTGTTTTGCAACAATGGTTTATATGCACAGTACCATTGGGGTCAATGCATCAAGTTGTAGACATTCCTTCGGGTGGTCCCTTCCCAAATGTTTTAAATTTTAAATTCATCTTTTTATTCATAGTGCTAAATTTTGTTAGATGTGTTATTGGTCAATTGGTGTCACAGTTCAGTTGCTAATTGATGTTTTCATTTGTTGCATGATCTTCGTGCCATACCATTTCATGTTGTATGTAATCATACGAATGTTCATTTTGGTATAATTTTGCAGGTAACTATGAGCTGTTGCCATACTACAAAGGGGAAAACACTGTTTTTGAAGTCTCACCTTCTTCACTGCCTATTTCTGTCGAGCATAGTCACATGACAATCCCCCAAAAGTTCCAGGTAATACTTGATCTGAGCTTCTCATAATTTTGACCCAAGTTCAAAAAGGCGCTAGGCGCGCCTAGGCGTTCCATACAATACTTACGGACAAGCCATTGAAACATAGTTGGGATTGCTGGGGAAGTAATTTTTAGCTGGGAAAACATAGGAATACAAATACCAACGCCTCTCAACCAACTCTCCATGTAGCAGATTATAGCCATGTGCCCATCTATATACAACTAAGATGTAACTTGGAGTGGGGTATAATCATTGAACAGATAAATAACTAGTCATTTACATGGTGTATTGCTATTATAGCCCATGTATATACTACTAGCAGATTATAGCCATATGCAGCTAGTAGCACTAGCACATCACAACATCACAGCACAAGTTTGAGTAGTAGTAGCCAGCCAGCAACAGAGCGTGACCACCAGCGAGCAGCAGCAGAATAGCATGACCAGCAGGACACCAAGAAGAAAGAGGAGGAGAAGGGAGCAAGATTCTCGAGTCGACGAGACCTTCTGGGGTAGCGACTCTTTACTAGTCGTGACTTGTCTAGACTCATGGTCGACTAGTCGACATGAGTTAAGCAATAGGTACTATAAAATTACAACACTAGTCGACATCCTACAAGGTCCAGAAGTAATTTTCTTGCCAAAAAATTACATTGCAGCAACAGCCTCTGGTCAAGATCAGGCCAGAATGCATATTTCCATGCTGGATGCTTGCTCCTTGCTGGTCTCCTCTTAGGATCTTTGAATGGATCATATTGCTCGTCAGCTCCTACTGCAGATTGAGCTGAACAAACAAGTTGGGATATCTCTGGCTGGGACATGGTGCTTGCTGTCAATCCGGAGGATGGAGAAGCACACCACCAGCAGCAGGAGCCGGCGGAGGGAGAAGCACACCAGCAACCGGCGGAGGGAGAAGCGGGATCGTGGGGCGGCGACGGCCAAGGAGAAGGTCGCGGGAGCCAAGATAGGTTTGGCTCAGGGAAAAAACTTGGCCGATCTACGTTTCATGGGGAAACTGGGCAAGCAATATTGGAAAACTGGGCCCAACTTTTAGTCGTTCGACTCAAAAACCTGGAGTAGTCGAGACTAGTCGTTTGAGTCGCTTGACTCAACCAATTAGTAGAGTCGAGATGTTGAGTCAATCAATTGCAGACTCATTGACTAGTGAGAACTTGCCTGTGGCAAGATGGTTAGGAGGGTGGTTGTACCCCCAGCCCACCAGAGTTCAAATCCTAGATTTGACATTGGTGTTTCTCATTTAGGCGGAATATTCTTCAGCGGGTGGCGACGTTCCCGTCGACAGCGAGGCGCCTGTGGTGACTTCGTCAATCTCAAGACCCGACCGCCGGCTCAGTCTTTCAGAGGTGCTCATAGGGGTAAGGTGTGCGTGTCTGCGTTCATAGGGGTGAGTGTGTGTGAGTGTGTGCACGTGTATGTGAGCGTCTGCGTTGTACTGTGTTTCGCAAAAAAAAAGACTCATCGACTAGTCGTCGGCCTAGTCGCTCGACTCAAAAACCATGGAAGGGAGGCACCGAGGCAGAGAGCTCAAGGGAGACGGGGAGAGGAGAAGGGCTCACGGGGCTCACCTTTCCGAAGAGAAGAAGAGCGCAAGGAGGGCTGCGAGATCCACGGCGTGAGACCGGAGGCTAGCAGCCGGCGACGCGAGTAGGGGCCCGATATGAAGGAACTCCCACCAAGGTGAGGAGGGGCGCCAGGAGGAGCTTCACATCTGCGCCGGCGCGCGTCCAGCGGCCGGCTGCACGAGAGGGCCCAACGGGGAGAGCAGAGGAGATCCCAAGGCTAACCCTAAGACGAGCCGTAGTTTTGTGCTTTTGGCTCTTGTCCCAAGTCTGCCCAGCTCTCCTTATTCTGATTCCGTTAGGTCCCCTCCTCGCTCTTCTGTGCCATTACGCGTGATTCCCTAGTGTTCCGCTGCCTAATCGTGCTTCGGCGAGAAAGTTACTTCACCTAGGCGTGCATGGTGCGTTTCCGAGCGCACATGGCCAAAGTGAGGCGTTATACCAGCGCCTCGCGCATAAGCGCACGATTAGTATCGCCTTGTTGAACTTTGGTTTTGACTCTTTAAGTTATGAATGATGAATGAAGCAAAGTTTACTTGCGGATGACAGAGGACCACCTATCATATAAAGCTGGATAACTGTTAACTTGAAGTCAACAGGATTAGCATGTATGCTTTCTGAATAATGTGTATAAATAAGAGATGAATGCAAATGATTCAAGCATTCAAACTGTTGCAAGCTTGTCTGGGTGCATTTGGATGAAGTGACATTTTAATGTAGACTTGAGAACTTTTAGCTGCTTATAAGCACATTTGTGTTTTGAAACTTTCTTTATTCGCTGTGATCGTGAACGTGGTCTTACACATTCAGTTTAAGTAGTTATCTTTCTCACTCCTGATATGCTAACCTGGTCTCGATTAAGAACTAGCAAATTTACAGATATATCTTGCTAGGTTACTGGATTTTCTGTTGGTGGACGTGTTATTGATGGCTATGGTGCTGGCATCGAAGGTGCCAATGTTATAATTGATGGTCAGCTGAGAGCTGTTACAGACAATCTTGGGTATTACAGACTTGATCAGGTAAGCTTATTTGATCGACACTAGTGAGCACATGTGTTGATATTGGGAGTTGCTCTTTAACCATATCTTTGTTTTATATCAAATGTCAATGTGCAGCATGGTTATTTGTGTAGAGGATACTATTTCCACTGGTCTGCTTAGTTATTCAAGCTGTTTCATGAGGAGCTAGTAATTTTCACTGACCAAATTAGTTAAGTTGGCTGTTGCATGCTGTGAAAATGTTAATAGATATAACAAAAAGTACACAAAAGTTTGAAGTCTCAGTTTAATGGCTAGAATCTGTGCCATAGATACTACAAGTAGTGTTATATGTTATAACCCAGACATTTCAGGTAGAAAATTATATAAGAGGTTCCAAAAAGAAGGCCTCTTTGATTTGCTCTTAGGAATGAACTAGAAGCTAGCTTAGTTTCTGCTGCAGATTTGGAGTAATTAGCCCTGATCCGTTCTGCCACAGATTGTCACCTTCTAATATTTTCTGGATCACAAATTTCATGATACAAGGAATGGACCAACTGTACTATTCGAACCTTAATAAACTCCTAAGAGCAAGCAATTCACCACATTTGAAGCAACAAAGCTTTTATCATATTAACTCAGCATGGATGGAAATTTTGCCCTTCTCTTTGTTATTCTATGTCTATACTCCAAAAGGAACTCAAGCTTAGTGCAATTTTCCAGGAATTCAGTAAATTCCCTTGAGTTGATTGTTAGTACATCTTCAAGCTGGACAACTTTAAAACAGAGTCTGACCAACAAACACTAACTGAACTGTTAACCTTTTACAGTTAAGTTATCGTCAAAAAATGACAGGAACTAGGATACATAGATTATTGGAATAAAAAGGTACATAATTTTGTCTTTGCAAACACACTTAGGCCCTGTTTGGAATGAAGGAACTTATAACTTTAGGAACAGGAAAACCAGAGTAATTGAATTGTCGCAAAAGAGTCGTTGGGATGTCACGCAGGAAAAACACAAGAAATCTGGAGTGTAGACACAAAAAGAAGAAAACATGAGGTCTCAAAATTCCTACGGCATAACCCATTCCATAGGTATTTCAAAGGAATCTAAGACGAATATTCCGAATGGTACTAATTCATTTTGCCTATAGGAATTTTATCCTAAAAAATGCTTATGTTTTCCCTTTGTTGCAAACGGGTCTTAGTTCGTCTAATTGACGTGAAAAGAAGGGTGCCCCGTGCATTTGCGGGCTAGCCTTTAGTTGTTTATAGTTCTTTTGAGTTGTTTGTGTTAAATTAGATTGACATTTATAATTATAGAAAATTTGGTAACCGGAATGCACCTTGCAATTTTTATTTGTACCCCTCACGTCTACACTAACATTGATATATCATTTTCAGATGATACGCATGCTGTCCTATCATTTTAAGTGTAAACTTGCTATTTTCAACTGCGATAAATTGCCTTCTGTTTTGCCTTTGTGTAGGTTACATCCAAGAAGTATACCATAGTTGCTGAGAAGGATCATTATAAGTTCAACCGTTTGGAGAACTTCATGGTAACATAGTTATTGATTGAGGGAAAAATAACCTCATTATAAGTTCAACTTTCTATTAAAGTTTTGTCCTAAGTCAACTTTTTAAAGTTTGACCAAGTTTATAAGGGAAAAATATCAACATCTACAGTACCAAATCAATATCAGTACATACAGTTTGAAATATGTGTATTTATTTGGTATTATAGATTACAATATTTTTGCTATAATCTTGGCCAAACTGTAAAAGGTTTGACTTAGGGCAAACTTATATGCCTTATATTTTGGGAAGGAGGGAGTAAGATGTTAAGATCAAATCTCTTAGCTTCCCTTTTATGGCTAATGACTGTCTTTTCCATTAGATTCTACCAAACATGGCAAGTATTGATGATATAAAATCAGTTCGATATGATGTATGTGGCGTTGTCCGAACTGTAACTCCAAATTCCAAAGCAATGGTAATATACTGTTTTTTTTTTGTTTCATTGAGATCACGACAAACACTTTTGCCTCATATTTTGAATGGGATGATAGGTAACTTTAACACATGGGCCTGAAAATGTAAAGCCGCAGAGGAAAATGGTGAGCGAGAATGGAAGGTTTTGCTTTGAGGTATGTGGTTATTTTTTGTTTTCCTGGTGAAACTACATTAAACTTTCACCTAATGCTGTTTAATTCCTTTACTACTTTTTTCATATGAAAATAGAATCATGCACTACGTGTTGCCCTTTCAGCACTTATAACACTATTCATAATTGTTATCTTCCGTGCATATCAATTGAACAAACATTAGGCAAAACAGAATGTCATAGTAAGCCTTTTCTACTATAATGATAATTTTGTGTTCTGCATGTAAATAAGAGTCTTGTTGTTGCATAGAATCTTATAGCTGGAACGGTTGTTTATATCCTTGTGAAATTTGGTCTGATCTTAGCACGAACCAGATCGCGATGTGACCTCCAGCACTGCTTTTATTATTTAAGTTAATTAATGTGAAGTTAAATTATATGGCACAGTTGTTAATTCTTCTTTTTTTTGGCAAATTTGTAGGTTCCTCCTGGCGAATACCGGTTATCTGCGTTACCTGTAGATTCCGAAGGTTTTTCCAGCCTTATGTTTTCACCAGGACATATCGATGTCAATGTCAACAGCCCGTTGCTTGATGTAGAGTTCTCTCAGGTAAACGAGTATTATTTTTACAAATTCTCATGATTTTTTAAATATTATTTAACTTCCATCTAGTTTCATGCATGCTTTGTAGACTGCGATAATATCTGAGTACTAACTTTTTGTAAACAGTCACAAGTCAATGTTCATGGTAAGGTCCTCTGCAAAGAGAACTGCAACCAAAATATTCTGCTCTCACTTGTTAGAATAGCTGGGGGTATCGAACATGAAAAGAAGACAGCCAGTTTGGAGCAAGATGATGCTAATTTTGTGTTCACAAAAGTATTTCCTGGAAAATATCGTCTAGAGGTAAAATCTTGTGTAGCAATAACTGATACTGCATTTTTACTGTTATATCTAAAGTCTTACCAATTTTGTGAATGAACCCTTCTAGGTGAAGCATTTTTCATCTGAGGCCCCTGCAAACGATAATTGGTGCTGGGACCAAAATACCTTGGATGTAGATGTTGGCAATGATGATGTGATAGACATTGTATTTGTACAAAAGGGCTACTGGATAGACCTAGTCTCAACCCATGACACTGGAGCATACATTCATCAACCAGACTCTTCTAAACTTGACTTATTCATTAAGGTCCATTCTTGGGACTCAGTAAATCTACAATATATTTGAACAACAGAACTTTTGGTTAACAAATATCCACCTTTTATCTTGCGCAGAAAGGGCCACAAAGAATTTGCATAGAAACTCCTGGGCAACATGAACTTCATTTAGTTAATCCTTGCATCTCCTTTGGAAGCTCGTCTATTGTGTTTGATACAAGGAATCCAACGGTGAGCTGCTGGCATACATTTTCTTATGTTTATCCAGGTAAATTTCACTTTAACAACCTAATGCTAAATGTATTCCCCCCTTGTTAGCCGGTTCATATCAGTGCAAGGAAGTATCTAGTAAGAGGTGAAATCCATGTGGACATTAGCTCTCCTCTGGAAGAAATTGATCTATCTGAAGATATTGTTGTTGATGCCTTTAAGAGTGATGAGAGTTCCATAGAGAAAATCTCTACTGTAGCTGTACTTGCAAAAACTCATCAAAATGGCATTACTGCCTTTGAGTACTCTACTTGGACTGATCTTGGGGAAGACTTCATTTTTGTCCCTCGTGATTCTAGGTATAATGCTTACCCATAGTTCTTTTAGTGTTGAACCAAAATTATTATATCTATACTGATTTCTAAACAGGCAGAATTTTCTTGTAGAAATTTGTTACTACCTGTAACTCTTGTTTGCCTTTAAGGTCAAAAAAAAAAAAAACTGTTGTTTGCCTTTCTTACTATTCGTATCCCTTGCCTCGGCCAGCAATTATGATTATCCATCTATTGATACAAGATTCACAATTTTTTACAGCACTGGAAGGAAAAAGATACTATTTTATCCATCGCGACAGCAGGTGAGCAATGGTTTATCAAGAAACACTTTCTGTCTTTGAATGGTGAAACCGTGATTGTAATACATTAGTAATATGTAAACTGCAGTTTTCAGTGTCGACAAACGGATGCCAAGATACCGTTCCTTCAATCACTGCTAAAATGGGTCTATACCTTGAAGGATCAGTTTCACCTGCAACTTCTGATGTTGACATCAAGATTCTAGCAGCAGGAAATAGCAAGTTTGCAACGCTGAAGAAAGGTGATATAGCAGCAGAGACAAAGACAAATTCTAAGGGATCATTCGTTGCAGGTCCCTTGTATGATGATATAGGATATGAAGTTGAAGCTTCAAAGGTTTATATTATTATCTGCAAGTTCTCGCTATAGACTTATATGCTGCAATTGCGTAGGGTACTACCGTGCATTGGCATGATTTCTCGCTTTTCTCCTTTTGTTTTTGCCAGTGATACAAACTGCTTTACCACTACTCTTTTTTCAAATGAGAAAGCCCCCATGGCAAGTGAGGTCTATGTGGAACACCTTATTATTTTAATTTACCTTTCCACTAAGAAGACTAGTTATTGCATATTATCGTAAACTGCTAGTCAGTAATCGTTCCACTCTTATTCAAATTTTAATAATGCACTGTTGTATTCATTGTGCAATGGTGTTTCTTTGCGGCCAGTGGCGAAGCTACATGTAGTTTTTTTTTGGGTCAAGTGACATCATAGATTTGGCAAAACCCTCTTGCATTTTTTAATTCTATATAATAGTCTATAGATTTTTAAGATATTGTGATACATTGACATCACAGCTATCAGTTCCTAGCACCGCCAGTTTTTGGTCTGGTAATGGTATACATGAGTTACGTATTAACAATAACTGGGAAATGAACATTTAAATCAGCAATGACCAAACATCATGCTTCTTGAATATCCTACCTGATATCATTTTCAAATTTTCTGCAGGCTGGTTATCATCTCAAGCGAACTGGTCCATACAGCTTTGCTTGTCAGAAACTTGGTCAAATAGTAGCCCGTATTTATGGTGAAAGAGATACGGAGATGTTACCGTCAGTATTGTTATCCTTGAGTGGCGAAGGAGGCTACAGAAATAACTCAGTTAGTGGTTCTGGTGGAACATTCAGCTTTGACAACTTATTTCCTGGAAGTTTCTATCTACGTCCTCTTCTTAAGGTATGATGTTATTCATACTCAGTGCTAGTTTGTACCGCATCACACCTATTATGAATAAGCTAAATTCTTGAAACTAGATGTTAATATTGAATATGTTAATATTGAATAGTTGAATTAATTAAATCAGTGGGTTGTTCAGATGTTAAGACGATGTCACATTCTGTAAACTCCTATTTGTAGTTTTCATTTACTTGTACATAACATTGAGTGATGTGTTACCTCAGAATGAACTGCTTCCTGTCTACTAGCTTGTTCATTGAGTTTTTATAGCCTTCATCTGACACAATAGTTGATGAGGGGGTGATATCCCCTCAAGGCCTCGACTGAACTAACTTCTCAAAATTTCTTAAATAAGAATATCAAATAATATGGAGAGAGTTTTTATACTTGTAGCTTAATGCGCTGAGGATACAAAAGACACTTTGCAAAGAAAAGTAAATAAAAATTTAAAACCAGTGACTGTTGTGGATTTATCGTTTCTTGGTTCTTTCTGATTTATGCAGACCTTTTCACCAGATATGCTTGCGCACTTCACAATTCACACTTGAATTGTTTTTGAGATTCTTTTGAAAGCCAGAGTGTCCATAGAAAGATGCTGTTGGCGCACTCTGCCAACTATATATGCCATCTAGCCATCTAGGCTACATAATACAACTTAAATTGTGGCATTATATTCATGTTTATTGGTTGGAGAGCCCTTAATTGTTTGGTGGTTCTGCTGTAGGAATATAAATTTACTCCATCAGCTGTTGCTATTGATCTCAATTCTGGGGAGTCGAGAGAGGTTGAGTTCCGTGCAACCCGTGTTGCCTACAGGTTTGTTGTTTTTTACATATTAAATTTGATATGCATGTTTTGATTTGCTCCTATCTCCTGCTATCTATAGACAGAAACCATCTTACAACAACAACAACAAAGTCTTTCATTCCCAAACAAGTTGGGTTAGGCTACAGTTGAAACCCATAAGATCTTGAAACTAAGTCAAGAAACCATCTTACAGATTGCAGAAAATTCATGGCCATAGATTTCTTCTGGAATCCATCATTTGAGTATTAGTTAGGGAAGACTATTAGTTATGAACCGTACTGATGCATGCACGGGCCAGTTCTGGCTGTGCAATGCTGAGGAGAGAATCTGTTAGATTTGAGCTATAAAGTATAATTATGTGACATCAAGTTTTCCTTTACTCATACTGTACCAAGGGAACTCCATGGTCAAGCTCAGCTTTTCATACTGCTGCTGGGTATTGACCTTTTATTTTGAGGTGGTTGGTGGAAGGACATCGTGTTAAAACAACTGAGTGAAATAAATGATTTGATTGCTCCTGTTTTAGCTATACGCACACAAAATGCCATGAATGAACTAATATTAACGTTATTCTGCGAAATTTGACTTCTATACTCGCTAATGGGCATATACTGTCACTGTATGAGTGCTGAAGTGGACGGGTGAACCTAGCACTAACGCTCACGAGAATGTTTTCTAAAATGATTCCCACATAGATGTGCTTGTGAAGTTCTAAATCGATCAATTATAACGGTGCTCCTAGCTTGTGTAATGAGGGTATTTCAGTTCAAAGATATGTTCTATTAGTTCTGAATTAACCTATTACAACAGCTCTTGCAGCATGCTTGACTAAACCAATCTTATGGTACTAACTCATCCAGCATTTCAACGCAGTGCCATGGGTTCTGTAACACTGTTAACTGGCCAACCAAAGCAAGGTGTCTTTATTGAAGCTAGATCTGAATCAAGAGGTTATTATGAGGAAGCTACCACGGATAATTTTGGAAGGTTTCGTCTTAGAGGACTTGTGCCTGGCTCAACTTACTCAGTAAGAGTAGCTGCAAAAGATGATATCGGGTTGGCAGCAGTTGAGCGTGCTTCACCAGAATTTGTATCGGTTGATGTAAGTAATTGTGGATCTCCTTTGCATGCAACATTTGCATACCGCATCTCATCACCGTTCAAGACTGTCAATGACAAAGACACTTCTCTTATTTTTTTTAATCAGGTCGGTCAGGAGGACATCTCTGGTATTGGTTTTGTGGTTTTTGAACAGCCAGAAGCAACAATTTTGAGTGGTCATGTGGAAGGAGACGGCATTGACATGTTGCAGCCACATTTATCTGTTGAAATTAGATCAGCGGTCGACCCTTCTAGAATAGAAGCTGTAGTTCCTGTCCCTCTTTCCTACTACTTTGAAGTACGAAATTTGCCCAAAGGCAAGCATCTTGTTCAGCTTCGGTCTGGCCTTCCATCCCATACACATATATTTGAGTCGGAGTTGGTTGAAGTTGACCTGGAAAAGCAACCTCAGATTCATGTTGGGCCTGTGAAATATAAAACTGAAGAACGCCATCACAAGCAGGTAACGTCTTTCACACACTTGCATCAGCATTGCAAACACAATGCCGTAGTCTTCAATTTTTTTTTGCCGAACTGGTGAATTTGAGGTAAGAATCGACGAAATGGGCTGTTTGAAACCATTTTATTGAGAGATGTCTGTACCACAAATAAAGTTTCCTTTTTTGCGGGGAGGGTTATTATCTGATCAAAACCAATATATCTTTGTATACTGTACAATTGTACATTGCATTACCAAATTTGTTGAAGGTTCCAACACCTTTCATCTATCTGAAGTTTCAACATGTTCTAAGTTGTTATTTGTTGCAGGAACTGACCCCAGCACCAGTGTTTCCTCTTATTGTTGGAGTTTCTGTTGTTGCACTCGTGATCAGTATGCCAAGGTTTGTTGCTATATCACGCCAGTCTTTTTTATGTAAATTTAAGTAATTATGATTGTAAGAACTGTTTTACATATGATATAATGATGCTAGGTTGAAGGACTTGTACCAAAGCGCTGTAGGGATGACTTCCTTAAGTTCAGGAAGTGCGCCAAGCAGAAAGGAACCACGGAAGACAATATTGAGAAAGAGAGCGTGAAACACATATGCTTCAAATTAGGTGTTGCAAAGTTGATTCAACACGTCAGGATTAGAAAGTAGCTGTTTCTTTTCTTTTCGGGGGGTAATTTTGCAGATGAGATGAAAGAACCTAGCAGTTGATATTTGGTCCCATTGTTGGGAATGTTGTATGATGGCTGTACTATGTACAGCTTGCAAGAGCCGGATAAAGCTTTTGAGAGCCTGGACTTCAATTTCGGTTCGCAACAGAGCCAACCTGTAGTAACGTTGACAGTCCTAGAAAAATAACTTACATGCTAGTTGTCGTTTTGGTGCCATGACATTGAAGAACAAACACCTGTATGGCTAGCAGTCTTAGAATAATGTATTCATACTTCAAGCTAGACAAACGAGCAGTCTATGTTTGTCTTTTAACCTTGTTGTTTGGAAATCGAAACTACACCTTGAACCGATACCTTTTGTACATTCATGTTAATCCAGTATTCATACTTCAATCTAGACAAACGAGCATTGCAATGTACAATAATCTTTCCTCGTTGTAGGATTATATTTTGACATAAAAGAAAACATTAGCTCAAGAAAGGGAAGACAGCACTAAAGTGGCTGGAAGAGACGGTCGAGATTGGGAATGGATTGTTACATCGAGAAGATAAACATTCTACCGGAGAGGTTGAGAACTGGAAATTGAGCACTCATATCGTCTCAGCACATGCTTTAGCTAACTAAGTAATACTGCTCCTGCGGTTTGGCTCGACATGCATTATGTAGCATGTGACATATGTACCCCGTGATATATAAGTGCCCTAAATCGATATGACTTCCGTATGAGCTTCGATTCTTGAAGGCCATGGGTCCAATTGTAGAGAGGTGGTGGTATGCTTCCTACTGGCAGCTTCCTCGTTCAACTCCCTGCCATCCTGGAGTTGTTCGGTTGGTTGCCTTTTTTTGTGTGGCAAATCCTATATATCATGAATTCAATGATTCAAGGGCCTGGGGAGGAAACTTCGGAAAGAAAGCCTACTGGTTGGTCTGATTGTCCCCGGCAGTGCCCGGGCGGGCCTCGGTTCAATCTTGCCGATTCTACCTAGACATGGCTCAAAACGAAGGGGCCAAGTGTTCTTAAAACAAAACTCTCATTGCACACTTCGGAGCACGGTCTTCTGTTAGGTCCTTTACGGACGACGAAAGCACGGCACGAGACGGTCTTGCCGCCTGAATGTTTTCGCGATGGGTCGACCCATTTAGCGGTTTTTCTATTTTCTGTTGTTTCTTCTTTTTTTTCCTCTGTTTTGTTTTCCTTTTCTATTTTCTGTTATGTATTTTTTCCTTTTTCTTATTTAAAAAATGTTCAGTGTTGAAAATTGTTCAAATTCAAAAAAATATCCAGATTTCAATTTTTTGGTTCAATTAAGTGCTCAAGTTTGAAAAAAGTTCATAAGGTCCAGATTAGAAAATTGTTCAAAATTAAAAAATGTTCAGAATTGAAAATGACAGATTAAAATGTTCAGATTTTAAAAATAATTCATATTTGAAAAATATTCGGATTTTGAAAAGATTCCAATTTTAAAATTTAAAATGCCTACAATACCTTTTTATTGGGCCACATTTTGAGCGGCCCATGAAGAGCGAGTAGCGCTGCCGCTGGGCGATGTATAGTCCGTAAAAAGTTGGGGGTCTTTCGGATGGAAACTAGGCGAAAACATAATATTGAACTCCTATTCAAGTGCAAATACTGGTAGATTTTTTCCCGAACCGACTAACATGGCAGTTTGATGATGAAAGCAGTGCCCGCGCGGGTCACTATACTAGTTATGTCATAAACACTTTAGGAATTGGTCTCTTAAATTCTATGGCAATGTGATAGTAGGGACTTCGCAATGCATGGTGTCTAACTCTATAGGCAACAACGACGCAACAGCATACGGAGTATTATCCACCTTTGGGCCTCCTTTATTTCTCATAAATGTGTATATGAAAGGCTGCTATGTACTCCTGCGAAGTACATCATCAGGCTACGCATTCACCTTTTCATTGCCTTATTGGTCAGCTATGTTGCGTCCTGCACTTGTGAGTCTCAACAAAAAATATCTGCATCGATTTCATGCCAAGGAGCAGTGTACGTTGAACAAGAGCATCAAACAGTTGCACGTGATAGAAGAGTCGGTCGTCACATCGGCAGAGTCTCCGAAAGCTGCCACCTTGGCGGCAGGCACACAAAGACCGCAGCCCTCTCCCAGACCAGCCTCGGTTTCTCCACCAAAATAAAAGCACCATGCCCAAGCCCAACTAACCTCCTCCGGAACAAATGGTGCCATGACTTGTGGACCCCATTGGTAGGTCCCACGCGGAGGCAGCCAGAAGGCCTACCATTTAAGAAATCCGAACCAGGGGCCGGGTGTATTTTCTTGCCAAATCTGGCAAGAGAAACTAAACACATGAACAATTGAAAATTATTTTCAAATCTGACCGGACGCTAAAAAGGTTAGAGATGAACTTGTGCAGTTCAACGCCATCCACCTTTGAGGATGAACATCTGTTTCGATTCTCTTTTGATGCCGAACGCTTGTTTCGATTTTGTAATTTTAAAACGGAAGTCGGCTTTAGATACGATGAAACTGGCATGTATAAGTTTGGCTCCATTTTCTTTCACGCCGATTTCATGAGTCCGATTGGGAAATAGTTTTCAGTAGGAGCCACACATGTGTTTAGTTTGTCAAAAGTGTCATATTGGGCAAAAAAAAATATGGGTTGGGTTCGGTCCATGTTGGTATCTTTTTTCCTAAATATTAAGCTAACCTTTAACCACATATGACCCTTCGCCTAAAATCTAGATCTGAAAATTTCAGAAAACACACACTTTGGTTTATCCTAGTCCGGAAAATGCAAAAAAAAATCTAAATTATTTAAGCCATTTGATATGGCGTTTTCAGTCTAAAAGGCTCTGAAAATTTTAGAGTACGCCATATCAGTTGAAAATTTACGTAATGACACAAAGTCTATGGACCACAATCTAATATGGCACGGTCCAACATGTACACCGGTAACAACAGTGGCGGACCCAAAAATAATTCAAAGCCTGGGTAAATAGTGAAATTAAACCATAATAGCACTAATTTTAATCAAGCTTGCTATTGAATTAAGCTGTGTCGGCCGGCCGGAAGCCCGGGCAAGCGCCCGGGCATAGGGGCGGCTGGATCCGCCAGGGGCGGCTGGATCCGCCACTGGGTAACAAGGTCTGAGCATTCCTTGTTTGCATTGCAGTTGACTCCTTAGAGCATCTCCACCGGCAGCCTCCAAATGCGTGTCCGACACCCCATAATTGAAGCCTAATTTGGGGGTGTCGGACATGTGTCCGGCCAATTTGGGCGTGCCGTCCATAGTGGTGCACTCCAAAGGCCAACTCCAAAAAAAATTCATCTAACCACATCGGCGGTTGTTTTTGCGTTTCAATACGAATCAAAGATAGAAAACGTATGAACTATTACAACACAAGTTCAAATTCGAATGCAAATTTTAAATATGAATTCAAGCTTAAAACATGACATATCAAACCACCGCCGGCTGAGTCGCTTTGATAGCCCACAGGTGCGTCACAAGGTCATCGTGCAGCTGCTGATGCATTGTTCCATCACGGATTTCCCGATGCATGGCAAGAAATTCTGCATACTGCGTCGGCACGCCCGGCTGTGGATGGGCCATAGGCCCCTGGAAATCATACACATCGCTGAGTAGTTGCCTCCTCGTATCACGCTCGCTCTCAATGATCATGTTGTGCATGATAACACAAGCACTAATGATCTCACACATTTCATCTAGCGACCATGAAAGAAAAGGGTAGCGTACGATGGCAAACCTGGCCTGGAGCACTCCAAATGCCCGCTCCACATCTTTGAGAACATATTCTTGCTTCTTTGCAAAATGGAAATCTGCCTCGCCGATAGGGTTGCGGATAGTCTTCACAAATGTTGACCAAATGGGATAGATGCCGTCAGCAAGGTAGTACCCTTGGTGTACTCATGGCCATTGATCACATAGTTGCATGGTGGAGCTAGGCCTTCACAAAGTTTCTTAAACACCGGGGAGCGTTGAAGCACATTGATGTCATTGGCGGCACCGGCGGTGCCGAAAAACGCATGCCAGATCCAAAGATCATAGTCTGCCACGGCCTCAAGTATGACACTGCACTTTCCGTGATGTCCTGACTTATACATCCCTTGCCAAGCGAATGTGCAGTTTTTCCCGTTCGAATGCATGCAATCGATGCTTCCAAGCATCCCTGGAAATCCTCTTGCTTGGCCTTGTGCCAAGAGACGAGCCATGTCTGCCTCATTCGGTGTTCTCAGATATTTTTCTCCAAACACTTTCACAACTGCCCTACAAAATCTGTAGGTGGCTTCAACGGCGGTGGACTCAGACATACGGAGATGGTCATTCAACGCATCGGCGGGAAGTCCGTAAGCAAGGCACCGTATGGCCGCTATGCATTTCTGAAGAGATGAAAACCCAAGGAGGCCGGTGCAGTCTCTCTTCAGCTCAAAGTAGTCGTCGTATTCCTGAACGCCATGCACGATCTTCCTGAACACGTCCCTGCTCATCCTAAAGCGCCGGCGAAATTCATGAGGAAAGTTCACCGGATTCTGGGCAAACTTGTCGGCGTACAAGAGCATGTGCGCAGTTGCTATGTGACGTTCCTTGTTGGCCCTCCGCCCCTTCGCTAATCCTCCAAATTTTGGCGCCGCGTCTGCCTCAACTGTGGCATCTAGAAGTGCGGCCATGACCATCTCATTCTCCTCGTCGTCGGCCGCAAGGGCAGCATCCTCTGCCATCATTTGGAAAAACATGATCTCACCGTCACTGTCCATAGCCTATTGGATGAAACAAAGCAATGAAACAAGGCCACAAATGACCAATCAATAAAATCAGCCAATCAACCATTGGTCAAACAGGTTGCGTGCGGGGCGGGAGGGAAGAAGAGGTGTACCCAGGCTGAATTAGCCGCGCTGGCGCTAGACGAGGTCAGAGACTGGCGGGGAGCGGCGAAATGGAGGCCCGCGTGAGCGCTGCGGCTTGGGCCCCGAGGTGCGAATCAAGCTGGCGGCAATGAGAGTGGCGGCGATGGTGTGAATCGACGGCGAGAGGAAAAAGAAAGAGGGTGGGGGAGCGAATGAATCAGGTCACGCCGGCGTTGTGTATATGACGGGCGGGCCACCCCTGTCGGAGGGCATGTCCGCCCTTTCGGGGGTGCCGGACACGATTTTGCTTTGGCCGACCCTTTGGGGGGTGCCACTGATGGCGTGTTTTGGCGTCCGGACCCCCAATGGGCCTTTGGAGGTCATTTGGAGGGTGTCGGTGGAGATTCTCTCTTGAGTGACGCATAGAGGTCCTTCCACTGTTGTTGATCTTTGAGTACTTTGTAGCAATAGGTGAAGGTAAAGGCTTTCCCATGTTGACCCTTGAAGGTTTCCAATGCTTGCAAGACCTATGGGAGCACAATACATTCAAATGCATAGGAGGCAATGTGAAGGAGGGAAGAAGACATACAAATTCCTTGACGCTAATGCCACTAGTTGGAAAGGCATCAACATGTTCATGGGAGCCACAAAATTTGCTAACCACCGCTTGGATATACCCCCACCGCTTTTGATTGACACTTCGGTCCGGTCACTCACCATTTGATAGGACGGAAGCATCTTCCTTTCAATGTAGTGTTTGTAGGACCTCAACCAATAAGCGCTCCCTCTTTGCTCGGCCCCGACGATTTGATCTATTCCAACCTCGATTCATGACTCGCGAATGAGCTCATCCTCCTTCTGGGTGAATACGGCGTCCATCTGGCTAATATTCCTCTTTCGTGCCCGGGCTTGGGTCTCGAGCTCATCGAGAAAAACTGGCTCGGCCTCGATGTTAATCACATCTGGGCCGGTCACCGAAACTTCATCGTCCCCCCTGGCCATAGTTGTCCTGGGCGTATTCGTACTGGACATTGTCCCTAATCATGTCCTGGAGGAACCCCTCCCTTCTGGTTCCTTGTAGTACACATCCTCCGCCAGTGTCGGGCATGGAATTTGGCCGAAAAGGCTGCAGACTAGGGTGAGAACGGGCGAGGCAGCTGCACGCGTGGCCGACGTCGGCGGCGCGTGTAATTAGCCAGTCATAGGCACAACGCTGAGATCAAGGGGAGGCGCCTTGGGAGCGGCGACGTTGAATTGACGACTTCCGGTGAGAACATCGGTGGCACACTTCGGGGAGGTAGCTGTGCGCAGGCGATGGTGATGGTGTCATCAACATGGAGCCCTTCGACTTGGGCGGGCGGACCACAGAGGCGTTCGAGATGGCCGTCGCGGTTGGGGCCACGGCTGCGGGCGGTGCCATGCCTAGCATGAGGAGGGTGACGTGTGTCGCTTTGCCAACGATGGGCTCACTGTCATCGAGCTTGCCCTTTTCCTTGGCCTGGACGGTGGTGGCTTGTTCGGTGGCACCCACCCTCTTCCTCCGGGTGCCTCGCTTCAAGGTCTTGTTGGCCCTCTGTATCCAGGGTGAGCTCTTTCTTTGGCTTCACGTGGGGATCGACCGCGATATCCACGACCGTGGGCTGGTC
The DNA here is from genome assembly GCA_947311845.1 of Poa pratensis. NCBI lineage: Eukaryota > Viridiplantae > Streptophyta > Magnoliopsida > Poales > Poaceae > Poa > Poa pratensis. The sequence goes on from CAMZMU010000103.1 coordinate 3,582,809, forward strand.
GGCCGCATCTCCAGTAGGGTCGGCGGCGGCGGCTGTTGCCGCGGCCATGGCTAGGGTAGGGGCTGGAGCTTGGTTTGGGAGAGAAAATGCCGGAGTTGGGATTGGGCCGCTGGTTGGAGGGCCAGGGGCAGATAAGGGGAGGACAAAAGTGATGTCCGCGTGATGTGGGGGTACCACGGCAAATCCCATGGTTCGGTACCTAGGGTTGAGATTAGGGGGAGAGATTTGGTAGCGCTGGTAGTATCGTCGGCTGACAAGTAAGGATTTACCCAGGTTCAGGCCCCCGGAGGGTAACACCCTACTTCCTGCTTGTCTGGTTATTGATGTATGAGGTGTACAATGGAGCTACAATGGCGTCCCGGCGAGATGTCAATCTCGCTAGGGTTTTGGTGGATCTAGTATTGCGTGACCTAGATCGACGACCCTCCCAGCCTTTATATAAGAGGCTGGGTCTCGGGAGTTCGCATCCGATCAGGTTTACAGGTAAGGTAGGTCTCTACCGACCTAAGCTCCGCTTTCCTTGGAGCATACTTTGCCTTCTTGGGCCCCCTTTGCGGGCCTTAGCCGTGGTTTACTGGCAGGCTTGCTGCTGGGCCTTAGCTTATACGTGCACCAGGTATCATCATGGTGGGGGCACCCGAAGGGTAGGCCCACAATAGTAGCCACCAAATGCTTGGTCGACTCGAAGATTCGGGCAGGGACTCCTCCGTGAGTGCACATCGTAATTTGCTTGCTTTGCCATGAATCTTTTATGTCGGTAATGCATCGACCAGTTCTTTGCTCATTTCGTTACGTATCTTTGAGTCGAGATTGTATCGATTGTGCTTGTAGAGTCGGTAATACGTCGACTGATGCTTTGTGTATATTTTGCTGTCCGTCTGACAGGTCTCAGGGATGGTGGCATAGTAGGCCTGGTACACTCAACGGATCGGGACCAGTTAACTGCGCTTGCTTACTAGCCTACTTCAAGTTTGAGTCCCCGGACTCGAACCCGGAAAGGGATGGTCAGGTTCGACTCTGGCCGCGGAGGTCTTACAGAGTCGACCTGCAGCATGATTTTGCGGGTACCCAACGCGTCCGTCAGGATTTTCTTCATGTCTGTTGACATGGAAAGTTTCAGGGCAAACGCAGTATGTGCGGGCCTCGGCCGGCTCGACGGATCGGCGGGTCTTACCTTTGCACCATGTGTGCAGCATCCGAGGGTTATATGCGGCGGACGCAACTCGGGAGATTATGACTGTGGTTGTGCCTTATGCATGGAGCTAAGTAGCCGAGTCGAGTAAGCTTCGACTGCGTAATTTGTAACTTGATGTTCTTGACTGTATTTTATCGGGTGCGCGACAGCGCTCCCGATGGGAGTAGCTCTCGAGATTGTGCTTAATTGCTTGCAGTTGAGGATAATCTCAAAGCTTTGTTCCTTTAGAGAAGTCGACAATTTTTTTGATACGCTCCCGATGGGAGTTATTTCCTCAGAGCCGACTAGGGACTCGAGTGCCTTTTGCTTTCGACTGAGTGCCTCGGATTTGGGACTCGAGTAATTTTTGCTGCAGCGTTGAAGCTGATGTCATGGATGACGATCTTTGCTCGATGGTGTGTTCCACCGTGACGGATGGGACATGGCTCTGTGGTCCTTCTTGTCAGTGTTGACCAGCGGCGGTGCCGCTTCAGTTTGATTTGACCACACGGGCGTGAAATTTTCGGGGCGTAATGATGGTCCCCTCGTTTCCCGTGCGTAGTGGGCGGCGTGGCCTGCGACGGTTGCATTCCGGGGCCGCCACATGTATGGTTGGATTTGCGTCGGTTGCCGTTGATGCAGATTGCACGGTTGTGATGAACGGCGGCCGCCATATAAAAATGGAGACATACCACGGCCAGAGGGATACTTCCTCATTCTCGCTGCATGCCATTTCTCTTCTTCCTTGCGCTTCCGCCATTGCTATTTCATCCAAGCTCTAGCCGTGCGCTCGCCGCCGCTCACCACCATGAAGAAGGGGCTAACAAAAAGGGGAGGACCGTGGCGAGCTCGTCCACCGCCGGCGCTGCGGCTACGGATGCGCTGAAGAAGATCCCCGACGACTGGGTGAAATCCTCCGTCCGAGAGCATCATCTGGATGGCTTTCGCGGGAGGGATTGCTGCCGCCGGCGGACCAGCTGGCAATGCGCGCGCCCGGGGATGAGGTAATGCCTCAACCTAGGCCCGGTGAGCGTGTGTGCTTTGCGGATTTTCTGAGCAAGGGTTTCTCCTTCCCTGTTCATGATTTTCTCTGCGGTTTGATGTATGTGTATGGGGTGCAAATTCATGATTTCACCCCAAACGGAATTCTGCATATTTCTTACTTCATCTTTCTCTACGAGTGCTTCCTAGGTGTGCATCCGCATTGGGCCCTATGGAAGCGCATCTTCAACGTGAAGAGGAACGCTGGTGTTGGCGTCATGTACCCCGTTGGCGGGTTCAGGATTCAGACTCGAGGCGACACCTCGTACTTCAAGCTGAAGCCAGTCGACTCTGCCCAAGGCTAGCTAAAAAAAGGGTTCTACGTCAGCACCTCCCAGCAGGGCCTCCCCAACTTCGTGGCGAATGCACCCCTGAAGAAGTCGACGACTTGGGGGCATGAGCTGTCCGCCGCTGAAACCTCGGCTGTGGAGCCAATGCTGAAGAGAGTGGCTGAACTGCTGAAGACGGCGGGTCAAGAGGTCAGTGGCGTCCATCTTATCGCCACATTTGTAAGGAGATGCGTGCAGCCATTGCGTGTCCGGGCGCACCCGATGTGGGACTATCAGGGCGCCCACGACCCGACTCGACTGCCTGCCGAAGAGAGGTCTAAGCGGGAGGTCGAAACTCGGGTACGGTCTTTGACTTGTATCAAGGCTACTGACCCATGTGACGTCGACTCGCCTGTCAAGCCCTTTGGAGTTGATAATCCTCTGCCGGAGGTGAGATTTGAGCTTCTTTTTTGTTAGTGGTTCTACTGCTTGTTGCTTATTCTTCTGTGCGTGCAGGGTCATATTCCGACGAGGTACTTGCCTCCCCTCCCGAGAATGGGAAAACTGCGGAGGTGGAGATTCCTGAGGTAGATCCGGACAATGATCCCTCTCTGGCTTCCGCGAACACCCCGACTGACGAGGAAGCGGGGGAGCTTGAGTAGGAGACAGACGAGCAACCGCTCAAATGACGCCGTCGAATCGAGACGGATTTGACTGTTGGCTCGCCGTCCAAGACAATGGCGGGTGAGGACGATGATGACTCGGGTTCTTTGTCGCCTTCCCCCAAGGAACCGATGCAGATGACTCCGTTGCGCATGGCCCCGCCTGTCGGGTGTGACGATGCGCCGGAGTTTGGCGCGCATCTGAACCTTTTTGACCTTGTCAGCGAGGACGAGGAAAGGTAAACACTCGCCGTCTGTTAGACTTATCTGTTTTTCCACTTAGATGCATGTGTCACTGAGTCTTTTGTTTAGCAGTCTGGTACCCGATGCCAATATGCCTTCGACTGCGGCTTCTGAAAAGGTTGGCGCCCATATCGGAACTGATGCGCAGTCGGCTGTCCCGGAGGTGACCCCTACGACCACTGCCGCTGAATTGGTTCGGGTGGAGCCACAACCAGTCACTGCAGCCTCCGCACCACCCAATCCTCAAGGAGGTGTTCCTTCTTCAAGTGTTGCGCCACCGGTGCACTATGACCACATAAGTCTTTTGATTCATCGTGTTTTATCGGGTGCGCGACAGCGCTCCCGATGGGAGTAGCCCTCGAGGCTATGTGCAACTAGTGATAGTTGGGCATAGGCTCAAATACATGTCTAGTCTTCTGTTTTCTGAGGTTTATCTTTTTCTGCAGCCTTTTCTCCGCACCCTGATGGAATCGGGTGCCTCATATGTGCAAATGGAGCAGGAACGCGACCAACTGCGGTCCAGAATGGAGCAGTCAGAGCGTAAGCCTCTCCTTCTCTTTTTCTTTCCTTGTGTTCTTCACACCTTGTTGAAATTGATTTCCGCCTTTGATCACAGGCGAACAAAAAGCTATCTTGACCCACGTGCAGGAGCTTGAAAAGGAGCTCGAAACTCAGCTCGCCGAGACTGAGCAGAAGCTGAAAGAGGCGAAGGGCCGTGAGGATGCCCTTGTTATGCACGAGAAGCTGTAGGCGGAGCGACTCCACGCGCTAGCCGACGTTGTAGGAGGTAACGTTTGTTGTGATTGCTTGTGTTGATCGGGTGATAACAGATTCTGAGTTGTTTTCTGAACGTTTTCTGCTTCAACAGGAGCCATTGGCATTGCACCTGCTGCCGATGCGGATGAGGGCTCCCTTGAAGACGCGGTTGGCGCATTTGATCGCATATGCGCCCAGGTGAAGCACTCACTTGGCAAATCTGCGGGTGCCCTCTCCGCGCTGCACAAGAGCGTCTTCCCCAAAGGCACGCCACCCACTACTGTTGAAGCCTTGGCTGAAGTTTTCAGCCCTGGGTCGTCGACTCTGGCGGACTACACCCGCACCCAAACGGTATGTGGCTCGGAGTCCGCCTTCCTGCTGATGCTGGGTCATGGGATTGCTGGTGACTTCGAGAAGGTTGTATCTGACTTTCCGAGGAAGCCCGATGGGAAGAACGTTCCTCTGGGTCCTTTTAGAGAGCGAGCGACGCAGCTAGCAAAAGATATGGTAGCTATGATGGAAAGGCGCGCTGCCACTCTCGCCGCCGAGCGTGCTGCTCGTGTAGTTAGGTCTAGGTCTGAGTCGACGACATAGTTTGTATGGTGACTTCTTTTGCTTATGTTTCTTTGTAAAGGATGTGCTTTTGGACCCGCTGAATATGAACTTGCTTGTGTACTGTCACTCCTTTGTTTTACAGGGGCGTTGTCCATGTATACAGCCCCCGAGTGTATGGATTCGAGACTGCAATTGATACTAGGTTGGTCCTTAATTCCTGGTTTGCTTATGTACAGCCTGGGGCACCTGCGGCATCGGCTGGCTCTTCTTCTGGGGATGTCGACTGTGACACTGCCGCACTTTGAGCACGGCTCGAACAGGTTGAACAGGAGTTGAAGATCACCCAGAGTGCCCTGGACAAAATGAGATCGAAGCAGCCACAAGCCGTGGAGCGGGAGAATTATTTGCTCGCGGAGCTGAACAAGGTGAACCTGCAGCTGGAATGTAAGTGCACTCGAACGACCTTCGACTCTTTTTTCTGTTCATGTGTTATCTGATGGATCCTTGTGATTACGCACGTGCCTGCCTAGACGAACAAGCGGAGGCAACACGATTGCGCGATCATTTAGACGGTATTGCTAGCGGCCCACAGTCTTCTACTCATGTCTTCTGGTCTGATAGGGCAAGGGGTCGCGTGCTAGCGACCCTTCAAGATCGTGCCTGGCGCGCAGGTATCCTGATGGAAGTCTGCAGGGCAGCTTTGGCTCGAGTGCACCGGGCCTTGTTCCCGCTGAACGAGCAGCCACAAGGTCTTGCGGCGCTGATGAAGAGGTTTCATGATGGCAGGGCGATCAAGAAGTTTGTTCGAGATCAACTTGTTGGCGGAGCCACCGTGGCGCTTGCCTTTGTGCGAGTCCATCGTCCCCACCTTGACTTGGATAAAATTGCCAAGGGCCTGCCACCATTGCCTGGTGGTGGTGTTGTGCCAATGGAAGAGCATTACCAGGCGACTGCTGGTCCGACGAGCAGCATCATTGCTCAAGTTGAAAGAGAGACAAAGCTCCTTGTAGAACCAAAGGAAGAAACAGTAGGTTAGTTTGAATACTTGACTTGGCGCAGTTGTGCGCGAGTGTTTGTAAAGTAATATGCATAGTCATTTGCTGCGTTTCGGCAGTTTGTATGTGTGTATGCTTGTTTGAGCCAATTTTGAATAATAGTGATGTATATGCGGGGCTCAGCCCCCGAATGTGAAGTTATGATTTTTGCGTTGAGGACGAGTTTTTGGATCCTGTCGGATGCAGCCCCCGAGTGTTCGGGTGCGGCCAATGATTATGAAGTTTTGAACATGTACGGCGCAGCCCCCGAGTGTTCGGGTGCGGCCAAGGTTGATGAATTTGTTGAACCTGTGCAGCGCAGCCCCCGAGTGTTCGGGTGAGGCCAAGGTTGATGAATTTGTTGAACCTGTGCGGCGCAGCCCCCGAGTGTTCGGGTGCAGCCAAGGTTGATGAATTTGTTGAACCTATGCGGCGTAGCCCCCGAGTGTTCGGGTGCGGCCAAGGTGTTATGGATGAATCGACTCCAAAAAATAGAGGAACATTGCTTGTATTCCAACTTCTGTATATTAAGCTAGCAGACCGCCTCATTAAAAACCTTCCAGTCCCCTTAGGTACCCTGGTAAGGAAAGAGCGCGTCTAAAACCTGCTGCTTTTTAGCGTTAAGTACTATTACAGTGATGGCTGAGGAGCCTAAGCATAGAAACGGTGCAGGTGTGCGGCATTCCAGGGGTTGTGGGAGAGTTCTCCCGTCTTCGCGTGCTTCAGGCGGTATGCGCCGCCGTCGATGACTTCCGTGATGATGAAGGGTCCCTCCCAGGGAGAGGCGAGCTTGTGCACCTTCTTCTGCTTGAGGCGAAGTACTAGGTCTCCGACGTCGAAGGACCTGGTTCGCAGCCGACGGCTTTGATAGTTGCGGAGGTTCTGCTGGTAGACAGCTGTGCGAGCGAGAGCGATGTCGCATGCTTCGTCCAACGTGTTGACGCTGTCTTCGAGTACATCCTCCGCTTCTTCTTCTTCTTCTTCGTAAGCGACAACTCTGGGTGCGTCGAACTGCAGGTCAAAGGTCAAGAATGCTTCTGCGCCGTACACCATGAAGAACGGCGTGTATTGTGTCGACCTGTTTGGAGTAGTTCGCAGGCTCCAGAGGACGGATGGTAGTTCTTCCACCCAGGCTCCGGCATGTCGTTTGAGTGGCACCAGTAGCCGCTTCTTGAGCCCGCTGCACACAAGTTCATTGGCATTTTCCACCTGACCGTTGGATTGCGGGTGTGTTACAGACGCGTGGTTGATCTTAATACCTTGGTCCTTGCAGAAGTCCCGGAACTCTTCAGCCGTGAAGTTTGTGCCGTTGTCGGTGATGATGCTATGAGGGACCCCGAAGCGGTGGATGATTGACTTAATGAAGTTCACCGCTGTCGTGGCAGTCGAATTTGTGATGGGGACCGCTTCGATCCACTTGGTGAATTTGTCGACCGCCACCAAGAGGTGGGTGTGTCCTCCACACGAGGATTTCTTGAGTGGCCCAACCATGTCGAGTCCCCATTGAGCAAAGGGCCAGGCTAGCGGGATTGTCTTCAGCTCTGATGCAGGTGCGTGCGGCTTGATGGCAAATTTTGGGCAGCCGATGCACTTCTTCACGATATCTTCTGCATCCCTGAGTGCTGTTGGCCAGTAGAATCCTGCCCGGAAGGCCTTGGCGACAAGCGCTCGACAGCTTGCATGGTGTCCGCAAGTTCCTGCGTGGATGTCCTGGAGGATGGCCTTGCCGTCCTCGAATGCGATGCACCTCTGGAAGATCCCTGATATGCTGCGTTTGTATAACTCGCCCTTGATGATTGTATATGCCTTGGCGCATCGAGTGACTCGCCGTGCTTCTGCTGCGTCCTCCGGCAGCTCGTTGCGCAGCATGTATGCGAGGAAAGGATGTGTCCAGGTCGGTTTGATAAGGAGAACTTCGACTGGCTGATCCTCTGTGCTAGGTGAAGGGGAGTCTTTGACTGCAGCTGCGGCGGTCGGCACCGAGGGTGTGATGCATGTAAAATGCATACATGAACTTTGCATGTTATTACTAGATATTCCTACATATTTGCAACTTATATGATGTTATATTCATGTTTTATAATGATTTCGGGATTTTCTAAACAATCCCCCCTCTTTTGGTTCTAACTCTGTTTTCCAGAAAACGTCTTTTTTAGTGTTTCGGACTTTCCGGGAGCTTCGGGACTCCAAAAAGGGCAAGGCCAAAGAGCACGGTTCAGAATTTTCGAGACGAACGCAATGGGCTGAAAATGAAGACCAGAAGCCCAACCAGCTGGAAACTAGAGGGCCCCACGCGGTCAGATTCCCTGGCCGCGTGAGGACCCCTCTTTTCCCCCTCGTGGCTCCGATGCCGTCCGTTTTCGTCTCCGTGGCTTCGTCTTGACCTAAAACCGGCTATAAAAATAGTCCCCCGGGGAGTTTCGGGAGGAGGCGGCGGAGAAACACAAAACCACGAAACAGAGAGTCAGAAGGCTGCCGCCGGAGAAGATCGGAGGGGGAAACGCCGCCGGAATCACCTCCGGAGGGCTCCACCCCCCTCCGGCGTGTTCATCATCAACATCTACAGCAAGATCATCTCCATCTCTCCACTGTAAACTCTTGGCAAACATGATATATGATGCAATATACTATTCCCTTGATCTATTGTGTCTCCCCATCTATGTTTGAGAAGTGATTTGTTCATGGCAATAGTGAAATAGTTCGTTGATTGGTTGCATACAAGTTTTGTTATCTTTTATGATTGTCTTTATGTACAATATATGAGTGCACACATATGTTGGGGAATGCATGTAAGGTGATCACCGGTAATGTAATGGAGTGAGGGAGACTTGGGAGGACATGTAAACCTGAGACCGAGTCATGAAGTTACTTTATTGGGGGATATATATAGGGGACCTTAGAACTTAAGGCTATGGTGGGACTTTTATGTCTTAATAATTCTTGTGTGCTCATTTACTTGGCCATGAGATCCATCATAAGGGGTTTTAGTTCATTTACTTGGCTACACCTATTTATGGCTCCTTCCTAGAAGAAACAATTAAGACTGAAACATGTGCTTCACTAATTGTGACAACCACACGAATGAAATAACAATTGCTAGAACATTTGCTCCCTTGAGATATTTGCTACTTGCTACTTTGAGAACTTGCTTACTGCTGAGAAACTTGCTCTAAGAAACTTGCGTTTGAAACTTGATTGAGAAACTTGTTACTAGATAAACCCATTCCACATCACTTGCTTTCATTAGTTAGTTCCTTTCATATTTAAACTTATTGCTTTGCACAAACGGCCATATAAGAGGGTTATAGGGCTTTAGAGAATAGATAGTTTACCTTCAGCTCCTCGTGGGTTCGACACTCAAATACTTATCGAATTGTGCTACAGTGATTCCTTGCTCTTGGGGATTATCAAGCACTTTTCTGGCGCCGTTGCCGGGGAGCGTTGTGCTAAGCTTTTATTCTTGTTTGCATTGCATACTAACATATAAATCTAAAACATTATTATAAAATGGAAAACAACCAAACAATTATAGAACTGTATAATATCTATCTTGAGTTAGGACATGAAGTGTTTGAGGAGAAAATTAAATTTTATTTGCATAACAATCATGTTTGTGGTAGTACTAATTCGTTGAACACCTTTATTGCTAATGCTAAGGAAAACCTTAAGCTTGGGGAAGTTTGTTTTGATGAATATGATATTTTTAGTCCCCCAAGTTTGGAAGAGAAAATTTATTTTGATGATACTATGTCTCCCATTTATGATGATTACAATGATGTATATGATATTTTCAGTCCACCTACTATTGAGGATGAAAGTGATTTAATTGAGTTTGATGATCCATTATGCTCATTAGATGATAAGTCTTTATGTGGTGATTCTATTCAAAACTATGTGGTTATGTTTAACTTTAATGCTTGCAACTATTATGAGAGAGGAAGAGATAAGAATCCCCTTTATGTTTCTATGTTATTTAAAATGCAAGCTATTGATTATTATATGCATTGGTTACCTCAAATTTGTTGTTATTTATTCATATATAAAATTCCAATGCATAGGAAGAGAGTTAGACTTAAAAGTAAATTGTTTAATATTCTGTGGTGTGTTCCTTATGCTTTAATTTCCTATTCGGTTTGAGCACACCTTTATATCTTTACAACATGTAAAATATCTTTACCTACTGTTTTGTGACAATTAGTTTAAGATTTTCATTTTATATAAAATTTGGGAAAGTAAATGAGAAGGATGAGTAATGGAGAAGTTGGGGTCGACCTTGAACATGTGTTGTTCATGCCAATGGAACCGTTGCAAAGTCTCTATCATTAAAACTTTTCCCAAAGCTAAAACCAAATAAAAAGAGTGTTTATGTTGTATATATTTGCTTCTCCTTTTGCCTTTTTGCTAAATCAAAAACAACAAAAATATTTTCCTTCTTCTTTGATTGTTTCTCTTGATTCTTGCTTGGTTCTTTTTGTTTCTTTTTGATTTTTATCTTCAGCTTAAGTTTTGGGTTTTTGAGTCAAGGTGCTTGTTTACTACCGTAACATCACCTTTGTATCTTATTTTTCATCTTAATGGCAAGAATAACCTCTTTTGAGAGGTAGGATTAAACAATAGTGATTTGCTGTCCAGAAAACAGATGCCTGAGCTTCACTGCGAAAAATGTATAAAATCACAGAAGAGGAATTTTGACCTGATATTTTACGACAGCAATATTCAGTTATTAATACACATTTCATTAGTTCAAAGTTTTCTGATTTGAGCAACGTAAGTGCCTCTGAAAATTCACTCTTTACGGGCTGTCCATTTTTGACAGATTCTGTCTTTATTTTGCATTACTCTCATTACTTGTGTTTTGTGTGGTTCTATTGATCAAAGAGCAATACACAACCATAGTAATATTAGCTAATGTGTAGAATCAACTCATGATATGTCTTTGCTGTACCTATGAGGATTTCATTTATGGAGACACTAACCCCTCTAATCAAGTTTTAAGATGAGTTTTGTGTGAAGAGAACTTTCAAGTGGAAGAGTTGAGGGTGATGAATAAAGATCACGAGGGACAAACACTCAAGCTTGGGGATGTTACCCCTAGGCTCACCCTACATATATCAAATAAGTACAAGAATTTAAGCTTGGGGATGCCAAGCCACCTCACTCCAACCATCTTGATACCAAGTAAGTAAGCCTAGCTATATGGCTATAAAGAAAGCGCTTTACGGGAGGCAACCCGGTTGTTTTTACTTTTGATTTTCTTTGTGTCCTCTTGCTGTAACAAGAGACTTAGTTTTTAGTTTAGTTTCTGGAATTCTTAATAAAGTGCCAAGTTTTACCTATTTTGGCTTGAAAAAGTTGCTTTTTGCATTCGGAGATTTTATTCCAGCACGAATCTGTGCACGGTATGATTTTTAATTCCTATTCTGTAACTCCGAATGAGCTGAAATTTGAACTGTGGTTGCAACTTTTCATCCTCTGTGAGCGTGAATTTTTTCAGATTTTTTCGACATATTTAAGTAGGGTAGAAAAATACGTTTTGCTGCTGCTGTTTTTCTGGACGGATTCTGTCCCATTTTGTTTGATGCATTCTTTGAACTTTTAACTTGAATCTTTTTTATCCAATTGAGTTTATAAGTAGGCATACAACATTATACACTTTCTGGACATTCATATGAATTTTTGTTTAAGGATTTTATGCAGCAAGCAATTCATTTGTCTATCACTACTAATGTCACCCCACAGAAAAGAAATGGGAGAAACGGTGTTTTGAAGTTTTTTCACAGGGATTAGAGGAGATGCACCAAGAGCTATCCAAGGATGGTGAAGACCATAAGCTTGGGGATGTGAAGACAACCCCACTGGACCAACACACTCTCGGTTTGCACACGTCTAACTTCTGTTTTTCGATCAATGCACCCTATCACATAAACTTGGAGCGTCTTTTATTTGCTTTTTATTTTGATTTTTGTTTGTCTTGAGACCACCACTATCATTTATATATGAGAAAGCTACTGGAAATTTGGGTTGAATTAAGTTGGATGCTATTAAAAAGATTGGGAAAGGGATGTTTGAGTTGATTCAAAAAGATACATATAGTTGCATGATTCATGTGCTTTTTAATGAGTATTAATTTGCAAGTGTTTTATCAAGAGCTATCTTTTATTCATGTTTTGATGCTGAATGTCACTTTACTTTGTTTAACATGGATTGGTTAGTTCTATGGACACTTATGCATGCATTTAGACGGTCAACTTTCTCCCTTTTGCTAGCCCAAAAAATTCCAACAAGTAAAAACTTGTTTTCCAACACCTTCAACCAAAGTTTTTCCAGTGAGTCCACCATATCTACCTGTTAGCTTTATGCTATTCCAAGTATGTTTATCATGTTATATTGTATTATCTTTGCTTCCAAATTAAAATGCTTATGTTATTGATTGTTATGGGAAAAGTTGGTTAAAAAGCTCTCACGAACTTGATGCACACTTTACTTTCATTGCACTTAATAAACATGAACCATTGTGATTAAAATTATGAAGTTGTGTGCTTGACAAGAGTCTTGGTTGGGAGTTAGCTCATATGTGCTGTCACATGGCAAGCTTTCAACAGTGCTCTTAATTATATTTAGTTGATATCATGTACTTTTGTTTATGGATGCCTAACATTGTGTGAAATAAAAGTGGAAACTTGGTAAGTTTGAGGAGTAAGTATAAATGGCTAGAGAGACTCACCGGGCGGCTAACCCAAGCCATGCATCATTCATGGTGGAAATTTACTTACATATCACGGTGGACCTTCAGTGAGGCACTTCACAATAAAAAGCTATAACAATAGTAAATAAAAGAGTGCTGAGATTGTCCATTTTGTTTGTTTGTCTTGTCATTTTGACATGGGCTTGTTCCATGTCCTGGGACAAGAGGTACCCCGGGAGCAACTCTTAATGATGCTATTATTACTTGCAATGACTTTAACTTGAACTTGCTTTGTGACCCGAGTTGAGTAGCCAGTTGGAGAGGTACTTGTATTCAAGGGGCATGAGGCATTCAACCCATACTTTGTCAAGCACATTACTCATATTTGCTTTCACTTTAAACTTTAACCATTCAAGATGCTATGATAGGGGTAATGAGAGCTCCACACCAATGGATACCACATTGCAAACATTAACTTAAGTAGAAGCATTTGGAAGCTAGATGAAACTTATTCATGTTTTACCTCTACTTATTTATCTATCTTTCCAAAGTGTCCACCTTTTATATTCAGATTTACAAGAGTACTCTATGACCATTATAGGATGTTTTTACTTTTCATTATGCATACATTTGGTCCATAGTACTTTCTTCTATGTTACACTTTGTGAATTATCATTGAACATCCTTTCATTGAATATTTGATATCACTTCATAATCTATCTTGTATATTGCTACTCCTTTGAGAATGAATCATTTGACTTTATGTAGCAATAGTAATCATCTTTGATATCCATTGATAGTATTAAAATGCAAAGTCCATGTTAGTTTTATCACCTTCATACTCGAGGACGAGTATAGGTTAAGCTTGGGGATGTTGATGCATGTAAAATGCATACATGAACTTTGCATGTTATTACTAGATATTCCTACATATTTGCAACTTATATGATGTTATATTCATGTTTTATAATGATTTCGGGGATTTTCTAAACAATCCCCCTCTTTTGGTTCTAACTCTGTTTTCCAGAAAACGTCTTTTTTAGTGTTTCGGACTTTCCGGGAGCTTCGGGACTCCAAAAAGGGCAAGGCCAAAGAGCACGGTTCAGAATTTTCGAGACGAACGCAATGGGCTGAAAATGAAGACCAGAAGCCCAACCAGCTGGAAACTAGAGGGCCCCACGCGGTCAGATTCCCTGGCCGCGTGAGGACCCCTCTTTTCCCCCTCGTGGCTCCGATGCCGTCCGTTTTCGTCTCCGTGGCTTCGTCTTGACCTAAAACCGGCTATAAAAATAGTCCCCCGGGGAGTTTCGGGAGGAGGCGGCGGAGAAACACAAAACCACGAAACAGAGAGTCAGAAGGCTGCCGCCGGAGAAGATCGGAGGGGGGAAACGCCGCCGGAATCACCTCCGGAGGGCTCCACCCCCTCCGGCGTGTTCATCATCAACATCTACAGCAAGATCATCTCCATCTCTCCACTGTAAACTCTTGGCAAACATGATATATGATGCAATATACTATTCCCTTGATCTATTGTGTCTCCCCATCTATGTTTGAGAAGTGATTTGTTCATGGCAATAGTGAAATAGTTCGTTGATTGGTTGCATACAAGTTTTGTTATCTTTTATGATTGTCTTTATGTACAATATATGAGTGCACACATATGTTGGGGAATGCATGTAAGGTGATCACCGGTAATGTAATGGAGTGAGGGAGACTTGGGAGGACATGTAAACCTGAGACCGAGTCATGAAGTTACTTTATTGGGGGATATATATGGGGACCTTAGAACTTAAGGCTATGGTGGGACTTTTATGTCTTAATAATTCTTGTGTGCTCATTTACTTGGCCATGAGATCCATCATAAGGGGTTTTAGTTCATTTACTTGGCTACACCTATTTATGGCTCCTTCCTAGAAGAAACAATTAAGACTGAAACATGTGCTTCACTAATTGTGACAACCACACGAATGAAATAACAATTGCTAGAACATTTGCTCCCTTGAGATATTTGCTACTTGCTACTTTGAGAAACTTGCTTGAGAAACTGCTGAGAGAAACTTGCTCTAAGAAACTTGCGTTTGAAACTTGATTGAGAAACTTGTTACTAGATAAACCCATTCCACATCACTTGCTTTCATTAGTTAGTTCCTTTCATATTTAAACTTATTGCTTTGCACAAACGGCCATATAAGAGGGTTATAGGGCTTTAGAGAATAGATAGTTTACCTTCAGCTCCTCGTGGGTTCGACACTCAAATACTTATCGAATTGTGCTACAGTGATTCCTTACTCTTGGGGATTATCAGGGTGCTGCTGCATGCTTGGTCTTGATCGATCGATGTTCGATTCGCTCGAGGAAAACGCCAGGTGGAACTGGTGCCTTAGTAGAGCCAAGGTTGGCTAAAATATCTGCTTCTTCATTGCTTTCGCGCCCAATGTGACGCAGTTCACAACCATAGAAGTTGCCCTCCATGATGTTTTACAGCTCGCGATACGCAATCATGTTTTCTGTTGTAGCGTCGCAGGTCTTCATTGTTTGTTGTACAACGAGATTTGAGTCGCCGTAGATCATGAGTCGAGTGCACCCGCAAGCTTTGGCCATCCGCATGCCGTGTAGTAAGGCCTCGTACTCTGCCTCGTTGTTGGAGGGTCTTGGAAAGTCCATCTGCAGGACGTAACGGAGCTTGTCCCCCTTCGGTGATGTAAGGATGACGCCTGCGCCTGCACCCTCGTTCTTTTTCGAGCCGTCGAAGTACATTGTACATGAGTTGGACACGTCAGGGACACCCGATAGCTGAGCCTTGATCCATTCGGTAGTGAAGTCAGGGAGGACCTGCGCTTTGATTGCTGATGGATGCTTGTATGTGAGGTCGCGAGGTCCAAGCTCGATGACCCATTTGGCGACTCTTCCTGTTGCGTCAGGGTTGGTGAGGATGTCACCAAGTGCGGCTGCACTTACCACCGTTATTGGGTGCTCGACAAAGTAGTGGACGACCTTACGCGATGTCATGAACACGGCGTAGGCCAGCTTCTGATAATGCGGGTACCGCTGCTTTGATATGGATAGAACCTCGCTGAGGTAGTATATGGGCCTCTGTACGCCATGAGCGTGTCCCTCCTCCGTGCACTCGACAACAAGCATGGTGCTGACCACCCGGTTGGTGGCGGAGACGTATAGGTACAGCTGCTCGTGCTCTCGAGACGCGACTAGGACTGGAGGGCTCGTCAGCACGCGCTTGAGGTCGATGAAGTCTGCTTGAGCTTCTGGTGTCCACTCGAATTTGTCCGACTTCTTCATCAGCTGGTAAAATGGAAGTGCCTTTTCGCCGAGCTTGCTGATGAAACGACTGAGTGCTGCGACCCGACCGGCTAGCCTCTGGACCTCTCGAAGTTTGGTCGCTTCTCCATGGTCAGGATGGCTTGGATCTTCTCCGGGTCCGCTTCAATGCCTCGATCCGAGACAAGGTACCCAGAAGTTGTCCGGCTGGCACGTCAAAGACGCACTTCTTAGGGTTGAGCTTGATCGTGTAGCGGTTGAGGTTGGCGAATGTTTTGCGTAAGTCGTCAAGGAGTGTGTCCTCCTTCTTGGTCTTGATGACGATGTCTTCGACGTAGACTTGGACGTTGCGTCCGATTTGTTCCTTCAGGCAGGATTGCATCATGCGCTGGTACGTGGCACCCGCGTTCTTGAGCCCGAAGGGCATGGTTGTGTAGCAGTAGACGTCGTATGGCTTGATGAAAGCTGTTTTGTCCTCGTCTTCCACCCTCATCCTTATCTGGTTGTAGCCTGAGTAGGCATCCAGGAAGGACAAGCGCGCGCAACCCGCAGTCGAGTCGACTATCTGGTCGATGCGTGGCAGCGGAAAGTGGTCTTTGGGGCAACACTTGTTGAGAGCAGTGAAGTCGACGCACATGCGAAGGATTTCTGTGTGCTTTTTTGGTATAAGGACAGGGTTGGCGACCCAGTCCGACTTCTTGATTTCGCGGATGAACTTGGCGTCGAGCAATCTGTCGACTTTCTATCCTATGGCTACACGTTTCGGCTCAGAGAAACGGTGCATTGTTTGCTTCACTGGTCTAGCATCTGGAAAGAGTTGGAGAGAGTGCTCGGCAAATTCCCTGGGTATACCTGGCATGTCGGCTGGACACCAGGCGAAGATTTCCCTGTTCTCACGGAGGAATTCAACGAGCACGCCTTCCTATGCTGGAGATAAGCTTGATGACACGCTGACCGTCTTGGTTGGGTCCGTCGGGTGCACTTGGTGCGATCTTGTGTCGTTTGTGGCGTTGAAGGCAGCATCGGGTGCCAATTTGTTGGCCTCAGGAAAAAGAGTGTGATCGGTGTTGAGGGACAGCTCTTCGAGTTGCTCTTGCATACCGAACATCTCGGAGATGTTGCTGAACTCCCTGTCACAGCTATCCGAGCGCTGGAAGTTGCCGTTCACGGCGATAATGCCGTTGGGTCGGGCATCTTCAACTTGTGGTAGGCGTAGTGCAGGACCGCCATGAATCGGGTGAATGTCAGGCGCCCTAGGATGGCGTGGTACTGTGATTTCCAGTCGACGACCTCGAAATCGATCTTTTCCGTCCAGAAGTTCCCTGACTCACCAAAGATGACTGGTAACTGTATTGTGCCTAGCGGGTAGACTTCCTTGCCCAGGACGATACCATGGAAGGTGTTCTCTGATTTTGCTAGATTTTCCACCGAGTGGTTCATTTTGCGTAGTGTGCCAGCGAATAGGATGTTGATTCCGCTTCCTCCGTCCATGAAGACCTTGGACATAGCAAACCCGCCGACCTGGGCATCGAGTACCAAAGCGGCGTGCCCTGGATGAACCACGGCAGGCGGGTGATCCTCGCGGGAGAATGTGATGCCAGTCTCGGACCCTTTCAGGTACTCTAGCACGGCGGGGGGTGACATGGTGGCCATATTGACTTGTCGAGTAAGCAGCTTCTGTTCCCTGTTGGATGGGCGTCCCTTTTGTATCATGTTCATTTGCCCTCGAGGTTGGGGATATTGATCTGCCGCCGCCGCAGGGGCCTCTACGCGTGCCTGGTGATGTACTGCACCCTCCAGTTGCCCGGTTGGTCCTGCTGGAGGAGGAGGAGGAGCTCCATTTGCGGTTGCACCGGGAGCCGTTTGTAGGCGCTTTGCGTACTTGTTTGCCATCCTTGTGAATTTTCTGCAATCCCTCAACAGGTGGCTTGAGTGGAGTTTTCCGTCCTCATCCTTGAACATGTGAAATCTGCATTCCTCCTCTATTTCTTCTGCGGGTGTCGTAAGTCTCCTGAGTCGTCACGGGTTTCCGCCACTCTCGCTTGCGGTACCCGTCGTTACGCTGTCCAAAGTCGCGGTTGCGGTCGTCCTGACAATTTCCGCTGTGACCTCGCTCGTCACGTGCGTCGACGTACCCCGCCGCCACCAGTTCGACGCCGTCTGCGTCGTCGTAGTGGCGAGATTTGCGCTTGCGCCTCCGATCGTTACTGCGGCTGTCTCTGTGGCCCAGTTGCCGTTGTCGTTGTCGCCGTGTGGTGACCCATGGCGCTCGTCTCGCACCGAGTCTTCGCCATCTGCCCACTCGTTGGCGACCTTCATGAGCTGGGTAATGGAGCTTGGCTTCTCACGTCCGAGTGCTTCTCGAAGGTCTCGCCTGATGACGCCGTGGGTGAATGCATCGATTGCTCTGTCTTCCGATATTACCCCCGCGGAGTTGCGCATGAGGGTCCATCGTCGGATATACGCCCGTAGCGACTCGTCCGATCGCTGTTTGCAGGCTCGTAGCTCTTCGAATGTTGCGGGTCGCTCGTATGTTGCAAGGAAGTTTTCGACAAAATCCTCCTGGAAGTGATCCCATGAGTCATATGAGCTTTGGGGTAAACTCTTGAGCCAGTCTCGAGCTGAACCCAAAAGCATCAGCTGGATGTACTGCATTGCTGTCGTTGTTGTGCCCCGTTGACAGGAGACAGCTATCTTGTAGTCTTCCAGCCAGGCTGATGGCTCTTGACGGCCGTCGAACTTGGGTGTTTCAGATGTTAATCTGAACCCTTTGGGCATCCTGGTCTCACAGACGCGCCAAGTGAAGCATCGAGCTCCGCAGGGCTCGAACTCGCCATCGGAGTATGATTCGCTGCTAGGGGAGTGAGTGGATCTCTTGGTTCGGCCTTTGTCGACTCTGCGCTGGGTGATGACGTTGCGTGCATCCTCGCTCTCCCTGAGGTGGCGAGTACTTGGTCGTCCTTGATCCCATCCGGAACGATCGTCGTCACGGCGCCGGCGGTCTCTATCC
Organism: Poa pratensis; assembly: GCA_947311845.1. NCBI lineage: Eukaryota > Viridiplantae > Streptophyta > Magnoliopsida > Poales > Poaceae > Poa > Poa pratensis. The sequence continues at coordinate 3,601,514 of CAMZMU010000103.1, forward strand.
TCGTGGGTGGTTGCAGCGCGGTCGCGATCGTCGCGACTCCGCAATTCTCGCCGCGGGCTGGCCGTGCGGCGGGCTCTGCTTCCTTCGGGTGGTGGGTTTCCCTCGGCCACCTCGGCTTCTAGGATCAAAGCTGCGCCTGCTAGGTTGAGCGATTTTATCTGTTGTCGGTGCAGGGCTGCATTAGGATCGTCTTCGGGAGGCTACGTTGCTCTCAGGTATGTGGCCACCGAGATCAGAGCTCCTGTGTCTGTTTTGGTGATAGGGATCCCCTCCTCGTCGTGCGTCATGAATGAGACGTTCAAGTTGCGGGTCAGGGCCGCTCTGTCGCTTTCTGGGATGCGGAGTAATCTGGAGCGGCGCCTCGGGTCAGTCCGTTCCGAAGATTGGACGGATTGCGCTGCCCTTCACGCACTCGACACGCTGGCTTGTCTCTTGCGCTCATCGAGCGTTGCTTGATAGTTCTTCAGTCGAAGGTTCTCCTGCCAGAGGAGGTACTGGTGTGCCGCGATTTCCTCACGGGTCGAATCCTCAGGCATCGTGATGCACTCTTGGATGGCCTTTGTTGCCTTGGCTGCCATCTCCTCTATGACGACGATCGTTGTTCTCCCATCCGGCATAGTCACCGTCATTGGGTAGGTTGGCGCGTTGTGGCGAGCGGCAGTGGTCGCGGATGCTTCGGGATTTCTCCCGTCGTTGCCATTCTCGATAACCACGCAGACCTGGAAGGGGATGGCGTGCGAGACTTGGCTTCTGCCATCGCTACTGCAGTTGTCGGTGAGGATGTCGGAGCCGACGTAGTCGTAGACCAGTGCGCGAGGCCGTTGCCGCCGTCACGATAGGCGGACTCGACCTCTTCCTCGGCTTCGCTTGAAGAGTCGAGGGGAGCTGATTCCGAGCTTGGTGTGCCAATCGATGAAGACGCGACTCCCGCAGCCGAAGAAGGCGCGGAATTCGCGGTCGATGGAGATGCCGGTGGCGAAGGCACGATCGACGAGGGCGCCAGTGACGATGGCGCGATCGATGGAGATGTAGTCGATGAAGGCTTCGTCGACGCGATTGGTGAGGACGCGGTCGATGGACACGCAGTTGTGATCACCGTGGTCGGTGAAAGCGCGGGTGCGATCGCCGCAGTCGATGAAGGCGCGATTGTCGCGAGTTGAAGCGGGTTCGTCATGTTGAACGCCCCCACTGATTGACATGATAATGAATGTTGCCAAAATTCAGATTCACACCTGAGTGGAGGTCCGCGAACACCAGGCGAAAAGCCGGCGAGTGCGGGTTGAACTCGAAGGGGCCGAAGTGGATCGGCTTGTTGATTGCTGGCGACTCGCCAGTTGTCGATGAGGATGAAGCCGGCGAAACCGTGGATCCAGCGCTAGTCTTTCCCACAGACGGCGCCAATTAACGTGGGGTACCACGGCAAATCCCATGGTTCGGTACCTAGGGTTGAGATTAGGGGGAGAGATTTGGTAGCGCTGGTAGTATCGTCGGCTGACAAGCAAGGATTTACCCAGGTTCAGGCCCCGAAGGGTAACACCCTACTTCCTGCTTGTCTAGTTATTGATGTATGAGGTGTACAATGGAGCTACAGTGGCGTCCCGGTGAGATGTCAATCTCGCTAGGGTTTTGGTGGATCTAGTATTGCGTGACCTAGATCAGCGGCCGTCCCAGCCTTTATATATGAGGCTGGGTCTCGGGAGTTCGCATCCGATCAGGTTTACAGGTAACGTAGGTCTCTACCGACCTAAACTCCGCTGGCCTTGGAGCATACTTCGCCTTCTTGGGCCCCCTTTGCGGGCCTTGGCCGTGGTTTACTGGCAGGCTTGCTGCTGGGGCTTAGCTTATACGTGCACCAGGTATCCTCATGGTGGGGCACCCGAAGGGTAGGCCCACAACACCGTGCTTGTTCGGGGTCGACGCAAACCTGACCCAAATTTGGGCCTAGAATGGATCGCCGTGGAGAGAAAAACAGACAGCTATTCGGTTGTGTCGCCCGTTGGGTTTTGATTTTCAGGCCTGCGGACACAGACAGACACGGGCAGAGTAAATGGGTCGCCCCGTTAGAGTTGCCCTAAGCACTAAGCAGGAGCAACGACTCGTTGGTCAATAAGGATGATAGCACTTGCACCAGAGCCATGGTTGGAACAATCATCATTCGTCAACTAACGGTTGGTGCCAACATTTGTCATTATATATATATTTTGCTTTTGATGTGGGGTGTATTTTTTTTTAACTAGAAAGGTCCCGAAGGATCCAAATTTTATATTAATCAAGTGGGGTACAATTTTACACAAAGGACATCAGAAAGCATACAAATTACAATCATGTCTTGACTTTTTACAAAACACACTATATGGACATGCGTGAAAACATGATCCGGTCCTAGAGCTTCAATGCCGGTCCAGGCGTAGCCAGCGCTGCCGAATCCGGAGAAAAGGGTCAACAACAGTGCAAAGTGCCACACCGAGGCAGGGGAAGATCCTCCAATCCGGGAGGACACAAAAATTCTTGAAAGGTCACGAGCTCAAGCATGGCCAAATGACGCCTCGACTTGGGAAACGCCATATCGGAAGCAAAATCAACTCCTAACAGAGCCATGTTTCCCCCTCCACCACCTAACGCAACGCCTCTCCTGCTTTCCCCCGCCACCAAGACCAGCCAAGTGAAGCAGAAGAAACTGGACGTCATCGATGCAGTGATGGCGAAACTTATTTGTGTAGCCGACAACAAAGCCCTTTGAAGCCATCTTTCTCCTTGGGAGTTCGTCGAAAAGGCCCCGCCACTGTTGTCCCGCGTTGCGCCCAAGCGCGAGGACAGAGAAGAAGCTCGGTGAAGCAGCCTTATTGCCGGAGATCCCTCGCCCAAGCTTCGCTGCTTGCATCAACCCCCGCCACCGGAGCCGCGCACCGGCGAACACGAATGGTCGAAGAAACCTGGCACCCTGCACCCGCTTAGACGAAAACCTAGAACTAACCATAGATGAGCTGCTATATAGAGGGGGCGACCCCCTCCCCCCACTAACGCCGGACGACGGAGCCACGACGATGAGATGGTGAGGAGCTAGGCGCGGGTGGCGGATTTTCAAGGAGAATGGATAGAGGAGAGAGAAACAAAAAGGAATGTTGTTGTCGATAGTTATAGCATGTGGGGAGTATCATATATTGGTATGATGTATAGGATACTAGTGTGCAATACTATATCCCTGATGCATATATATGATAAGGTATCGTGTTATGTACTGCAGTTGTCTCTCTAATCATTAATTGTGTTGGCACATCATTTGTTTACTTATGTGATAAGTATTATACCAATTGTGTTACCCCCACTATGAGAAATCTAGTGGTAACAAATGTAGTAGCACAATAACTGAAGTTAATAGACAAAATTCTAAGAGTAAAAAATAACTCAGACATATTTTTTTTTTGACGGAAAACACCCTTCGGCTGTTTTCATTAATTAAAGGAGAGGGAACAAAGTGCATATTACAGAACTGTAGAGACTGCGCTAAGAAAGAATAACAACACAGCAGACACCTTTACAAACAATAGGTATAAAAATCAATCAGGTTCTCGTGGTCTGTTTGCAACCGGGCTCACTAGCCTTCGTCCCGCGCTACACCAGCTCACAGCCGTTGCAATGATCTTCTCATAAGTGGTAAAGGCTGACTCATGCTTGTCGTTGAAGATGCGATCATTACGCTCCTTCCACAATTCCCACCAGACAAGAGCCACCACAGAATTCCAGCGTCTTCGGTTCGTCACCGTTGAATGCTGGGCCATCATGTTCCACCAATCAGCCAAGGAAGAGTAAGACATCCATCCCTCAGGAGGCATGATATCAATTCGAGCAAAAATCAAACGCCAGACTTGACGAGCATATGTGCAGTTGATGAGCGTTCACTCAGACATATTTTTATGTTACTACACTGTGAGCGTTCCAACGACAAGTTTGCACTAGCCAATGCCTACGGCCCATAACAAACTGACCATCGTCTTTCTTTCTTGTTCCTTTTTGAGACGATCATTTTGTTCACTTGCTTTGGCTGGAAGGCATTGCAAACAATCTAAAGGACAAATTGGATCGTCACCCACCAGCATCCAAACTGACTTGGTTTGATTCTTCAACTTCCTTGTAATCTTCCGTATGACCAAAGGTTCCAACGGTCACTTTACACTAATAATATAAATAGGAGAATTCGAGGAATGATTAGGTGAGAGCTGACTGCCACTGCTACACACCAATTGGTTTTGTTGGGAGTTAGCACCGGAGAGCGCCATCTAGCCGCCTTGTTCCGCGGTTCTGCCTATCTACCGAATTAACAACTTGATTGGGACACTCCATCTGAGTCATGGCATGTGCCCTTTCTTGGTCAGCTAGTTAGACCGCATTGTTCCTAACGAAATACTGGTTGGAAAGAACTCCAGAAGTAAATTTGAGTTACCGGGTGTTAGAGCATCTCCAACCGCACCCCCCAAAATCGGACCACATACTGCGCCCGGACGCATCCGGACGCGTCCGCGGAGGGTGACCGGACAACTCCTAAAAACATGCTCCTACAACCACACTCCTCTTTTCTAGTTGACATATTATTACAAAGGCATGCAACACGTCCGCATTTGCTACACTAGAATGGAAACTTGCATTGCATCCGCCTTGCTACGCTAGAATCTCCCTACTCGTCATCGGAGAGGACGATGACCGTTGCCGCTGCGCCGGCGGAGCCGCCCCGTCCCGCACTGCCGGCCGGAGCCGGGCAAGAACCCTGCTCGGAGTCGGAGAAGAACCGGAACGAAGAGGAGGAGGAGGCCCCGGCGTAAGGGCGGCCTTCACGAATCGCCGCCTCCGCCTCGAACTGCTTGTCGAGGAACCCGGAGCGGTTCCTCATCTGCCTCATGAAGAGGCGGTCCGCCGCCTCCGCCTTCAGCTGCGCCTCCGCCGCACGGTGCTCCGCCGCATCGTCGTTGCGCAGCGCCTCCTCGCGGATCCGGCCCTCTTCCGCCTCCGCCTGAGCTCTCCACCGCTCCGTCGCAGCGCGTACCCGGGCGCGATGCGCTTCGGCCGCCGCCTCCGCCCGGCTGTGAAGCGCTTCGGCCGCGCAGGCCGCCGCCTGCCGTTCGACCGCCGCCTCCGCCGCCGCGCGTCGGGCTTCGTGCTCCGCCTCCGCGCGGACGCGCATCCTCACATCCTCATCCTGGATGAACTCCGAGCCGGTGATGTCGACGATCTCGGCGTCATCGGAGACCATGAAGTATCCGACGGCCGACGACTCCGAATCCGCCTCCGCCGCCGCATCCGCCTCAGCCTGAGCTCGGATTTGGGCCTGCTGCCTCAGCTTTTCCGCCGTCATCCTGGCGAAGATGGTGGGGAGGCGGCGAGGCATGGTGGATGTGGATGAACTAGGGTTCCGGCGGCGGATGTGGATGTGGATTAGGGTTCCGGCGTCGCCGGTAGATATAGTGGTGTCCGGACCGCCATGAATGCGGGTAGTTGGGGGTTGGCCGCTGCCCCTGGCCGCTCCGCCATGAATGCCGGCGCCGGTCAAAGGCTAGATCCTCCCCTCCGGTAGGCTCCGGTAGGCCGGTCAAGGGAGGGTCCCACTGTCAGCGAGTGAGGGCGCGGACGCGTCCGGGCGCGTCCGGGCGCCCCCAAACCCGCCCCAGTTTTGTGCTGGGTTTGGGGTGTGCCGGACCGTCCGGTCGTTTGGGGCCGCTATAGGGGCCGTCGTTGGGTTGCGGTTTTTGGGCCAAACCCCGTCCGGGCTGTCCGCCCGGACGTTTGGGGTGGATTTGGGGGCTCCGCTTGGAGATGCTCTTAGCCAGTTTCAGCCGGTGTACAGTAGCAGGACGCCAGGAATAACTCACTGTTGCTAGAAATTCTGACACGGATTAAGTAGAATTTCACTATTTATGTCATGGGAACTTCAGTGGTTGATTTCTATTTGCTACAGCACTGTAATACAGTTGATCAGTACGGAATTCACGATGCATGGCGTCTAACTCTGTCAGAGGGCCGTTTCATGTCGATGAAACCCACCTTAGTGCAGCCATCAAAATGACATATGTACAAATTTCAATTAATTGTTTAGAAATAAAAGAAGATAAAAGAAAAAGAAACTTTACTATTCATCGCGATTTGGTAACCAAACTGGAGCCGGTATTCACAATTACACTCCAAAATGTGGGTTGCTTTCATTCCGACTTTCCGAGGCAATGCACAAGTATGTGACGCCTCTTGTCACGGCCTCACGGGATAATGTGGAGAAGAGTTGGAATGCATTGCACGAGGTCGAATGCTGATTTAACACACGTGCATAGCAAAGGCTGCTAGGTAGTCCTGCCAAGTGGTCTACAATAAGATGTTTCTGGCCTTATTGGTCATCATTCATCAATCTCAACAAAACAATATGAGATTCTTCTGGGACAAGTCACTACAAGAAATATGCTAACTAGTGACTTTTTGATAGTGACCCCGAAAAAATTGCTCATAAATCTATGACCAATTTGAATCATTTGGTCATACACTACTTTGGAGGGTCTAAATCCGAAAATTTAACGACCAATCTTGTCAGAATGGTCATAGTCTGCTTACATGAATTGGTCATAATCTAAAAAGCGCCGGCCTATGGCCTTTTCTCTAGCCGATTACGACCAATTTAAATGGTCATTCGTATTAGTGGACAGCCAACTCAACTGTCTCGCCTACGTGTCACTGCTTAGTTGGCAGTTTTGCTTACGTGTCACTATTGCTGGACAACCAACTCAGCAGTTTCTCGTCTACGTGTCAGTACTTAGAGGACATGTAGGACCCATTGACAGGAGGACACGTTGACTTGTAGACTAATCTGACTCTAACAACTTACCATGACATCTGGGTCCCGCATCAAGAATCTGACATATGGGTCCCACCCCGCCCTGTGGGTCTCGCACAAAGAACTAACATGTGAGTCCCACCACACCCAGACCACCCCATCTTAGATGTGGCACCGACACCACCCACTTGACATGTGGGTCCCACCCCACCACATCTTACATGTGGGTCCCACACCACCCACTTGACATGTGGGTCCCGCCCCACCATCTTACATGTGGGACCCACACCACCCATCTGACATGTGGACCACACTGACACATGGGACCCACCACTGACCTGACGAGCGGGACCCACCACAGACCTGACGAGCGGGACCCGCACAAAGAACTGACATGTGGGTCCCACCACACCCAGACCACCCCATCTTAGATGTGGCACCCACCCCACCCACTTGACATGTGGGTCCCACCCCACCACATCTTACATGTGGGTCCCACACCACCCACTTGACATGTGGGTCCCGCCCCACCATCTTACATGTGGGACCCACACCACCCATCTGACATGTGGACCACACTGACACATGGGACCCACAAACCTGACGAGCGGGACCCACCACAGACCGACACGTGGCTCGAACGGAGCAAAATAATAACGCGCACAATGGGATTCGAACCCACGCCCTCCGGCACTCCACAGCGCACCCCTTACCGCTAGACCACACACTCGGTCGTGATGTATCTCCACACTCATATGTTTTAATTAATGTCTACCTTTCCTGGGTTTGGGCCAAGTTCGTCCGAGGTCTCTTATTCTATTTTTTCTTTAACTTTTGGTCCGCCGAGTGGGCCAACGGCCCATGTCGTTGCCGTGGCTCGCCGGGGTGGCCACTACCCACCCGTGAGTGTGTGGTTAGGGTAGCCCATGTGTACAACTTTTCAGACTTTTCCCAAATTTCAGAAATTGAATAAAATTTTGAAAATTCATATAATATTCTCTGTAAATCATAAAATTACAAATAATATGTCAAATTGTTCACAAAAATGTAATCTAGCTATTTATATAACTTTCATACATGTTTGAATAATTTAAACTAAGAATGGTTTAGAAGAACAAATTGAATGATTAAAACGGTGGACATGACTGTTCATACCTAGATGTTGAATCTTGCAAGAATTTTGGTATATCTCTCATGAAATAGGTACTTTTTTATCTAAAAATTATTTTTTGAAAAAATCATGAGCAAACTATGAAGCACCTGTAGTTCAAATTTGACCCGCTTCCAACTGAATCGGCAAAATTTTGTCCTTTTCACGGGAGGTGGGTGGAAACCTTTTTACACCCAACCATTTGGTTATTTGTACATAACATGTGGTCTAATATTTTTAAAAAATCTTGTGGTACAATTTTCCAACAAATATTTGGTAGGTTCTTCACAAAAAAAAACCCATTTTTTCACTCCGAAAATGAAAAATGAAATTTTCGTGCAAAGAAAATGAAAACTTTCTTCGACAACATTGTTCGCTATTCCAAGATGCACGCTTGTGCACAAGATGAGATCATTTAAATAAACTATGCCATGAAAGTGGCCATAACATCCGTCATTTGGCCTAAAAGGTGTGAATCTTCGTCCACGATAGGTCATTTCTGAGAACACGTTTTCAAACTTTTTGTTGTATTCCAAGTTTATAATTTTTTCTTGAAACTATGTCACATACAATGACACATCGTGAAGGATTTCCATTTTTTGATTTTTTCTTGAATTCCTTATGTCGATTTCAAAAAGTTGTCAAAACGGTGGACATTACCGTTCATACCTAGATGATGAAAATGCAAGAATTTTGGTATATCTCTGATGAAATAGGTACTTTTGTATCTGAAAATGTTTTTTTCAAAAAATCATGAGCAAACTACGAAGCACCTGTAGTTTAAATTTGACCTGCTTCCAATTGAATCGGCAGAATTTTGTCCTTTGCACGAGAGGTGGGTGGAAACCATTTTACACCCAACCATTTGGTTATTTGTACATAACATGTGGTCTAATATTTTTAAAAATCTTGTGGTACAATTTGCCAACAAATATTTGGTAGGTTCTTCACAAAAAAAAAACCATTTTGTGCACTCCGAAAATGAAAAATGAAAGATTCGTGCAAAGAAAATGAAATTCTTTGGCAACATTGTTAGCCATTCCAAGATGCACGCTTGTGCACAAGATAAGATCATTTAAACAAACTATGCCATGAAAGTGGCCATAACATCCGTCATTTGGCCTAAAAGGTGTGAATCTTCGTACACGATAGGTCATTTATGAGAACACGTTTTCAAACTATTTGTTGTATTCCAAGTTTATATTTTTTCTCTCTAAACTATGTCACATACAATGACACGTCGTGAATGATTTCCATTTTTTTGGATTTGTTTTGAATTCCTTATGTCGATTTCAAAAGGTTGTCAAAACGGTGGACATGACTATTCATACCTAGATGTTGAATTTGTAAGAATTTTGGTATATCTCTGATGAAATAGGTACTTTTGTATCTGAAAATGATTTTTTCAAAAAATCATGAGCAAACTACGAAGCACCTGTAGTTCAAATTTGACCCGCTTCCAATTGAATCGGCAGAATTTTGTCCTTTTCACGAGAGGTGGGTGGAAACCTTTTTACACCCAACCATTTTGTTATTTGTACATAACATGTGGTCTCATATTTTTAGAAAATCTTGTGGTACAATTTTCCAACTAATATTTGGTAGGTTCTTCACAAAAAACCCATTTTTTGCACTCCAAAATGAAAAATGAAATTTTCGTGCAAAGAAAATGAAAATTTTCTTCGGCAACATTGTTTGCGATTCCAAGATGCACGCTTGTGCACAAGAAGAGATCATTTAAACAAACTATGCCATGAAAGTGGCCATAACATCCGTCATTTGGCTTAAAAGGTGTGAATCTTCGTACACGATAGGTAACTAGATTTAGGGGTACGCCTTGGCGCACGACCCCCTGAGCCCATTGTTGACGACGCGCCATACACGATGCTAATAATTAGCGATTACAAAAAATATATCCATATGAAGGGTCGAGGACTAAATTAGAAAAAACGATAGACACAAAATAACCTCGAAAAAACATTAAACAAAACGTCAACCGTCTTGTCCCCCGAGCCCTGTTTTGACGACACGCCATACACAATGCTAATAATCAACGGGTAAAAATAATTATATCCATATGTAAACTCGAGGGCCAAATTAGACAAATAATAAACAAAAAGCATAAACAGACTTGAGAACGGAGATTTATTCCTCACGTCCGCTACAACCACAACGTGGGAAATACGTAGTGGGCAAGTTAGTTCCCTACTAACCTCCGTCACTCACTTCACCGCCGTTCTATCTTGCTTAATCCTTCTCTCCCACACATCGGTAACCTTTTGTTTACCATGATAACACCCCGGAATACATATGTTAGGAAGGCCCCACTCTGGTCAAAATCCTAAGCAGTTGACCATACCACGGTGAACTTTTCTTTGCGAGACCAACAATGGAAGGACGAAACGACACGACAGCAAGGATGTTTCTCCAGAACGTACAAGCCGCTTGTAAGCCGGCGAGCGTGCGAACACGGACGAACAGTACCGACAGGACGCATCGTTGGTCAAACACAACATTTATTAACCGTGTACCAGCGAATCCAACTCGTCTGACTAATGGGATCACACACACAGCATCGCCGCGCATGGCGCACACCTCGGTAAAGAACCATCAAGAACACCCACACGACGCGTTAAGACGACACAGGCCACTCGAACCGTCAGACGCATCGCCTACCCATGCCCGCGTCTAATAAGTACCGCTCCCCATCCGCTCACACAGTCACACACCCACCTCCAACACCTCTCTCTACCGCACACACAGTCACACACCCACCGCTGACGATAGAACAGCCAAGAGGAACCGGCGAAGCCATGGCAGATCAGTCGTAGGACAAGGATGCTGTCGCTGCGGGTCCAGCAACTAATGGACACGCGAGTGCTACTCCGGCCATCGTCACCGTGGTGGTCAATCCCATCGAGGGACAGCCGGAGGAGGACGTGGTCGTGCCCGTGGCATATCTGGAGGAGAACGATCCCGTCGCTGCCGTCGTCGACCACCTCCAGCAGCTGGACGAGATAGGCCCCCAGAATAACGGACCGACTCCCGTAGATATCCCGGTGTTCGAGGAGCCTGACAACAGCGAGGAAGAGGAGGTACGTTCTAAACGAATGAAGGAATAGTTCATGTACAACTTTGCATACTTACCTAACGCAATCTCTTCCAGATTCAGAACTGTTTAGATGCATCTAAATATACGATTGACCAAGTACATACTACTTAGTTTGGAGGTCATATAAATTTTACCTGCTGATCATATTTATGTACATACTCTATCCTTGCCACAATAGAGTACGCAACAATTTTTTACAAATCTTGCCTTAATGCTGTTGTCATCCTGAACCATGACGTTAATCTCGCAATAGTATAACTCCACACCGATTCATCTCAGTATTTGCTAGCAGTCGATTACATCAAGAAGGCTAGGTAGGATTCACAAAAAAACAAACTCAAACTCAATTTCCACCGTCGGCTCAGGTTCCACCATATGGATGGTTCCTCCCGACTTGCCGAAACCGTGTTGAGGAACCATTTTGTATTTATTATTGTATATTATTTCACCAACTATTGCAGTTAATTGTTATGTTCTTCCGATATATAGGAAGAAGATTCTGATGACGTTGGAAGTGACGATGAATCGTTTGAAGCAAAACGCTAGCAAGTCCTGATCAAACTATGGAATGGAGAGATTAGGTACCTACGTGCTCCAGGCAGGTATCGGTGTCCATTCTGTGGAAGGCGAATTGCGGAAGATTTCAATAGCATGGCGAACCATGCCGTTGGCGTCGGTCGAGGCAACCATAGATGCCAGCCGCACGTCAGAGCAAAACATGCTGCCTACGGCGAGTTCTTAAGGAATCTCTAAAGGAAGATGTGAAGAAATTGTCCTGGTAGAGCATCTGTTTATCTTCTATAATGCATATAGATGGTACTACACGGACAATTGTACCTAAAAATAACCCACCTATGTGGCTATGTGCTATATGAGGACTGTTTGGTTTAGTTTTACCTTGCGTGTTGAACAAGTCACTAATACCAAGGTAAACACTGGATTAACAACTACATGTATGTACCCCTCCTGTGAGATCTATGCATCCATAGGTCTTGGTTTCCTCGCCTCCTCTGCAAGCTGAACGCACCCAAAAACCCTAGGCACAGTGGCCGACTTAATAGAGGGCGAGGGACAGTGGCAGGCTTAAAGAGCAGGACCCCGCGTAGGCACAGTGTCCGGCTTAAAGAGTAGGGCCCCGCGTAGGCACATTGTCCAACTTAATATCAGGTTGCCGGCTTAATAGCAGGCCACCGCGTCGAACAGATTGAACAGCCATACCATGCCAACTGGCGGGTACCTCCGAGGAAAAAAAATCTCCAAGCAGATCCCCGAAACGGGATCATTACATCAACCGAAAGACACGCGTCTATAAGCATAAGTTCCATAGGGACAAGGAGAACTAATCGGGGCTAACCATATTAAGCCGGTAGCGAAGGAGCCGACACGGAAACCAACCAATATAAAGACGTCACCGCAAAAAATAAAGAAGGAGCCGATAAAACGAAAAATATAACACAAAGCTATAAACACAATAGCAAACATAACGTAATTAAATATCTTGGTGTCTAACAGCTATCTGAGAAAAAACAGAATAACCATCAAGCAAACAAAATTGGGTGCTCTTAGCTAACCTTTCTAACATATGATCAATAAAAGCCCAAGGATAATGATCTTTCTTAGTGGCTATATTTAATTTTCGAAAATCAATACACATTCCATAACACCAGCTAAGCTAAAGCACAAAGTAAAGGTGAACAGACTAAAGTCTGCAGGCATCCTGACACTAAAAGACATTGAACGGTGATCGATCCGTTCAATGTCTTATAGTTGGGGGTTTACCGTCTAATAGATGATTACGTGGCCCCCCTAATCTTCTTTGGGGAAAACCGTAACCTACTTCCTCTGCGGTGTAACCTATGGATCCGTTAATTTGTTCATGTTCAATGACACGTACTATCATCTCGGTTGTCTTTTCCTCTGAGTTACAGGAAGAACACAGGTAACGCCGACTCCACGGAGTCGGCGGGATTGACCTGATCCCCAATCTTAAACGCTTGAGACTTCTTGAATATTCCATAGGAGGTCCATGGCGAGCCTCCCCGAGCTTGAGTTTTTATCCCTTCTTGATCTTCTTTCATCATCCTACCTCTTGACACTTGATAACTTCCTTCACGCAAAACTTGTCTTCTATCCAGCTTGCCGACTTTACTGACCACTCCACCCTCCTCATCATCCGGTCTCGCCGGCTCCCTGGTGTTGGAGGAACTACTTTCCCAAACCAACAATGGAAGGACGAAAAGATACACCGATGAGTCTAGATCTGGGTCCAACTTACTACACGTCCGGCAAGGAGATACGTATGATCCCAGCAATTAAACGATCGCATCCAGGCGGCACACGAATGAGAGAGTACATTAAAGAAGCTGCCACGGCGGGACCTGACGCTGACTCGGGAAGCCGGCATGATAAGACCGAAGAAGGACGCCGCCTGATGATGAGATCAACCAGATGGAGAAACGCACCGAGTTGGGATGGTTTCAGCTTCTGCATCGCGCAGGCCGCCGTTTCGTGATGTATTTTAAAGTCCAACGGGGAGCCGGCAGCGCACACCAACCAGGATAACTCAGCACAGGAACGACAGGAACAGAAAGCCAAAAAGTGAAGGCTTGTGTCCGACACTCCAGAGTGGACCATTCGGAACCATCTCCGTCTTAATGCATTGTATGATCATGCCGGCTCCCTGGAGTCGACATGCCAAAGCTGGGAGTATCATATATTAACAAATTCATTCCTCCTATGAGTCGTGTAGATATGCCCGCATACTGTACAGAAAACGTCACGTGTCGCGTGATTGCTTTCTGGTTGACTGGGCTTCTCCGTCTTAATTCACCATTCGATCAGGCCGACCCCTGGAGTCGGCGCGAACATCATTCCTCTCCGTGGAAGACAGGAACCACGGGACCGCCTATGAGCATCAGTTACGTCAGCCGAGTGAACCATTCGAAACCATCTCCATCTTAACGCATTGTCTGATCATGCCGGCTCCCTGGAGTTGACATACCAAAGCTGGGAGTATCATATATTAACAAATTCATTCCTCGTATGAATCATGTAGTTATGCCCGCATACTGTACAGAAAACATCACGTGTCGCGTGATTGCTTTCTGGTTGACTCATATGGGCTTCTCCGCCTTAATTCACCATCCGATCAGGCCGACTCCCTGGAGTCGGCGCGAACAGCGTTCCTCTCCGTGGAAGACAGAAACCACGGGACTGCCTATGAGCATCAGTTACGTCAGCCGAAAAAACATAAGAAAGAGTTGTCCGTTCCAAAGTTAAGCTCACCACAACCACAGACCGATCAAGTAAAAGCAGAATCGTGGTCAGCACGGGAGAGCCGGCTCGCGACGACCTACAGCCACACGACTAGCACGATTAGAAGGAACGTCGAAGTATTTCTAGTTTAATCCCCGTGTAAGTTTGCCAAGAGTAGCCGTGACCGACGACGTCTTCTAACCACCATGACGACTTCAATGCACGACAAGCTCATCGAAAACCGTCATATCTACGGGAGTCGGTCCAATGTTCTGAGGGCCAAAAGACATGACAGGAGGGGCAAACACATAACCTGGAACCACACGCTTTTGAAACCGACTCCAGGGAGCCGACGAGATCGGAAGGTGCGAAGAGAAGGAGATTCCGGTAAAGCCGACATGACAAGCTGCAAAAGAACAGGTTCGGTGGCTGAATCCCGACGGCACCCTCCCACTGGCCGGCTTAAGACTTGACCCATGATTTTTAGTTAATTCCTACAGTACGTTCGGGGCACGACCGGCCTTTCGCCATTGGTGCCGCGTACACTATAGTCGTGTTGATATACACCATCGTACCTTCCCTTCTCTTTTCCACGAGAGCAGCTGCTTTTTCTGTCGTCCGATTTGTACTCATATTGTTGATCTCCGTCTTAATGCACCGTCCGATCACGCAATACAAAGATAATTTCATTAGTTCAAATACCCGAGTCGGTTTAACGCGAACCATTTGGAAAGTGTGTTGCACGATAAAATCTACCTGCCGAATCTAAGGGAGCCGACTCCAGGATCCGACATGACCAAACGGAACAGAAGGAGATGCCTTTTCTGCGCATGCCCACCTTTCCGCACACACGGACAGTAACAAACCAATCTCTACACAAAAAAAGTACAAAAAAAAGACAAAATAAGACGATGGGAAACTTTTTATTCGTCGAGGACAAAATGACTTGGAGCTTTGTCCCTTTGGTTACCCATTCGTGGGTGGGCAGACGATTCGAGAGTTGCCATTATCTGTGATGTGTTTTCTGTGCACCCCGCCGACTCCAAGTTCCGTCTTAATGCACAACCCGACCCGCCGACTCCAGGTTCCGTCTTAATGCACAACCCGACCCGCCGACTCCAGTTTCCCGTCTTAATGCACAACCCGACCCCGCCGACTCCAGGTTCCCGTCTTAATGCAAACCCGACCCCGCCGACTCCAGGTTCCCGTCTTAATGCACCACCCGACCCCGCCGACTCTAGGTTCCCGTCTTAATGCACCACCCGACCCCGCCGACTCCAGTTCCCGTCTTAATGCACAACCGACCCCGCCGACTCCAGGTTCCCGTCTAAATGCACCACCCGACCCCGCCGACTCCAGGTTTCCGTCTTAATGCACCCTTCGATTGTTAGCAACTGAGACTTCCTGAAGCTTACGGTTTTCCATAGAGTTAACTCTACACTAAAATGTCTAGAAAATCAGTACCAATTTTAGTCATTTCAAGTGGAGCTCCAGCGGTGATCTTGCCGAAGCACGTACACTCGTACACACGTGTAGGGAAGAAAATCAGTACCAATTTAGTCATTTCATCGATTAGATCTTCTTCCTCCTCTCTAGACCATCTACTATGCAAATAAACTAACATCTTTATAAAAATTCGGTATTCTCAACATCAAGAGATAAGGTTCTAATTATTCTTCAACTATTTTGTTCGTGTAGCGATAAAATCTTTAAGTACACTTTCAATTTCAGAAGGCACACTTTTATTACCACTGCAACGATTACCATAGAAATTCTCATAGCCGTAGCGAAAGAGACGTCAAGGCAGTTTGTAGGAAAGAAGATGATGAAAGCAGGTTAAGCCGATAGCAACTAAAGATAGTCAATGACGACACAGTTATCCTAGTCCATCCACTACTTCAAGAAGAGCTGGAAAGTCCCAGGAGCAGGAGTCGATGTACATGAACACGTCTACAGTAGGAAGTACACGGCAACCAATGGCGCAAACCCCACCGAGCCTCCAAAAAACTACAGAAACTAACCAATAGCAAGCCACCACGAAAGAAATAAAGAAAGCACGATATATTTCCCTACCGTACCCCTAATTCGCAAGCAGCGTCATGTAAGAAATGCGACACACACAGGCGTCAGGCAAAGATAGGTCAAACACACCACATCATATGCACACAAATATAGACAAACCCACCGCACAAACAGAAAAAACAGAGCACAAACATATGACAAACGCAAATAAAAATACAACAACCTTAAGCAATGTAATGTAAAAAAGATTGAACAGACATACCATGTGAACCGGCGGGTACCACCGAGGCCAAAATTCTCCAAGCAGATCCACGAAACGAAGATCCATCCAGCGAACGACGACCTACAAAGAAAATAGTCAGACGATCCAAGGAAAAAATTCCGTTGTTTTTGGTAACGGTTAATCCGTGGATCCACTAATTAGTTCATGTTCAACGACACGTACTATCATGTCAGTTTTATTTTCCACTGAGTTGCCGGAGAAACGAATGTCACGCCGACTCTAGGGAGTCGGCCGGGTCGATGCACAATAAAAAGGAGAAGGCCAGTCTCGTCGAGTCCAGGGAGTCGGCGGGGTCGATGCACAGTAAAACGGAAGGCCAGTCCAGCCGACTCTAGGAAGTCGGCGGGGTCGATGCACAGTAAAACAGAGAAAAGGCCAGTCCGCCGATTTTGGCTCGCCGGCTCAGTGACTCTGATAAAGACAAGCATCACATGAGAAAATAACCAATGAAAGGTAAAACACAATCTCCAGGAGTCGGCGGGGTCAATGCACAGTAAAACAGAGAAGGCCAGACCCGCCGATTTTGGCTCGTCGGCTCGGTGACTCTGATACAGACAAGCATCACATGAGAAAATAACCAATGAAAGGTAAAACACAATCGCACGTAATATAGACACAGGAAATAGAGAGCCGAGAGAGGGTGCAAAATAGTGGCCTTTTCGAGAAGAAACGCACGTACCTATATACCGAAAAGGACCCGCAACAAGATACCAAGAAAATAACCAAATACGTCCACAAATAACACACACGTTCACCGACGAAAGGATTCCCAGTAGGATGAACCAGATAGAAACGAACGAAAAAAAATGAATTTAAACCGGGATGAAGCCGGCACGGGCAAAATGACACGACAAAAAAAAATCGAGAAATAGAATAAACAGAAAAAAGGAAGCGGAAACACGACGAACGTAAAATCTGCAGCAAGAAACCACCCGCATCAAGGTAGTGAAAAACAAAAGAAAACTCTCTAGCAACACGACAGGAACACGGTACAAAGCACCGATCGAAAGCAACCAACACCTCACCGCCCAAAACGATACGGCCGAAAGAAAATCGAGAAATACAATAAACACGAAAAAACAAAAGCAAACACGAAGAACGTAAATCTGCAGCAAGAAACCAGCCTGCATCACAACGGGAAGAACAAAAAAATTATTAGCAACACGGCAAAAAGACTGTACAAAGCAATGATCCGTAAACAAAAGGAAACACGTGAAACACCGGAGCAAAACGTCCACAGGCAGCGAACACGTCGACGGAACACAATGATTCACAACAGGATGAACACGATCCGAAACAAAAAAAGAAAAATACCTGATTTACAGCCCAGGATAAAGCCGACACGCATCAATCTACAGCAAGAAGTCAGCCTGCATCAACATAGGGAAGAACAAAAGAAAACACACGTCAGAAACACGGCAAGAAAATAATGCAAAACAATGGATCGTAAATACAAAAGGGAACACGAAAAAACTACACGAGAAGAGGGCCGTGGACAACAAAACTAATTAAACACCCAAAAATCACACAATAGCACAATCAAAACAACAAACAACAAAAGGAACATATCGAACGCAGCAACAGTAAGACGGAGCAAGAACAAAGAGGAAGAAGGGGGGAAATGGAGGCTGCGGTAACCCTCAGATCCAAAACACGAATATATACCCCCAGATCAATACTGTAGTGTCGCGGCAACTATTCAATACACGTAGGTCGGTTTCGTCTGAATGAACCAATGGCGAGCCGCCAGCGACACGCGAAATCGGGCCTTCTGACTACCAGCACAGTGCAACGTACCCGCCGACGAATGGAGGGAGGCCACCTCGGACGGAGAAATCGGGCCCGAATTCTCCCTGACATCACGAACAGTGCAACATACCCGACACGACGCGAAATACCATACGTGCCCCGACCTACTGTAGAAAATACGCAGCGACGACACACGCAAGGGAACGATGGGCGACGCAACGTCCCGAGCAACAGACCTGTGGGCCACGTAATGGATGGGGCCCATCGTCAGCGAGAGAGAGAGAAGGAACCACGTACGAAGAAAGCTCTCCCAGAGGGGCACGCAATGCATTGGCTAAAACCTAGTACGGTAAATGAACAAAATCGACCAATGGGACGAACGCGCTGCGAATCTGCACCCCTCTGGCACGTCCGCCACACCGATTAAACGCGCAGCGTGAGGCCGACGGGTGGGCCCTCGGGCTACAGGGGTGATCCACGTAGGACGTCAGCGAGAGTGGGTGCACGAAGGTTGGTACGGTTAGCGACTTTGCGAATCCCTGTTCATGCCGACTCCAGGAGCCGGCGGTGATCGGACGATGCGGAGGCACGATGCGGGGAGGATCGGACGGTCAGAAAGCCCAAATCGCTGAGGAGCCTTCAATGGGTCTCACCGTTTATATCTTTAGATTTCTGAGAACACGTTTTCAAACTATTTGTTGTATTCCAAGTTTATATTTTTTCTCTGAACTAGATCACATATAATGACACATCGTGAACTAGATTTCCATTTTTTTTACAAATATTTGGTAAAAAACCTCATTTTTTGCACTACGAAAACTTGCTTTTATCAGCTTTTTCTGTCATTATTATTCTGTCCAACTGGGCCGAAACTGGTCCACCTCTGATCCCCTTCCGGGCTTTTGGCCCGTTGGACAGGTGCTGGAGCACCACCACCGTCCGATGCAATCCGATGACCGCAAGCGCCCACGTCCGTGATATAAGCAGCGAATGCCCGCCCCGGCAAAACCCTACATCCTCTCAAATCGCCCGGCCCTCGGTCTTCTCTTCTCGCGATAGCGACGGCAGCGGCTTGCCCACGCGCACGCACGCTTGATTGCCTCTCTCCTCGCTACCCGAGCCCCTCCCTCCCTATCCACCAGCCCCTCCACCTTCTCGTGGTCGCGGCCGAGATGAACGGGACCGCTCGATGCGGCGTCGGCCTCGCTCGATGTGCGTCGTGGTCGCCGGATCTGTCAAAGGGGTGGCCGGATCTGCCCGCCTCTATCTATTTCCCTCCTCCCTCCAAAGCGGCGGCGGCGGCGCCACTCACTCCTGGCGCTTCGATGTCGTCCTCCCCCGGACCCGCCTTCTCCTATCGCTTCGTGGTCGTCGGACTCGCGGCCTAGGTTGTCGGCTCATCTGGCGGCCGGATCTGGCCTCGGGGTTGCCGGTTCTAGCTACGGTGTCGCCGGACCACGACTTCATCCGTCCTTGGGCGAGGTCGCGGTGAGTGCCACTGCACCGCCACCCCGCAGACCACGCGGCCTTACCGGCACTCAAGCGCTCCTTCCTCTCCGTCGTCCTTCCTTCCGACATCTAATCCTTGATCTCATCGGTGGTAGATTGACCGATTTGTGCTTGATGCAGGTCTCAGGTGCTCCGGCCGTGCCACCAGAATGTCTACGTCGCCATGCTTTCTGTGACCCTGCCGGAAACAACGCCGCTACCTCCGGGACCTCTCTGTAAGTATGTACCTACCACCCAGATCCATTTAAGTCCCCATGTTTATTATGCCAATTGGTTCATGAGCTCTTGTTGGTTATCGTTTAGTGCTATATACAGCATGCTATTATGTTTTATATGCTTCATTCGTCCATCCTTGCAACGATTTGAATAGGGAGAATATTTGATTTGGCAGCATTTTTTATTTATAATTATCCATTGATTCAGCCAACATGCTTATAGTTATCACATTTTTAGCAAAGGTCTCTTGTAACTGTGTAGGCGCAGGAACTGGTAGTGTTGTATAGCATATGGTGCTGGACATACGGTCTAATTAGAGCATGGGATCTGGTCAACTTAAGCTGAAGACAAACTTGTTGTAGTCAATGAACAAAAACGCTTGAAATGGACATTAGTATATAGCATCTTTTAATTGCCTGTATCGACTATAAAATACAAATTCGGAATCTAACTATTTTGTTCACACCAACTGAACATCGATTTGCCCTGCATTTGCAGATACCAATCTATCATTAGTTCTTACTAGCCTGGAGCTAGTGTGGTGTCACCTAAACCTGAACTGCTAAAAATACCAATCTATCATTAGTGCTTACTGATCATCGATTTGCCCTGCATCTTGAACCTAAACTGCAGTTTTTACTTTGTGACACCTAAACCGAAGTTGCTCCTGCTAAATAAGAAGATAAATGTTGCTTGCACATACTGTTAGGGTCATGTGCTAGTTGATGATATGTGTGTAAAATTATTAGTTAGTGGACAACATACACTGTTACGGACCATGTGCTAGTTAACAGGTTACAACAATAATTAATTTCAAAAAAAAAAAACAGGTTACAATAATTTGTTTACTTGTGCTCAGCTGCTAAAAATATTTATTGCTTGTATGACCTTTATCAAACGATTAACTGGACTAATACTCTTTTTTATGTTTTAGGTGTAGAAATAGTATGGCTGATTATATGTGTATATATATCTGTACTCGAAGACCAACTTCTAACCTTGAGGTATGTATAGCTTATGTAGGAATACTCAAAAATATGCATCTCTCTTCCTTATTCCTGTCTAATCTCATTGACTGAGGTATATAGCTTATGGAGTAAATACTCTCCTAGTTATTGACGAGAGAACTTAAAATGATTTTCATGAAATATTATTTGACCTGCTGTTGTTTGTTCTTTGCATGCACAAGCTCTGCCGAGTGGTCTAGCAGATGTTCCAAAATGCGCTGGGAAGACACCATTATCTTGTGGCGAGCCGCATGTGTTGATTTCTGCGAGAATCCTCTTTTGCCTCCTGAGAGTAATGAAGCCTTGAAACTGATCCTACTACCAAGCGTAGGCTCGACAAGTGATGTTTGTCTCTCAGGATCAAACTGAAGCATGAATACACTCTTGTAAAACTTGTTATACTGTGCTCGCCATTGTATGTGTGCTATATGTTGTAGCAGGTTGACTCTTCCTGTTATTTGAAGTATTACTTGATTTTCTGTCTTTTTCGATTTAAATATTGGTCATTGATTTACTGGCATAATGAAATCTGGAAAACGACCGTAACAACTGGCATCTACATACAAAAACCTGACACCTAGGACCCACTCCTTCGAAACTGACACTCGGGACCCACCTCTCAGATCCTGGCACTTGGGACCCACCTCTCAGATCCTGGCACTTGGGACCCACCTCTCAGATCCTGACACTTGGGACCCGCCTCTCAGAACCTGACAAATGGGACCAACTTAGCACGGCAGGGCCCAAAAATAAAAAGGCCAAAATAATGGGCTTGGCCCATGTAGTCAATTAGAATTAACAGGAACAATATTCCAAATTATTGGGCTCGGCCCACGTAAATCACAGAACTGGATCGGGCTGATTCTGCTGTATGACCATTTCAATTGGTCACAATTTTGCCACGTCAGCCATGCCACGTCGAATCTGACGTGGACATGTCAGATAGCCAGTGACCAAAACAATTAGTCATAACACCTATGACCTTTTATTTTAGTCATAAGCGTCTATGACCATTGCACACAAAGGTCACGTATTTCCGTTAGTGACTGCCAGCTTTCGACCAACTGTTTTTGGTCACAAAAAGGTCATAGATGAAAATACGTGGCCATTTAATGACCGATATGGAGAGTCACTAATTATCATATTTCTTGTAGTGAGTGATCCCATCAAGATCCCATATTTGCACAGACATAGATACCAAAGTTACCGAACGGTGATTCTCCTGGCCTTCTGGGAGCCTGAGGGCTTGGAGTCAGGGCTTGTTCGGAAACTCTCCGGTTCCAGGCTCCCCCGACACAACGGATGGAATCGGGCTGAACGAGGCAAACCCGTGTAGCCAGAATTCGGGGTCAGTGCCTTGTGGTACAAAAAACAGACCTGGGAGTTTCAGGATCTGAAAATGCGTACCTTAACTATTTACGGAGGAATTGTCTTTTGCTAAGTTAAAAATGATTCACAACACCTCTCCGTCGATTCGGCATGTGTCCAACCTCGCCCTATGCGCAAGCACACGATCCTCACCGCCTAACGTACGCCGTCGTCGGCCATTCACAAGGGCCGATGCACATCTCCTGCATCGTTCCACCTCTTTCCGCATCGATCTGCCAGCCCAGCAGCCCTAGCTTGCTGCCGCCACCTCCTCTACCCCGCTCCACCTTTTCCATGCACGCCGCTGCCCAATGTCGTCGTTCTGCAACGTCTCCTCTCTAGGCGCTCTAGGCATGCATACGAGGTGAGGCCACCCGCTCTGCCACTTATGGCCGAGTTGGAGGCGCGTGCGTTGGAGGACACGTTTGCCATCTCTTTGTGTCGAGGTTGTCGGCCCATGCCAGGGGCATGTCGGGAGATGGAGCAATTCAGACGAACAGAGTTGATGATTATTGGTTTTCACTGGGGAGCCACTCACAGACTAAGTCTATGACCACCGACCCGAGTTTGAGTCCTCATACTCGCAATTTCGGTGATGTTGCACCCCTCTTCCATCAAAATACCACGGGCCCCTTCCCCGTAGGAAATAAATTTTTTCACTGGGGAGCGGCCCAAACATGGTTGTATACGTCCAAGTCAGGTGACGTCGGTGACATGTAAATTTATTCTGATTTTAAAAATAAATTACTTTCAAACAGGGCTTTCAAATCTCCCACACCGGCATATTCTCAAAAGTATTTCCGAAAAGCAATTTCTGTAAAAAGAAAACTATTCATCGGAAAACAAGTTGGCTTACGGAAAAAAATGTTCATCGGAAACCTTGTCCGTGTAGGTGAGAGAAAAGCATGTTTATATTACAAACTCACTTTTTTATCCTAGAACTTGTTAACTATTCATCGGAATATATTCATATGAAATCTTAGGCAGTTTGTAGTTCCACAGCAAAGGAGCAATGCGACTTTTTTTTATTACTTGGCACATTCTAATTTTCCACATGCAGTTTGGAAAATTGTACTCCCTCCGTTCCTAAATGTAAGATGTTTTAGATATTATATATGTTGTCTACATGCATATTAAAATGAGTGAACATACACATAAAATATGTCTAGATACATTTGTGTATATGTGAATGTCGACAAAGTCTAAAACATCTTATATTTGGAAACGGAGGGAGTACAAAGTAGCAATGCCACTTTTTTATTCTCGGTACAATTTTCCACATGCAGTTTGGAAATTGTAAGCATAACACCTCTCACATGTGCAGAGGAAAATGTAACTAGAGTTGGGGCTGCATGCAGAAAACGACAGATAATATAGCTTGAACCAGCATGTCAACAAAACATGACGAGTTGCTCGCTCCAGATAATGTAAAAGAACTCAAGATAAAATCACCTTTTGGTCAGCTAACCAGGAGCGATGTGAGGCTGTAGCCCTCTCCCACACTGGAATAAGATTCAGTGGAACTGTGGAACACAAACGATTCAGTCAAACACGTGTCGTTGACTACCTCCAGTGCTGGTCTCCTGGTGAATTGTTAGCCCAGCGTTCAGGGAGAGCGCAAGTGGATCTCATCATCACTCATCAGTTCAGCCGCTCCGATCCGATCGAAGTCTAACCCACGCAACAAACACATGTATGGACCATGACTACGGAGCAGAGACTCCTTTTTGTGGGACAAATTATTAAAATATATAAGTTCGAACCGAGCACTCTTGGTCGCGATATCGTGCATGTCTGGTTGTTGTAAAAAAAATCACTATTGTCTTCGTTTTGGTCAAAGACTGTAACCGTTGAAATTCTGCATAAACCACCGGAAATAAAATGGGAAATAGATACAAGATGCACGGTAGTGTCCTTCTCTTTATTATTCAGCTCTTGTAGACACTAAGCTCGGGAAAATTATAAGAACAAAGACAAAATGAAGTTGGGGGATAGAATAGTAGGGGAGTTAACTTCCCAGGAGAACGTGTCATGTGACACCGACGAATTGGTGCACCGAGTGCACCCATTTTTTTTAACCACCAAAAATGTTTTCAAAAAATCCAGAAAAAAGTTTGGACATTGATTATACTCATATATGACATGTCACATAATTTCAAATCAAAATTCATATCACATATCAAGAAACAAAATAGATAAATCTGACAATGAATAACACCGAAATGCAAGTTGGGCTTTAAATTATGCCCATTGTCACTATTGATAATCTGGGTATTAGTCGAAACTAAGCAAAGTGCTCTAGATCCATATGGCTTTTGTAGGTTTCTATGGATTGAGCTTCAATGGATATGAAAGAACCCTCAGTCTTCGAATGGTGTTGGGTCCTCCTTTTATAGCCGTAGAAAGATTACTTCCTTCTAGGGTGGGTTGTTTTTGTCACATGAGTAGAACTCCTAGGGGACGACTAGTCAGTTAAGTATGTCTGACTCATATGACGTTTAAGATGGTGGAGGACCCATCTAAAGACTATGTCACCATCCATATTGGGTAAATAATCTCTCACCGCCTACTCCAATCTTGTACAGACCACTATAAAATAGGTCGATGTTCTCTAAGAAAATACCACAAATGGAGCTCGTAGGTACATCGGTAATTAGCCTGAAAGGAAATGAATTTTTAGTATTAAATACTATATTATTTCTCCATAACCATATCAACCATTTAATGGCAACCGATCACTCCCTAATGATGATTTAGAACTTATGATCAATGCCACACAATTAGTTGCCAAAAATGTTTGCACCACTACATGACGGTGCAAAGATACATGAACGGATGACTATATATAATGGAAAAGTCGCACTAAAAGAACAAGCGTTTAATGGTCGATGATGATGATAAAAGCAAAAATGTTTTGTGCCAATTACACTTTGCAAGGTTATACTTGGTCACGACAACACCCTTTTGAAAGTACCACACTTTTTTTAATTTTGAGATGTATCTTCATTTTCTAGATATAATAACCTACACATCAGAATGTACTAGTGCTCTAAACATGAATTCACCGAAAATATGCCATTCTCAAGGAATTTCAACGAGATTCGTCGCGCCCTTAAGACAATTGTACCATCGCCAACTGCCCTTGAGGGGCATTACATGCTGCAAGCTGAGGCCTGACTAAATCCCATATGAACACCACGGTATGCGAGGATTTTTCATTACCTTAGATATAGTATCACTTATGTGACAAGCGATATTGTTTATACCTTCATTTTGGTACTCAGAGGGTGGTATTACCTAGCCACTTATCCTCCGAGGACCAAATCTTTGAGCCCCTTGATGACGAAAGATGCAAAGAGAAGAAGTGTTTCTTCATCGCCATCAGACGGACCCAAAAAATTGGGATAGATGTTTTGAATCTAGATATTTTCTTCTCATGACGTTTGCCATAGCCCATTCTTTGTAAGAAACTTACAAAACCATTTACTAAGGAGGTCTATGTTTTTAACTGAAGGTCATGAATGCCAAGACCACCCTAATCTTTTGAACGACAAACCACATTCCATCTGGTTAGTCTATATTCCGTTTTTTCACTAGCTCACTACCAAAAGAATCTGGATGAGGAATAACCTAGAATCTGGATGATAGCATATAAATTACCATAATACTTAGTACAAAAATTGTAAGAAATATGAGCCTGACTTTTCTGCTGCTCAACCTATTTTCAAGGGGTTCCTCACCATGTTTTCACTTGGTATTTATGAGTCTTCGAGGATGAATCAGAATTCCTTAATACCAAATTGTAAGCTGACCATTCTAACAACAAAATAGTTTGGCGTACCGAGGGGCCAACTCATGAGCTTCACCAAAATATAATAATTCAGTCTTGTGAAAATAATTTTTAAACCCGACTGTTGCTCGAAGGCTCAAAGAATTGGGTTTAGATTCTTAGCTTTCTCAAAGTCATGTTCCATAAAGAGGATTGTTCGTCTACTTATTATAGGATCGATAGTCCACGATCTAGTAAGTGTGGCACTACTCCTGCATTTTCGATCTATTGTTTTGGCGCACTCAATCATGATGGTCAAAACATCGGTCACGGTTTTAAATGGCATGGGTGATAGGGGATCCTTGACGGAGACCTTTTTTTGTTTTTAAGTAATGACGTATGTCACCACTAAACGTTTATGGTTGTGCTACTCGAAAGACGAATTTTTGTACCCATGAGCGCTACATTCAAGTGAAGACCTTCATTTGCAAAGTCTGTTGGAGAAAATCCTTGTTGACTTTGTCTTACGCCTTCTTAAAGTCGATCTTAAATATTACATCACTCAGTTTTTCGGGTGTAATTCATGGATCGCCTCGTGAAGGACAACTAGCCCATCTAGGATGCTTATACCTTGCAGAAAGGTTGACTGCAGTGTCGAACTACGTGGTCAGCCACTGGGTTGATGCTAATTATCATAGTTTTAGTGATTATTTTGGAGTTGACATTAAGAATACATTTCAATTACATTTTGTTCTTCCTCATTAGTTTTAGGCAACAGAATGATCTCTCAAAAATTTAGCTTAAACAAGTCTAGGTTTCTAATATGAAGAAAACCACACAAATCCACAAGGTAAACCTAGCTTGATGTCATTCCATAAGTTTTGGTAAAACTCAGCAAGGAATCCATAGGGACCTAGTGCTTATTTATGTTTCATGTACAACGAATAGATGATAGGCAGCATCACCTACTTTCCCTTCTTTCTAGATCTCGTACTTATTTGTTACGATATTCTTAGCATGTGTTTATGTATTTGTTGTTTTCTCTATACTCAACAATTAATATGAGCTTTTGGTAGATGGTAATGAGCCCCTTTGTGAGAACGCAATTACTCCTTAGTAATTAAAACACTCTACTCGACTGCCTATAAAGACAAACAATGCCAAGGGCGCTGAAAAGAATGCTGCTTGATGTGCCAACTTCAATATGAGAGCAACATGAAGCATACAGCCATGATGAGCGGGTTAACATTTGAATTTTTTTATTGATAAGAGGATTATGCATGGAGGTTTCTTCACATCTTCAGCAAACTCTATTTGTTAGATTACCAGTTTCGTTTTGTTTTGTGAATTTCCTGTGTACTTCTACTATTGCTTACCATGACAGTGGGGAATAATATCTCAAAAGTTATTGAATAAAAAAATATTTTTGATTTCTATTTACTTTGTTGGATAAAAATATCTTTGTGGTTTCTATCCTAGCTGGGTAACATCTTAGGATTGATTTTTTTAAAATGGTTTGTAATGGAACATGGAGACGAGCATTATGTTTGGAATGGTCTCCTTCATATTGTCATCCCAAAAATTTACTAGGTGCCAAAAGTTTATGGGAAATTTCATGACTAGTTATTTCATATTTGATAATATATTCTATAACAGGCTGTAATGCATGGGCGGAATACGAAGAAGAAACACATTTAAAGCTATATGAATGTTCTACACATATCCATTTGGATTGATCCATTGCTCGTGGGACAAAAAAATGTTTTGGTATTTATAGTCGTAGGTTTTACGTTATTCATCGTCATATCAACCTAAATCATACTAGTTGAACTCTAAAAATATTGTTTAATATTTAGTAAATAAATTATGTGCCTTTGAAGTACAAATAAGATTAGCCACCGGATGAGATGCGGTAGCCTTCAACCGCACACTACAAACAAGATTTTAGCTGCCAAAATCGCTTATAAATTTCAGAAATTTAAATCGAGGAATGGAAACTTCAGTCGTCCCCGGCTCATACACCCGTCCAAACAGTCCTCACGGCGTCGGGAGCTCTGGGTAGCTGGGGGCGTCTCCTACTTCATACCGGCCCATCCCCTACCTGCCACTATAAATCCTCGTGCTCGTCTTGCGTCTCGGCTGCGTCCTCCCCGAGCGAGACCCAAACCAAATTCCGTCCCCGAGCAATTCCTCCGCTTCGCGTCGCCTCGGAAGGTCCGTAGCTGCAAACCATGCTCCCACATGCACGCATCCACTCCCTCGCACTTTCTCTAGTCTTCTCCTGCTGTTACTGCTCCCTCCGGCGTTTGGTCGAACAGTTGGTGGGGTGTGCTCCCGACGCCGCGGATCTGCGGATCTCTTCGCCCTGGCCGCGCGGTCCCGCGGTGTATCCTTGGGATCTCACTCCTCGTGTTCGATTCTATGGGGTTTTGGGTTTTCTGGTGGGAATGAGATGCCCCGCTTGCACCGTCTGATCTGAATTTGACCGAGAAATGCCCCCCTTTGGCGCGAGTGTTGTTTTATTTTTGTCGGATCGATGCGTTTTCGCGTGGGGAGTCGCGAGAGCCTTTGCTGCGTTTTCTCCGGGTTGTACTCTGGCGCTCGCCTTTTGTGTGGATCTGAAAAGATCCCGTGGCTTAGAACTGTGCGAGTTGATTGTAGCGGTGGACTCACTTGGGAGTCCACTTGGCTAGCTCAACTCTTAGTGGTCTATTTTAGGCGTTATATAAAATTGTCTGAAGTGACGGCTGGAAGAAAATTCTGATCCTGGTGCAAACTTAGTATTGCTCTGGATTTGAATCTTGGAGGCAAACATGATTTAAGCATCGGAAGTAGTTGCGCAATTATGGAATAACATGTGCTCACGCATCATATTTGAGATCCGGTGTTCTGCTTAGATTTCAACTCCTTTTATGCTCTATCACTAACTCCTTATTACTAATGTGGATTGAGCAATCAGATTCTGTGCGTTCTCGTTTGTTCTATTTTAGTAGGATTTCTCGGTGACAGGTACAGCAGGTTTTAGAAACAAAATCACGCTTGGACTAAGTATTTGATCACTTATTCCTGAGTCTATTTGGTTGGCTCAGTGAATCAGTTGTTAATGTTCCTTTGTATTCATTATAGCTTGTCTATGAATGATGGCGGGTAGAAAACTCTGAGCTTGGTGGGAACTTAGCGTACATGTTATATTTACTGTCGATTTTACTTGGAGGTAGAAGTGCGAGATTGTGTTTGAGTATTGCTCAATTTAGTCACCTGAGCAATGACACAAATTGAAAATGCTGGTCATTTTATCTGGGATCTGGTGTTCTGCGCAGATGTCAGCTCCTTTGTATGGTGTACTTTTGTGGATCAGGACATTTAATTTTGTAGATTCTCCGGGTGTCGTATTTCAAACAAGCATGGCTTGTCTTTGTCTGCAGTTATATTTTTCATTGCGTACGAGGCTATGATACATGAATCTTCCCTGTGCCCAGACGTACATTGCAGATGTTTTTTCTTTCATCTGCTATAGGGTATGTTAGTAGGCAAATGTTTGGAATCATCGAAAAAGTTCTCGTGTAATACCATCTTAATAAAAAGTACTTTCCAGTGTCGTTTTATGTTGTGCTTATGCTTGACATATGGGATTGTCCATGCATGTGAAATAATGTGAAGGAGTATGTTTGCCTTCTAGTGAAGCGTCATCATATCAACTTTTGCGTCATTGTGCTAACATTTGCGTTACTGTGGTACCATTGGCTAATACCGCTTAAGTTTCAGGGGAAGTACATCATGGCGACAGGTCAAATTTTCTCAAAAACCACACAAGCATTATTCTACAATTATAAGCAACTCCCTATCCAACGAATGCTTGATTTTGACTTCCTCTGTGGTATATATTCTCCCTATCATATCATTGGTTAAAAAACATTACATAGCGTTTCTGTTTTTCTTCATCCTTATTGACTTTGCACTGCTTGATAGGGAGAGAAACACCTTCTGTTGCTGGAATAATCAATCCTGGTTCTGATGGGTTCCAGAAACTTTTCTTTGGACAAGAAGAAATTGCTATTCCCGTTCATCCTACGTGAGTTCTCTGATCCTTCATTTATATTGTCTGATTGAACAAGAATACAGTTATTTTTTTGGGTGCAGAGATT
The DNA here is from genome assembly GCA_947311845.1 of Poa pratensis. NCBI lineage: Eukaryota > Viridiplantae > Streptophyta > Magnoliopsida > Poales > Poaceae > Poa > Poa pratensis. Next base: position 3,631,907 of record CAMZMU010000103.1, read on the forward strand.
AGTACACTAGCAGAATGCCAGCACAACTTTCATGTGCGGAAAACTTATCTATTCATGTATCTTTTGTAGAATTGAAGCTGCTTGCAACGCACACCCAACTGCAGATGTATTTATCAACTTTGCATCCTACCGGAGGTTAGTTATTGTTTTGCTTATCTTCTCGTAAATACTTCATGATCAAGTGACTACAATTTTTGCTGTATTTGTGAAATCTGCAGTGCGTCTGCTTCTTCAATGTCAGCTTTGAAGCAGGCAACTATCCGAGTTGTAGCCATTATAGCAGAAGGAGTTCCTGAATCAGATGCAAAGCAGCTAATTAGCTATGCACGTGCTAACAACAAGGTAGGGACCACATGTTTCTAAATTTGTGTGTTCATCGCCGGTTCTCATCATAAAGCACTTAGAATAAGAAATAAAATAAAGGAGCATATCCTTATAGGCAACTTTGTGAACAAAATGATGGCTTGTGAGCTTGAGCAATATGAAACTTCTTTTGCTCCTTTCTGATATGGGTGTTGGCATGTTATACGATGCAGGCTGACAGTAGCCTGCATATTTATTGTTTATGTTTGCGAAGTGATTTAGTGATATATGTAGGTCATCATTGGACCTGCCACAGTCGGAGGAGTTCAAGCTGGTGCTTTCAAGATTGGTGATACTGCTGGAACCATTGATAACATAATTCAATGCAAGCTCTACAGGCCTGGATCTGTTGGTTTTGTGTCTAAATCGGTATGCTTTAAATCATAAAATTACTGAAAAAGATACTTCACCGTATGTATGTCCGTATAATTCGCATCCATAGAAGAAGTTAATGGAATAAAAAAGAAACTCTCTTGTAGACCCATTGTGTCTGCAAAGATATCTTCGTTGTTTACATGCGGAATTCTGTTTTTTACAACTTTAGAACCTGAATACGATGCTTGGGGTTCATCCTTTTCATTATGGAAATACTTAAAATGTAAATACATGTGTAGAGCTCCCGACTATTGATTTGCTTACTTTCTTGAACTCCACTTATTTAATTTGAATTTGACGACTGATTAGTACATACTCAACTGAACTTTTTCATTAGTTATTGCTAATTATAAACTGATCTTCCATTACTTCAATAGGGTGGCATGTCGAATGAGCTGTACAACACCATTGCAAGAGTGACAGATGGTATTTATGAAGGTAACTTTTTTGGATGTGTAAAGTGTCACATTTACTGATTCACATGAATAATGTGCCCACGCTAACATTTGCTTAACATATTCAGGAATCGCGATTGGAGGAGATGTTTTCCCTGGTTCAACTCTTTCAGATCACATTCTGCGTTTTAATAACATACCTCAGGTTCGAATAACATCTCTAAATAGATAGTGTTAACCTTCTTCCTGTAGTACTTTAATATTCATAATCTTTGTCGCACAAGTGTCCTGCGAATATTCAATTATTTCTTTTCTGGCATATTTGGACATCCTTAGGACATCACTGTAACATGTTCCTTGGTCACATCCTTTTTGCCTTCTAATTTTCAGAAGGCAACTCCTTTACCATAATCTTGGCCTATCATCTTTGGCTCCACTCCCCATAGATATTTTAGGACATGAAGGTTGTTTGGCATACAAATATGCTTTCACGATAGTGCTATCCCTGCATTAATTGTAACCCACATTTCGACTCTGGAGCAATTGTGTATCAATCACATTGTTATTTGTTGGCTTTAGGTTAAAATGATGGTTGTTCTTGGGGAGCTTGGAGGAAGCGACGAGTATTCACTTGTTGAAGCCTTGAAACAAGGAAAGGTTCAGAAACCTGTTGTTGCTTGGGTTAGCGGGACATGTGCACGTCTATTCAAATCTGAGGTCCAGTTTGGCCATGCTGTAAGTTCTAAACAAATTGGTGTCCTCTTTTCCTGGAGTTCCAGTGAGCTTAACAGTACACTCTGTATGCAAAGATCTGGTTTATTAATTTATTGGTATAACAGGGTGCCAAGAGCGGTGGTGAGTTAGAATCAGCACAAGGTAAGAATCAGGCACTAAGGGATGCTGGGGCAGTTGTCCCTACTTCATTTGAAGCTCTCGAAAGTGTGATCAAGGAGACATTTGAGAAGCTGGTATAGTGATAATACATTTCGACATCATGACTGATGTCTTTTCTAAGTATAATGTTTTAAAAATGTGTGTTGTGGAATCAGAGCTTGAGTTTACATTTGTTTGCAGGTTGAGGAAGGAAAAGTTCCTGTTGTCCCTGAGATTACACCTCCTACCATACCCGAGGATCTTAAAACTGCAATTAAAAGTGGGAAGGTCCGAGCTCCAACACACATTATCTCCACCATCTCTGATGATAGAGGTTAGATTGGTGGCAACATGTTATCCTACATATGCTCTATAATTCTTCTTTGCCCTGCTATCCTTTCCCAAATTATAAAGGTGCGTGTGTGATGCAGGTGAGGAACCATGCTATGCTGGTGTACCCATGTCTACAATTATTGAACGGGGTTATGGAGTTGGTGATGTTATTTCCCTTTTGTGGTTCAAGCGCAGCCTTCCTCGTTATTGCACTCAATTTATTGAGGTAATCCATGGGTAAAATGTAGGATAATTTACAAAAGTTCAAGCTCTATCCTGATGTTTTTTTAAACCTTTTTTCCTTTCTAAATCTAGAGTTCATTTGATCATAAAAGGTTTTCTTCATATGTCTGACAGATATGCATCATGCTTTGCGCTGATCATGGTCCTTGTGTATCCGGTGCTCACAATTCTATAGTTACTGCTAGGGCTGGAAAGGACCTTGTTTCCAGCTTGGTATCTGGTAAGCTTGTTTAATTCATACATGCAAAATTGTACTGGTGTGTAAGCAACAGCATATATTACTAAGTCTTATGGTTGAAATATCACAGGATTGTTGACAATTGGCCCCCGATTTGGTGGTGCAATTGATGATGCTGCTCGGTACTTCAAAGATGCATATGATAGGGTGGGTCAACTTATTTTCTGTCCCTTTATTTTTTTCTCCAGCTCCATATTTATGCATTTTTGATTGCTCTAATAAAATGCATCAATTGCTTCCAGGGTCTTACACCTTATGAATTTGTTGAGGGCATGAAAAAAAAGGGAATCCGTGTCCCTGGGATTGGTCACAGGTATAATACATCCCTGACATTATAATAATCTTGCAGCTGAAAATGAATTTGAGACATAAATTCATTGCTTCAATGTACAGTGAGTTGTGATGTATTTTCTCAAATTTCACTTGCATATCCTTATTAGGATCAAGAGCAGAGACAACAGGGACAAGAGAGTGCAGCTGTTACAGAAATATGCTCACACACACTTCCCTTCAGTCAAGTATATGGAATACGCTGTTCAGGTGGAGACCTACACTCTGTCAAAGGCAAACAATTTGGTTATGAATGTTGACGGTGCAATCGGGTCACTTTTCTTGGATCTTCTTTCTGGGAGTGGAATGTTCAACAAGCAAGAGATCGACGAGATTGTAGAGATCGGGTATCTTAATGGACTCTTTGTCCTTGCACGTTCAATTGGCCTAATTGGGTGAGTCTTGTTCTTCAATATTGATATTTCATTAGTATTTTCTCATGCTGTTGCGACCAACATTTAGATAATTATATCTTCATTATTGTTATTCTAGTTACATATTTATAATATATTCAACCTGCTGCTTGGATTCACAGGCACACCTTTGACCAGAAGAGGCTCAAGCAACCACTCTACCGACACCCGTGGGAGGATGTCCTCTACACCAAGTGAGGCTGACTTATTCTTTCAGCATGGTATCATATTAGTGGTCAACCTGTGTACTCCATAAAATTAAGCATACGTGAATAGAATACACAGTTCTGAATGTTGATGGAACTAGGAGAGAGGGAGTGAGAAAAGACCATTACAAATGAGCATTGGTTGTGTGTTTTATGTAAGCTCCAAATGTAATTGTTTCAGATTCATTGTCAGTGATACTTGAGAATTGTTTCATGTTATCGTCAATAAAGTGGATGTCTAAATTAGTTCAGAGTTCTTGGGGGTGTTGTATGATTGTGGTGCAAGTTCCCCAACACAAAATTCGAATCCTATATTTACTCTTCCCATAGGATTCAAGTGGACATGACAGTCCAATCCTACAAGTTTCCTACCTTGCTGCTATGAGCTCTAGTTTTTTTGTGAGTATACTTCCAACTCTAGCTGATTGATCCCAAACTTACTGGGCATATAAACATGGCTACTGTACAGGGACATCCATTTCCGTTGTTTTCAATTGTTTCGGTTCTGATATTCTTTTTTTGGAGTTCAATAGTATTTTCAGCGGTTTGTCTCTTATTCTGATGCACATCGCCGGCCATTTCCTATGCCAACGTGTCCAAGCGGCCAAGTGAGTAGGTGGCAACACAATTCGACAGAAAACAATCAAACGGCAGCCAGACCGCTTGTACGCTGACAGCAGCCATTAGCGAGTGACAGGGTAGACTTGGCAGATTTCTTGCTTAAAAAGAGGGTGACAGGGCTACAGGTGCACAGCAAAACTAGGTTCAGAATCTGAATTGAATACTCGAAGTCTCCGACACAATACATTCTTCAGATACAGAATGCAACGTATCTTTTTTACTAAATGACCCTTAATCGGACAATCAGACAAATCTGACCCTCCGCAAAACTTTCACGCGAATATGGCCCTCGGCTCAAAACGCCATATGCTGAGGCGTTTCAAAAATATCAGAGCCTCTAGAAATCTCAGAAACGTCACACAGTTTGGCGTATCCTAAAGCAGAAAAACGCAAAAAATTCTAAGTCATTTGTGTAAAGCCTAATGAGATGGCTTTTCTCCGGGTCAGAGTCTCTGAGAATCTCAGAGAACGCCAACTGATATGACGTTCTCTGAGATTCTCAGAGCCTCTGAACAGGAGAAAAGCCATATCATTTGGATTTACCCAGATGAAAAGCCATCTCATTAGGCTTTACACAAATGACTTAGAATTTTTTGCGTTTTTCTGCCTTAGGATACGCCAAACTATACGACGTTTTCTGACTTTTCCAGAGGCTCTGATATTTTTGAAACGCCTCAGCATATGGCGTTTTGAGCCGAGGGCCATATTCGCGCGAAAGTTTTGCGGAGGGCCAGATTTGTCTGATTGTCCGATTAAGGGCCATTTAGTAAAAAAGATACGAATGCAACGCTGATACTGACAAGAAGTGGAGCTGAACTGACACAAGAAGAGAGCAGGATTACAAAGCTCCCGCCACAATTTATCCACGATCAATGCCACGGTGCAGAGAAGGGACCAATCAACCAAGTAACACAATACTGGGAGCAGAAAGAGCCTGTCGGAGAACAAGCAAGCGGTTGATGCATCTCGTCAAAAAGGCAGGCGGCATTGTTAGCGCGGCAACCTACTGCTGGCGGCGGCTGTGCCGAAGCCTCCCCGTGCGCTTCGCCCCGGCCACTTCCTCCCTGGGTCTCCGTCCGTGAGTAGGGTTACTTCTCTATGCTCATGTATAGAGAATTTTTGGTTCCTTTGCCTCGAGCTAAAATAAATAGAAAATGAACTCTAAGTTGGCATGAAAATATTTCTATCCAAATTGATATGAAAACCTAGAATTACGGTGAGTAAAATAAATTGGTCAAATATATTGTATTACCATAAAGTCTTGTATCTCTATGAAGGTTAAATTAACACAGTTTCTTCACAGCCGCTTACTAAAACCATGTTAGTGAATGAAATTTTGATACTTCTCTTATAAAAAATTTCCCAGGCACTTTTTTTTGGGGATGTTTTGCATTTCATGAAAATGTATGCTACATCCACATTAATGCAAGTTCAATTTTGTTTTTGTAGGCATCATATATGCTCAGTTATTAATTTTATTGACAAAAAATAATGGCATGTGTGACAACAATTCTTTTAGTTGGAATACAAACTTTTGACATATACCTGCATTTGCAGATGTGTTCTCTACAAGTTAATAACAATATTTTGTAGTACAATTAATAGTAAAATTTGTAGACAAATTGTTCAATGTTTTTATTAATATTTATTACATGTAGACTAGCCCGTGAGAATGCATGGGTTAACCATCAGTGCTTCTTAATTGTTTCAGTGGTCGGACAGAAACTTGCGGTTCAGTGTCTGGTTGGTACCGCGTACACTGATGTGGTACATCAAAACACATGGAATGGAATGTACAGTGGATTTGCCACGATTTGGCACTGAAGGAAATCGTGTACCCATATGTTAACACCTCAATTTTTGCGATGTGCAGCGTACTAGGATATGTACCTGCTGCGATAGGTGGCCTGTATGTTCTCATGTCTGGAAACAGTAAGGAGGACCTGCACCACAATCTTGCAGTTGTTGAAGATGACAAAGAGCAACAGCAAGAAATGCAGCTCTGAAGTATGTTAACAACTACAGCTGTTTAGGTTCAGAAAATAATCATGGGGCTGTTTAGGTTCTGATCCACAGAACAGTAGAATGGTCTAGATCAAAACTAAGAGAAACATTAGAAACGAGTATACTTCCATGTTGGCAGTGTTCTGGACAAGTATATCATATTATCATGTATGCAATACTTTAACTTCAATTTCACAGGAGTCGTGTATGCATTTTTTGCAGTGAGCTGTACAGTATTACCTGTTGTATATATTTAGCGAACAGGAAAGTAGTGCCGTAGGAACTAACTAGAAATGAACCAATTAACAATACAGCGAAAGATACGACCTTATCCATATCATGCATATACGAAATTTACATGAAAATAATGGGAATCAGGATTTAGTATTTTCTACCGCTCAATTGTTTGGTGTTCGTAAGCGGCTTCTTCTAACCAAAGCAGTCAATTTTAAGCAATGATCAAAGAAACAACAAAACATAGATAAGGTTTTTTTATAGGGACCCAAAACATAGTTAAGTAAGAAAAAATAGGTGATTCCTATACATCGCTCGTTAGCGGCTTAGCGTCGCATAAGGCGAGGGCCGCCTGAAGGACTTCTACCGCGATGCGTTTCTGGGCCGGCCCACTTTTCTTTTTCTTTTTCTTTTTCTTTTTCGTTTTTGTTTCCTTTTCTGTTTATGTTTTTTGTTTTTCGTTTTCTTTTCTGTTTTATTTTCGTTTTCTTTTTTCTTATTATTTTTTGTACATTTTTTTTCAAAATCTGCATTTTCAAAAAGAGCAATTTCAAAATCTGAACCATTTTTAAAATGTTAAAATTGAAACATTTTCAAATTTAGAACCATTTTAAATTTGAAACCATTTAAAATTTTGGAACCATTTTCAAAATTGGAACCATTTTCAAATGAACCATTTTCAATTTTGGAACCATTTTTAAAATTGGAACCATTTTCATAAAGTGGAACCATTTTTAAATTTTGAACCATTTTTCAATATTTTGGAACCATTTTCAAATTTGGATCCATTTTCGGTTTTCTTTTTGAAAATGTTCATATTTTTTAAATGGTTCATGTTTTTGCATATATTCAGGATTATTTTCCTACTTTTTGTCTGCTTACGTGTATGTACTGTGCTGTGCTGTCAAGTCGAACGTACCAGAAAATAGAAAATGGCCCGCGCTGCTCAAGGGATCGTAGGAGCGAGCGAGCTAGGCTCCTGCTCGAGCGATCGTTTTTTTTCTTTTTCGAAAAGGTTCCCCAGCCTTTGCATCGATTGATGCATGCGGCTTTTATTTATTTTATTGAAAGTTAAGTCTTACAAAAATACATCATGGATCACACAGGGTTGATACATGTATCAACCATCTAAAAACACGGACAACATGAAGTGACTATTCGTCAACATGTAATCCTAAGATCAAAACGCCAGCTGCACTGGTTGTACATATCCCGCGCAACCAATTCCAGCCGGTTGCACCCAAAATCCAGAGCACCTCGCTTTTCCGTTGATATTACCAGTAGGACCACGTACGGATCCAGTGGGCAGCCAATGGTATTACCTGCATGAAGGAAGATGATTTTGCACTGTTAAAGATATAATCATTGCGTATGTTCCAAATGGCCCAGAGTAAATCACATACACCCACTCGGATTTGCACTTTCTCTTTTTTATCAACGCCCCTTAGCCAGTTGCCAAAAAGATTATTTATACTAGTAGGAGGGTACAAATTGAAAGCCATAAAAACAATACGCCAAACCATCTTTGCTAATGGGCAGGAAATAAACAAATGTTGGACCGTCTCCTCTTGATCACAGAAACAACATTTCTTTGACCCATCCCAGTTCCGCTTAGCAAGATTATCTTTAGTTAAAATCTCCTTACGCATAAGAAACCACATGAAAATCTTTATTTTAAGTGGCACTTTCATTTTCCAAATATGTTTACGGAGAAACCTAGTATGATCACTTAAATAATCTAAATACATTGATTTGACCGTAAACTTTCCTGATGTAGTTAAACCCCATGAAAACGTATCAGGATCAGCAGTAAGCTGAATGACCATTAACCGGTTGACAAGATGCAACCATCTGTCCCATCTGTCCCCAGTGAGCGCTCTCCTAAAACTTATATTAGGAGGGGCGCATTTCTTAAGACAGCAGCTACCGAAACTTCTTTGCGATGAACTATATTATATAGGGATGGATATTGACACGAAAGGGGCTTGTCCCCTAACCAAGTGTCTTCCCAAAATCGTATACTTTCCCCGTTTCCGATATTAAACGAGCCCCGGACAAAAAAATCATCTTTGACTTTCATGAGTCCCTTCCAGAAGGGTGAGTCACTAGGTTGCACTTTAACCTGGGATAGAGATTTAGAGTGTAAATATTTATTGTGAATTAGCTCATGCCAAACACCATCTTCCGACATAAGTTTGAAAAGCCATTTGCATAACAAACTTTTGTTCTTGGATTCTAAGTCCTCTATCCCGAGTCCCCTTGATCTTTTGGACGACAAATAATGTTCCATCTAGTTAATCTATACTTCCTTTTATGGCCATCACTTTGCCAGAAAAATCTTGATCTAAAAAAATCCATTCTGTACGTACCCCTTTAGGTACCTCAAAGAAGGATAACATAAACATGGGCAAACTAGTTAGAACTGAATTGATTAAAATCAACCGGTCCCCATAGGACAATAATTTCCCAACCCAGCTAGCTAACTTTTTCTCGAACCTATCCTCAATAGGTTTCCACTCCCCATTTTTCAACTTTCTGAAATGAATGGGGATGCCCAAATACCTAAAAGGGAAAGATCCAGATTCACATCCAAAAATGTTTCTGTACTGGTCTTCCACCTCTTTTGCTTTCCCAAAGCAGAACAGCTCACTCTTATGAAAGTTTATTTTCAACCCCGATAGTTGTTCAAACATACACAAGATGAGCTTCATGTTCAATGCCTTTTCCAGGTCATGACTCAAAAAAAGGATAGTATCATCAGCGTACTGTAATATAGACACCCCTCCTCTACCAGATGAGGTATCAATCCATCTACTTGACCATCTTCTTTTGCTCTCGAAATTAAGATGGCCAGCATATCCGCTACTATGTTAAATAAGATAGGAGATAACGGATCTCCTTGTCTCAAGCCTTTTTTAGTCTGAAAATAATGACCTAGTTCATCATTTACCTTGATACCAACACTACCACGATTGACAAATTGTTCGATCCAGGTACACCACTTAGGACTAAACCCTTCATACGCAAAACTTGTTGCATAAAAGGCCACTGTACCTTGTCATAAGCTTTTTCAAAATCTATTTTTAATAGAACACCATCCAATTTTTTCCTATGAAGTTCATGGATGGTCTCGTGCAGAATCAGCACTCCCTCTAGAATGTGACTCCCTGGCATGAAAGCAGATTGAGTTGGCCGGATCACCTTATGTGCCACCCCCATAACTCTATTTGTGCCCACTTTAGTAAAGATTTTGAAACTAACATTTAAAAGACAAATAGGTCGGTATTGTTGGATTTGAACGGCGTTTTCCTTTTTGGGCAGAAGTATAATATTACCGTAATTTAAGTGAAAAAGTGGAAGCTCCCCTCTTTGGAAACTTTCAAACAATTTCATCAAATCAGTTTCAGAATATCCCAAAACTTTTGATAAAACTCGGCTGGGAATCCGTCTGGTCCCGGCGCTTTATTCTTTTCCATTTGCATAATAGCCTCATACACTTCTTTTTCAGAAAAAAGGCTGCAAGGATAGCATTTTCCTCAGCCGATATCTGTGGAATATCTGAGATTTCGGTCTCTACCAAAGAAAATTATTTTGGGCCGGTGCCCCAAACAATTCCTTGTAGAAAGTTGTAATATAATTCTTGATATTCTCCTGCCCTATAATGGTTCCTTCATCTTGCTCTAGCTGAAAAATCTTTTTTCTCCGATGCTTACCATTAGCAATGAGATGAAAGTATTTTGTATTATTCCCCCCTTCTTGGATATGTTTAACTTTAGCTCGTTGCGCCCATTTGGACTCCTCATCCCGCCTTAGCTTGGCTAACTTATCATTTGCCTCCCTCATTGCTTCCCTTTCAGAAGCGCTTAATGGAGATGATTCTGCTTTGATGTCTAGAGTATTAATTAACTCTAGGAGACGTGTTTTTTCTATTTTGTAAACACTACTAATATTTTTCGCCCACCCTCTTAGGAAAGCGCGAAGGTGGCGAATCTTGTTTTGCCATACCTCCATAGGAGTGTTACCATGAGAATAACGTGTCCATTATCTAATGACCATCTCAGCAAAGCCCTCTTGGCGTAGCCAAGATAGTTCAAAAGAAAATTTCGTTTTATTACCCGAGTAAGCTTGTTCACCCGAATCAATAAGTAAGGGGGTATGATCCGAACCAGCTCTAGTTAAAGCCCTATCATTTACTAGAGGAAATTTCTGCTCCCACGATACACTCGCTAAGAACCTATCCAACTTCTCATAAGTTGGCGTCGGCATGTGACTAGCCCAAGTATATTGTCTACCCGCGAGATCTAATTCTCGAAGGTCTAAACTCTCAATTATTGCATTAAAAATAAATGGCCAACGTGCAACAAAATTATCATTGTTCTTCTCACTTTGTCGACGAATTATGTTGAAATCTCCCCCGACCAATAAAGGTAAAGGTTCATCTTCACAAATCCGTACAAGTTCGGACAAGAATTCCCCCTTTTGGGCATCTTGAGCCGCTCCATAAACCACTACTAAAGACCACTGGAAATTGTCTGCAACTGAAGCGAGATGAAACTTAACACACCGCTCTCCAGGCAACACATTTTTAACACTTAAAGTCTGGGAATTAAAACCCACCAAGATACCACCTGATCTACCTTGAGGTGGTAAACAGAACCAGCTATAATCAAAGCCTCCAGCAAGGTTCCTAAGAAACAGTGTGGAGAAATTATCTCTGCCAGTTTCTATGACGGCAAAAAAATCCAACTTAAACTCTCTTATAGTATCGGAAACTACTGCATGTTTGGCCGAATCTCTAAAACCCCCACTATTCCAAATGGTTCCTCTCATTTCTTATTAGAAATTAATTTGATCCTAATACTACGTCTAACCGCAGTAGCATCCTTTTTTCCTTGTTGTAAGCTCTTTTTTGTCTAGGAATCGGGAGTTGAAGATCCTTGTGATCTTCTGAGCCTGCTTGCTCTTCTCCTAATAAATCCGTACTAAGTTCTAGTGCTTTATTCAAAACTAAACAACCGGAGGACCCATCCTCATTGTTAGCTAGCTTTTCATTTTTCTGTAGCATAACCAAGGTACGCTTATCATCTAGATCTTTTAACAATTCAACCGAGGACTCAATTTGACTAGGAGAAGTACCTAAAGATATCCCTAGTGTTGCAGCTCTAGCAACTATAGTTTCATTTGGAATAGAAGCAACTGAAAACTTCGAAAATAAACGGGTACCTGAAGATTCGGGGAGGTCACGCTCATAGGCCCTCTTCTGGGCCCTCTCCATCTGAGTATCGTCAGCATTGTCCTGAGCACGCAGCCGCGCACTGGACCGAACACCCTTGGCATGAGCTTCAGGAATACCACCATAAGCGATCACCTCGTCAATTGCATTCCTGCCACCTAGAAACACGCCTGTTCCTGGCAATGGCGTCGATGGAGAACCTCGGCGTACACTCCCTCCTGGAGCATAGGCTGAGCATGTCGACGAGGTAGAAAGCACCGGCGAAAGCAATCCCATGGCCTCCTGCCGTGGGGTATGCGATCCCGCGGCGAGAAATCACCAACTGTATGCCCTTCTGGAGTACATGGAGCGGTCATCGCGCCCCTCGCAGACATCTCCTGTGTCGCGTCGTACTGATCAGATGCCACCAGTGAACCCCCATCCATCACCACATGCGATGATGCGCGCTGCAGCTTTGGTGGCGCTGAACAGGCGAGCGGTGAAGGGAGACTTTCTTCGTCATCCTCTACCCGATCAGCCCACCGCCTCCTTGGTACAGAAACAGAGAGCTTGTTCTCTAATACACCGGAAGACAAAGCATCAAAGTTTATCGACCCAAACTGAATAAACGGTGCCTGCTTTTGATTTCGTTGACGCCATCCGCAAGACCTGAAGCTGCAGAAGTATCCTTCTTTTCTTCTGTTTTTTCCGCCACTGGAGGCTGCTTATCATCTAAATTTTTCTCAACACCATCTTTTTTATCATTTCCCTCATCGTCATCACCCGGCTTATTATCAGGATCAAAGTCCTCCATGTGAGCATCACCCTCGTCCTCTCCTTCTACTTGGAAACGTAACATATAACCAACACCAGCATACGTGTGGTCTACCCTTGGTGGGATAGCGGACGGCTCCACACACGCCACCTTCATACGCACCACACCATGTGCATGAGTAAAAGCCATGTCCACCTCCTTCGTTTTCCCTATCAGAGAACCCACCGCAAAGAGAGCAAGATAATCCTTCCGCAAGTCATCTGTGCACCCTCTAACTCTGACCCACAGGTCCACTAAATCGTATGGTTGTATGTCATCGGTTAACCACTCCTCAAAGTGCATATTAACCTCTTTTCCTTCAACCTGGATTGCCCCAATCTTTTTAAGCCTTGCAAAATCTTGTTTTGTAGGGTAGACCACACGAAACGAATTATCAGTAGAAGGAGAAATATCCCATTGGTGTTCTCCTTGCACCAACCACTCTAGCTCGTGGATTACCTCTTGAGTTGTCATAGTACCACCAAAAATTCTAATCCGACCCACTTTACCACTGTCATTATTAATGGGAAGACCTTCAGATTGAGGTGTATCAAAGAAAAGGAGACTGTCATTGGCCAGCCCGTACATAAAAGCCACAGGCTTGGGTGCAGAAAGAAGATGACAGTCCTTAGACTCATGTGTTGCCCTTTGACAGTACAAGCACAACACCACCGTGCACTCAGAAGCATAGTGCCCAGTTTGGCAGTTTGTATACACCAAAAGCACAAGACCTTATCCTTCTTCTTCGCCACCTTGGCCGGTTGGGTAACTTGAGCTGCTTGAGACTGAGCCACCGGTGCCACCACCTGCTGACCACCTTGTGACGTCCCAGCACTCACCAATGGAGCTGCTAAGTTAGGAAGGGCCGTGACCACTGCTGCAATCTGCTTCTGAACTTGTTCAGTAACTATCTTCAGAGGCTCCTCGCTACGGGAGTAGACCGGCCACCTTGACCACGACCTACGAAGCGGCCTCTACCAAAGCGCCCGCCACGACCACGACCTCCAAAGGCCGGCGCCCGTAGCCGCTTGTTTCGCTGTGCATTGTTACCAAAGTTTCCGTCATGACCACTCCCACGATCTCCCTCAAAGTCGCCGGCATCAAAAGATCCAAAATCTCCATTGAAACCCTGATCATTCTGATTATAGCCCCAATCATTCCCATTATCTTGCCAATATCCATCGTTTTGACCCTGCCAGCCACCGTTACCTTGTTCCTGCCAATTCCCATTGCCCCACTGCTGATCATAATTCTGGCCACCCTGATGCGGACCATAACCACGACCGTTCTGACTCTGCTGCGGTTCAAAGAAGGCTCCCCGACTAGCAGCCCCATAGCCACTACCATTGAAATGTCCATGTTCTGGCACTCCACGGCCACCCGAGGGACCAGCAGCACCACCCGAGGGACCCCCTCTTTCAAACGTGTGACCAAAGCCTGCACCTCTGCCGTCCCCAGCAGCCGGATGGCCGCCTTGCTCCGCCGACCATTACCACCACCACCACGACCGTAGTTGAAACCCGTGTTGCGCCACCCCCCTAGGGTTGCCGCCGCCACGAGCCGCCATTGAGCCGCCCGAGGGAAACCTAGACGACTGAAGACGTGATAATTCGATCAATTCCTTCGATCGGAGCAGACCCGACCTAAAACCCTCAACAGAGGTTTGAGCTGGGTCTAACACACAGCCTTGGGCCCAAAGAGCCCTTGTGACTCTCTGAGACCCCAAACTGAACATGTGAATCTAACTGGGCCTTGTGTGCCCTTTCCAGCCCATTTGGGGAAATTTTGAATTTTTTTGAAATCTGACCCAGTCAGCACGATCCGGAAATTTCGGCTTAGCCTTAGCCAAGTTGACCGGAGTTCGAGAAGATGGCCGGCGTGCCGGCGGATTCCAGCGACGGCGTCCAGCACGCAAAGCCCTTGCCCGGCGGGGAAAACCGTGATCCACTCTTTCGCATTAAAACTTACTTCCATTAAGGTAGAAGGAGACAGAACCGGCAACCTCGGAGGCGCCGGCGTCCTCCTATCATTGGAGCTCCGGCTGGGCGACGGTCCCGGCACAGCAGCTCAAACCGGTAGGCGATAGAAGAAAACCAATCCTTTGGTTGTCACGGCGCAGCTGCCTCTTGCGTTCGCGGCTCGAAGAACGCAAGTCGCAGGAGATCGGCGATGGCGAACGGCACCATCTCGCAGGGAAGACGGCGACGACGGCGACACCGGCTCTGCCTTCCCCTCGTCATCCGACAAGGAGAGCAAGGACCAGAACTTACCTCCTGGCCGATCACCGCAGGCGGATAACCCACCCCGTTGAAGACGCCCGCGTCGCCAGAGACCTCCATCCCCAGTTTAAACTGAGTGATCGCCCTAAAAATTTTCTCGAGCGATCGTGGGAGCAAGCTATCTAGCTAAGTAAATCTCCTGATCCGTCCAACGTACGGAGTACTCCGTACTAGCGAGAGTGAGGCGTGAGAGCGAAGGTACAAAATAAACAGTCGGAACACTTATGGAAGAGCGTAGGCGACGCGGGATGGAACTGCCCCTAACGAGCGATACACAAAGTAGCTCCCGTAAAAATAAACAAGAAAGAAATGATTTTCATGATAGTTTGCCTGGCAAGTCTTTGGCCCATCTAAGGCCGGTACAGATAGGCAACACGGATCGTGATTCCATCCTCGCGCACAGAACCTTGGGTCCTGCTACATTTTTTTTTGAGATGTTTTGATGTGGGATAGGTCCCGATCTTCACGGATTTAGGGCGGGAGAGCGATGAACACGAAGAACACGAAGAACACAGAGGGAAAATCTCACAAATAAGATAACTAGCGAAACAACACGGACGAAATCAACTGGTAACAAGTCCCCAAGGGCAGCCCCCGATTCTTAATCTCCAAGCAACCTTACTCTTAGGATTGTTTCTCTCACCGGTCAATCCAACCGATCCAATAGAGTCCCGCAAAGAGGAAAGATTGACAAGTAATCTCAATTACAATAAGAGGTTTTGAATCCACTAGAGGGATCTTCTCCACAAGGGGAGGTCTTGGTTCATCTCCACAAGGGGAGGTCTTGATTCATCTCCATATGAGGCAACACCATCATGGGTGGAAAAGGAGCTAAGCTCAACTCAAGTCTAATCTCAGTCCAACTAACCCTAGGCAGAGAAAGAGCTATTTATAGTCTAGTGGACAAAAGGGTTGGTGGGGGAGGATTACACGGGCTTCATCCCGAAATTCTAGAGTGTGCAGCGGTAGTACCGGCTGGAGGCGGCGGTAGTACCGCTCCTGGAAGGGGGGCAGTTGTACCGCTAGCTCCGGTGGTAGTACCGTTGTGACGCTCGGAATTAAAATGCATCTTGCTGGCGGTAGTACGTGGTAGACACCCGGCAAGTACCGTTGAGACACCAGAGAGCATTTTGGAGTTGATGGTAGCTCTGGCGGTAGTCCAAGCAGTAGTACCGGTCCTGGGCTCAGCGGTAGTACCGCTGTGTGGCGGCGGTAGTACCGCTGCCTGGGGTTCGGCGGCTTCAGCTGGAGCTCTAGGTCCTTGGCGGTAGTACCGGTCCTGTGGGTGGTAGTACCGCTGATCTGCTGATTCTTCAACGTCATCTTCCTCTTGACTTGTCTCTTGGCCATCTTCAGCGCTTGCTTGGTGATCTTCATGATGGTTGTTTCTGAGTGTGCACAAGGTGTCCGAATGAAGTAGCAAACCATTCAAGGGAGTGTCTAGATCACACATAGATAGGAGCGAATTCACCTTATCATGGAGAGCTTTGATCCTTGCTCTTGTCATTGGACCACTTGTTGTAGGAGCCATAGGTTGGGCTACATCATCTCCCCTCTTGGGAAAGAGTCGTCCTCGACTCTTGGTGATCCTCATCACTTGAGTTCCCATGGTATGGCGATAGGTCGGTGACATTGAAGGTGTCATGGACCAAATACTTGGAGTTGGAGATGTCAATCTTGTATGCATTGTTGTTGATGCGCTTGATAACCTTGAAAGGTCCGTCTCCTCGAGGGTGAAGCTTGGACTTCCTTTCATCCGGAAAACGATCTTTGCGTAAATGTAGCCAAACAAGGTCTCCTTCTTCAAAGATCATGGCGTGCTTGTGCTTGTTCATCTTCATAGCATGGTCTTCATTGTGCTTCTCTAGCGTGGTTCTTGTG
This sequence comes from Poa pratensis, assembly GCA_947311845.1. NCBI lineage: Eukaryota > Viridiplantae > Streptophyta > Magnoliopsida > Poales > Poaceae > Poa > Poa pratensis. The sequence goes on from CAMZMU010000103.1 coordinate 3,648,721, forward strand.
TCTTCATGTAGCTTTTTCATGTAAGCGACACGCTTGTCGAAGTCCATGTTAACTTGTTCACGGAGTGGAAGAGGTAGCATGTCTAATGCGGTGTAGGGGTTGGAGCCATAGACGATCTCGAATGGGCTTCTCTTTGTTGCTCGGTGTAGTGCTCGATTCTAGGCGAACTCGGCATGGGGAATGCACTCTTCCCAATTCTTCAAGTTTGGCTTGATCAACACACGAAAGAGTGTAGAGAGGCTTCGATTCACCACTTCGGTTTGACCATCGGTTTGAGGGTGGTATGCGGTGGAGAAGAGTTGCTTGATTCCCAACTTGGCCATCAACGTCTTCCAAAAGTAACTCACAAACTTGACGTCTTGATCCGACACAATGGTCTTGGGCACTCCATGAAGACGGACGATTTCCCTGAAAAACAAAGTGGCAATATGTGAAGCATCATCGGTCTTATTGCATGGTATGAAGTGTGCCATCTTAGAGAATCGATCAATGATGACAAATATGGAATCCTTGTTTGTTTTGGTGCGTGGAAGGCCTAAGACAAAATCCATAGCAATGTCGGACCATGGCTTATGCGGAATGGGCAAAGGAGTGTACAAGCCATGAGAGTTAAGAGTAGAGTTAGCTTTGAGGCATGTCGAACATCGTCGTACTAGGCGTTCCACGTCACGCTTTATTCTTGGCCAATAGTAGTTGGTGGCGAGCATGGCGTAGGTCTTGTCGCGGCCAAAGTGTCCCATGAGTGATCCACCATGTGATTCTTTCAAAAGGAGCAAACGAAGCGAAGACTCGGGAATGCAAAATTTGTTAGCCTTGAACAAAAAACCTTTGTGCAAATAGTAGTCATCAATCCCTTTGTGTTCCGAGCACTTAGCAAAAATGTCTCCAAAGAAAGCATCGGTGGTGTACGAATCCTTTATCTCATCCAAACCCAACACACTAATGTCAAGACGTGTAAATATGTTGGCTTTGCGGGAAAGAGCATCCGCAACCACATTGTCTTTACCTTTCTTGTATTTGATTACAGGAGTGAAAGACTCAATAAACTCAACCCACTTAGCATGTCTTTTGTTTAAATTCCACTAGTAGGAAAACGGCTATAGGTGGAATCACTATCTGTGGCGCACCATTTTTTCCATGCGCCACAGAATATATTCAGTGGCGCACTGGCAGTGGTGCGCCACAGAATTCTGCCACTTTCTGTGGCGCATTCAGTGCATATGCGACACTGAATTATAGCTTTCTGTGGCGCATGCAGCCACATGCGCCACAGAAATATGGTGGGGCCCGCCACCAATAATTGGCTTTCATCTATCTGTACCTTTTCTGTGGTGCATCTGGTTGGATGTGCCACAGAAATGATGCTTTCTGTGGCGCATGGGGTCCCATGCGGCACAGAAAGTTTTGAACTCAGATCCACCCCCCTGTGGATCGCCTTTTCAGTTTTGCAAACAAGAAAAGAAAATGATAAAATCTTCAAAAAATAAAATCCTTTGATATATAGTTAAGTTTTAGTGTCTAGTTGGTATAGAAATTTTGAAATATGAATTTTGAACTTTTTTTTTTGCAAAAACCAGAATATTTTTTTTAGAACGGCCATAACTTTTGCATACGACGTCGAAAAAATGCGTTTAATATATCTAGATCTGGCCGCCTTTTTTTTTTAAATTCAAAATAACAATTCTGTGGCGCATGGTGGTGGGTGCGCCACAGAATTATTTCTGTGGCGCATGGTAGTGGGTGCGATTCTGTGGCGCATCTCGGCCGTGCGCCACAGAATTAAAATTTAGTGTCGAGATATCTGTGGCGCACCCACCATGCGCCACAGAAAGCCAAAAGTGGTGCGCCACAGATAGGCTATTTCCTAGTAGTGTTCGTTTGACTTTTCAAATATTTCAACGACTCATGATCGGAGTGAATGACAAACTCCTTAGGACGAAGGTAGTGTTGCCACACCTCCAAAACATGAACCAAAGCAAACAACTCTTTGTCATAAATGGAATAATTCAAACGAGCTCCATCTAGTTTCTCACTATGGTATGCAATGGGTCTACCATTTTGCATAAGGACTCCTCCAATGCCCAATCCACTTGCATCACATTCAATCTCAAATGTCTTAGAAAAACCCGGAAGGGCAAGGAGTGGTGCTTCGGTTAACAACCGCTTGAGCTCATTGAAAGCAAAATCATGTGCATAGCTCCAAATGAAAGGTACATTTTTCTTGGTAAGTTCATGAAGAGGGCATGCAATTGGGGAAAAATCCTCGACGAATCAGCGATAAAATCCGACAAAACCAAGAAAACTGCGCAACTCGGCAAGTGATATGGGAAAAGGCCAATTCCGAATTGCTTTTATGTTTGCATCATCAACTTCGACTCCATCCGAAGAAACAACAAAACCCAAGAAAACAAGCTTGTTGGTGGCAAATGTGCACTTAGAAAGATTGGCATAAAGCTTTTCGTTGCGAAGAACCAATAAAACTTGATCAACATGAGAGGTGTGCTCTTCCAAAGATTTGCAATAGATAAGGATATCATCAAAGTATACCACAACAAACTTCTCAATGAAAGGTCTTAACACATGATTCATAAGACGCATAAAAGTAGAAGGTGCATTGGATAGACCAAATGGCATAACAAGCCATTCATAAAGACCAAGTTTTGTTTTAAATGCGGTCTTCCATTCATCACCTTCACACATCCTTATTTGGTGGTAACCACTTTTAAGATCAATTTTGGAAAATATGGAGGAACCACAAAGTTCATCAAGCATGTTGTCAAGTCTAGGGATATGATGGCGATACCTCACCGTGATGGTGTTGATGGGGCGACAATCCATGCATAGACGAAGAGTGTTGTCGTGCTTGGCCACTAGGATGACGGGCACGGCGCACGGACTCAAACTCTCTCGGATGTGTCCCATGGCAAGGAGTTCTTGTATTTGCCGCTCAATCTCCTTGGTCTCCTCGGGGTTGGTGCGGTATGGGGCGCGGTTAGGTAGTGGTGCGCCGGGACGAGGTCAATTCGATGCTCGATGCCGTGAAGAGGAGGTAGTCCCGGTGGTACTTCTTGAGGGAAGATATCTTCAAAATCCTTCAAAACAGACATCAAAGGATGAGAAAGGTTTGTGAAGTTGTTAGTCATAGAAACTTCACCCTTGCATATGAGCATATAGTGAAGGGTGGATGGGTCCTCTCTCAAATCCATCATCTCTCTTTTGGTGGCAAATAGTGTAAATTTTTGTGGTGTTCTCTTCGAAGTGTCACTCTCCTTTAGCTTGTGACTCTCACTCACTTTATGGTGGGTCTCTCACTCACCACTCAACTCACTTGAAGAACGATCTTGTTGTGCCCGTGCAAGAGTCTTGGCATTGTCGGCAATGACTTGACTTGGTGTCATGGGACGGAGGACGAAGTTCTTGTCACTGCTCTTGAAGCTATAGTAATTGGTCCTTCCATCATGCATAGCACCCTTATCATATTGCCATGGACGTCCAAGGAGTAAGTGACAAACGGACATAGGCACAACATCACAATCAACGGTATATTCATAGGCTCCAATCTTGAAGGACACTTGCACCATGTGTTGAATCTTGACGGATCCGAAATCACTCAACCATTGCACATGGTATGGGTGTGAGTGCTTCTTGAACTTCAAGTTGAGCTTGTCACAAAGTTCTTTACTAGCCAAGTTGTGGCAACTTCCACCATCTATAATGACTTCGATAGACTTGCCATTGATGCCCGCTCTAGTTTGAAACAAATTCCATCTTTGGTCTTCCTCAACTTGGACATTGGTGGTCAAAGTTCTTGCCACAACCAATGAAGGGTTGTTATCTCCATCACAATAGATTTCATTTGAGTCTTCGTCAATGCTTTGCATTGTGGCGACTTGGTTCAAAGCATTGTACTCATCTTCACTCATAGATTCATATTCTCCCTTGTCATTGACAATCATGACTTTCTTGTTTGTGCACTCAAAGGATTTGTGTCCTTGTCCTCCACACTTGAATCAATTCAAAAGTCGTGTGCCGGACGTTGCTCCTTGCAGCGTTTTGTTTGAGGGAGGTGCTTTCTTGAAAGGTTGAGGAGTTTGAGTTGTTGATGTAGAAGCTCTTGTAGGACCTCTTGTGATTGCTTGAGGAGGAACTTGTGTGGTTCTAGGCGTTGATGATGAAGGCTTGTTGGCGAAGAATGACTTTGTCTTTATGTATTTGAGCTCTTCAAGCACGTGACGCTCGACCTTTGTTGCTTGATGGACTAGCTCAACCAAGGTGGCATATGGTTGGAATTCCACAATCTTCTTGATAGGGTAGTTGAGGCCATTCATGAAGCGAGCCATAGATTGCTCCTCCGACTCTTCAATGTTGGCTCTCATCATGGAAATTTCCATCTCCTTATAGTACTCATCAACCGATTTCAAACCTTGCTTCAACTCTTGCAATTTCTTGTACAAATCTCTAGTGTAGTGACTTGGGACAAAGCGCTTGTACATTGCTTCCTTCATCTCAACCCAAGTGTTGATTGGTTGTTGGTGATTGTCCAACCATGTCTCTTGGAGTTGTTCCCACCACAAGAGGGCATACTCTTCAAACTATTGACGCTAGAGCAACCATCTTGTTGTCGGAATAGCGGCGAACTCGGAAGATCTTGTCAACCTTGAGTGCCCATGAAAGATAGGCTTCCGGGTCAATTGTTCCAAAGAACTTTGGCATGTCAAAGCGAAGGTTGTTCAAGTTGTCATCTTCTTCTCGACGGTTGGGAGGTGGGTATGCATGTCCACGTCTCCTTCTGTTGAGTCCATCGCCAAGATGTTGGCTCGACTCACTATCACTTGACTCGGTGTGGTGGTGGTGGTGACGATCATGTGGACGCTCTTGGCGGTGACGAGGCTCATGGTGATGATGATGCGCTTGGTGTTGAATTGGGTGCTCATCACGGTTTCCATGGTCACGATTGTAGTGACGTTTCCTTGGAGGATGACGGTGTAGATGGCCTTGTTCACCATAGTCATGTGCACCCAGTACACCATTGTCATTGGCCAATGGGTCTCGACGATCTCGATGTTGAGGTGGTGGTGAAGAAGTTCGTTCATGTCATCCACCATTGGGGCGATGTTGCTCTTGATGCCCATTATCATGGTGCGCTCGAGGCGAAGGTGGACGTTCCACTTCGTGGCGATGTCGATCATGTGCGTCGTGCCTTTGAATTTCTTGGCGACCTTGTTGCGGTTCTTCTTGATGAGCTCCATGACGCGCATGTCTTGGTTATGTCGGCCTTGAGGTGCTCCTTGTGCGGCGTGAGCTTGAAGAAGATCGACGTTGCACGTGGTTGTTAAGAGCTTCGGTCACTCGCGCCATTTGCTCATTGAGATTTGCTTCTTGCGCGTGCATGCGGTCATTGAAGTTGGCTTCTTGTGCTTGAAGACGGCGCTCATAGCGGCCTAGTCCATCACGAACAAGATGGCGAAGACCCACGAACTCGCCATGTGTGACATAGCCATTATCACCTTGAATTCCTCCATTGATATCATCATCCGAGCTTGAGCTTCCGTTTGTACTTCCCCTAAACATGACCTCAAAGACAAGTGAAATGTGTCGCAATGTATGACCCAAGTTAGCTTGCCACAACTTCAAGAGATAGTATTTAAACAATTGGATTAACCAAGAGAAACTATACCCAAAGAATAGAGTGGCTTGACGAAAGAGAATCCGGTTCTAACACCCAACACACACACGTATGAGGATAGCTAGGTATAAAGTGGCAAAGGAAGCAAGCAAAACCCACGAAGAGTATATTATCAATGGTAGAAAAAACCCACAATGACCAAATCACCAAAGAAACACCAACCACAAATGGTAGAGAGACACACAAAAGCGATGGATTGGGTTGGGTGACCAAAGGGCGAGCACTCGAAGAAAGCAACCTAGCGGAGACTACGTGCTCAATTGTCACCACAACACACGAAGGATGCTAGCTCAATTGCCATATGTTTGGGCAATGGATTTGCACAAGTGTGAATGTCTCTCTCTCTCACTTTGGCGGTATAAGCTTTGCCGCAACCTACAAGAGATGATACTTGGTACTACTCTTGTCTTTTGTCTTTTTTTTTTTGATTTTTTGACAGTGGTTCTCTCTTCTTTTGCTAGTGCCAAGACCTCTAACGATCCACAACTCGCCAATATAGATAAGCAATCACTCAAATCAACACAAGTGCAATGCCTCGCAATATCAAAGAGCTAGTACGATAGGTCAAGGTACACGAAAGGAAGAATGGCTCACAAAGGATTACAGTGATGAGAATATGTCGAGTCCTTGGTGTCGTCGTCGCTTGTCGTTGATGAAGCGTTGTTGCGGAAGCTTGTCGATGTTGTAGACGTTGATCACACCGGCGAAGGACTCAAACAACAAAAAGGAAATGCCAAAACGAAATGAGGAAAAGAAAAATTTCTGCAAAATTCTGCACCGGCGGTAGTACCGCTTCTGCCTCCGATAGTACCGCTGCTCCAGTTTTGGTGGTAGTACTGCTGAACCCTGGCGGTAGTACCGCTGGTCAGATTCCTGGTGTTCTTGGTCGCGATTTGGGCGGAAAATGGGCACCAAAATTCCTTAATTTCGTGGGAAATTGGCAAAATTGAGGCTTAGGAATGCAAACAAAGGTGGAAGGGGTGAAAGGATAAGGATGTCGCCTAGAGGGGGGGGGGGGGTGAATAGGCGATTTAAAACTTTTCGGTTTAGGCTTGATAAATGCGGAATAAAACTAGGCGATTCTTCAACGTCATCTTCCTCTTGACTCGTCTCTTGGCTATCTTCAGCGCTTGCTTGGTCATCTTCATGATGGTTGTTCCTGAGTATGCACAAGGTGTCCGAATGAAGTAGCAAACCATTTAAGGGAGTGTCTAGATCACACATAGATAGGAGAGAATTCACCTTATCATGGAGAGCTTTGATCCTTGCTCTTGTCATTGGACCACTTGTTGTAGGAGCCGTAGGTTGGGCTATATCATGTTTGGGTCTTGCTATTGGTTGCTCTAGGCAATCATGGTGTCGCCCATCAGCTGAAGATACTCCTAGTCTATGCCACATTTGGCGTGACCCATTAAAAGATATTTTTTTCTAAAACTATAAAAATCACATTTACTTTTTGAACATTAATTTTATGGTAAAAAGAGTAATGTGATTTTTTAAAAGATTTTTCAAAATTGGTATGAATATTCGTACATATGCATAAAAGTGTGTCACCTTTATATATTCATCTGTATCTAAATAAATTTCCATAATTTGGGAAGTTGTTCCTATGTGTGATAAAATGTGTTCATACAAAATGGAAAATGTTCATACAAAAATGGAAAAAATACTACATGGCGACCTAGAACCGAGGGGGCCAAATATGTGCGTTTTGTACTAGTACCAGGAATATAATTAGTACACACAGTTCCAGGTGGCAAGATCTTCAGTGTTAATACCAAATATCGAAAATCGATCTGAGGGATGATACATTATTACTTTTTTTTTGAAGCGCAACAGTGGGAAAACTCCCACTGCAATTTTCTATTTTCACATATACCAAGGTCTGTACAAATATTTACATGATTTACAAGTATCAGAAAGATAAAAATGATCAAATTATTACGTCCATATGACCATATGTAAGTTCATTACAAAGATCAAATTATTAGCAGAAGATTCATAAAGTAGTGAGTCCCTCAATGAGACTAGCTAAGTTGAGCAGAGACCCGCGTCCAAAAGTTTCGTTCCTTTCCTCAAACGTCATACTTTGCACACTGCACATAGCAGGCGAGCACATTGAACGTACTTGCAAGTTACATTGGAGTTTTGTGGCAATTCAAGTAGATGCATAAGGATATTTATTAATAGGCTTATGGAGTTTGTGTGTAGCGGACCTGCACTTAAAAATTGGCAAGATCCCTGTGTATAGTGCAAACCTCTGGATCGATTCATTTGCACACACAGTCTAAGATGAATATCATGCAAATGCGTCAAGTTTTATTACATCATATGATCCAGACTTACAATTTTCATTACAAATTGCATAGCTCAAGGCTAGCATTTTACAAAGTTTAGCACAGCGGAATAAAAAAATAGCAGTGAGTCTCCATCATCTTCATGTGCCACAGACGAAACATGTTGGTTGCAGACTCGAAACCTTATATGAAACCTCACTCATCGTCTGAACATCCTGCAATAGGAAAAATGTTGCAACAAGGTGGGTCAGAACCATATAAAATGGAACTGGCAAGTGACACTCTGTGGACACTTAGTGGAATAACTCTAATAACCTATATGCATATTTAGGCTGGTGGAGTTTTGAAGGCTCTTTGCGTAAAGCAAGTTTTATCCTATAGTTTGGAAAACATTTTTATTTTATTTTATCAAATTTCAATTTGGAAAACACCCATTTAATAACACGTGCACACTATGGCATCACTAGTCCATCCCTAGTGACACATGTGCCATCAAAATCAAAGTGAGGTAACACCGGTCTATCCCCAGTGCACCTTGTGGCATCACTAGTCTATCCCTAGTGATCCATGCATCATCGAACTAAAATGTGGTAACACAAGTCTATCCCCTGTGCACCATGTGGCAACACTGGTCTATCCCCAGTTATCAATGTGGCAACACTGGTCTATCCCCAATGATCCATTTCAATGCCGGTCTATCCCCAGTTATCAATGTGGCAACACTGGTCTATCCCCAGTGATCCATTTCAATGCTGGTCTATCCCCAGTTAACGATGTCAACAGTGGTCTATCCCCACTAAGCTTCTACCTTTGTTCACCCATCAACTTGGGATAAGGAGATCTTCAACTTCTTCAACTCCAGTCGCTCGAACTTTCCTTGGAGATCTTCAACTTCTTCAGCTCCAGTTGCTCGAACTTTTTTTTATTAGAGTGGAACACACATTCTACTAACTCAAATATCTTAACATGATATTCAAGGTTCGTCTACTAGCATAGCTAAGCAAGTCTACCAAGTTATAATAGGATTCTGGACCAACTAGTATAAGGGTGCTACTCTAAACAGTTTTTGCATAACAATACTATCCAACACATGCTTATACAAAATTACTCTAAGTCATGCATATAGAAAATAGTAGGAGTTTTATGAATGTGCCACTTGCCTTGGCAACAAGGAGAGAAGGAGTAGCAGTTGCATAAGCCTTCGTTTCCCTCCGAAAATTCTTTTCGCGTTGATCTTCTAATCGTGGCCGTAGGGATCAGATCGGACGGCTGACAGTCGTTGACCAAAAACATGGCGGTGGACTCGCCGGAGATGGAGGTTGCGGAGGCGCAGCGCTCGACCGTGGACGGTGGCGACCCTCCGGTGGTTCCTGGGCTCAAGCGAGGTCACGACGAGGTACGGCGCGTCGCGGCGGAGTCGATGGAGGTGACGGCGTCGACTGGAGCGTCCTGGAACGGCGTTGCCATGCGGCTGGAGCGGTGCAGACGCCGACAAGCTTCTGTCGAGCTCGCTCCGCTCGAAAATACTCGCCGGAAAAAGGAAGGAGACGGCGGCGGACAGTGCGGACTTCGGCGAGCGATTCCTTCAGCCTGGCGGCGTATTTGGAAGAGGAGGGAGAGGGGAAAGAGAGAGGGGCTCGTGGGCTACTAATAGGTGGTCTCGGCGCGTTGATTAGGGGAAGAAATCTCGCGGATTTAAGAGGGAATCAATTTGGCCATTTTTGGCAACAGTGGCGTGATTGCTGCGCGAGGTTGAGGACGACCGCGTCCTGGCGAGTGTGGCCCCGCATGTCAGTGAGAGAGGGAGGGGAGAGGCCGGGGTTGGGCTCCTGCTGGGCTGCTGCGCGCGAGGATGGATGGGCTCGGCCCAGTTAGCTCGACAGTCCTTTTTTTTTGTTCTTTTTCTTTTCCTGTTTTTCCTTATTTCTTTTATAACTATTGTTTAAAAACTCCAAATGGATTCAAACCAAATTGTAGCATTTTGTAAAATCCATCTTTATCAATATAAACTATTTGATACTACTTTTGCAAAACAAAACAAAATAATAATTTTAAAATATTGCGTAATTGCTTAATTCACACTTTATGTCAATTTTGAAATAGGGTTTTAAATAAAATTATGTGTGGCTTAATAAAATCAAATAAAATACCACAATTGTAAATATTGAAACTTAGCTATTTAAAACTTATTTTCAAATAAATATTATCAAATCAAAACCAAATTTTAAAATAGAATAATAATATTAAATAGAGCATAATATGCCCTTATATGACATTTTTTCAAATATGTTTTCAAGTGGAAATAGAATTACAACTTTTGAAGTTTCAAATGCAAACAAGACAAGAAGATGATGATTGCATGCATGATTTTAAATTTTAAAAACAAATAAATATATTTTTCAAAAAGTTTTTGATTTTTCTGATTTTTCAAAATTTTGAAAAACTTGGAATGTTACATTGTGTTGCATAAAACCTAGTCTTGAAGTCTTGAAAATGCCCTGATAGATTTTGTTGTCATCAGAAAACAACATAAAGAGAGAATATGGGCATGCCTAATGACCATGTTTTTGTACGTTGTACAGTAAGGCGAGTGACACAATATTTTTTGTTAATCGAGTTTGGCCCCGCCTCACGCCCCGCCTCTTGTTGAGCGATCTCATCATCATTGGATTGATGATCTGGTGAGGCAATGAGGGAATTCACTGATGCAACACAACTCCTTTGTGGTTGTTTCCAACAAATGTTCAGAAGAAATCCATGTGATCCCGATTTTCTGGAATGACGAACACAAAACGTAGGTCTTGACCATATGGAGAGACATTGCTTCATATGTGGGATGAGTTACAAATGACTCATGGGGTGCCTTTTATAGGCCTAGAGCCTTGCACAGATGATTATCAGTGCCCATGGTAGGAGGGAAAAGCAGGGCCAAGAGAGTATATTCTAGAAAAACCCAAAAAAGCCCCTACAGGGGAAGAAAAAAGCAAGGCACCATAGTTGGTCCATGCTCGTGGTCCGTGAAGTAGGATTTCTCTGTGATCCACGAGGCATGCCCACTATTGGGCTTAGTGTACTCCCCTCTCCTCCATGGGCTTCTTCTCTTCTTCTCTTCCTTTTGACTTCACCCCTTAACTTTTCCTTTTACATTTGCACTTCATGGTGTAATGCCGGTTAGAGCGAAGATGTAAAATCTATATATGATTTTCTAGCTGACTAGATTCCGTTGAAAAACACCATTATTACATCATTGGAAAAATAACTTTCTAAAGATATACAAGGATAACTCGTAATCTTCCATTTAACCTAACTGTAGTTCGTCGCTTGAGCCACGCAGGAACTCCACGCACGACATCGTAGGCTTCCCTTAGTCAAGCAAGGACAGAGTCCAAATGTTGTGTGGTGATTGACTTCCCTAATTAAGACTAGCGTTAGAGGCACACATGTATCCACGACATCCTACAAATAGTTTATCTATCCAGAACAACCTATCACTCTGCCCAGAGGAATTTATTTTATTTTATTTTCAAAACTAATTTTTGAAAATGTGCTCTTAGCATCATCATCTAGCACGCCAACTGCCAAGAACAATAAAAAAAAGGCATGACTTGGCTAATGAGATCTTCTCATCTATCTTACAATTATTGTTGCATCATAGATCTGGCCACCTTAACCCCACATAGAAAGCAAAAGTTGGAGCGAGAGATCAAGAGATAGAGAGGAATTGGAGATCAACACACACCGGAGCATCCCAGTGCCGAGGGTGGGTAGCTGGTCGCCTGGCCCAAACCCAGACTTCGCTCTCCCCACCCCGGCCGGTGTAAATTAACCATGGTAGCCCTAGCCAGATTGACCAAACCTTCTTCAAGCCCCTAGCCCGATCTATCGCTTGAAGCTCTAGGCGACGTCTCTACTTGTTGGAGAATGTCAGACAAACGCCGTTGTGCTCCTTTCCAAGCTCAGCCTAAGAAGTCGCTTGGGAGTCTAGCACTTGAAGGACACCTTACCGCTGACATCCCTGAAAGACCCACAGTATTGCCCACCGGCTATCTGCAATGGCGGTGAGGGATACCAGGGGGTGCAGTAGCTGATAGGGTTAGTCGCCACCCGAGTCACCTCGACATGAGACGCAAGGGGCACCAAAGTTTTTTTAAAAGAAATTAGTGTCTGAGAAGGCAGATTTTTTAAAACTCTGTTATTTTAAGAGTCTGACTACACACACAATGTGCAGGTCTCCTTCCTTAAGATGTGTGTCCAACTGTCAAATATTTTTTGTCCTTTACTCTCTTCTTCAGATTATCCTTATAAATAAAGAGCCACATATAAAGTAAGCAAAGCGTACTTGTAATTAAACTCATTTTAGACATGCACAATCAGTCACTTAACAGATAGAAACATGCTGTCGATAGAATTGTGCAGCGGCAGAAGTATTGAATAGCCGCATAAGAGCATCTCCAGTAGGCGAAATATAATAGGGTTAATGTTCTTTAGGTCATATGGGGCCAAAAACAGGCTTCCAATAGTTGCCCTTATGTAAATTTTGTTCAATTTTATTTACACCGCGATGCAAAATACATCACTGGTGATGCAAATATACATAAGTTTGGACTTGGGAGCGTGACCAAATATATATATACCCGTGCATGCGACTCCAACTGCCGCGTAGAACTTTCCCGCACGCGACCGGTAGGTTTCGTCTCCATCGCCGCCGGCGCCGCCGCTGCCATTCTGCCGCCTCCATCTCGTCCTCTCGTGCTCCCCGGGCCCGCCGCCACCCCCGGCCATACCGACGCCAGCTCGAGCCACGATTGACACGTAGCATGTCCGATCGTTAGGCAATTCGCCGGTGCCACCGCCCTCCGCCGTCTGCCTCCCCGGGCATCGCTGCCACCATAGCGCCGCCACCCCTTTTTGATGCCAGCCGGATCCACTGAATTCGGCAACATTTATGGTATAAATTTGACGAACCATGTAAGAATATTGTGGGTTTTTTAATTTTTATCTTACCATTTTTGTTTTGAATTGATTTGTGCAACATTCCAAGATTTTCAAATTTTTGAAAATTCAGAAAAATCAAATTTTTTTTTGAAAACTATTTATATTTTGATTTGAAATTTAAAATCATACATGCATTCATCATCTTCTTGTCTTGTTTGTTTGTGAAAATTCAAAAGTTGGAATTTTATTTGATTTTAATAAGCCACAAATGAATTTATTAAAAACCCTAATTCAAAATTGACATAAAGTGTCAATTAAGCAATTATGCAATATTTAATTTTGTATTTTTTGAAATATTTGAAAAAGTGTGCTTGAATATTTTAAATAATAGATATATTATTATGACAAATTTTTACAAACATGTTTGAATTCATTTGGGTGTTTAATTCAAAAGTTATAAAAGTTTTCATAAAATAGAAAAAGAAAAAGAAGAAAAAAAAGGGGGTTAGACAAGCCAACTAGGCCGAAGCCCAATTTCTCTACCGCGCGCGCAGCCGTAACTCAGCCCGGCAGCGGCCCGCGGCCTCTCTCCCCTCTCTCTCACTGACAGGTGGACCCCACCTGTCAGGCCCGTCTTCAACGTCTCGCCGGAGATCACGCGCCTGATGAACTCGCCCCCGGCCGTTTCCTTCACGTCTTGATTTCCGGAGCTTTAATGCACCAATTCACTCACCGTTTGCTCCTACAAAACCCCCATGCCCTCCTCTCTCCTTTGCCCCAAAAATCCCAACCCGAGAGCCCTCAGGCTGCTCGGATTCATCCGCGAAGCTCCGCCTCGGCCGCCGCCATGCAACCACGAATCCGGTGAACTCCGGCAACCATTCGCCACCCCGTTGGCCTCTTTCTTCTCCCTCCATCCTTGCGGTTCTTTTTGCCAAGGTCTCGCATTTTTTACTCCACCAGATCGACGAGCCCGTGATCAACCGACGCCTTCAGTCGCCACCCGCAACTCCGGCGACGAATTGCCGACGAACCCGTGCACCAGGACGACGTCGATTTCGCCACCAAGCCCGCCTCTCCGTCGTGATCATTCTGGTATGACTTGGCCGTCCTCCCTCCCCGTAGATTAGCCGGAACACGCGATGCCATGCGCGTCGCCGCCGTTTTTGGGTCGTCGGAGCAACGCCGGCCACCGCAGCCCCAAACCCTAGATCCTGGACCGTCAGATCCAGATCTGACGACCACGACTTAATTATTTTAACCGAAGCGGTATCTTTAGATCTGGACCGTCATATCCAGATCCGACGGTTCTGTTTTAATTCCTTTACTGAATCGGTATCGACCAATAGGAAGCCGCCACGTAGCCTAAGGAATTTCTGTGAAATTTCCTTAATCCGTTTAAATGGCAGTTTTGCAGAAAAGCCCCTGTATCTTAGATCTTTTTTATTTTTTATTGGTTTGGTCAAATTTAACAAATTTTATATTTTTGAAATCCTATGGATCTGTAGTATATGTTAGCACTGTTAGTTTTCAGTTTTGCCTTAGTTTAAATTATTCAAATTTCAAATGTGTAATTTGAGTAATTTTAGCATATCTTTAAATCTATATGTTCAAAATTTGCAAGTAAAATATATTTGGAAACCTTTGGTTATGTAGATTATTTAGTCACTGTTAGAGATAATTTTTGAATATTTTTAAACTGTTTTAAAAATCAGAAGCTTAAATTGAGTATTTTTGGTATAGTTTAAATTCTACAAACTATTTTAATAAGTTTCTTTTTGTAAAATGTCTTAAATTTTATCTTCTGTCCAGAGAGACTTCTACCATATTTTTGTAAATTATTGTTTTTAACAGAAGTATTTTATTATGTGTTTATTCCCTTTGGGAATTGTTTTATTTAGTTGTTATATTAAAAATTGTTTTAATTGCATTTTGACTTCATGCATATTTTACTAAAACCAAAAAAAGTTAGTGTAATATTTTATTGTGATTTTTAATTGCATTTCATGCATAACATATTTTTATTGTATTGTTATATTGTTTGTATGTTTATGTGTGGCTTATTTTATTTTGTTAGACTATTCGGAGGGACCCGAGGACTTTTGCAGCTGTGACTACTGCTCTCCTTGCTGCCAAGGCAAGTGGCACATTCATAAATTTCCTACTATTTGTCTATGCATGATTAGTGTATTTTCCTTAAGCATGTGTAGGTGTTACTAGTATTGCTATGCTAAAACTGTTTAGAGTAGCACCCTATACTAGTTGGTCTAGAATCCTAATATAACTTAGTAGAAATATTGAGATGCTATGCAAAAAGTTGTTTTTATGAAAAGCTAATTTCTACTAAGTAAATGAAACTCTTGGGTGGATTGGTTTGATAGAGGAGGCGAAGTTGAGTGGCTACTTAGGCCCATTTTCATGGTGTGAACCTGAGTATGTGCACTTGTGGATGGCCACCCAGGGATCAAAGGGATTTGAAGTTACTCCAAGTGAAGATTGCTTCGAGTGCACCCATTAGTCATATGGGCTCTGTTTTGATCAACTAAGTTGCATGGACTCATCCCGGCTTGACTGGTTGTGGTAGAGGTTGAAAGGACAAGGATGTCGCCTAGAGGGGGGGGGGGTGAATAGGCGATTAAAAGTTTCCCGGTTTAGGCTTGATAATTGCGGAATAAAACTAGGTGTTTAAATTAACAAGCCAACAATCTAAATATACTAGGCTCACCTATGTGCACCAACAAAGCAAGACAAGCAACAAAGTGATAGCAAGATAAAATACTTCAAGCACGAATGCTATCACAATGTAAAGTGCATAAGTAAAGAGCTCGGGAGACGATGATGTATTCCCGAGTTCCTCCTTTTTAGGGGAGTACGTCTCGTTGAAGGGGTATGAGTTTCAAACTCAAGACGCCACAAATGGCTTCACCCTATTCTCCGATGAACCTCGCACAAAAACTCGGTTCACCTTCCACTATTGATTTCCTCTTGGGCGGAAATCGAGTCCCTTACAACAATCTTGAGGCACACGCCACAAAAGGATTGGGAGCTCCCAAGTGGCCACAAAAGGGCTCAACCGCCACAAAAGGCGTCTAGGGTCCAAAGACCCAAGAGTAACAAGCTCACGAACTTTCACTTCCATGAATCCTCGTGGAGAGAGCAAACCTATGCAACAAAAATGCAATGGTAAGAACACAAGAAGTGCTCAAGTCCTTCACTCTCAAATTCCAACAAAGCAACAAATGCTTATGGGGGAATAAGAGAGGAAGAACAAAAGAGGGGAAACACCAAGAACTCCAAGAACAAGATCTGCTAGGTTCTCCTCACTTAGAGGAGAGATGGATCGGTGGAAATGTAGATCGGGGTCTTCTCGTTCAATCCTCCAAAGATCAACAAGTTTGGGTGGAGGGATTGGGAGATCTAGCTTTGTGAAGCTTTCAACAATGGAGGAGAGAGAAACTGGAAAGCTTGCTTAAGCTGGAGGTAGGTGAAGGGGGTACTTATACCCCTCTAGAAAATCTGTCCGTTGCAGTCATCAGGGGGCCGGATATCTTCGGGCTAAGTTCCGGAAATTTCTGGTCAGGGCGGATATTTCCGGTCCGCGCACCGGATATCTCCGGGCTTGCCGGAAATCTCCGGCTATATTTCCGGCCTGCTGCAGAGGGACTCCAGTACCAAAACTTGCTAAAGACTTAGCCGATTTCTTGCGCCCCGGATATTTCCAGCCACTACACCGGAATTTCCGGCTCTGCTCCGGATATCTCCGGTTTTCTGAAAAACTGACAGAAGCAACAAACTGCAAACCCAATAACTTTCACAAACGAAATCCAAATGACGTGAAACCAATTTTGTTGGAAAGATAGCAACAAGAGCTTTCCTCAAGGATAAACCGATAATATTTCTAAACCAAAAATTCAACAAGTTTTCCATACGAAAACCGTTTTCGGAGAACTTGGGCTTGTCATGAAGATCACAACAAGCACCAAAACCCCAACAAGGAGAAAAGCCAAATAAGAACCAAGAAAGATGATGATGCCAAGTATGCAAAGGTTTGAGCTCTCCACAAAGATGCGATCAAGTTACTCACTTGAGAGCCCCTCTTGATAGTACGCCATCTATCCTATAACCCGGTCTCCCACTAACAACATGAGACCGGTAAAATAGAAACCCTATCAAGATCATACCTTTGCCTTGCGCATTCCACTTGAGCTAGATGATGACGATCTTGATCTCTTCAAGTGGACCACCTTTCTTGATTGCGCTTTGCTTGGTGAAGACTCACATATCGCTCCCCCATACACCAATATGGGAGAGCCTCTATAAGGCACATCTTCACTTGACCAATATCTCCAAATGGGTGACAAGCTTCAAGCATAGGATTTCTTCGAGATGCTTCTCTTGAATTTGCACTTAAACTTCTTCTCTTAATATATATGATGACTTGGATAATGCTTTGGCCATCACTTTATCTTCTTCTTTCAAACTTGATACCAACACATGGTGTTCAAGTATTGCCAATGGACAAGCCCTATAAGGATAGCTCAATGCAACCATTAGTCCATAGAGATTGTCATTAATTACCAAAACCACACATGAGGGCTCATGCACTTTCAATCTCCCCCATTTTGGTAATTGATGACAATCTTTTTTGAGAGGGTTTATAATATGGAATTTAAGGAACAAGGAGCGGTTGCACTAACATTAAATACTACGAAAGTATGTGATGTTAGTCCATGAATTCATTGCATATATTGTCAACTATTACCGGTGGTGGAGTTTCCACTATATACAAAGCCAAGCAACGAAAGCAAAGGCAAGAAAGGCAAATACTTAAGAACCAATCAAAGTATAAAGCCGAATGTCATAAACCCTCCAAAACTTCTCCCCCACTGGCAACAATTGCCGAAATGGGAAAAAGCTTTAGAAGGCCAACATAGTGAGAGTTCCTCCACGAGTTTAACTTGTCTCATAAAATGAGTAGAATCAAATGGACAATTCCATTGATAAAAAATAGGAGGAAATCAAACTATATTGAGAATCCAAGATTTGCAACTATTCATGCCATGAAGTAACCTACACAAGGTTGAAGGCTAGTAAAGTAGGCATGAGGTAGATACTTGTTACCGAGATGGCATTGGTGATGTAGAGGATAAGAGTTCACGATCATCCAAGCTTGGCTCCAATAAGCACATGCTGACACCACCTTCTTGTATATGAGACAAGCTTCCAATGCATCTCCAATATACCTAAAACAAATTCAAGTACAAAATGGTACCCAACTCATTGGGTCCAAAGTAGTTAGAACAAGTACAATACATAGGACAAACTCCACATAAATATGTGCATATTGATATGAAATTGAATTTCATGCACATCTTAGCCATTTAGGATTTGATGGAGTTTACCCTATATATTGGATCAACGAAAGTAAGCATGACATAAGATATACATATAGTAAATATGCATGCACAAGACTTTCAAGAACCAAACGAGATACAAATTGGACAAAACACCAATTAAATCAAGAAATCACACACAAGTGTGACAAGAAAAGAATTGTACAAATTATATCAAAAGCCCAAATCAACACATGATTGAAGATACCCTTTGAAAAGATACCAAATGAAAGTAAGATTCCAATTGATGAAAATACCATCAAGGAATAAACCAAACCCTCTACACTTCTCATGATAGCACAAAGTACCAAGACGAGAAATGTTTGTCTTCCAAAGAGACACATCATCGGGATCAAATACCAATGAAGAAACTAATGTTCAAAAACATATAGGATTGCTCCCCAAGATTTGTGCATTATTTATGATCTTGCATTTGAATACAAAATGCACACAATGGGATCATCACTCTCCATATATATTATTCAAACAAAGTCATGTTCAAGAAAGACCAATAAGATCCAATAACAATTAAAAAAGTGTTCTACTCAATGTAGGATAGCTTCCCAAGAATAGTGCATTATCTAGAAGTATGACTTTGAATGTAAATGCACAAGAATGGATCATTGCTTTTCCTAACTCAAGAAAGCACAAAGCAAAATTTGAGTAGAGCAACAAGGATCCAAAAGATACAAGGAAGACAAGAGAGTTAGATCAAAACAAATCCTTGGCAATAAAAATAAGGCAATTCAAAGCAAGAGCCAAAGTGAAGATGGTCTACAAATTCCACCACAACTATGAGTATCACTTGTCATGGACAAGGAGTATATGGAGATAATTCTCGGTGGTATATAGGAATGATATTAAAGACCAACTTCACAACAAATAAGCATATGGCAAAGGATAGGAATTAAAGCCATGCTTAGATAGATATATATTCTTGATAGCTTCAATATTCACGCGATCATGCAAAGCACTACAAAGAGTAGCTTGAAGCAATCGATTTCCAAAAGATATGCGAACATATTTGGGGAAAACCGTACCAAGAATGTCCATCACAAACAAGATCCAAAAGAGTGATTAAATAAAATCATTTTAGCAATATGGAACTTGTTTGAACAACATGCCACATAGGAACAAGATTATTAAAAATCAATTCTAGGTGGCAATACCTCACATGTTCACATTTTTAGGTTTGTAATATGCACAAAGCTTATTACTCCCCCATAATGTGATAATCCAAATTTTCTTAACAAGAGGCAAATAAAACCAACTAGAGATGATTAATGGACATTATAGAATTTGAATTTCTCATGAGCATGACATACCACATAGAGAGAAGATAATATGATATATAATCACTAAGTGGTATTCCTCATGTACACACATTTTTAGGATTGTGAAGTGCACGAAGCATATCACTCTCCAAAATGGGATAGTCCATTAATCTCTCAAAGAGAGCCAACAAGATAAGATATCAAATAAAACAATAAGGCTCAAAACAAGTATGGTGTGCAAACCAACATACACATACTTGATTTCTCAAGATAAGTAAGTAGAGAGCACAACACATACAAACACTAGCAAGGTACAAAACCAAACACATGCAAGGGTGCAAGCAACTTTCAATGTATATATGATATAAGCACAAGTTACCGCAAGGAGGAACATTGGATATGAGATAGAACAATATAATCCAAATGACTTGGCTTGAGAGAATATGATTGATGAAGATCCCTTAATTCTTCATGATGTAGCCAAGTCTCCAATGCCCTCCACAACACCTATTGATCAAGTTTTAGCTTGTTGGTCCCCAACCAAGTTGGGTCCTAAGAGGTTAGTCACAATAGGCTTGGCAACCCAAATGGTTCTTTTCTTGACACCACTTTGAGTACCAACATATTTGGCAAACACATTGCCAACCTTATCCTTCCGAAGAGAATAAACATCATCAATAATAATGGGGTTGGATAAGGTACCATTAGTGCATGAAGAAGCAAAGTGGCCCTTCTCACGGCATATGTAGCAACATTGGCTTCCTCCTTTCTTCTTAGTTGAATCTCGACTTGAGGAGGGGTAGCTTGATTCTTCTTGGGAAGAGGCCTTCTTTAACTTGAGAACTTGAGGCCGCTTCCCTTGTTGCTTCTCACTAAGGCTTCTTCTTCAAAGGGCAAGATCTAACATGGTGCCCTTCAACTTTGCACTTGAAGCAAACAATCTTGGCCGAATCTTTAGCTTGTTCTTGGCCCTTGTTCTTCTTATTGGAGTTGAATCCAAGTCCACTCTTGTCATTGGGGCGTCTTTGAACACTCAACACATTGTCAAGTGTGGACTTCCCAACATGACGCTTTTCCAAGTCTTTCTTCAAAGAAGTGACTTGGGCCTTGAGCTCTAATTACATGGTTAGTCAACAAACACTAGAGGAAGTAGATTTCATTGTTAGAGCAACAAGGCAGGAAAGTAATTCATCACAAGATTTAGCAATAGTATGTGATGTAGAATTACTAGGACTAGCACATGGCAATAAAGCATTTAGTAGAAGTTGTGCCATTGTCCACATGAGGCTCACAAGATGTTACCTTTGTAGTGATAGCCTCATGAGCTAACTTTAGCTTAGCATGGGATGCTAGAAGATCCTCATTAGAGCTAGAGAGCTTTTCATGACTTTCTTCCAATTTCCCATACTTGCTAGTTAGCAACTCAAGTTGAGCCCTTAGCTCAACATTCTCCTTCAAAATAGATGCTTCACAGAAGTGAGTTAGTAGCACAAGCATCATTAATATTAGAAATGGAAGAAGACAACTTGGCAAGCTCATCATTCAACCTAGCATTTTCCTCAATAATATTAGCATGATCACATGAGGAGTAGAGGAACTAGGCACATCATTTTTAGATAGTTGAGTTTGGAGTTGATCATGAGACTTGGTAAGGAGAGAGTGTTCACTTTCCAAAGCCTTATGAGCTTTGTCAAGTCTCTCTATATCCTCAATTAGTCTAGCATTGCCAACACCAAATTCAACTTTTTCCTTTTTAAGCACTTTATATTTAGCAATAGCATGATCTCTTTCCTTAATGATTTTAGCAAAAATAAGATCATTTGTTTCATCAAGAGACACTCGAAGCTCATGCTCTTCCTCAAGAGCATTTTCTAAGGATGCTTTTTCCATAGCATCCTCTCTTTCGATCCTTCCCTTTTCTTCAATGATTTCCTTGCACTTAATAGCAAAGTCAAAATTTCACACAAATAAGAGCAAGCTTTACTACATTAGGGAGAGCACAAAAACCATCTCACTCTTCTCTTTTAAGGAGTCAATATCATCCTCTTTTAATCCATAATAATCCTCATCCTCATCATCACAAGATGTAGAGGGTTCCAAAGGTGGAGATACCTTTGAATCCCTAGCCATAAGGCAAAAGTGAGTAATGGACGATGATGATGAAGAATTGCTTGAAGCACCATTGAGGTCCATGTCTTGTTCCAACAAGTGTTGGGTTTCCTCTACATTGTTAGCCACACAAGTACTAGAGGAAATGGAAGCATTATTTCATGGCAACAAGACATAGAAAGCATATCATCATGAGATTTAGTTAAGCAACTAATACATGATATGCAAGGACTATCAACACTAGCATGTAGGACATTTGAAGTGCTAGAAGAGTTTAAGTCCAAAGATAGAACATTGCAATGAGATAGAGATGAAGTATAGTCAATAGAATATTCACCATCAACAAAGCAATTTCTATCACCACTCACCATATCATTACCTTGTGACAAATCACATGTTGGTGAAGTGGAAGAAGTTGTGAACTCATCACGGCCGGAGGTGGAAGGAGAACAATCATCCTCAATAATGTTGGACACTTCATATTTATCTTGAAGCTTGGTCCAAAGCTCATGAGCGTTCCGAAAAGGCATGATTGATGCAAGAACTACATCGCTCAAAACACAAATAAGGCCATTAGATACTTGAGTATCGAGATGAGAGTTTTCCTCATCCTCTAAAGATAATTCTTGGGAATCCTTTGGAGGAGAAAAACCCACATCTACAATACTCATAATATAATTCGGACCCATGGCCCTTGATACGTCTCAAACGTATCTATAATTTCTGATGTTCCATGTTGATATTATACCAATTGTTACATGTTTTATATACACTTCATAGCATTTTTATGCATTTTCTGGGACTAACCTATTAACAAGATGCCACAGTACCAGTTCCTGTTTTCTGCTGTTTTTGTATTCCAGAAAAGCTAGTCTGGAAATATTCTCGGAATTGGACGAAACTTGGACAGAACCTCCTATTTTTCCAACACGAAGACGGAGTCCAGAGGAGAGACGGAGGAGGGCCACGTGGCAGCCACACCATGGGGCCGCGCAGGCCCCCCCTTGCCGCGCCGTGGGGTGGTGTGGGGCCCACGTGGCTCTGCAGCCGCCGCCCTTTCGCCTATTTATTCCTCCCGACGCGAAAACCCTAAATACCCGAGCCATTAGCCACGAAAAGTTTCAGAGACACCGCCGCCGTCAACCCTAGCTCGGGAGGGTTCAGAAGCTCTTCCCGGCACCTTGCCGGAGAGGGGAATCATCACCGGAGGGCTCTACATCACCATGCCTGCCTCCGGAGTGATGTGTGAGTAGTTCATCCTTGGACTACGGGTCCATGGCAGTAGCTAGATGGTTGTCTCTCCACTTTATGCTATCATGTTTAGATCTTGTGAGCTGCCTATCATGACCTAGATCATCTTATTGCAATGCTACATGTTGTGTTTGCTGGGATCCGATGAATATTGAATACTATGTCAAGTTGATTATCAATCTATCTTATATGTTATTTATGATCTTGCATGCTTTCCGTTACTAGTAGATGCTTTGGCCAAGTAGATGGTTGTAACTCCAAGAGTGAGTATTTATGCTAGATAGTGGGTTCATGCCTCCGGTAATCTGGGAGAGTGACAATAACTTCTAAGGTTGTGGATGTGCTGTTGCCACTAGGGATAAAATAACCGATGCTTAGCTTAAGGGTGCGCCGTTAGGTCTAATGCATTTGTTTACTTTTCGCACATTACTTAATGCAATTATCCGTTGCATGCAACTTAATACCAACGGGGAACTCGGATGACAACCTGGCGGTGGATTATTAGTCATAGACGCTATTGGATAACGGTCTATGTATTTTGTCGTAATGCCCACATGAATATCATAGTAATCATCATGTCATATATATGCATTGTCACGCGCTCAATATTTTGTCAATTGCCCAGCTGTAATTTGTTCACCCAGCATGTTAGTTATCTTTTATGGAGAGACACCACTAGTGAACTGTGGACCCCGGTCCATTCTTTTACACTGATAATACAACCAACTGCAAACATTGTTCCTTTTCATTCTCTGCAATTTACTACTGTTTTCCACACCATACGTTTAATCCTTTGTTTTCAGCAAGCGGTGTGATTGACAACCTCACTGTTTCGTTGGGGCAAAGTAGTTTGATTGTGTTGTGTGCAGGTTCCACGTCGGCGCCGGATTCCCTGGTATTGCGCCGTGCCATATTCCGCCACCGACAACCTTCAGAAGTGATTTCTTGCTCCTACTGGTTCGATTAAACCTTGGTTTCATACTGAGGGAAACTGCTGCTACACTGCTTCATACCTTCCTCTTGGGGTCTCGCAGCGAACGTGTGATCCACGCAATCACTTGCGCATTCCACTTGAGCTAGATGATTACGATCTTGATCTCTTCAAGTGGACCACCTTTCTTGATTACGCTTTGCTTGGTGAAGACTCACATATCGCTCCCCCATACACCATGATGGGAGGGCCTCTCTTAGGCACATCTTCATTTGACCATTAACTCCAAATGGGTTGCAAGCTTCAAGCATATGATATCTTCTAGATTCCCATCTTGAACTTGCACAACTCAACCTTGATGACGATCACCACTTGACGTCATCCTCCATGAGCTATAAGAAATCTTTCTTTTGATGCAAGCCCATGGAGAGATACCTAACCCAAACAAAGGAATGCCACACACACATATAATGGGTTAGGTCACAAAGCTATATGGACAATTTCTTACCATACCATTGGATCACATGATCCCACATGGTACATCATTTAGCTTTGTGTGTTGATCAACTTGAATCCACTCTTTCCACTTATACTTGATCAACCATGTATCTTTTCTTCTTCTTGATAAAATCAAATATGTCCATTATAATCATTGATCTTGATGGCATACATCCTTGAATCCAACACATGGAGTTCAAGCGATGCCAATGGACAAACCTATAAGAATATCTCAATACAAACATTAGTCCATAAGGATTGCCATTAATTACCAAAACCACACATGGGGGTACCACACTTTCAATTTCTATAGCCAAAGCGATCATATTACGGCAAGCGCTGCCACCCTAATAAGTTTTTTAAACCTATCATCCACCCCATTCAGCCAATTGCCAAAAATATTGGCAATGCTTTTGGGTGTGTATAGAGTAGAACCTAACTGGGTGATTGACCATATAGAACTAGCAAATTTGCAGTCGAAGAATAAATGTTTGATAGTCTCGTCCTTATGACAGAAGACACACTTTTTACTTCCATGCCAATTGCGTTTTGCAAGGTTGTCTTTAGTAAGAATTACTCCTCGACGAAGATACCACACAAATACTTTGTTTTTGAGTGGGATCTTCATCTTCCAAATTTTCTTATTATTATCTACCGGCACCTCCGGCTGGATTAGTACTAATTATATATGGAGTCCACAGAGAATTTACCACTCTTGTGTAAATTCCACCGAAACTCATCGGACCCTTGTGTCTAATTGACAGCAACTAGACGTTGTAGCAACTCGTGCCAAGCTATCAGTCTGGGACCAACTAGATCTCGTCTGAATGTCACATTTGGAGGATTATCCACCAACACTTGAGCGAGCGTATCACTCTTGTGACGTCCAAGGACTATATTGTACAAAGCTGGATATTGTTTTCGGAGCGAGGTAGTTCCTAGCCACCTATCTTTCCAGAACCTTATCTCCGAGCCATCCTTAATGGAGAAAGAACCATATGGGAAGAAGAATTTCTTCGTCGCCATTAGGCCAGCCCAAAAATGTGAATCACCTGGTTTCCAAGAAACCTGTGATAACGCACTTGAGCCAATGTATTTCCTCCTAAGAAGAATTTGCCAGACCCCATCTTCAGTCAGAAGCTTAAACAGCCACTTACTGAGGAGGGCTCTATTCTTGACCTCAAGGTCGTGAATCCCAAGGCCACCATGGTCCTTAGGGCGGCACACTACATCCCATTTGGCCAGCCGATATTTCTTTTTTTATTATCCCCTTGCCAAAAGAATCTGGATCGAAAATAATACAATAGATGCAAGACTCCCATTGGTAATTGGAAGAAGGATATCATATACAGCACCATATTAGTTAGGACTAAGTTTATGAGTACCAATCTACCACCCAGGGATAGTAGTTTTCCTTTCCAACTACTCAACCTATTTTGTAGTCTTTCCTCAACATGTTTCCATTGAGCAATCGTTAGCCTCCTAAAGTAAATTGGGATGCCTAGATAACTTATGGCAAACTGGCCAAGCCCGCAGCCAAATAGCTTGGCATATTGGGTAGCCTCGTCCTGAGCGTCGCCAAAACAAAACAATTCACTTTTATGGAAGTTAATTTATAGACCGAAAAGTTGCTCGAACGCTGACAATATTAATTTCAGGTTTCTTGCCTTTTCCATGTCATGTTCCATAAATAGAATTGTATCGTCAGCATATTGGAGAATGGATAATCCGCCATCTACTAGATGCGGAACCACTCCAACAATTTGGCCATCCAATTTCGCGCGCTCAATGATTATAGCTAACATATCAGCAACTATATTAAATAATATAGGTGATCATGGATCGCCTTGTCGTAATCCCTTTTGCGTTTGGAAGTATCTACCAACTTCATCATTAACTTTGATGGCCACACTTCCTCCGGAAATGAAATTACGAATCATTGCGCACCACTCATCCGAAAAACCTTTCATCCTGAGTGTTTGTTGTAGGAAAGACCATTTGACTTTATCATAAGCCTTTTAAAAGTCAATCTTTAAAATAACCCCATTAAGCTTTTTCCGATGCAACTCATGAACTGTTTCATGCAGGATCACAACCCCATCAAGGATATTGCGACCTTGCATAAAATCCGTCTGAGTGGGTCTCACAACATGATCAACCACCGAATTAAGCCTAATAGTAGCGGTTTTAGTGAAAATTTTGAAGCTGACGTTTAGAAAACAGATAGGTCTATACTGCTGGATCCTTTTTGCTTCATTAACCTTCGGCAGCAAAATTATCTCACCGAAATTTAGGTGAAATAGTTCGAGTTGTCTAGCATGCAGAGCATGAAACAACTCGATCGAGTCCGATTAGACTACGTCCCAAAAAGTTTGATAAAACTCAGCTGGAAAACCATCCGGACCCGGTGCTTTGTTGTGTTCCATTTGGAATACCGCCTTCTTTACCTCCTCCATAGAGTAAGGAGCTGCAAGATGGGCGTTTTCCTAATCGGAAACTTGCGGGATATCATTTGTTTGAGATTCATCAAGCGAGGAATTATCTGCATCTGGCTCACCAAACAGATTCTTATAATACTTCGTGACGTAGGATTTGAGTTGTTCATGGCCCTCAATCGTACCCTCCTTTTGGATAAGAGAGTGAATGAGTTTCTTCCTATGTCTGCCATTAGCTAGACTATGAAAGTATCTCGTATTCGAATCTCCCTTCAAAATAAATTGGGCTTTTGATCGTTGGTACCATTTAATCTCCTCTTCACGAAGAAGACTCGCCATCTCGGCATCAGATTGATTTTTTAATTCAATCTCTTGCGATGATAGTGGTCGAACTTCCGCAAAAGCCTCTAATTCATCAATAATAGATGACAATCGAAGCTTCTCATTTTTTAGCTGGCCTACCATATGTCTAGCCCAACCCTTTAGGTGTTTGCGCAAAGCGCGTATTTTGATATTCCACTTTTGGATTGGATTAAGACCAGGCACCGGCCTTTCCCACACCATTTTAACCATTTTGAAAAAACCTTCCCTATGTAACCAACCCAATTCAAATTTGAACTGGCGTTTACAAGATGGGCTAGGTGTTCCCATGGTTAGAAGTATGGGGGCATGATCTGACAAAGCCTCAATACGTTCGAGGGCCCGTACTGAGACCATTGGGTATTTATCTTCCCAATCCGAGTCCATCAATACATGGTCCAACTTCTCGTATGTCGGCTCTAGGAGGCTATTGCCCAAGTGTAGTGCCTCCCAATCATTGAAACCTCTCTCAAATCAAGACTATCAATTACAGCGTTGAATAAGAGAGGCCAACGGTTGTCGAATCTGCCTCTACTCTTCTCATGTGGGAACCTTAGCAAATTAAAATCACCACCTATAATAATAGGATATGGATTGTCTTATACCAGGTTTACCAACTCTCTGAGAAAAGCAGTCTTATGTTCATCTTGGGCTGCTCCATACACGGCGACAAGACTTCAAGTGAAGTTGTCGGCTTTGTTACGGATATGGAACTTAATATGAAAGTCTCCTTCCAAACTAGCCAATACATCCATGGTTTCTTTTCTTACGCCTAGTAATAAGCCCCCAGATCTGCCACGTGGCTTACGGGACTTCCATGTGAATTCTACACTGCCAGATAAGCGGTTAAGTAGACTCGCAGAGAAGTCACGTTTACCAGTCTCGGAAATTCCCACAAAATTCAATCGACGATCCCGAATAGAATCAGCAATACATGCATGTTTAGCCAAGTCACGACGACCTCTACTATTCTCGAATATGCCATTCATCGGGAAACAATTGGAGATGCGGACAACTTTGCCTTTTTACGTGGCGTTTTTTTGTTCTTTTTAAGAGAGTCTACTTTGGACTTACGGCCAGATGCTTTTAGGTCATATAATGAACTAAGCAACGCCTCATCTAAGACACCCTCCGATACATCACCCACTAGAGGAGAGAGGAGCGGGACATCAATTGTGTCATGTAGCTCCTCCTCATCCGTGTGAGGAGTAAACGACTTACACGAGGCTTTTGGGGTGACTGTTAACCGGTCATATTCCAAATTCCCGAGAGCATTAGTCGAAACAACAACAATTGTAACATTATTACCCAAAGAAATTCCTACGTTATTCAATTTAGCCGAAATACTCAAATTTGAAAAAGCAAGAAAAGACTTTGGTGTGTTGTTCATACCAGCATTGTCGAGGTTCTGTTCAGCCTTGCACCGCATCGCCTTCATCATGGAGTCTTCTCCTCAACGGAGTCGACACCGGAGGGGTCAAGGTTGGGGTAGAACCCCTCCCAGCATCAACTCGCATGTCGGCGCCATCAAAGAGTTGATGCCGTCCTCGTGGTGGTCCGCGATCCGCTGCTGCTCAAGAAGAGCAAAAGAAGGCACCAACGATGGCTACTGTTCAAGAGCAGCAAACGGCTGCACTGCCGCAGCAGCAGCAGCGTCTTCCTTCAGGTGCTGCGGAGAAGCGAGACGCCGGCCCATCTCGCCATGCTGCGGGGAAGCGCACCGCCGGCCCATCCCGTCCAGGTCGTCTCGCTGCGGGGAAGCGGAGCGCCGGCCCAGCTCGCCACGCTGCAGGGAAGCAGACCGCCGGCCCTATCCGACCAGGTCCAGACCGAGAGGAGTACCGGCCGCCATGGGCGGCAGCGAGCTGCACATCGCTGGCGGCCCAGCTCCTGCGTCCGGCGGATCAGATTGGCCGGCGATCAGACCATGCTGTTTGTTGCCGATCGCCCTGGGTGACGTCGAGCTGCCCATCGCCTTGGGCCACGAGACATCCAGCCCGGGGCAGTCTGGCTGTAGCGCTGAGCTCCCTGGCACGGTGACAGTCGGTGAGGGTACTGTCACCTTGCCCTAGCGCCCCAACCTCGCAAGATGAGAACTTCATGTAGTAGCCGGTGTAGAAACAAGCTACGCCACTATCTCTTTTCCTCTTGGAGTTTGGGGATTTGGATTAAAAGGTGTAACCACGATGCCATGTAGCACATCCGATGACGCTAGCAGCCCAAGAGATGAACTCCCCGGCCCCGTAGCATTAACTTGAGGCATGTGAGTGTCTCCATCCGCGAACGTCGGAGGTTCATTCGAGTGTGACTCATCTCGGTCTTTTTCCTCCATTCCTCTTGCATCATCATCCTTCTCATTCCGCCTCCATATGAAGGGTACAAAGTCCGGCTCGGCGACATAGTCAGCTGCCTCCTTGCTGAACCGAAATGAATACCCTTTAAGGATCACAAAGGCATCGGCTTTAACAACCCTTGTCTCAAACAAGTTGGGATTGCGAATGGCCACCAGGATTCTAACCACGTTGTGACGTCGGAGAGCCAAAAGGTCCACATCCATTGTCTTGCCAATGAGAGTGCCCACTGCCCATAGACCCAGAAAGTGACGAACCGTGTTTGGAACTCCAGATACATGTACCCAAGTTGGCGTCAACTCCGCCGTAGGCAAGATCTCCTCATGTTCCAAATATCCAAAGAAATCCACGATTGCTGCTTTGGCACCCCTAGTTCAGACCCATTCATTCTGTCCAAATCCGCCATAGAAGGGAAATTAACCACTTGAAATTAACGCGATTCCTTGTGTGGAATAGCCTCCCAACACCACTTGGACTGCAACGGACATAAACGAGCTAGCATAGTCTGAATCATCTCTGCTGACACTGGCTCACCGGTCACTGTCACAATGGCCACTGTAGAAGAGCTCGTAGCCAGATGGGGCTTGAATACACCGTCAGGGAGGTGGCTGAACATGATGTCCTCACACCCAATTCCTGCCATACCAGCGTACGGCTTCGGCAACCTCAGTATGGGACAACGAATAGTCGGGTGCACAACCTTGTCCCAAAAGTAGCAGTACCGGTCCACCGAACACTCCTTTGTTTCATGGAATCAACCTTGCAGTTCGAGCATCGCTTGCGCTTAGCCGCACCAGCCGGTATAGTCTCAGCCGCAGCCGTGGCAGGTGCAGCAATACCCGGCGCGGCGTTAACCTGACCCGACCCTGCAGTTGCCGGCGTCGCCGGTTTCTTTTTCTTGTGCTTCTTCTTGGCTGCGGTAGTACCGACCAAAAACGGCACCGTAGTCACCGTAGACTGGAGGATCACTGCCGGCGGCGCGTTCGCCCGCGCAGCAACAGCACGGGCAGCCGCCCCGGGTGGCCCCGTGCCATGCGCAGCAGTAGCACGCGCAGCCGCCACGGATGTCCCCGTAGCTTGCATCGGCGCAGTCGTCGGCCTTGCAGCGTGGCCGATACCTGGCCCGGCGTTCCGGCCGAAGATCATCGGCGGCCTGGTCACCGGGAGCTGGGCAGAAGCCTGTGGAACCCCCGGCTGGCCATTCCCCGACAACCCACCCGAGCCGCCCGAGGCTGCCATAGCCGCCGGTGCCGCAACCACCGCTGCGAACAAGCGCGTGAGGGGCGGCGAGGGCAGAGTCATGGGAACCGGACGCGGCGAGGGGCGGCAACCCGGCGAGGTGGTCGTCGAAGGCGGCGGTGTGGTGGATCGGCTAGTGGAGTCCGTGTGTCGAGTCGAGGAGGAGAAGCTCGATGCGGTGTCGTACAGAACCCTACGCCCAGAGTCCTCCACGTTTTTCCACAGACCCGTGAATCGACGGCCCAGGTAAGCCCAGGGCGATGTACGGTCAGGATCTGCATGCGGCTGGGCCCCAGATGTCAGCCGTTTTTGAGTTTGAACTCCCGCGACGAATCCGCGATCCGCGATCACCAGATCAGCCTCCTTCGCCGGCGCGCCGCAGCGACCTCCATCGTCAGGCACCGGTGAGGGCGGCAGGAACATGCCGAGGACAGCCGGTGGCGTGGTCCGCGGGTGAGGAAGTGGACTGCGCCAGCCGATCCTGACCGGCTTCAACAGCACGACACCGGACGCCGACGCCGGCGAGGCAGACTTGCCGTGACTTGAACTGGCCGGTGAGCTCCCCTGGATCCGAGATGAACTCGATGGCATCCCCAACGCAGGCGCAGGCGGCGAGTTGCCGGGGGCGGGCGTCGACGGCGAAGTAGACATCCTCTCCCAAACCCTAGACACCGACATCGGGAACCCAATCTCATTCCAAAACTCATGCGCCAACTCCTCGTCCGACCGCTGGCCCTTCCTCCTGACGGTGGTCCAGCCAGCTTCTGGCGCTTCCTGATCGAACACCTCCATGGCGGCCTCGAAGGGCACCTCGGAGAGGCAGTCTTCCTCGTCGCATGGATTCTCCTCTTGGAGACACCGCGAACCACCGGAGCCACCCGAGTCATCCGCCGGCGTATGTGCTACCCGCTCCGGCGAGAGACCATTGGGCGGCAGCGTCAGCCGCCGGCGTCGCGCGGCACCGTCGCCCGCTCGCTCATCTTCGTCGTGGCGAAGAACATGTCGTCACCCGTTTGACTTTATACTACATCACCTATTTGGCTGACATATGTCATGCCAATTCATATCACTAACTATGTCATTTTACTTTTCAAAGGCATCATTTCATTTCTGCCGAATAAAAGAACATGATGGGTGTCAAACGAGCTAATGGATTTTTTGCACGTGCTGAAGTGCCCGTTGTTCTAGCGATTGTAATTTTGAACTGTAGAACACTTTTAGAGTCCCAAAATTAAGAGAATATGATAGAGTAAAATTTACACACATGTAGAATACTCGTATATGTTTGACTCTAATTCTTTTATCAGAATTTTTGAAAATGTTTAACTATTATATGAATATTTAAACCGGGCAGGAGCATATGATCTGAGAGCCATTGTGAATTTCTGCTAGAGGTGCTTTTATAAAAAACTCCATCTATAGATGTATAGAATATTGATGGAGCACAAGGATTTATACTGCAAGGAAATCAGAGCAGCACATCCAAAGGTTCACCTCGCATCCCAAGTATTCAATCCATTTCATCCGAAATCAATTCCCTCAGTATTGCAATCACATCTTCCGATATTATTGTCGACGAAAATTACCCTGTTGTTAGCTGTTCAATCCTTCAACTTGTTTCCCGTCCCTCATTCCCCATCTACTCTATTAAATTTTCCTTCCTTTTCTTTTGTTGCGAGGGCGGCGTCCTTGTAAGACGTACCTCAACTCAACTGTGCATGCAAGTGCAACTGACCATGACATGTATGGTACATTGGTACGCAACTCATGTGTGCGGGCATAAACATTATGAATCAGGCGCTGCCGTTTCGTGCCGTCTCGCGTTCGTGCTTGGGAGTTGTAGCACAGAACAACGGCAAAATGGCGGCGTCGCCGTTCCTGGCGTCCTTGCCGTTCAGCTCCAGGACAATCATGGTCTCCGGCGGACCGCCATCATCGTCGCTGCTGAGGTCGGCCGGCCCGCTCGTCTCCCTCCCTTTGCCCCAAAGGACCATGTACAACCCGGCGACGATGAGGGCAGAGCCAATAGCGCTGCAAGAACATCGACCACAGCAAGTAAAATTAAACAAACTGAAAAGGATAAAAGATGATCGATAGACAATATAACAGAGAGGTCGCGCGGGCTGTCTGTACGTACGTTCCGAGGTGTATCTTCTCCTCGAGGATGGCCCAGCCGACGATGGCGACGACGACGAGCATCAGCGGGCTGAACATGGACACGAACAGCGGTCCGCGAGACTGGATGCACCACGACATGGCCGCGAACGCGATCCCAGAGCCGATGATACCCTGCATGCTTACTCTCGTCAGAAAATGTCGTTGATTCAGGCACGCCATTGTTATATATATCGAATGCTTACGATGTAGAGCGCCGCGTATAGCCTGATGTCGAGCCCGAGTTTCCACGCCGACAAGCTCCGGTCCATGACCGCGCTGATGCCCGCACACTGCACCCCAGCCATCAACGACATGATCGTTGTGCTTGTGTAGGGGGCCGAGAACCTCCTCGACATCTTACTCTGCAAATTAATCAAATTTAGAGTTTTCCATCACTAAGTACATTCCAACCGTGCTGTTACAGGACTGCGATCGATGATGCACCTGGAGGATGAACCAGATGGCCCAGGCGACGCAGCTCAGAATTATCAGGACGTCGCCGATGACGGCGGCCTGCCCGCTGGCGGGTGCGGCGGCGTCGGTTGTGTGCTCCGCGTAGCGCCAGTGCATGGGGGATGCCCAGACCCTGAGTAGCGGGCCCTTGTAGAAGGGCATGATCATGGAGCCGCCGACGCAGACGGCCGTGCCGATTAACTTTGCCTGCCCGGAGGGCGTCGCGAGCCGCACCGTCTCCATCTTGAGTGCCGCAGCCATGACGAAGGTCATCGCCGGGAGCGTGTTTGTCAGCGCGCACGCCACCGTCGGGGTGGTGGACTTGAGCCCCACGAAGTACAACACCTGGTTTAGCGTCGCGCTACATATATACCACGCCCACAACAAGGTTGGGTTAATAAGTTGTGTTACTGATCTTACCACGGCGCGTCGGCGCGCAAGAAAAAAACATGCTTTCATTAGGGGGAAAATTATCTTAATAATCTGAAAAGGCATTCGTTAACCTGCTAATTGAAAGTGGCAGCACAATTGACACTATTCAGTATACGTTGCCACTGAAACTAGTACACTTTTTTTGACAACAGAGAACAGAGAATAAGGCATGTCCCCTGTTCCTGGAATAATAAGGAACCTGTGTAGCGCACAAATCCGGGAGCTAAACGCGAGAGGAAAACCGAAAGGGGGCTCCTAGTAATTGGGTTCCTTTCATATACCCAGAAAAGGACTATTGCAAAACAAGTACGTTTCCGTATGTAACACCATTACTGGATTGTTGCAGATCTTTCCAGCTATTTGCCTGTTCTTTGTTTGAAGGTGATCATTGCTGCAAGTTATATCGTTGCCTTGTCCTAATTGATGAACGAAGAATAGTTGTTGGAATTAGTGAGAAGGTTGTTGTACGTACCCGAAAATGGATGAGATGAATATCTGGACAAGAACTTTCTTGGTGATTACCATCCCACTCCTCCTGCATCGATCCATGCATGCATGTAAGTTGAATTTATTAAGATCGCTACAAGTATATATTTGTCGCAAGTAATTTATACTCCGAGTATACTTGACATAAAGGTCGATCTGGTGATCGACTGGAGCATAAGCCAATAAGTGCACTTCAAATGTGGTACTACCCTTGAGCTGTCTTGGCAATGTAAATTCCACGTGTGGTACTAGGTCTAAAGTGTCCAAAATTCGGACTATAAAGGAATAAATATATAAAACTGATCAATGAACCTATTTTTGAAAGTGATGGACATTGTTGTGTAGAAATAAATCGAGAAAGTCGCACCAAATCGTTTCCATGAAAAACTGATGGATGAACTATCTTGGATTGTTCGCAAGAAGGAAAACAAACCAATGGATCATATGGATCCGAACATAGTTCATCTGGCTTGCGGGTTTGAAAATATTATATGGATTGATCAAGGTGCTGGTGACACACAAGGGCGCAAATACACAAAGACACACACACAAATACATGCTTACATCGATTATTGCAGTAGATTCAGCTCCCTCAACACAATTAATCGAGGAGGCAGGCATAGATAGATGTATTTTTTTTTCGATAAAGGATAGATAGATGTATACACGCACCTCTCGAAGTAGAAGGCAACGGGGGCGAGGAAGACGCCGGCAATGAGATTACGGTAGGCAATGAGCACGTAGGGACTCATGCCGGTGTCCAAGGCCAGTTTGGACAGCACGTTCATGCCGGCGAAGCCTAACTGTACTAGCACCATTGCCACCGTGGGCAAGCACTCCCTCCCCATAGCTGCAACCTCTCGAAATTCTGGTTGCAGGCTACACTGCAACGATGTTCTTAGGAGATATAGGAGAGAGGCAGGGGCCGAAGAGTAGTGATTCGGGGCGGTGTGCGGTGCAGGACGGAGCTGAATGGAATGTGTGTGTATATATAGGTGGCGAAGATCCAAGGTGGTGATGTCTTGCTGCAGCGAAACGTGGCAATAACAGAAAGGGTACTCCACAAGCAAAAAAGCTTGAGCGATACAAGCCATGGAGTTAATGAAGGCAAGCAGACATACGCAAACACACAATCGCAGCTAGCTGCCTGCAACTTCCCAAGCTTCCAGCAGCAAGCAGCTGAACGTGACGAGGACGGTCATCGTTGAGATCCTGGAGTACGGGGCGATCCTGAAAAGTACACGCATATATATCTACGTTGCGAGAAGAAGATCGGTTTCCGTCTAGGAAAAAATTATTCCGTCTAAAAAAAGAAGAAGATCGGTCGATGCAGTATGCACGGGTGACGAATATGAGCTTCTAAAACTCATATGGCGCTGATTTTGGGCGATTTGCCGCTAATTAACCGGCCAACTCCCTTCTTCCTAATTACTATAAATGGTAAGTATTTTGCCTTGTTTAAGAAAAGCTCATATGCCGTATATCGGCCGTACGTCTCCGCGATTGAACATTCAAGATTTGCAGTGTGGTGGGCTGGGATGAACATATATATCTTTAGTTTGCTGTCATTTTCCATGCTCGATATATGTATCTCAGATTTGCAGGAAGCATTTTTTTGATTCATGCGGGCTAGCTAGGTTTCTTGTTGGTCTCTCCTACCGTGTCCGCCGCGTCCATACATATGTGCGTGTGTGATGCGTAAGAGTACGTGCGTGGCGATCACTTTTGTCATCCTCGATCGTTGTCTGCATGGCGAGATGAAACTGAAACCGTTTCGAAAGGTGCATGCCACCAATTGCATGTCGTTTGTTCCTCCATGTTATGCGCGGGAAAATCCACAACAGAAAATGCGGTAAGGTTACTTCCTGCTGAAACCACTCAATCGCGCGCTTGCATACAACGCACATAGCGGCCGGCTATCTCTCTGTCTCTATAGGCTACCTACGGTACGCTAGCCCTTGGCATTTGTAGCTGTTCTCCTCAGATAGCTTGGGCAAAACTGCATATGACAGATGGCTAGGCAGATTCCAACTCGACTGTCTTCAAACTTGGACCCGAAGGAGAAACTGAAGCATCACGATTCCTTCTTTTGCCCCAGCTAAAAATGGGGAGGAAAAGAACACAGCTCAGCCTTAACGTACACATTTTCCCTTAAAACGCCGCTTTGCGCGTGTGGCTACATTCTTGCAAGTTGAAACTATGACCCTTGTCCCGTGATATAGAAAAAGGTACTTAGATTTGTGTACGGATGTAGTATATTTGTCGGTTAGTTCACGTTAATCCTCATGCCTAACCCTGCAATTCACCGTTGGATCAAAAGATGAACAACAGAGAGCTCGAGATAACCTTTTTACCGTAATCTTCCCAGCTACGCGCGGATGTCATTATGTCTACCTCCATAAAATTCGGCTCCACACCGCCCAACTCGATGTAGCCCTAGCCGTTATAGACAACCCATCTTCCTCCGCAGCATCTATCTCCGACACTCTAATGAGCTCTTGATGTCGCCGCAACAGACCAGTGCAGCTACTAACTTCTTTTTGTTTGTTCTCTATTGATGATTCCAGTCATCGACCTTCTTCCCTTAGGTCTTGTTTAATTGGGCGTAATTTCATCCCCAAGGGGATTGGGGAAGGGAGAGCATTTGGTGAAATCCTTACTTTCACCCGATCCTCTCAAATCCATACAAATATTTTTCCACTTTAATACACTAGAATGGCGTAGTGTTCTCAATCTAGACAAAAACAGGGCGTTTTATAGAGAGATATTCGAATTATCCCATCCAGAACCGGGGTGGTAAATAGACTATTGGGGATTTTACGGGATCCGAGATAATCACCTCAAATCACCTAGAATATACTTCAAATACTTTAGAATTAAACAAGGTCTTAACCACCGGTCGTTCCTTTCTTCTGCGGCGGTTCACAGCGGAGAAACCATTTGACACCATATATCCAAGCGCCCCCAACTTGGGACAAGGAAAAAACAGAACCAGAAAGGATTAATATGATCAGTAAGGTTTGCACTAATTCAAATTGATTTTTAGAAAAATTGAAAGCATTAAGCTCGAATTTCAATTAGTAAAGCCTCTAACAGCCGAATTGTTACTAGGTACCGAGGAGAACAGCTACCAAGAGAACACACACTACAAGCAATCAGTGAGAAACAAAACGCATGTAAAAAGAAAAAGAGAAACAAAATGAAGTGCCTGTAAACATGGAGTTCTCGGTAAAGGGGGTGTATTTGCTACTCCCTCCGTTCCAAAAATGATGACTTTCATTTGTCTACATGTGGATGTATCTACATGTTAAACTGTTTTTTTTTACTGGATGCCATGACACTGAGGCAGAAAATAACAGAAATGCTCAATATGTAAGGCCCATATAAGGATTTTTGGGCCCGATTAAGTAGGAGGAGCCTAACTTGGTTCACAGAGCTGCAACTCGATCACGGTGGGCCGGGCCATTTACCATGATTAGATGAACTAAACAAGATTAACGACGGTTCATGAATGCTGGATTTTCCCTGTGGAGGCACGCCAAACATACCCTTCCATCAGCTGATTTGCTCCATCATCGGCATATGGCGGCGCATTGCGCCTGTGCACTGTGTGGAGCGCCGGATTCGTGGCGACATGCGCTGCTTGAGTGCAATATGGCTCGAAGCGTATGGGCATTGCTACCTGAAGAAATGGTGGAGGTAGTAGTAAATATCCAAGAATCTGATGCTAGAAATTGGTTGGCATCGATTATCAGCTCGCTACCGCATGACGAGTTTACTCGCACTGTTGTAGCACTATGGCTATCTGGTATGCGAGGAGAAAGGCGATACATGAGGCAGTTTTTCAGAGTCCTCTCTCGACTCTTTGCTTCATTGACAGATTCATCGCGGATCTGGACATACGTGAGAATACACCTAGGGCTAATCAGAGGGGTGGAGTGGCGGGTACCTCGGTGGATTCCACCACCGGATGGGATGGACAAGGTAAATGTCGACGCAACACTCTCCAAGAATGGGAACATGGCGGCCATTGCATCTATTGCGAGGGACGCCTCGGGCCGGTTCCTAGGAGCATCAGCAGTTGTTATTCAAGGGGAAACTGACCCGGAGATGCTTGAGGCTGCAGCGTGCAGAGAAGGCATGTCTCTAGCCACTGACCTGTATATGCGCAAGGTCAAGCTTGCAAGTGACTGCGCAAATATGATCCGAAGCATCAAGGCAAGTGACATGTTGGGATCATATGGCCAGATAGTCCGAGAAATAAAGGCGACAGCGACGGGTTTCGAAGTTTTCGAGTTCGTTCATGAGGGTCGCCGATCCAATGGTGATGCACATGCCCTAGCTAGAGGCTCCTTGTACTCTAGTCTAGGCCGGCACGTTTGGTTCCAAAATCCACCTGATGGTGTCAGTGTAAACTTTGTGGTTTATATAGAGTAATAAAGGGCGGAGTTCTCAGAAAAAAAGGAATGCTGGATTTTCCCTCAAAAAGAAAAAGGAATGTTGGATTTATCTGAAACATTGCATGAGTGATGAGCCGAGCAATCCCATGCGCGACTGAATTCCATCGTTGACTGCAAGTTGCATCCGATGCTGCGAACTAGCATGCGTAACGACTTTCTGACAACACGAATACTCATCAGAAGAACATTGCGCATTAGGGCATCTCCAGCCGTCTTGCTCTTGGCGCGAGAAGTGGGCGCAAGTTCGTCTTGCTCTCCGTAAGGCCAAGGAGTACGTCCCGAACGCACCGGCAGCTGGAGCGGCAGATGGGCGCCCGGACGGCCACAAGAATGCCAAGGCGGCGAGGGACGCGGCGCCAGCTGCGGCGAAGCTGCAAGCGTCGATCGAGACGTGCATCGCCGACGCCCACAACCACGCCATCCAGAGAGAGGAGAAGACGGAAGCGATGTGGACGGCGATCATGGCCAACCAGGGCATCAAGCTCGACCTCCTCAAGACCACCACCGCGGCGAAGAAGAGGAACACTGACCTGGCTTTCCTTATGGGAGGCGACCCGGCGGCGATGGATCCCCAGGTCAGGGCGTGGTTCATGGCGGAGCGTCACGCAATCCTCAGCTAGATTGCTCCGGCGACCCCGACACCTCCGCCGAGCTCCACCCCTTTGGCCACTCCGAGCTCTACTCCTTCGGCAACGCCGAGCTCCACCCCTCCGACCGATCCGAGCCCCGCCACTCCAGCCGATACGAGCTCGGCCACGGCCACGCCTCCTTCGAGCACTGCGCCTACGGCTACTCCGAGCTCTGCCCCTACTCCGACGACCACGCCTATCGACCTGGACGAGGATGCCGAGGTGTCGCCGGTGACCATCTGATCTGCACATCAGCACGCTGAATGTGACTGTTTTCCCTAGATCGCCAGACTATGGCTTGATTCGATCGCCGAACTGTGACTTTTTATATGATCGCCCAACTGTTGCTGT
Source organism: Poa pratensis (assembly GCA_947311845.1). Taxonomy (NCBI): domain Eukaryota; kingdom Viridiplantae; phylum Streptophyta; class Magnoliopsida; order Poales; family Poaceae; genus Poa; species Poa pratensis. The sequence continues at coordinate 3,688,448 of CAMZMU010000103.1, forward strand.
TTTGATCGCCGAACTCGGGCTGTTTTTGGGGCGGGAAAACGAACTTTTAAATTATGTTGGTTTGTGTTCAGCTTGGGGGCCGAAACGAGTGGAAACTTCAACCCCCCAAGCCCAAGTTTGCGCCGGCGCAAAGCCAAAAAGGCAACGGCGGAAGCCTTGGGAGGGCCGAACGACTGGAGATGTCCTTAGACCCTTCGGTTCATTAACTCCGGACAAGAACATGCTGACTCTCGCTCGCAACAAATAGACGTCCCTTATGCTAGTTCTCCTCTCGCCCAGATTCTGTCCAGGGCGAATCCCCACTCACATGTAAATGGTCCCTCCATTCACAATCATTAGTGAAATTTCTTGCTTGCTTTTTGTGGTAAAAGAGCTATATATATGCAGCTGGGATATGGTCCTGATCACAGCATATTACATGCTGTTCGTGATCTGAGTATATCTTTCCATTTTTCCAATAATGAAGCTCTGGTTGTTGGTAGAGCGCTCTGATGCCGGCTTTGTCGTGCTTAGAGGAGGAGGGAGAGAAACTGCATGCAATGTTTATTTCTGCGGAAATAGATTGTTCTTTGTTTTGTCAGAGTTTAGGTGGGGCTGTTAGCTTGCTGCCACCTTATCTTGTCAGAGTGCCCTTCTTAGTGCTTCGCACTGTCAATGGATGCCCGTACGTGAATGTCGGGACATGTGTGGAGTCATGGGTTTAGACCTTTTTTTCTTCTTTCAAATAGATTGTAAAAATAATATGCATTTTTTATCAATGTAATCCAAAATAATATCATACCAACACTGACAACGATACTAATCACATACGAGAAACCACACGTGCAGGTTTTCAACGGGGTATTTAACTATATCATCTATTAAACTTGCATACACTTCGTTTTGAAAAGGAGGTTGAAACTTCTGGCCGCTGCATCAAATTGAAAACTATTTATTAATATTATTCAACAAAACCACCAAGACCCGCCGTCTTTCACGCGGTAGATACAACGCCAGACCACCTTTGGTCCCGTCCAGCCAACACTTGCTCCAAAAACGAGGCCCTCGGGAGTGGCAGCGGCGCTAGATCATCATCCGATCCGGGAGGCCTAGATCCAGATCCCCCCCCCCCCCCCCCTGAGCAAACGACCCTTCGAGCCGATTCTACGCGGTGGTCCAATGCTGACATGCCATGAAATCTTACGAGCAGATATGAGATCCAAAACAATGCCTCCAAGGAGGTAGACGACACCACCCACCGCTATTGTCTGGTCGGCAAGCCAAACATGGGTTTCCCTCGGAACTCGACAGGTCCGCCACCGTGACGATACCCTCCAACGAGGTTAGCGGCGTCCGCATACGTCGCCGCATCATCCACGATGACATATCTTGGCAATGGATTTCCCCCCGGCGGTAGTCCCCCGAACTCGACGATCTGGAGGCGTAGTCGATCGTCAGAGATTCCCAACAACGCAATAGGAAGAGCCGCGTCAGGGCAAGTATATATGAGCACACGGTTTGAATCCATCCGATCCGACCCAAGAGGAGGCGGCGCTGGCAGCCAGCGGAGGCTCCGGGCGTGCCTGCTGCATCCGTCGCCGCCTGTAGCCTGGTGCAGCATTCGCCAAGCGTTGCACGCCAGTGGTCCAATGCCGGCTAATAACAAAGCACTAGCTCTTAATACAGATAAATATCAAAGATGAACAAATGAGGATAAATCCACTGTAGAAAGGTTGGACCTCTCTGTTATTAGTGTTTAGGGTGAACGATGACCTCGATAGGAGGCATCGGTTACGTGTTATATAGGATGGGAAAAACCCCCATCGTGGTACGTACAGGGAGATACGATAGGATCGGAGTACTACTCCGTATCCTATACATATAGAGACAATTACATATACGTGACCTTTATTATGTCTAACACCCCCCCTTAATCTAAGCCTTGCAAAGGTTGAGATTACGCTTGAACTCCTCTAGTTTCTTTGGGCATAGCGTCTTCGTAAATCCATCAGCTATCTGGTCCTTGCTGGAGATAAACCGAATATCAAGTTGTTTACTGGCCACTCTTTCTCGAACAAAATAGAAATCAATCTCAATATGTTTGGTGCGAGCATGAAAAACTGGATTAGCTGAGAGAAAAGTGGCACCAAGGTTGTCACACCACAAGCATGGTTTCTCCTTAAGTTTCACACCAAGCTCACGTATGAGGGCCTCAACCCAAATCAGCTCAGCAGTTGCATTTGCTAAAGCTTTGTACTCAGACTCAGTGCTAGAACGAGAGACTGTAGGTTGTTTTTCGTGCACTCCAGGAAATAAGATTAGGACCAAAAAAGATAGCAAAACCTCCAGTGGAGCGTCTGTCATCTAAATCACCGGCCCAGTCAGCATCCGAAAATGCACTAAGCAGTGTAGAGGGGACTTCTGAAAAGTGAGTCCAACTGTATGTGTACCCTGAATGTACCGTAATATCCTTTTTACTGCAGTCCAATGAGCAGTTGTAGGTGCATGAAGAAACTGGCATACCTTATTGACTGAAAAAGACAAGTCAGGTCGTGTCAATGTCAAATATTGGAGAGCACCTACAATACTTCTGTAGCGAGAACTGTCCTCGGGACCAAGAAGTGAGCCAACATTAAGAGATATATTTTCAGTAGTAGAGAGAGGTGTAGGACATGACGTGCAATCCCGCATGCCAACACGAGCAAGCAGATCCGTGGCATATTTTCCTTGATTCAGGACCAACCCATTGGAAAGTTTGTGAACCTCCAGACCCAGAAAATAATGAAGATCACCAAGATCTTTGAGAGCAAAATCAGCACGTGAATTGTGAAGAAGAGCTGAAATGGCTGTATCTGAGGAACTGGTCACAATGATATCATCAACATAGATGAGAAGAAACATAGTGATACCTGCCTTGTCAAAGAGAAACAGAGATGTATCTGCCTTGGAGGGAGTAAAACCAAGGGAGTGTAGCTTCGAGCTGAGACGAGAGTACCACGCTCGAGGAGCCTGTGTCAACCCATATATAGCTTTGTCAAGTTTGCAAATATAATTTGGAGTAGCGGAAGACTCAAAACCAGGTGGCTGTCTCATGTACACCTCCTCTTCCAGAACACCATGTAGAAACGCGTTCTTGACATCTAGCTGCCGTAAACTCCAGCCTTTAGAGACTGCTACAGAGAGAACAAGGCGAATAGTAGCAATCTTCACCACAGGACTGAAAGTATCCTCATAGTCGATGCCATATCGTTGTTTAAACCCTTTTGCAACTAAACGAGCTTTATACCTGTCAATAGTACCATCAGCATTTTTCTTGATGCGATACACCCACTTGCAGTCAATAATATTTCTGGTAGAACTAGGTGGTACTAAGTGCCAGGTGTTATTTGCAAGAAGAGCATCATATTCATCTTTCATTGCAAGCTTCCAATTTTCATCCAGGAGAGCCTCATGTAAATTTTCTGGTTCTCCTGCAGCTGTTAACAAACACCAACGAATTGTTCCGTCAGTTTTAATTTCGGTTGACGGATACCTTTTTGCAAACGGGTGCGTGGTTCAGCAACATGTGTATCCTCAGCATGAGCAGACGCAGAGTGGAGGGGCAGAGGACAAGGGGGACCGGTCCACAGGTGGAGGGGACACGGCAGGAGACCGGTCGATGGGCGACAGAGAACCACGCCCACGCGCCGAAGGATCTTGGGAAGCAACCGACGACGTGTCAGCGGGCGAGTGGGTCGCGCATGTACGCCCAGGTCTGCCGGCATCAGACGCTGACGGGGAGCTGTCCGAGGGAGATTCTTCCGAGGAATCAGTATGGGGATCGTCCCCATTTTGTCCTGTTGCGGCATCTTGACTGGAATCATCATTTGATGCACTGTTTTCAGAATTTTCTTCAGAATTTGAACTTGCGTCTGCACTGGAACGTGATGTACATGCTGGAGTTGGTTCCTGCGGAGGATTAACAACAGGAACAATTTGCAAATAATGATCATTAGTGTGCACACCCCTATCTTGTGACGCCGAGGGTAAAATGTCAGGAGAAAGTAAGAGGATTTCTTCATGAAGGCGACGACCAGCATTGGGGTGTAGTCCAGCAAAAGGAAGACATTCTCGTCAAAAACAACATCACGGGAAATATAGACACGACCAATGGTCACGTCGAGACATTTTACACCTTTTTGTAACGGACTGCAGCCAAGAAAGACACACCGTTTGGAACGGAAAGAGAGTTTTTGTTTGTTGTAGGGGCGAAGATTGGGCCAACAAGCACAGCCAAAAACTCGAAGAGACTCATAATTAGGTGTGACATTAAGAAGTTTTTGTGTGGGAGTCTCAAAATTTAGAACCTTGGTGGGTAACAAGTTTATGAGGAAGGTGGCTGTTAGAAAAGCATCATCCCAATATTTCAAAGGCATGGAAGCATTAGCAAGTAAAGCAAAGCCAACCTCAACTATGTGACGGTGTTTGCGCTCAGCAGAGCCGTTCTGTTGATGAGCATGGGGGCATGAGACAGGATGAGTGATACCCACTTTTTGGAAGAAACCATTGAGTTTTTCATATTCACCACCCCAATCAGTTTGCATGGTGATAATCTTCCTATCAAATTTTCGCTCAACAAATTGTTGGAAGTTAAGAAACACTTGATACACATCAGAACGTTTCTTAAGTAAATAGATCCAAGTAAATTTACTAAAATCATCAATGAAGCTTACATAATATGAATGCTTCCCCACAGAAAGAGGAGCTGGACCCCATACATCAGAAAAAACTTGTTCCAATGGAACAGTAGAAACACTAGTGGAGATGGGGTAGGGTAACTGATGGCTCTTTGCCTGCTGACATGGATCACATATGTAAGAGTTTATTTCTGGAGTATACGATAGATTATTCTTCCTAAGAATTTGCTGAACAATAAAAGATGATGGATGCCCTAGACGACGATGCCACGTGGAGGAGGTAGGCTTGATGGTGACGAGTGCATGCTTGGAGGACCCCGTTGACACTGGAACGAGGGGATATAAGCCACCATGACATGGACCTCTAAACATGATTTGCTGCGTTTCCTGATCCTTAATCAAGAAAAAGAATGGATGAATTTCAATAAAGGCATTGTTGTCAAGGGCAATTTTATGAGCAGAAAGCAAATTCATAGAAGAACTAGGAACATGCAAAATATTACGAAGGTGTAAAGAACTATGTGGGGTGTGCAAAACTGAATGACCAATATTAGCAATGTCCATACCTTGTCCACTAGCATTGTGAACTTGATCACGCCCTTGATAATTGTCATGAACTTGGAGCTTGTTGAGCTGTCCTGTGACATGATTTGTGGCGCCTGTATCAACATACCAGTTTGTGTCTACACCATAGGCACCTTTGTTGTTGTCCGTGGGTGTGTCATCATCATCATCATCACCATAGCGCCACCAACAATCTCCAGCATAATGACCTTCTTTCTTGCAGATTTGACAAGTTACCCCGTCCTGCCACGGCGTAGCAACTCTGTTGGGCTTCTTACCACGCCCTCCTTTGGGGCATCGCCCATCCTGTTTGCCTTGCCCACGGTTCTGTGGAGGACGCTGCTGCTGCGGCTGTGGAGGGCGCTGCGGCTGGTATGACTAGGGAGGCTGCTGCTGGTAGTATGGCGGTGGTGGTTGTGGATATGGCTGCATGGGCTGCTGCTGGTATGATGGCGGCGGCGGCTGAAAAAACGGTTGCTGCGGCATCGGTGGATAAAACTGGGGTTGTGAGGGATAGGGTAGCGGCAGGATGGGTGGTGGAGCTGCAGCGGGTCCAAAAGCATGAGGAGGACGCCGAGGTGCAGCGTTGATAGACGATGTAAACGTGCCAGTACCTTGACCCGTAGCAATGAGCATGTTCTCACGGAACTCATATGACAACAATTGAGAGCACATATCATTGAGAGTTGTAGAGGGATTGGCGTTGATGGAGGCAACAAGAGGATTGAAGGTACCATCAAGACCGTTTAGGATATAATCGCGAAGCTCATCATCATCCACCTTCTTGCCTGCAGCAGCCAATTCAGAGGCAAATCCTTTCATCTCGGTAATGAACTATTGAGCAGTTTTGTCCAGCTTCTTGTTGTTGGTGAGGGAACCACGGAGATTGGAGACCCTAGCCTTGGACTGGGTCGAGAAGAGCTGGGTGATAGCACTCCACACCTCCGACGCATGTTCAAGCCCGTAGGTATGAGGGAGCACATCATCAGAGAGGGAGTTAACCAGGAAGCTCACCACTTGTTGGTCCTTGACAATCCAGGCGTCATAGGCTGGATTGGGCACGGAGTGTGTTTTCTTGTTCTCATCTTCTACCTCCATGAACTCAGACGGAGCCAGATCGGAGCCCTCAAGGAGCCCCATAACCCGAGCACCACGAAGGGAGGGCATCACCTGCGCCTTCCACGAGAGGAAATTCTCCCGAGTGAGTTTTGTGGCCGGCGGCGCGCCAATGACGGCCGAGGCAGACGGGGTCGAGGAAGACGCCATCAGATCCTGTCGGGAGGGAAGGGTGGGTGTTTGGATGTTTGTTGTTTTAGAGGATCGTAAGGTTGTAGGGATCTAAAAGGAACCGGCGGCGGCAGAGGAAACCACGGCGGCGGCGGCGGCTAGAGAGAAGGAAGAGGAGAGGCTCTTGATACCATATTAGTGTTTAGGGTGAACGATGACCTCGATAGGAGGCATCGGTTACGTGTTATATAGGATGGGAAAAACCCCCATCGTGGTACGTACAGGGAGATACGATAGGATCGGAGTACTACTCCGTATCCTATACATATAGAGACAATTACATATACGTGACCTTTATTATGTCTAACATCTGTAAGAAGAATCAGCAAACCTTCGACACCAAAATGTAACAATGTTTTCGTATGTAATCTGTTTTGATGAAATTGATCAACAACAATATATAAAACTAACTCGTCGAAAAGAAAATTATTAACCAAGAAAAATGATGCCAATAATTGAAATATTTGAGCGCTCTACGGACGATGCAATCAAACTACTTACCCGATAGCCCCCTTTGATATTACGGCAGTCGAATCTATAGCCTGTTCTACTAAAAACAACTTTGAGGCTGGTAATTTCATACATGTTCCTTGCACATTTCACTTGAGCTATATGATGCCGATTATACCCGCGTCAAGTTGGAACACATTCCAGTTGCAATTGGCTTCCCCATAATCACTAACGGAAAAGCCTCACATAGGAACATTTTCACGTCTCCATAATCATCAAAAGGATGGATGTTTCAAGCATACAATCTATTCGAGATGCTTATTTTGAATTTGATGAAGATCGCCACTTGATGTCATCCTCTCGAGGGCTATATGGAATCTTCCATTTGATCCAAACCCATGCAAAGATACCTACCCAGCATATAATTAAACATTAAACACATATATCTTAGGTTAGTTGACGGAGCACAATTGCTTATATACCACAAGATCATTTGATCCCATTTGATACATCATTTATACTTTATGTGTCGATCCATTTGAATCCAATGTTTGTACTTTGTCTTTGTATACCTTGTATCTTTCTAGTCTACTACAATTCTTTTTATCAAACCTTGAACACCAACTTGGTCATCACTTGATTATCTTCATGATCTATCACAATCTATTGAGATACACAATGAAAATTCACTTACTTGCATGTTGTAAGCCTTCGTAAAGTATGCATCAACACACGAGTCCATCATGATCTCAACTTAGAGGTATATCTTGAATTCTTCTCTTGTGATCAAACTAGCAAAATCTCGATCCTTCATGGCTTAACACATAAGTTAGAGCATGGCTTGTTTGAGTTACGGATAAGAAATCTATCTTCATTATTCTTGATCATATCATATTCATCTCTACAAATCGATGATTTTGATGTCAAGCATATATTTATCTTCATGACAGCCAACATTGAATCCAACACTTGGTCTTCAAGCATTACCTATGGAAAGCCTTCAAATACAACTCAACAAAATCATCTTGTTGTAGAGATTGTCATTAATTAACAAAACCATACATGGAGCACCATGTACTTTCAGGAAGTGCTCTAGCTGCAACGAGTTACGTCTACCTTTCAAATTTGGAGTGTTCCAACTACAACGTGGTTGCCCTTGAGGCTTCTACCCTTTAAAGAGTAGGTTGTTGTTCCATACATGGTCTTTTCTGCAGTTTGGTGCAGAAGAAACATTATCTTATGCATTGTGAACAATAATGGTCACGAAAGTGAAGGAGATAAATGCCCAACTTTCTCTTTATAACCGTCGTAGCCTACCTTTTGTTCTGGAGATAAAGATGTAACAAAGAAAAGCTCTTCCTCTTTTTTTTCACATTTTTACATTTGTATAGATATCAATTGATAACTCGCAATGTACAAACAAATGATGTATGATATGTGAAATTATCCTGTAGATGAAATATATTCTGGATATATGCATGAGTTGCAGCTGGCGCAACACCTACCAGCATGGTTCCACAAATTTAATTTTTTTTGTGCGCCGGTTTCTTAAACACACAATCGAATTCAGTAACATTTTTTGTAATAAATACCAAATACATACGATTAATGATGTCTAGTTGTGTGCGATCTTCCCAAAACGCACACGGTCGACCGTGTGTGACGGCTTCATCATCGCACACGAATTACTTCCAACTATCGTGTGCAATGTTGAGACATATGGCACGCGGTTTAATCAGCCGTGTACTACCAATTATTCACCCACATATGGCGATAATTCAGTAAATCGTGTACGATGCTCCATTTAAAACGTGTACGATTGTCTAATTTTTATGGTGCAAGCAGCCAATAGAAGAATAACGTGCATGGACTACTCGATTAAGAGACAGAAAGCAATGAATTTATGGTGATCCAAATTCATATGAAGATAGAGGCTAACTTCGAAGCAGAGTGGAGGTCCGTCGCCGGAGGCTTGGGCCGTAAGGTTTCCCACTTCGCGGGGGCGGCAGCCCCCGCAGTACGGTACGGATCGTTTCCGAGTCGGACTGCAGCCGACTTAGGGTTTTGACTCCATATAAATACATCTTGTAAGCCACTGGTTGGGATAAGTCGCATTGTGTAAATCCCCGACGTTTGTAACCTCACCCGATATAGTGAAGTATTGCTGGCTGGCGCCCGTGGTTTTTTCTCCTCCATTGTTGGAGGGGTTTTCCACGTTAAATCTAGTGTCCCTGTTGGTTTGATCTTTCCGCTCTTCATCGTTTATCTGGCTAACGTTCGTAACAAAAACTGCAACTAGGCGTCACGCACATGCCAAGCCACCCTCCATGCGCGCGAGTGCGAAACTGCGAAGCTCTCAAAGGAGCGGTAGAAATTTAGATATTTTTTTGAGAACCAGTAGAAATTTAGATAATCTATTGGGAGGGAGGCAGCCGTTGGTGGGCTACTTGGAGGACTTCGTGGAAGCGACGGGATGCCCTCTCCACTTTTTGGACTCGGCCGGGCAGTTGATTGACATCATCCCATGGCCAGCGCGAGCGCGCACTACGTCTGATCACGCTATTATGCGAATGGTTTTTGCCATTTGATTGCCGGAGAGAAGGTGCGGAGTGCAATTGGCGCCAAACCACTGAGCCGGCCGGTGCATGCGCAGTGAGCCTGATGGCCTCGATCGATCGATTCGGAACCATAGGTGAAGTCGCGCGCACCGATGGGCATATGTATTTCAGGTGGCGCTCCGAGATTGCCTGCAACTCAGGGTTTCTTTTTCTTGGGAAAAGCTGAGGAAAGGCGCCGCACGCGCGTCTCTTCTGGCGGCGGCGCTTTAAGATTCGCGAAAAAGCATCGTGTGTACCTCGTCCACCTTATCTGTTATCCGTTCGCGAGCTCCTCCTACCACACAATTTCTCTCTCACAGAACGTCACGGAGGGAGCGGCGGCGCGAGAGGAGAAGGCCGTCGCCGCCGAGCAGGCGCCTCGCCGGAGAGGCGCGAGAGGAGAAGGTCGTCGCCGTCGAGCAGGCGCTACTCTCGCGCCTCTCGTCCACGACGTCTGCTTGGCAGCAACGGACTTCTCCTCTCGCGCCTCTCCGGCGAGGCGCCAGCTCGGCGGCGATCGTTTTCGAGTCGGACTGCAGCCGACTTAGGGTTTTGACTCCATATAAATACATCTTGTAAGCCACCGGTTGGGATAAGTCGCATTGTGTAAATCCCCGGCGTTTGTAACCTCACCCGATATAGTGAAGTATTGCTGGCTGGCGCCCGTGGTTTTTTCTCCTCCATTGTTGGAGCGGTTTTCCACGTTAAATCTCGTGTCCCTGTTGGTTTGATCTTTCCGCTCTTCATCGTTTATCTTGCTAACGTTCGTAACAAACACTGGAACTAGGCGTCACGCACATGCCAAGCCACCCTCCATGCGCGCGAGTGCGAAACTGCGAAGCTCTCAAAGGAGCAGTAGAAATTTAGATATTTTTTTGAGAACTAGTAGAAATTTAGATAGTCTATTGGGAGGGAGGCAGCCGTTGGTGGGCTACTTGGAGGCCTTCGTGGAAACGACGGGATGCCCTCTCCACTTTTTGGACTCGGCCGGGCAGTTGATTGACATCGTCCCATGGCCAACGCGAGCGCGCACTACGTCTGATCACGCTATTATGCGAATGGTTTTTGCCATTTGATTGCTGGAGAGAAGGTGCGGAGTGCAATTGGCGCCAAACCACTGAGCCGGCCGGTGCATGCGCAGTGAGCCTGACGGCCTCGATCGATCGATTCGGAGCCATAGGTGAAGTCGCGCGCGCCGATGGCCATATGTATTTCAGGTGGCGCTCCGAGATTGCCTGCAACTCAGGGTTTCTTTTTCTTGGGAAAAGCTAAGGAAAGGCGCCGCTCGCGCATCTCTTCTGGCGGCGGCGCTTTAAGATTCGCGAAAAGGCATCGTGTGTACCACGTCCACTTTATCTGTTATCCGTTCGCGAGCTCCTCCTGCCACACAATTTCTCTCTCACTGAACGTCACGGAGGGAGCAGCGGTGCGCCGGAGAGGCGCGAGAGGAGAAGGCCGTCGCCGCCGAGCAGGCGCCTCACCGGATAGGCGTGAGAGGAGAAGGCCGTCGCCGCCAAGCAGACGCCTCGCCGGAGAGGCGGGAGAGGAGAAGGCCGTCGCCGCCGAGCAGGTGTCTCGCCGGAGAGGCGCGAGAGGAGAAGTCCGTTGCCGCCAAGCAGACGCCGTGCCCGAGAGGCGCGAGAGTTGAAGGCCGTCGGCGTCGAGGACACATAAGGAGTTGCTACGCCATGGAGATGGAGGAGCCCCGCAGCTGCCGAGCACGCAGCAAGGAGGCGCCACGCTGGGGAGATGGAGGAACGCCGCTGCATCTGAGCGCAAGAAGCCACGCGTGCGAATAGGAGGCTTCTGGCGAGCCTCTATTTCTCCTCTCATCAATGGACCTATGTGTCGCCGTACGGCTGCGCATCGTTGTTGCAGATCTTGTTGTGAATCATGTTAACTGTGGCTAATTAATCTGTTAATTGTAGCCAATTAATCTAGTAACTATGTGTAATTAATCGTGTAATTGTTTTTTCAAAAAACATGGTTGCTGGTTACATAGTTAACTAATCTGTCAAGTGTGGCTTAATAATCTGTCAAGAGTGGCTAAATAATCTGTCAATTGTGGCTAATTAGTCTCGTTATTGTTTTTTCAAAGAACATGGTAAATTTTTACATATAGTTAATTAACCTGGTAATTATGGCTAATTAATCTGTCAAGTTTGACTAATTAATTTGGTAACTGATTTTTCATATAACATGGTAATTGTTTAAATGGATAATTAATTTGTTAAATGTGGCTAATGATTATGTAAACTGTGGCTAATTAATCTGGTAATTGCTTTCTCAAAGAATATAGTAATTTTTTATGTAGATATTAGTCTGGCAACTATGGCTAATTAATCTGTCAGCTATGGCTAATTAATCTGGTAATTGCTTTTTCAAAGGACATGGTAATTGTTTACATAGATAGCCTCTTATGTGTGACTAGTTAATCTGATAGTTGCTACTAGGATAATTTGGTGAGTGATTTATAAACACCATGGTAATTGTTATAGTGATAATCTACTGATCGTGATGAATTAATATGGTAATCATGACTAATTAACGTGGTGGCTGCTACAAGGATAACTCTAATGTCATTATTCATACCATGGAGGTGAGTAGTGGAGTAGTGAATAGGACTAATTAATCTAGCAACTCCTAAGCGCTTACTAAGATTACCTAGAAAGGAAGTGCTCTTGGTATTTGTGTAGGGAATCATGTCTAGGGAGTTAGAAAAACATGGTAACCAGAGGTGAGTTAACTAAGTTTGTTTGTACCAAGGTTGTTTGAGATAACATTGACCGAAAACGGCAAGGTTATATCCATCAATAGCACTGTCCATCTTTTGTTTACGTGTAAACATATATAAATGGTGGAGACATGTTAGTGTTGCTAACTCAACATTTTCTTCTATTTTCTGCAACAGGATTTGAATGGAGAGGGTTGGATTTGAAAGTTCGTGCCTTCCTCCAGGTTTTTTATCCTCCGGTTTTGCTAGATTCGGACCTGTAATTTTCAGATCTGGAGACAGTGTTCTACAGTAGTTATTATTTGTCGTACTGGGTGGTTTCTGCTATATCTACGGGCCAAAATAGGTTTCTGGTCTAACGTGTGAGGTAATCCAGTTTTCGGGCTATGTACTGCTAGCGGGCTGTGTGTGCGGCCCAGGAACGGAAGAACTGCCGCGGGCACGCACTCGCGCGAAAAGATTCTGGGTTGCGTTGACCGCCGCTGGGGACGACTACAGAGCGGCGCCGCTTTGTAGTCCTGTCCCTTTTTCTTTGCCCTCTCCAACACCGATTTTCCACATGCACATTGGCCCCCTGACACTATCAGAGCCATTAGATTCTAGCATAAATCTACCCGTGCACATTTTGCAAATTAGACCCTGTAAAAATGGTTGAACCTGGATCTGTGACGTCGACGGCCCCACCCGCCTCATCCCGGGGACGAAGATGCCCCAGCCCCGCCCGCCTCACCTGGAGCCAAAATAGTCCCGGCCTGAGGATCTGGGTGAGGCCATGGAGGGCCACACATTTATGCACTAAACCCCAGTATTAGAGTTGGAACACATCCATTTCAATCTCCTATTCACACACTTCCTCTTCCAAGCTTATGTTGGAACACATCCATTTCAATCTCCTATTCACATACTTTCTCTTCCAAGCTTATGTTTTCATCATCCTCTTGGGGTTGCACGGGCATCCCCAAGATTAGGTTCTTATCCTCCTCTTCCTGCAAAATATTAGTGCTTTCCGTGGCAGCAAGAATTATTTCTTTAACATAAACATTATCACTAAATTCTTTTTTGCAAATTTGGAGAATAATAGAAATTTTTCCTTTCATTTCACGAGCTACATGACTAGTTGCAAGAAATTTATTAAGAAGAGAGTCTATCTCATGTGCTCCAACATAAGCAATATATTTCTCAACTTGTTCTATATCAGGGCATAAACATTCATCTTCACGATAACAAGCAATTATAGGATCACTAGTATACTTGCATTGACAGTGGGAATGTTTAACAACTCTTCTATTGCAACAAGTTATACCATGTAACTCACAAAACTGATTAGCTATTTTGTAAAGAGCTTTAAGCAATTTACCCACTCTATTTCCCTCTTTGGTTGATTGATATTCAGAGTAGGCCTCATACTTTTTAAAATAATCATTACCCATAGACATTCCAGAAAGTTTCTCTATTTTTTTATTTTTATGTGTTTTGATATATATAACTGAAAATAAAACTAATGAGAAACTCACAACCAAACAAGTTTAAATGAACCTCCCCAAGCTTAGATGATTGCAAGACATAAAACAAGATAAAATAAATCTAAAGTCTAGTGCACACAAGAATAGAAACTTAAGCGCTACGCTCTCCGACAATGGCGCCAGAAAAGTACTTGATAACCCCGAAGAGCAGGGGATCACTGTAGCACCTCTCAATGTGGAAGTAAGGTATCGATCCGCAGGAGCAAGAAGGAAAAGTTATCTATTCCCTACAACTAAAGTGTCACAAGTTTTAGTTGATTATGCACTAAACAAGTTTAAAGAACAAGGTGGTTGATTTAATGGATGGAAGTTTAATGTAACAAAACAAGAATGTAAAAGTGTCCCAATCCTCTTCAATGCAAGAGGACAAGACAAAGGTTTTCTCTTATAGGAACAATGGACATGGGTTCATGGGTTCACTTAATCCTCTCTCTCATCTACGGTGATTATCATGTTATAGATAAAGTACACACAATTGTCATGTTTTAATGGTAGCTTTTATGACGGCTATATGTCCTAAAACACATAGTTGAAAGAAATACTCATTTGTGTTGCTAGGTCACCCTCGTAAGGCTAGCGTGGTTGCTGTCACTCCCACATCATACTTCTCCTTTTTACCCCCAGATAAAGGATGTTGGGCGTACTGTGTCACTCAATACCTATGCCGTGTCACATCGGCCATCCCGTACCTACATACATCATACTTCATAATGGACAATATTCTAAACACTAGTGCAATGATTCATATTTCGTGTGTGTGACCACAACTCTCTCATCTATCTACACTTGGTGGTGTCAATCACCTCATGACATGGATAAACAAGGCATTATGCATAAATCAAACCATCACATGCATCATAGAATATCTCCAAAGTATGACAAATCATAAAAGTCCAACACAACGGTAAATGCATAACAAATATCATCTCATACCACAATATCCACCAAGGAATTACATAGATAGATCCATACTTATGCAAGGCACATCATATGGACTTCAACAATGATCATACATAGAGAGATTAGATCAAGTTACCACCACAAACCCAATCCAGGGGGTGGACTACTCCCCCTTCATCATGGAGACGGTGGAGAAGTCGTTGGAGAAGATGGAGACCACCCCGGCAGCGCCCCGCCGGAGTTTTCCCCTCCAATCTGCAACTCCAGGTCTCTGTTTCGTGTTTCTGTGTTTCGGCGGCGCTCCTTCCAGAGAACGTCGGGGGCTATTTTTATAGTCGGTTTTAGGTCAAAACGAGTCGGTGGAGGAAAGATCGACGGCAACGGAGCTCCGAGGCCCAAAAGAGGGGTCCCACGCGGCCAGGTACCTGGCCGCGTGGGCCCACTCAACTTTGGCCTCGGCTTCCTTTTGTGCGCTTCCTTGCTCCTACGCTTTGTTCCTTCCAAAAACTGATGCCCGTAAATTTAGGTCATTTGGACGTCGTTTGGGTCCCTGAAACATTAAAATATAGAAAATAGGGTTTTCTGCTATGCAGGGTTAATTCCATAAAAATAGGAAACATACCAAATATTCCCAAAATCATTATAAAACAGTGATATAACCCTTATATGATGCAAATATGACTGGAATATAAGTAAAATAATGCAAAGTTCATGTATGCATTTTACATGCATCAACATCCCCAAGCTTAACCTATACTCGTCCTCGAGTATGAAGGTGATAAAACTAACAGATATCAAAGATGATTACTATTGCTACATAGAGTCAAATGATTCATTCTTAAAGGAGTAGCAATATGCAAGATAGATTATGAAGTGATATCAAGTATTCAATGCAAGGATGTTCAATGATAATTCACAAAGTGTAACATAAAGAAAGTACTATGGACCACATGTATGCATAATGATAAGTAAGAACATCCTACAATGGTCATAGAGTATTGATGAAAATCTGAATATAAAAGGTGGACACTTTGGAAAGATATATAATGAGTAGAGGTAAAGCATGAATAAGTTTCATCTAACTTCCAAACTCTCTACTTAAGTTAATGATTGCAATGTGGTAATCCTTGGTGTCAAGCTCTCATTCCCCTATCATAGCATCTTGAATGATTAAGTTTAAAGTGAAAGCAAATATGAGTAGTGTGCTTGACAAAGTATAGGTTGAATGTCTCATGCCCCTTGAATACAAGTACCTACTCCATGTGTTACTCAACTTGGGAACAAAGCAAGTTCAAGTTAAATATCATTGTAAGTAATAATAGTATCATTAAGAGCGTCAACTGGGGTACCTCTTGTCCCAGGATATGGAACAAGCCCATATCAAAATGACAAGACAAACAAACAAAATGAACAATCTCAACACCCTTTTTATTTACCATTGGATAGCTTTTTATTGTAAGGTGTATCACTGAAGGTTCACCATAGCATGTAAGTAAATTTCCACCATGAATGATGCATGGCTTAGATTAGCGGCCCAGGCGTCTCTCTAACCATTTATACAAACTCATTTAAACTTCTTCATTCCACATTTATTTCACCCATGATAAGCATCCATAAACAAAAGTACATGATATCAACTAAATGAAATGAAGAGCATGTTGAAAGCTTGCCATGTGACAGCACATATGAGCTAACTCCAACCAAGACATTTGTCAAGCCACAACATCATAATTTTAATCACAATGGGTCATGTTTTATTATGCAATAAAAATAAAGTGTGCATCAAGTTCGTGAGAGCTATATAACCAACTTTTCCCATAACAATCAACACAAGCATTTTCATTCAGAGGTATAGATAACACAAATATCATGATAAACATACTCGGAATAGCATAAAGCTAATAGGTAGATATGGTGGACTCACTGGAAAAACTTTGGTTGAAGGTGTTGGAAACAAGTTTTTACTTGTTGGAATTTTTGGGCTAGCAAGAGGGAGAAAGTTGACCATCTAAATGCATGCATGAGTGTCCATAGAACTAACTAATCCATGTTAAACAAAGTAAAATAACATTCAGCATCAAAACATGAATAAAAGATAGCTCTTGATAAAACACTTGCAAATTATTACTCATTAACAAGCTCATGAATCATGCAACTATATGTACTTTTTAATCAACTAAACATCCCTTTTCCCAATCTTATAATAGCATCCAACATAATTCAACCCAAATTTCCAGTAGCTCTCTCATATATAAATGATAGTGTGGTGGTCTCACAAAATAAAAATCAACCAAAACAAACAAAAAGACGCTCCAAGTTTATGCGATAAAGTTTTCGATCGAAAAACAGAAGTTAGACGTGTGCAAACCGAGAGTGTGTAGGTCCAGTGGGGTTGTCTTCACATCCCCAAGCTTATGGTCTTCACCATCCTTGGATAGCTCTTGGTGCATCTCCTCTAATCCCTGTGAAAAAACTTCAAAACACGTTTCTCCCATTTCTTTTCTGTGGGGTGCATTAGTAGTGATAAACAAATAGATTTCTTGCTGCATATAATCCTTGAACAAAAATTCATATGATGTCCAGAAAGTGTATAATGTTGTATGCCTACTCATAAACTCAATTGGATCAAAAAGATTCAAGTTAAAAGTTTAAAGCATGCATCAAACAAAATGGGACAGAATCTGTCCAGAAAAACAGCAGCACAAAACGTATTTTTCTACCCTACTTAACTTTGTCGAAAAATTCCGAAAAATTCATGCATACAGAGGATGAAAAGTTGTAACTAAGTTCAAATATGAGCTCATTCGGAGTTACATAATAAGAATTAAAAATCATACCGTGCACAGATTCGTGCAGAATAAAATCTCCGAACGCTATAAGCAACTTTTTCAAACCAAAATAGGTAAAACTTGGCACTTTATTAAAAATTCCAGAAACTAAACTAAAAACTAAGTCTCTTGTTACAGCAAGAGGACACAAAGAAAATCACAAATAAAAACAACCGGGTTGCCTCCCGTAAAGCGCTTTCTTTATAGCCATATAGCCAGGCTTCTTACTTGTTGTTTATAGTGGACCAAGCTCATGAGGGAGATTGAACTTTGATGTGTCCCTCTTCCTTGGAAAGTGTTCATGAATAATACCAGTGTCCCATGGTGCTCTCAAACCGATCAAAATAATAGTCAAGTTGACGCTATCAAATGTCGATGGTGAAGATGGGAGATCCAACCCTTCCCCAAGCTTAGGTTGGAACACATCCATTTCAATCTCCTATTCACATAGTTCCTCTTCCAAGCTTATGTTTTCATCATCCTCTTGGGGTTGCACGGGCATCCCCAAGCTTAGTTTCTTATCCTCCTCTTCCTGCAAAATATTAGTGCTTTCCATGGCAGCAAGAATTCTTTCTTTAACATAAACATTATCACTAAATTCTTTTTTGCAAATTTGGAGAATAATAGAAATTTGTCCTTTCATTTCACGAGATACTTGACTAGTTGCAAGAAATTTATTAAGAAGAGAGTCAATCTCATGTGCTCCAACATAAG
This sequence comes from Poa pratensis, assembly GCA_947311845.1. NCBI lineage: Eukaryota > Viridiplantae > Streptophyta > Magnoliopsida > Poales > Poaceae > Poa > Poa pratensis. Next base: position 3,706,700 of record CAMZMU010000103.1, read on the forward strand.
CAATATATTTCCCAACTTGTTCTATATCAGGGCATAAACATTCATCTTCACGATAACAAGCAATTATAGGATCACTATTATACTTGCATTGACAGTGGGATTGTTTAACAACTCTTCTATTGCAACAAGTTATACCATGTAACTCACAAAACTGATTAGCTATTTTGTGAAGAGCTTTAAGCAATTTACCCACTCTATTTCCCTCTTTGGTTGATTGATATTCAGAGTAGGCGTCATACTTTTTAAAATAATCATTACCCATAGACATTCCAGAAAGTTTCTCCATTTTTTTTATGTGTTTTGATATATATAACTGAAAATAAAACTAATGAGAAACTCACAACCAAACAAGTTTAAAGGAACCTCCCCAAGCTTAGATGATTGCAAGACATAAAACAAGATAAAATAAATCTAAAGTGTAGTGCACACAAGAATAGAAACTTAAGCGCTACGCTCCCCGGCAACGGCGCCAGAAAAGTACTTGATAACCCCGAAGAGCAGGGGATCACTGTAGCACCTCTCAATGTGGAAGTAAGGTATCGATCCGCAGGAGCAAGAAGAAAAAGTTATCTATTCCCTACAACTAAAGTGTCACAAGTTTTAGTTGATTATGCACTAAACAAGTTAAAGAACAATGTCGGGGGGCTACCCCCGGGTAGGGTCATGATGTGGTAAAAGCTATGCCCAGGTGTGGGCCTAGTTACAGTAAAACCGGCATACCTGGTCTTCAGAGTGTGGTGCAGGTGCAAACCGAGATAACCTGGGCCAGAAGGGACCGGGGTACCATGCTGGTGCCAGCCAGCGTGGGTCGACCGAGACAAGGGATCCGAGATAAAGATCCGAGATAACATAACCGACATATGTATGTCGGTAACTTGTGTGTTTTCTTATGTGCAGGGAAGGATATTTGAGGAAGGAGGATCCGGCATATCCATGCCGGGTTATCCTTGTGTCGGACAGAGGTCAATGCTCCTGTCGCATCCCGTCTGGCACGGGAGCGTCTGACACGGAAGCGCCTGACACGGGGGCGTGCAGGAGACCGAGATGGCAGGCCATCATTCCACCGCTGACTCCGGGTTATCCGGGGACAGAATGCGAGGCAGAGGCATGGGCAGGCCATGTCTTGTCTCTGCCAGAGGGTACCTTCTAGCTGCACCGTAGAGCTGCAGGAGATGGGCTTGTCACGTCCTGTCTCTGACAGGAGTAACATCATGACATACCTTTGGCATACAGTGCTTCGGGAGGGGTGTTCTGGTAACTCGGTTTAGCCTATATATATGCCCTCACCCCCTCCTGCGTGAGGGACGGTGCCCAGAGACAACTTTCCACCCGTAGCTTCATCTTCTTCCTCGTGTTCTTCCCCATTGTTGAGATATACAGCTCAAGGAGCAGCTTGTACGTTTGGTACCGAGATATATACAGAGAGAGACAGGCAGGAGTAGGGGTTTTACCTCCTCACGAGGGCCCCGAACCTGGGTAGATCGTGGTGTGTTCTGTTGCTGGTGTGTTCTTTGTGTGTGCTTCTTAGCGCGCTAGCCCTCCTCCGGATCCACCAGCGTCCATCGGCCCCACACTTTAGCCATCCTATGGCATCTGCCGTGATACCACCACGACAAACAAGGTGGTTGATTTAATGGATGGAAATTTAATTTATCAAAACAAGAATGTAAAAGTGTCCCAATCCTCTTCAATGCAAGAGGACAAGACAAAGGTTTTCTCTTATAGGAACAATGGACATGGGTTCATGGGTTCACTTAATCCTCTCTCTCTCTCATCTACGGTGATTATCATGTTATAGATAAAGTACACACAATTGTCATGTTTCAATGGTAGCTTTTATGACGGCTATATGTCCTAAAACACATAGTTGAAAGAAATACTCATTTGTGTTGCTAGGTCACCCTCGTAAGGCTAGCGTGGTTGCTGTCACTCCCACATCATACTTCTCCCTTTTTACCCCCAGATAAAGGATGTTGGGCAGTACTGTGTCACTCAATACCTATGCCGTGTCACATCGGCCATCCCGTACCTACATACATCATACTTCTTAATGGACAATATTCTAAACACTAGTGCAATGATTCATATTTCGTGTGTGTGACCACAACTCTCTCATCTATCTACACTTGGTAGTGTCAATCACCTCATGACATGGATAAACAAGGCATTATGCATAAATCAAACCATCACATGCATCATAGAATATCTCCAAAGTATGACAAATCATAAAAGTTCCAACACAACGGTAAATGCATAACAAATATCATCTCATACCACAATATCCACCATAGGAATTACATAGATAGATCCATACTTATGCAAGGCACATCATATGGACTTCAACAATGATCATACATAGAGAGATTAGATCAAGTTACCACCACAAACCCAAGTCCAGGGGGTGGACTACTCCCCCTTCATCATGGAGACGGTGGAGAAGTCGTTGGGGAAGATGGAGACCACCCCGGCAGCGCCCCGCCGGAGTTTTCCCCTTCCAATCTACAACTCCAGGTCTCTGTTTCGTGGTTTCTGTGTTTCGGCAGCGCTCCTTCCAGAGAACGTCGGGGGGTTATTTTTATAGTCGGTTTTAGGTCAAAACCAAGTCGGTGGAGGAAAGATCGACGACAACGGAGCTCCGAGTCCCAAAAGAGGGGGTCCCACGCGGCCCAGGTACCTAGCCGCGTGGGCCCACTCAACTTTGGCCTCCGGCTTCCTTTCATGCGCTTCCTTGGCTCCTACGCTTTGTTCCTTCCAAAAACTGATGCCCGTAAAATATTTGATCATTTGGACGTCGTTTGGTTCCCTGAAACATTAAAATATAGAAAACAGGGTTTTCTGACTGTGCAGGGTTAATTCCATAAAAATAGGAAACATACCAAATATTCCCAAAATCATTATAAAACAGTGATATAACCCTTATATGATGCAAATATGACTGGAATATAAGTAAAGTAATGCAAAGTTCATGTATGCATTTTACATGCATCAATGGTCCGGAAGAAATCCGGAGGCTCTGGATTTTTTCAACAAAGTTTATGACTAATTTAGTATGGATGAACATATGTTTATTATTTATAATTAGGAAGTGTACAAACATATGTTTATTATTATAATTATGAAGTGTCTAAGATTGGGAAGGAGCTAGTTATTGACGTGTCTTCTTTTACACTGGACCGACAATATAGCTAGGTTAGAGCATCTCCAGTCGGATCCCTCAAATCCACCACCCAAACTATCCGCGGACGCGTCCGCGGACAGTGACCGGGCACCCCCTAAAAACATGTTGCTACAACCACACACCTCTAATTTAAGATACCAAATTACTACAAAAGCATGCAACGTGCATACGAGTTGCTACTTAATCCTTCATGCGACCGGATAGCCACCTAGCCTAGTCTACTCATCGTCGGACAGGACGATGACCGTTGTCGCGCCGGCGCCGGCGCCGGAGCCGGAGCCGCCCTGTGCCGCAGCTGGAGGAGGGTCTGGTGAAGACCCCTGCTCATCGGAGTCGGTGTAGAAGGAGCCAGATCCGGAAGATTCTGGCACGTAGATGCAGCCTTCACGGAATGCCTCCTCCGCCTGCTTCTGCTTCTCGACGAAGCCGACCCTGTTCTTCATCTGCCCGATGAAGATGCGGTCCGTGGCCTCGGCCTTGAGCTGCTCCTCGGCCAAACGGTGCTCCGCCGTCACCCTTGCGTGATCCTCCGCCCGAACCCGCGGGGCCTCGTCCTCCGCCCGCATCTTTGCCAGCTCCGCCTCCGCCTACTGATTCCACTCCTCCGCCATCGCGTCCGACTGCGCCCGATTCGATTCGTGCATCTGCCGGAGATACTTCGAACCCGTCATTTCGACGATGTCAGAGCCCTCGCGGAGGATGCCGTAGCCGACGTCTGTAACCTCCGCCGCCAACACTTCTGCGGACACACGCGATTCCGCGGCCTCCGCTTCACGGTGGAGCTGCGCCCATTTCTCCGCCGTCAGCTTGGCACATGTGGTGGGGAGGCGGCGAGGCATGGTGGATGAGGTGGAGGAGGAAACTCGGCACCGGTGGATGTGGAGGAGGAGAAGAGAGCGGCGGCGGCGGAAGTGCGGTGCGGAGTTTAGGGTTTGCTCCGGCCCCTCCACTTATAGTTGGAGGTCGTCGGTACGCCATGAATGTCAGCCGGTGCGCCATGAATGCCGACGCCGGTCAAGCTAGCTTATCCGCTCCGCCAGGCGGTCAAAGCGTGGGTCCGCACTATCAGCGACTAAGGGGCGGACGCGTCTGGGCGCGTCCGGGCCGCCCCAAACCCGCCCCAGATATGGGCTAGGTTTGGGGTGTGCCGGACCGCCCGGTCGTTTTGGGAGGTTATGGGGGCCTCCGTTGGGTGGCAGTTTTCGGCCCAACCCCTGTCCGGGCGAACCGCCCGGGCGTTTGGGGCCGATTTGGGGAGCCGGTTGGAGATGCTCTTAGGTCACCTTGGTGGTGTCACCTGTTTCATAGTTGTTGCCTTCTGTTAGGATTTAATTAATTCACTTAATTAAAGGGATAATCCTCCTATGTAATCTGGCGTGCGGATGCTTTGGCAACCATCACGTCGCTCCCTCACGCCCCCACACGAACGGATGCATCTCTTGTTCGCGACCGTTCCCCTTGTATAAATACTCGATCGTCAATGGAATAAAGAACAGTTCGATTCATTTGTTCATTCTCTTGTTTGCTCTCGATAGTTTACAACACGTTATCAGCACTGCTCGTGAGAGCGATTCCGAGAACTCCGACGAGAAGAAGAAGAACAGGGAAAGGTGAGAAACGGAACCATACCTCGAGTTCCGATGTACTTGTTGCTTCGCCTCCTTCGCGCCGACGGCCGTGGCCGCCGTTTCATCGCTCGCCATGGCCGCCATGGCGTAGGCGGACTCCGCTGCCTCCAGCGACATGTGCGCGACCTCCACCGCCACCGGAACGGCGCGGGGCCCTCGAACCGGCCTATGCAGCCGCGAGCGCCTCTCCAGCCCGTGCAGCCGCCTGCGCCTCTCCAGCCCGACGTGCTCGACGCCGACGAGAACATTGACCCGGCGATGGCGGCTCCGCCGCCACCGTTCTGGTGCCCGGTGCACGGCTGGGTAGTATGCCCCCTGCACCAATACGACTTCGCCGTCGTGGACGCACCGCTGCTGCCTCCGACCCGAGCGGTTGTTGAAGCAGATGATGTCGCGCCGCGCCTGCCATCGCCGACGCCGGCCACCCCTCCGCCTTCACCGCGCACGGGCGCTCGCCGTCGTCTCATGGCCCTGGGCGTCCCGCTGGCGAGCTCGCTGTCGACCGGCCGCTCCGGCACATGGAGCCGCGCGGCGCTCGGGCTTGCGAACGGCGTCGCGCCCGGCTCCCATCTCCCCGGTGGTTCTTCCTCCGAGGACGAGTGTGGAGCCGCTCGCCGCCGGTGAACACTGCTGCGGCGGCGTGCTTGGATGTGGCGCTCGGCCGGGCATGGAAGCCTCCGCCTGAGAATAGGGATTGAGAAATTGGGGATTTATATTTCCTATTCTCTCTCCTTATCTACTTACGTTGACTAGGCTTTGTAGGAGTCCATGTGCATGCGGCACTAGTACTTGCTGCTGTGCATGCGGCACTAGTACTAGCTGCTTGTTTAATATTGTACCGTAGCTATTAGCTTTATTGCTTTGTTCTAGTTTAGTTTACTAGCAATTTAGTCTTATAACAGTAGTTCTAGCAGTATTTTATTCCTGTTTAGACCCTGTTTAATTCAGTACACATATTCAATACTGTTTTCTGTCGAGTACCATGTATTCCAGATGTTGATGTAATATATTTCCACTTTGTCACGTGTCGAAATTAATTACATCCATTTGCAATTGAGATTTTAAATTTCTTGCAAATGTAGATGCAAAATCAAAGTGATTTCTTCAAATTGATGTTTTGGGATCATGATGTGGTGTGTAGATTTATCTACCACTACTGTTTAAGCCTACATTTTGTCATTTTTATTATGATTGTCAATGTGCTCTCCCATACATTTTAATTAAGTTATGACATAAGGCATTCGAAGTGTGAGTATATACTCCGCTAATGCTGCTAGATCTACTCCAAAATTTATTTTGGAGATTATCTACAACGTGTCATACTTAACAATTTGAGGTTCACACTAATAAGTTCAAGCCACTTCTTGAAACTTTATTTTGCATAGTTCATTACGACATAACCATGATGGATTTTAATTTACGAATGTAAATTAATATTCTCTGGTTTACCATGTAGGTAAACGATGGCTCGAGAGTTTGATGCACTCGCTCTCAACGGCCACAACTACCCTATATGGGCCATGGACATCAAGATTCCCTTGCGTCCCGTGGATTAGTGCGTGCAATCCAGACCCCGGAGAATCCACCTCCGGCTGGAGTGACGCCGCTGACAGATGAGCAAAAATATGCTGCTTTGTACATCATAAGGCACCATATTCACCCAGATCTGAAGTCTGAGTACTTGGAGGAAGAATCCCCTAGTACCTTGTTTCAGGCCCTCAAGACGAGGTATGAACAGCAGAAGGCAGTTGTCATGCCTGAAGCACTCCATGATTGGACACACCTCCGACTCCAGGACTTTAAGTCTGTCGGGGAGTACAATCATGAGGTTCATAAGATCAGTTCCAAACTGCGCTTTTGCGGGAAAGAACCTACTGATGCGGAGAAGATAGAGAAAACTCTGTCCACTATGCTCCCATCTGACAGGATCCTCCAGCAGCAGTACCGTGCTCGCGACTACCAAGTCTATTCCGATCTTATTCATATTTTACTTCAGGCTGAAAAGCATGATGAGCTACTCGCTAAGAATGGCTCTCAGCGCCCGGTTGGTTCTCAACCTCTACCTGAAGTTCATATGAATGTCGTGAACGGACGAAAGTTTGATGGTGGCTTCAAAGGAAAGCCCTCGAACTTCAATGGTAAGCGAAAGCGCAACCGGAACAGGAAACCCAGAAACTCAGACCGTGGGAAAGGCACCGCAAAGCCCAAGTTTGACAAAACTAAGCTTTGCGACAAGTGTGGATGCTACACGCACCCCACTGACAAGTGCAAGACCCCAAAGCATCTGGCCATTCTGTACCAGCAATCCCATGGACGCAACGCACCTCGAGGGAAAAGGTTTGAAGCCAACTTCAACCTTCATCCAGATGGCACGATGGAGCTGGTTGTTCGCAAGACGTTCCCCGGGACCTAGCAACGCCGTTACTCTCCTTCCGTCAGAGGACCCTACAGGAACGGAGGACATGATGGTTGAGTACGCCTCAACCGACGTGTTTGGAGACTTCGACTAGTCCCGCTACCTCCTTAGTGATTGATATATTCATGTCCATTTGTGATGTTGTAATAGAACATAAGTATTGTTGTCATTTATATTGTATCAGCACTTTGATATAATAAGATTGTAATCTATGTATTTAAATAAAGGATTCTTATTGAAAATTCTTCATTTTTATATATAGTTCTCTACGGGACAATCCGATGGAAGAGGAATTATGCCTTGTGGACAGTGCTACCACAAACTCCATACTGAGGGAGTTGAAATATTTCCAAACTCTGAAAAAGATGAATGGAGATATTTTGACAATCGCTGGACGCGATACGGTAATTGTTGGCACTGGACGTGCCATATTTACCCTCCCAAGTGGTACACAAGTGACAATTGAGGATGCCCTGCTGTATCCCGATTCTTCACGTACCCTAATCAGTTATCGAGATATCCGTAAGAATGGTTTTCACATTGAAACCCATGAAGACAACAAAGAGGAGTATCTACTCTTCACAAAAGATAACGGATATGGCAAGCAAGTACTTGAAAAAATTCCTTCTCTGTCGTCCGGACTGTACTATACGTACATCAAACCCGTAGAACATGTTGCTTACAAGGTAATTTTCCAGAATGTTAACGCATTCCAAACCTGGCATGATCGCCTAGGCCATCCTGGTATCGGGATGATGAGGAAGATTACTAGCAATTCCATTGGTCACAATTTGCTTGAGTCCAAATTTCCTCAGTCGTCACTTTGTGTGCACATCATGTGCCACGGGAAAGCTTATTCTGAGGCCTTCGCACCTCAAGATACAAGCTGAACCACTTCAATTTCTTGAACGAATTCAAGGAGACATTTGTGGTCCCATCCAACCATTGTCTGGACCGTTTAGGTATTTCATGGTTCTAATTGATGCATCTACACGATGGTCACATGTGTGCCTTCTTTCCACACGGAATCATGCATTTGCCAAGATAATGAGGGAAGTAATTAAGTTACAGGCCCATTATCCAGAAAGTCGAATTAAATCAATTCGCATGGACAATGCTGCAGAATTCTCCTCACGTGCTTTCAATGACTATTGCATGGCCCTGGGGATTGAAGTTCAGCACTCTGTTCCATACGTCCACACTCAAAATGGTTTGGCTGAATCCCTAATTAAGAGGATCAAACTCATTGCAAGACCTTTGTTGATGAATTGCAGCTTGCCAACCTTGTGTTGGGGTCATGCAGTTTTACACGCTGCTGACTTAATACAATTGCGACCTACTGCATATCACAGTACTTCCCCTCTGCAATTGGTACGTGGAAATCCACCTAGCATTTCCCATCTGCGTAAGTTCGGATGTGCTACATACATCCCGATCTCACCACCTCAGCGGACATCCATGGGCCCACACAGAAAACTGGGGATCTATGTGGGGTACAAATCGCCGTCGATTATTAAGTACCTGGAACCCCTTACTGGGGATCTATTCACAGCCCGTCACGCTGATTGTATATTTGACGAGGAACATTTTCCGGCATTAGGGGGAGATTTCAAGTACCAGAAAGAATGCCCGGAAATTGATTGGAATGCTCTTGCCATTTCAGCCTCCGATCCACGTACCCAAGAGACCGAACTCAAGTTCGGAAAATCATAAATTTGCAACATCTTGCAAATAATCTGCCAGATTCATTTACTGATCTAAAAGGTGTCACAAAATCCTTGAATCCGGCCAGAAATGCGCCCGAAAGAGTGGAGGTACCAACTAAAACCACTCAACTCCCATTCCCAAAAAGAGGGGGAGTAGTACGGCCTCTGACCGGATCCTGCTTCTCGCAAGCAGCAAAGGAGAGTGAGGAGAAACTCCTCAAAGTCAGTAAATGCAAGTCAACTCAACGTTGACAAACACCTTATGGGTAGTATACACCCAGTGGAAGGGCAACCTCCACAACCCAGCTCCAGCTTGCACACACTGGCTGGGACATCGGAACACCTAGACTCACGCGTATTGGGAAATCACGAAGAGTCATCAACGGTGCACGAGATATCCATCAACTATATCGATTCTGGAGAATCATTCAACCGTAAGTCTACGATTGTCGACACTTATTTTTCTGCTACAATTGCAAATACCCTTCTTAATGATCATGATCCAAGGACTATCGTTGAGTGTGAAAAACGCTCCGACTGGCCTCAATGGAAGGATGCAATACAAGCAGAATTAGCCTCGCTTAATAAAAGGAAGGTATTCACAGAAGCAATACCTACGCCTCCCAGTGTTTTCCCTGTGGGATTCAAATGGGTTTTCCTCCGGAAACGGAATGAGAACAATGAAGTGAGCAAGGCTCGTAGCACAGGGTTTCACGCAGAGACCCGGCATTGATTTCAATGAGACATATTCTCCAGTTATGAGTGGATATTTAATATCTTTGGCAGTGCAAAATCGTCTATCTATGCAGTTGATGGATGTCGTGACCGCATATCTTTACGGGTCACTAGATTCGGACATTTACATGAAGGTTCCTGACGGAATCTCTGTCCCGGATGCAAGCGCAAAACGCAACATGTACTGTGTAAAACTGAACAAGTCTTTATACGGCTTGAAACAGTCGGGGCGGATGTGGTACAACCGACTTAGTGAGTTCCTTCTTCAAAAGGGTTACTCCAACAGTGATGACTGCCCATGTGTTTTCATCAAGAAGTCCTCTTCAGGATTTTGCATCATTTCCGTGTACGTCGATGATCTTAACATCATTGGCAACGCACAAGATATTGATGAAGCACGCAATCATCTAAAGAGGGAATTTGAGATGAAGGATTTGGGTAAAACCAAATTTTGCTTGGGTCTCCAACTCGAGCACCTTCCCTCAGGAATAATGGTACACCAAGCTGCCTATATCCAGAAAATATTGGAGAAATTCAATATGGACAAATCCTATCCGTCTAAAACTCCCATGGTGGTTCGATCTCTAGACGTAGAGAAAGATCCGTTCAGGCCGAGGGATGATGGAGAAGAGATGTTGGGACCCGAGGTTCCATATCTCAGTGCCATTGGAGCGCTTATGTATCTTGCAAATTGTACGAGACCTGACCTCGCATTTGCAGTGAATCTACTTGCTAGACACAGCGCAGCTCCCACCAAACGCCATTGGCGGGAGTCAAGAATGTCTTTCGATATCTCCAAGGCACAAAGGATCTTGGCCTATTCTTTCAGTTCCAGAAAACCTGGACTCTAGTATGATTGGATACGCTGATGCTGGCTATTTATCTGATCCCCATAATGCCAGATCGCAATCCGGCTTTGTGTTCCTACATGGTGGAACGGCCATATCATGGAAGTCTTCGAAACAGACTCTGGTTGCAACGTCCACCAATCATTCTGAAATAATTGCAATATATGAAGCATCACGCGAATGTGTGTGGCTTCGCAGGATGATAAACCACATACAACAGTCATGTGGAATTGGTTCTATCGAATCACCTACCATTATCTACGAAGATAATGCGGCTTGTGTTGCACAGATGCAAACAGGATACATAAAGAGCAATATCACTAAGCATATTGCCCCCAAGTTGTTTTTCCCCATCAACTCCAGAAGAGTGGGGAAATCAACATCTTGCAAGTCAAATCATGTGATAATCTCGCTGATCTTTTCACGAAGTCTCTACCAACTTCAACATTCCAGAAATACATTCATGGGATTTGTCGTGTCTCGTTGCACAGACACCGGGAGTATAGGATACCCCCTTTTAGGTTCGGCACGGGGCGCGAAGGAGGCTGAGAATCGTCTTCTTGGGCGGAGTCTAGATCAAGCTCTCCTCTCCACGATCAAAGCATGCAACCAAAGGGACACAAGGAGCTACCCAGGTTCAGGCCGCCCGGAGGCTAAAAGCCCTACTCCTGCATGTCTGGATTGATGTGTTTTTCATAGTGTGGCTTACAATGGAACCTCCCGGACAGGGTACCCGGAAGGGTTTTGGCTGGAGGTAGAAGAAGGACAGATCCTGACCCGGAGGAGATCACCTTCCTCTCTACCTTCGCAACCCTAGTCTAGTCTTGCTCTGGTTCTAGCTTATGTTCGTCCTTGCTTCGACCCCCCCCCTCCTCCGTGCCTTGGTCCTACTTTTATAGGCTAAGGGGTTGCTACAGGGTCACGTGAGGGGCGTGAGGGACCTTCGGGGTGAAGGACCCTCCTCATCTAGTTTAGGAGGAGACGTGGCCTCTCCTCAGCCTAGCGTCTCCTTTGGGTTAGGTGGGAGCGTCCGCCTCGGGGTGGACAGGAGCTGACACCACCACGGGACATGCTTCCCGCTCGCGCTGCCTTCGCCTTGCTTCCCAAGTCTTCCGCGGTGAGGTGGAGTGCTTATCCACAGGGACGTGGGGAAGTACCCGAGAGGGAGCCTGGCCTCCTGCCAGGAACTCGGGCTCTCGGGTCCTTCCTGGCCTTCTTGCTTGGTTCGGGGACCCGGAAGGTCCCCAGGACCGGAGCCCTTAGTCGACGTAGGCCATGCGTGTCTTGATGGTGAACCCGCCAGATTGACTTGAGTCTTGGTCTTATCCATCTTCATCTTGGGCCCACATGGGGTGGACCCACTTTGGCAGTACTAGGGGAACCCCATGTTCCACTGTTGTGACAGGATTGGTATGCGACGGCTTCGGGATTTGCAAGAGTCAGGGGGAGTATCTTCCTGAACTATTTCTGTTCAAAGCATCATATTACACTCTTTTTCCCTTTATGAGTTTACTTTTGAGGTTCTCATTAAGGTTTTTAATGAGGTAATATCAACATAAGATCATATGTCATACTTTCTGTTTTCCCCACCGGGGTTTTTAGGGAAGTATACAAGACATATTTATTGCCATCTAAATTCTATGGATATACTTCATATCGAGTTAACGGAGGCAATAATCATTATATGTTGGATCATTTTCTCCTTATTTTCCCACAGGGTTTGAAGGAGTTTTACCAGCATATCCTACACTACTCCTCACATTTTTCCAACAGGGTTTTTGGAGGAGATTATTCCAAGGACGTTCATCGCAAGCGCAAGGATGGATTAGGGGGAGTGTTAGGATTTAATTAATTCACTTAATTAAAGGGATAATCCTCCCTATGTAATCTGGCGTGCGGTTGCTTTGTCAACCGTCGCGTCGCTCCCTCACGCCCCCACGCGAACGGACGCATCTCTTGTTCGCGACCGTTCCCCTTGTATAAATACTCGATCGTCAATGGAATAAAGAACAGTTCGATTCATTTGTTCATGCTCTCGATATTTTACAACACCTTCAATGATCTGCGACTGATTTCTAATAGGGTACTGTTCTTTATTATTATAATTATGAAGTGTCTAAGATTGGGAAGGAGCTAGTTATTGACGTGTCTTCTTTTACACTGGACCGACAATATAGCTAGGTTAGGTCACCTTGGTGGTGTCACCTGTTTCGTAGTTGTTGCCTTCAATGATCTGCGACTGATTTCTAATAGGGTACTGTTCTTTTGTAAATTTGTGGCTAAGAGCAAGATTAATCGACTCTATATAATTGCCGACTCACGTATACAAGCAATCCAATGCCCCCTCATATAATAGTTAGATATATTTGTATGTGTTGTTATTAGTATGTGACCCATCCTATTATTCTCTAACAAAGCGTGTTGGACTTCTGACCTGGACTTTTGGCTCCTGCCAACGCGCGCGGATGCAATCCAAGGGCCAGGAACCAAGTCGTGATTCGGAATCAAAGTAGCAATAATGACATGTAAAAGCATTAGTAATTATGAATACGTGTTTATACGTGAGAGAATACTAGTTAATAGCTTGTTTTTACTAGTCACGTGGGCCAGCCGCGTAGTTAATAGCTGGATAATAAATGCTGACAACAAATATAATTTAAAGAATTCTTGACTTTCTGGTGCATGCATGGCTTTTAAAAAAATTGATCCAGAATAGCAACGACTATAAAGCTGCTTTTCTCTGGACGCGGAGTTTTGGATCTCGGGCACCAGTGCTCCTGGTGCCCCCATTTTTTTTCAATTTTTTTTTGATGCACATAAAATTCTCAAAAAAAATCAAGCATATAGATTTGAATGTTCATTACCATAGGAAAAATTGGCAAAAAAAAATGTTAATATTTGCAGGCTGTGTGAAAATAACAAATATCAGCAGTGAAGAAAGCAATTTCAAAAACGTGCAAACATGCCCAGATTTCTTTTTTTTGCACATGTCAAATTATTTCGAATTTTGTTTTGCAAATTTATGAGTTAAGCACACATGTAGACTACTACCTGTGTGATTTTTTTTGTGATTTTTTGGCAAAAGAATAAAGTTAAAAAAAAATTGGGCACCAGGAGCACTGGTGCCCGAGATCCAAAAGGGATTTCCGCTTTTCTCTGTGATAAGCACGTATGCGCATTCTGTCTCCTCCATTAGTTAGTACTAATTAATTCACAGTTATGTTGAACTTTTTCTCTCCTCTAATGACAAAATGCCCAGTTTTTGTTTTCTTCATGCGGCTAGTAGAAAAACATCCATGCATGTGTTAATTTCCCTTACGATAAAGTAAAAAAGATATCAAATATATTTAAGTAAAACATGGTCAATTATAGAAAACAAAAATGTAACTTTTTATGAATGGTATTTGCAAAAAAAACTAAAACTTGTAATATCATAGAAAAATTTATATTTGTAATTACTACGGCATGGCATTGTCGAATGTCAAGTTTACATGGGTGTAGAAAAATTTATGAAATTTTTACCATATGTGACAAGTGAAAAAAAAAATGAAAGAGTCAATTGAATACTCACACATGTTTTGATTTTTATCTTATAGTGTGGTGGAAAAATCATATTTGCAAATAATTACTATATGGCATTGTCAAATGTCGAGTTTGTATGGGTGTAAAAAAATATCCGAAAGATTTACCATATGTGGCAAAGTGAAAGAATGTAAAAGAGCCAATTGTATAGTCACACATGTTTTGATTTTATATCTTGTGATATGGTAGAAAAAACTTATATTTGTTATTACTATGATATGGTGTTGACGGATGTCGAGTTTACATGGGTGTAAAAAATCATTTGAAAGATTTACATGTGAAAAAATAAAAAAAACATTGAATATCCACACATGTTTTGATTTTTTATCTTGTGATATGGTTAAAAATAATCATATTTATTATTACTAGGATATGGCCTTGTCAGGTGTCGAGTCAACACGGGTGTAAAAAAAATCATTTAAAAGATTTACATGTGTGGCAAGTGAAAAAAAATATAAATGAGCCAATTGAATAGTGACACATATTTTTCTATTTTTATCTTGTAATATGGTAGCAAATTGCATATTTGTAATTCCTGTGGCATTGTATTGTTGGATGTCAAGTTTACATGAGTGTAAAATAATTCATTAAAAAAATTGACCATAGGTGGCAAGTTAAAATTATAAAAGAGCCCACTAAATTTGTAGTATTATATTTTGTTTAGTTTTCGACAGTTGTGAAAAAATCATTTCAAAGATTAACCATACCTGGCAAGTTAAAAGTATAAAAGAGTCAACTAAATTTGTAGTGTTATATTTTGTTTAGTTTTGTAATCGTTAAGTGTGAATTAATTAAGCTAGATGGATAAGGGATGTCATTTAATATCCGCCAGGTTAAAGTCAATGGCAATAAATGGCATTCAATGGCCTGTGTGGGACTTAGACATTTATACCATAGAAATATGGATCTAATACAGAAAAAATATGATATAAAGGATGTAAATACGGTGGGTGGAGCAATCAGGAGCGTTGACTAGTTAGAAAGGGGATGGTGGGATACGGGGGAGTGGCGTCTCGTGGGCATTTTCGGTTGCACTTCTTGCTAGTTGCTGCAGCTGGCTATAAATTTAGGATCAGGTTCTCTTTATTCAAATCCCCTTTCTCCTGCAACTAGATAAAACTGTTGAATTACATCTTTAGAACCCGTCTACACTACCCTATTATATTTGTTCTAGCTCTTTGTGATCTCCAACATTTACTCAACGCCTCTCCTCCCACTTTTCCGCAACCATAAACGAAGGCCAGGCATTTGTTCATACCCGTAATAGTAGTACCCTGCACATCTAGCTTGCTTTCCAACCAAACAAGCCCAGTTATGAACCCAATCATGACATGCACGCTGCAGCTTCTTCCTCTAATTTGCCCCTAGACATTGCAAGACTCGATTAAAGACGACTACCCTAGTACCTTGCCCCCACCTCCCTCAATCTTCTTTTGTCACATAGGTCATGCGCCCACAAGAACACTAACAATCACTTTACGACCTTTTGCTGCAAACGAACTTGTTAACTGGCAGGTAGTTCTTGGGTGGTTAGGTGCGTGTTTTATGCCCATCTCCACGACCGGGAAAACTTAATAAACATAAACTTGATCTTTCACCGGAACCTTCAATGGCCGCAAAAACAAGCTAGTTTTTAAATGTAGTTAGCTTGCTTTTGATGCGCACTTTTTAAGTCGTCTAGAGTCGTCACACACTATTCTGTCACTCTGTTTTGTGGATGGCTTTATCAGGACAGAGAGTTATTAGGCATGCAATGCAGGGCCGTGAAAGTGTTTCCATACCTTTGTTTTATGTTTCCTACCGCACATTACATGATACCTTTATCAATGGGACCTTTAGATATGTCACTTACCTAGTATTATTGTACTTTGACAATGTCTGAGATCTATAGCGCTGCCTTGCCTCAATATGCGTTCTTCTGAATTTCTGATAGTGTGCTTTGTGCATGGGAATGTAGTGCAGGGTCGACAACTACTAGGATGGTCCGAAGCTATCAAAGGGCAAGCCTCCTAAGCTATCCGAAAGGACAGTCAACGATAGGAGAGTGCAAAAAAGAGCGGACGAAACGAAGTTTTTCATCGACAAGTTTACCCACTAGAAATGCTAGTCCTCCATTATGATTTTTTTTTCTTTGAGAAGCACGCCAAAAGCGTACTTAACGTTTATAGAAGATTACAACATGCGAATACAAGCCAAGGCTGCCTCCAGAAAGAGCAGCAACAGGCCACAACACCAACACCACCACAAGCATTACAACTCAAAACGAAGAGATTGTCCTAGACTAAGCAAACAGAGCCGCGTCTCGACCGAAGCCGGTCGCCACGAAGATCAAGTCTTGTGCTTCCGTCGACGGCGTACATGGCGCCTATGAAGGCCAGTCTTGGACCGTGGCGAGCACCGGAGGAGCGCACCTAGGAACACCACACCGTGTCTCCAACACAAGCTCCCAACAGAGTAACGGCGTTGAGAACGCCGCCATCGCGCCGGCTCCACCGAACCTGGGCTTTCACCCAGAGACATCAACCGAGCCAGGTTGAGAGCGGGGTGCCGACGTACCTCAGCGACGCCTCCAAGGAGGGGAACGGCGCCCACGGGCGTCGTCGCCGCCTGCACCGAAACGGGCAAGACATTCGTCCGGCTTGTCACGCACCTCCCACCCAACCCGCCGGAGTGTGGCCGCCATCCTTGTCGTTCACACCGCCGCCGCCGCACCACCTCGCCAAAGAAGTCACCAAGCCTTGGTCCACCCCTACCCCGCTCGGCCGAGGAAATGCTGCCCTACCACCTCCTGGGATGCAGACCATCGCCGGAGTCGTGACCGCGCTGTCGCTCGCCGACAGCCACGATACCGACTCCAGAGGTCCCGGTCAGGCCCCCGAGGCCCAGATCAGGCCCTGAACCATAGATCGGGCCCGGTTTCAGACCCGGCACCTCACTCCGCCACCAACCTGCTCGCCAGCGCCATCCGGGGGACACCGCTGCTTGCCCGCCGCCTGGGGCTAGCCGAACGCGCGCCGGGAGCACCTCCTGGCCGCAAGCGCCGCCGCCCCAAGGATTTGGACTCACCTCGCCGTCCCCCCGCCTGCGCTGTCGCCCTCCATACCGCCAGCGCCGTCGGAAGAGCGCTGCAGTTTGTCCCCGTACAGGAGGTGGCTGAACGCGCGCCAGGAACCCCCTGGCCGCAAGCGCCGCCTCCAGGGCCGTGGAATCGCGTCGTCGCTCCCCTCCTTTGCTGTCGACGCAGCTCCTCGCCGGCTCCGTCAGGAGCGCGCCTCCGCTTGCCCGCGTCCTGGAGGTGGCCAAGCGCGCGCCAGGGGCCGACCGGCAGCAAGCGCCGCCGCCTCCAGATCTAGGGTTAGCATCGCCGCCCCCTGCCAGCACCGTCGACCACCTCGCCCCGCACCCACCTCCGCATCTGCATCCCGAGCTCCTCCACAGCATCTCCTGCCGAACGCCGGCACGCTCCGCCGCCAAATCGTCCCCAGTGCCGCCCGGAGAACGTCTCCCCCGCGCGAGAGGAGCCCGTCGGGGCGCGCCCCACCCTCGCCCACCGCCTTAGACGGCCAGGCGCGGCCGCCACCGCCGGCGCGCGGCGGCGGCAACGGCCAGGGGGAGGAGATCGAGGTGGGGTTTGGCTGGGGAAGGTTGGGCTCTCCGGAGCCGCTCGCGCGAGCGGCCCGGGAGAGAGGATTCGTCAATCCGAACCAAGTTTGTTCTCCTCCATTATGATTTAGAAAGACCTAGTAAGATGCCCACACACGCACATTGTTGTGGAGAAAGAGAGAGAAAGACATGTTTTTTTTTAAGAATGAGAGCATGGCCCCGGCCTCCATGCACACACCTTATTTTTACTGCAAGATTTTAAGAATAGCAGTTTACAGCTCATTCTTGGCTGGCTTCCGTCGAATCGACAACCTAGTTGGAGGCAGAGGACGTTCCATTCCGAGCACACAAAGTCCGAAAAGAACCAGCCAGCAGAATAAGAAATATAAAACGCACCTCTGCGTCATGTATTCAAATGTAATCGAAGACGATGCCACCGGCTAGCCTGGTTGGAGATAGCCCGAACGATCACCATCAACCGAGAACATCATGTATCAAAAAAAAACTCATCTAATTGGCAGCTCTGTCGATTACCTGCAAATACTTTGAAACGCATGTTTTATTTAAAAAACAACATCATTTCGGACATTCCATATTGCCCAAACCAAAACACAAACTCCCACTCAAATTCGAGTCTTTACTTTCTTATTAATCACATTTAGCCAATTACCAAACGTATTAGTAATGTTAGCACGAGGAGATATTCAAGGTAAAATGAATAACTCGCCACACAGGTTTCTCAAAATGACGGTGCATAGAAAGATGATCAATAGATTCCAGTGAATCGCAAAAAAAAAAACACATTTTTTACAACTTATCCAACGCCTTTTGGCAGTATTATCTCTTGTAAGAAAAACTCTCCTACTTAAGAACCACATAAAGATCTTTATCCTTAAAGGTACTTTTAACTTCCAAAGATATTTTCGTAGATATCTTGCATGTCTATTCATCAATTCTTCGTACATAGACTTAACCGAGAACACACCGAAAGCAGTTAAATTCCACTTATAAGCATCTGGCTCATTTGACAAGGTAACCCTTGTTATCTCAACCAAATGAAACCACGCTTCCCATTTATCCTTAGTTAAATTACGTCTAAATTCTATATTCAGAGGTGGTGCATTACTTAACACATCCTTAACGATAGTGTTTTGATGATGTACCAATTTATACAGGGATGGGCATTGAGAGGATAGAGGAGTTGTCCCCAACCACATGTCCTCCCAAAAACGAGTGCTAGCGCAATTGCCAACAACAAAACACATGTTCCATTGAACTTCACTTCGTATTTAATTTGACCTCTTACCATTATTCACAAGTATGAAATCAAAGTGAATTTTTTAATATATACTCTAACGGGTCTCCAACAATTTTCTATAATTGTTTAGAACCCAGAAGATAATTATCGCACAAAAACCCTGAAATAATAAACCTTATACAATTAGCAATGAAATATTAATGACACTGTCAAGATCAGTAGGTATATTTCTATTATTATCAGAAATGCCATAAGTACTACCATAAGAGTTTGCAAGATTAGCAGGATATGACATGGAATTATTCTTATAAACATTCTTATTAAAACTATTGCCTGAAATAAAATAAACATCAACATGCTCCTTATCTTGTTCTACTAAAGAAGTTAATGGAACATTATTAGTATCAACAAAACTTGTTTGGAAGTAAGCATATATACATGATCATATCATGATTTCTTAAACACGAGAATTCGCCAAAATATATCATTGAATAGTAAACACACGAATTTTGGAGAAATGAGGAAAGAGATCAGAGAGAGATTAGGCGAGAGTGCAGTGAACTCTCAAAGGAAATTGAAATGAGGCTTGATCTCATGTTGAGATTCCTATGGAACTAGGGGCATAAGGACAGATTGCATAAAAAAATTGTGGCCTCGTCTTATCATCCAAAGGGTTTACATAAGAAAAATTTCTTAGGATTGGAACCTTCCAAATTCCTCAAATATATATTCCCCAAACAGAACTAGTTTTTTCGCCATTATTTGGCAGCATCACTGGCACAATACCGTTCAATAAACATAAACTGACCTCCTTGAAAACACACCAGCCGTGAGGGGCAACTGCTAAATGTATGGTGCAACAATACTCTACGTGTATATTCGAGTGATTTTCACACAAATCATCTCAGTGATTCTCTCACAAATCATCTCTTACAATTACAAATTCCCATCCTTCTATATATGCATAGTAATTTATCCTTTACGAAATGCTTTGATTAGGCTACTTTTTCTGCACTAATGTAATATACTATCTATACTGTCTGCTGTATTGTTTTTTTTTTTTTTTGCGGGGTGCTGTATTGATTGTTATCTCTAAGGGACTTTTTTTTTTGCGATTTATCTCTAGGGGACTTGTGGCGGCCGGATGTGGTGCATCAGTAACACTTCAAACTGCTGGTGTCCTCCACGTTCCTAGGCACGCCCTCCATGAGGCACGCCACCGGAGGCACGGTGGGCGTGGTGGCGTTACCGTAGACATTCCAGCAGAAGGGGTTGTCTACGGTGTCGCCGGAAGCTGGCAGCAGCTCGACGCCGGAGAGGGTGATGTTGGTGCATGGCACGGCGTCGCTGCAGCCGAAGTGGATGGGCGGGCCGCGCACGTCGTAGGTGCCCCGGATGCCCGCGTAGGTGATGTCGGAGACGAAGACCGCCGTGGTGGCGTTCTCGCAGCTCTTGGTGAGGCAGTAGTACTGGTCGATGATGATGGGGTTGCGGACGGCGTCCATGCGCACGTTCTCGAAGGTCACCGCCGACACCGACCCGGATCCGCCCTGCCAGGTCTTGATCCTCACGCCGTTGTCCGAGTGCCGGATCACCGCGTTCCGCACCGTGATGTTGGACACGCACGCCCGCGAGCCTTGCTTCCCCAGGCTCCCGATGCTGATGCCGTGTCCGGGGCCGCAGGTGACGTTCTCGATGTGGACGTTGAGGGTGCCGGCGCCGATGGAGACGCAGTCGTCGCCGTTGGAGACGACGGTGTTGGCGATGAGGACATCCTGGGTGTTCTCGACGTGGATACCGTCGGTGTTGGGGCTCAGGGCGGGGGAGCTGATGGACAGGCCGTTGACGTGCACGCCGCGACAGCTGTCGAACCGGAAGTGGAACTCCGGGCTGTTCTGCACCTTCAGTCCTTGCACTGTCACGTTGTTGCTCTCGAAGAACCGCAGCGCCTGGAGATCTATCAACGTCAGTTATACTGTACTACTACAGGACAGGTAGTACTCTCTGGCGGTTAATACGGTTAAAATTAGGTCGTTGGGTTAGGCTACTCACCACTGGGCTGTCACAAGGTCCTTTTGTGTTTCCTCCCTGGCAAAAGAAGATAAACAGAGCAACTTAGAATCTGAAATGGATGCTGCGACTCTGCTGCACTGAGCTCGTAGCTAAGCCCGATGATGTATATCGGTTGTTGCTGTTTCTTACCTTGTGAGGCTTGCAGGGGAGATCCCACCACTTCTGTCCCTTGCCGTCGATGAGCCCAGCGCCGCTCAGCGACACGCCGTGGGCCTTGTAGAACACGAGCCAGTTGCGCTTGCTGTTCCCCGGCCACGTCTCAGGGTCGCTCGGTGCGACGATCGTGCCATCGATCTGCAAACACATTAGTTCGAAATTTAGCAATGTGCCCGCGCAATTCGAACGAACGAATTTCCTGTGTGGTGTGTTTGTAATTTACCTGCAGCGTGACGCTGCCCTGGCATGGCCCGGTGAAGGTGGTGGTGTGCACCAGGAACGAGTGCCCGGCGGCCGCAACGATGACGCCTTCGCCGTCGGCCTGGCACGCCGTGTCCCACGCGGTCTTTATCGCGTCGGTGTCATCGGTCACGCCGTCCCCGGCCGCGCCGAAATCCTTCACGAGGTCGTAGACGTCGTTGTCATCGTCCGCCGGTGCCGGCGCGGGCGCCACAGGCTTTGGACGGGCCGGCGGCGCAGGTGGAGATGCATGCCTTGGTGAAGGTGCCCGCCTCGGCCCCGGTGCCTGAGACGGCGGACGCGCAGTGTTGTGCTTCGGCCGCTTGGTGTGGTAGTGGTGGCGGCTATGGACGCCGTCGCAAAGGAAGCTCGTGGCGACCACGAGCGCGAGAAGCAGAGCAATGGCGGTCCTAGCGGTGACGACCTCCATTATAGCAAGCTGATGAACTGCTTTTCAACCTGGCCTAAATGATGAATTACTCTTGGATGAGAGCCTTCTAAAATGTAGACGCTCAGAAGGCCAGCCTAGACGCAAGTGCAATGGCCGCTGTCCTTGGGATCTAGCCACTAGTAGCTTGGATGCTGTTATACTGAAGTAGTAGTTGGGTTGGAGAGCGCGAGTGCGCGGATTTATAGCGAAGGATTTACTAAGCGTGGTTGTGTGGTGTGGTGGTGCGTGCACGGGCGCCGGAGGAGGAAGAAGATGGTGGGAGGGCGGTAGTGGAAGCCTCATCAGAGGCCTGTTAAGTGTCCGCTCTTGGCCACCCCTGCCCACTTTCGTAATGGCGGCGACCGACCGCCCGCGATCGGCCGCTGTAGCGCGTGCGTGCGCCGGCCGGCGGTGCAAGAGGAGCACGGCAAAGGTAAGTGGAGTGACGTCAGGAGACGACGATTTCTATTTCGAGAAGTCGCAGCAGATCGAGCATGCAAAGAGCTTTAGACTAACTTATTCTTCTCGCTTTGTTAGCCAGCCAGCTGCAGCAATGAGTCCACGAGAGGCATGCACATGCATGCGTGATGGATGCAAGTCATGGAACAAGATGCATGCTAGCTGATGCTTTCGCTCTGGTTGATGTTGATGTTGATGTTGCCCTTCTTCCACTCTCCTTGGTGCAATGCAAATGTATGTCCCTGCCGTGACCATGGATCGCTTTCAAGGCATGCATTGGATGGATCGGCCCAGATCTTCCTTCCTCTCTAGTTACTGTAATTCGATCGATGTTGAGGAGAATGGTCCAGGTGGAGATGAATCTCGCCATGGGATTGGTCGATCCCTCCTTTCTCCTTTGTGGTCATAGATTGCTGCTGCGAGATGGAGTGAGAGCTACAGCATGTATATGATTATATTACATCGTGATAAGGCCAGCACTACTGGGGTCGGAGAGGGAGTGTAGGAGAAGACTAGCTAGGTGGAGGTGCCGCTTTTCCAAGTGGTTTAACCCCAAGGCCGGTGTCCATCGATCCTCTTCACGTTGCGGACGTCCATGCGCCAGCCAAACAGAAATAATTGAGTGTGGTAATTCGATGGTGGCCACAAGATTTGGTGTGGTGCTGGGGTGGTCCATTAATTTGGCCAAGTAATACACTATTTTGCATTACCATGATATAGTGTGGCATGGTGCCACTCAGGGTTGCGCTATGCAGATACAGCCTGCAGAAGAACACTAGCATAGTACTGGCATACCAACATACTGTTTACTTCTTGAGACGACAGATTGCGTGCAAGTTTTTTTTTTTTTTTTTTTTGCAATCAAACGAGAGCCTTCAACAATGGTGGTGGCGGCAACCATTCTGGTGAAGATCCGGTCTCCAGGCGTGGTTGCTTGAACTCCTTGTTCTGGCCGTGCATCATCAGTGGCCTTTATATCGCACACGTTAGATCAGGATGGCTTGTTTTTAGATTTCTAGTTCTAAGTTTGTGTTCTAGGGGAGTTGAGTTGGATCTAAAGCCTAGAGGACGAGATCTCCTACCAAAACCACACCATTCTATGCAGCAACAAGTGCCAAAAGCTATGTACTGGGGATTTTTTCTCTTTTTGCGCCTCAGTACATCCCATCTCGCATGTACAACTCAGTAACTGGACAATTTCCTGTGGAACGAACTAGGACTCCTTATATCTATCTATATATCTATCTATACATCCCATTCGCATGTATACAACGAGTATCAGTTATACAATGATCAAAGGAACACGCATGCAACAAACCTGATGATAGAAATGGTACTCAGGTCATTCAGGCACCCAACTGTCATCGGGTTCATTTAGTTAAAGAACATTAAGATAGAACTTATAAAATCCTGACCAGTTCAAATAATTAAGGTGCATCAATTCATGTCACACATGCACGATAAGAGATTTAGCATCTGTGACACACTCGAGATCTTAGCAACTGAGTACTCATATCATACCACACAAAAAATGGAATGAATACAATTATGTAACATCTTAACAGTAACGGAACATGTATGCGGTTGCGGCCGGAGACCGGAGACGCGCGGCGGCGGCGGCTAACGCTGCCGCCCAATGGTCTCTCGCCGGCGCCAAAACCGAGCTCGCCGGAGTGCGGCTCGGGATCTCGCTTCGCGTGTCTGCAGGAGGAGCGGAGCGGCTCGGACGATGAGGAATGTCTCTCCGAGACTCCGTTCGATGCGGCTATGGACGTCCTCGAGGAGGAAGAAGTGGCGGAGCAGTCAGCGGGTTGGACGACCGTGACTCGGAGGGGCAGGCGGTCCGACGAAGAACTGCAAGAGGAATTCTGGAGGGAGATTGGGTTCCCCACTCCGGCGTCCCATACGTGGGAGAGAAGATCGGCGTCGCCGGTCACGGCGGAGAAGATCCCGAAGCTGGGGATGCCATCCGATCTGCGATTGGAGGCGACGCGGGAGTCCTCCGGCGCGACGCGAGGCCGTAACTCGCCGCCGGCGTCGTCATTGGGAGACGCCATTGCGAAGCCGGTCCGCCTCGGCTGGCGTGGACCCGTTCCGCGGCCGAGGATCACGCCACTC
The DNA here is from genome assembly GCA_947311845.1 of Poa pratensis. NCBI lineage: Eukaryota > Viridiplantae > Streptophyta > Magnoliopsida > Poales > Poaceae > Poa > Poa pratensis. The sequence goes on from CAMZMU010000103.1 coordinate 3,731,130, forward strand.
GCAGTCCTTGGGATGTTCATGCCGCCTGCTCCGGCGGCCGCGATCGGAGGAGACGCGAGGGAGGCGGCGGCGGTGGAGGCCGCTCCGGCGAATGCTGATCACGGCGGCGAGTCGGAGATTGAAATTCAAAATCCTCCCCCGATGACAGGTGGGCCTCAGCAGTAGATTGATCTGGACCGTCCATCCCCCTGGGCGTATCTCAGCCGTCGGCTGGCCGGTTTGTGGAAGCCCTTTGATTCCGCACGTCCGCCTTCGTCTTCCACAGATCGATCGCTTGCCGTCGCCGCCACGCCCCGCATCGCCGCACCCCTGCCATCGCCACCCCTGCCTCCCCCACCGCCGTCCTCACCTCGCCCATCACTTGCGAGCACCCCGCGGCCCTCTCGCGCTCATTTGCGGTTGCGGCGACGCCGGCTGCCATGTCGGGGCAGGGCGGGTCAGGTGGACAACCGGAGCGCGGCCAGCAAGGGCCGCAGCAGGCGGCTGCCCAACTGCCGCAGACCAGGCCGCCTATGCTCTTTGGCCGGCGTGCGGGGCCGGGGACCGGGACGACGGCTCCGACCATGGCGGCGCCCGTGCGCACTGGTGGCGCCCCAGGGACGACGACGCGTGCTGCTGGAGGGCCAGTGGCTCAGCGGCCGACGGTGATCACCCCAACCGCCGTCACGACGGTGCCTTTTGTCCTCGGTACGGCTCCGGTCGCGGGTACGGCTGCCGCTAAGAAGAAGGGTAAGAAAAAGAAGAAACCGTTGGCGCCAGTGCCGGCGGAGGCCGAATCCATTCAGGGAGTTGCTGCTGCACCTGTTACGAATGCGCCTGTGGATGCAAATGCGACAGCGGGTACGGTTGCTCAAGGAGCGGGGGCGGCGAAAAGGAAGCGCTGTGCTACTTGTCAGATTGACTCCCACAGCACGAAGGTGTGCTTGATTGACAGGTACTGCTACTTTTGTGACAGGGTGGTGCACCCGACGCTTCGATGCCCAGTTCTCAGGGTGCCGAAGCCTTATGCTGGGATGGCAGGCATCGGTTGCGAGGACACTTTGTTCAGCCACTTGCCGGATGGCGTCTTTCGACCACAGTTGGCCGCTAGCTCTACCCCTGTGGCTATTGTGACGGTGACTGGGGAGCCGGTGTCTGCAGAGGTGGTTCAGTCCATGATCGCTCGCTACTGTCCGCTGCAGACTGCATGGCGCTGGGAGGCCATACCGCACGCTCAGTACAAGGAGGATAGTTTCTTGGTCAATTTTCCTTCTATGGCGGATCTGGAGAGGATGAATGGGTCCGAGCTAGGGGTGCCAAAGCAACAGACGGTGATATCCATTGACATCTGGAAGCCGGAGGATGTGGAGCCTATGGGGGAATTGACACCAACTTGGGTGCATGTGACTGGTGTGCCGAACTCAGCGCGCCACTTTCTGAGTCTTTGGGCAGTGGGTACTCTCATTGGAAAGACCATGGATGTGGATCTCTTGGCTCTCCGGCGTCACAACGTTGTGAGGATTTTGGTGGCTTTGCGCAAAGCAAATTTGTTCGAGACTAGGGAGGTTAAAGCCGATGCCTTCTTATTGCTCAAGGGGTATTCTTTCCGGTTCACCAAGGAGGCGGCTGACTATGTGGCTGATCCGGACTTTGTACCATTCATATGGAGGCGGAATGAGAAGGATGATGATGCTAGCGGAATGGAGTAAAAAGACTGAGACGAGACACAAGGGAATGAACCGCCGAAGTCCACGGATGGGGACACTCCCATGCCTCAAGCTAATGCTACAGGGCCGGGAGGTTCATCGTTGGGACTTGTTGGGTCGGTGAGTGTGCTCAATGGTATGGCCGTGACTCCATTCAACAAGTATCCGCAAACACCTAGAGGTCAAGAACTGGTTGCACAACTTAACTAAGGATGGCAATGGGTAGGGTATGGGACGGGTAGAGCAATACCATACCCATACCCATGTAATAAATGGATACAAAATTCTACCCATACGGGTATAAAACTATACCCGTACCCATACCCGCCGGGCACCATACCCGTTGGGTACCCAATGGATAGATCAACTAGTACACAAGTTATTCACAATTTTACATTCATCGATAGCACATTTGACAAAAAATACATTTATTTCAACTCAATAACAGATAGATGAGTACATGGCAATTATCCAAACCAATTTGACAATTGGTGTAGCACATTGAGACAAATGATCAGTTGTGTTCCCATTTCCTGCACGGGAAAGCTCCACATGTCGGTTTAAATGGGTAGGGTATGGGTATACCCACGGGTACAAAGCTATACCCGTGCCCTACCCACGACATAACGGGTAGGGTACGGGTACTACCCATGGGTATAAAATTTTACCCATACACGGCCCATGCGGGCACGGTATCCGCGGGTACCCGTACCCATGGGTACGATTGCCATCCTTAAAATTAACTCATCAAGGAGGGACGGGTCATTTGCTGTTGACAAGATGCTGGAAAATTTACCGGAAGATGCTGCTGCTCTGGAGGTTAACAGGCCTCGTATGGGCTGCTCGACGCAGCATGGTGAGGTCGGCAGTGCAATGGAGGAGCAGGCCACCGGGGGCCAGCCTGCTACCGATGCTGGGTCGCGGGCGGCCGATAGCTCGCTGGCGCCCACTGCTACGTCGGACAGCCTCGTTGCTGGGCTGCGTTGTGGCTCTTGCTAGGCCTTCGCCGGCGGCCAGTGCTGCGTCGTCGCCCGGGGCAGTGGAGAAGATGCCTCAGTCCATCAATGGGCTGGTCACGGAAGGGCTGAGCAGGCCAGGCGGGCCTCCTGCTTCTTCATCAACGCAGCAGACGGTCGCTGTGGCTGCTGTCCAGTCGGACGTGCAGCTGCAGCAGACGTCTGCATCGCTGCAGTTGGCACCGACGACGCTGGCTCGTGGGTTGATTCCGGGTGTGGGCTCTACTTCAATGTTGCCTATACCGGTTTCGACCCCGTTGAGGAGGAGCGAGAGGCATGTGGTGGCCGTTGACGGGTCCGCCGCCACGGACGAGGATTCCTTGTCGAGGGTGATGAGGCGCAAGGCTGAACAGAACGTCGACATGTCTGGTAGGAACAAACACCCAAAATCTTTCCTTAATTTTTCAAATGCAAGCATTGCTTCTAAATTGAACAGTGTAGGTTTCTCTTTGGGTAGTTCTGTTCAAAAAATTGCCATGTCGACTAATGCACTAAGACAATTGGAATATGACCGGTTAACAGTCACCCCAAAAGTCTCGTGCAAGTCGGATACTACTCACATGGATGAGGAGGAGCAACATGACACAATTGATGTCCAGCTCCTCTCACATCTAGTGGGTGATGTATCGGAGGGTGGCTTAGACGAGGCGGTGCTGAGCTCATTATATGATCTCAAAGCATCTGACCGCAAGTCCAAAGCCGACTCTAATAAGAAAAAAAAATAAAACGCCGCGAAAAAAGGCGAAGTTGTCCACATCTCCAATTGTTTCCCAATGAATGGCTTCTTCAAGAACAGCAGAGGTCTTCGGGACTTGGCTAAACATGCTAGTATTGCTGATGCTATTCGGGATCATCGTTTGGATTTTGTGGGAATTTCCGAGACGGGTAAACGAGACTACTCAGCGAGCCTACTCAACCGCTTGTCGGGTGGTGTAGAGTTCACTTGGAGGTCTCGTCCGCCACGTGGTCGGTCTGGGGGCATTTTAGTAGGCGTCAGAACAGAGACCATGGATGTATTGGCTAGTTCGGAAGGGGACTTACATATTAAGGTCCACATCCGTAACAAGGCTGACAACTTCACATGGACTCTGGTCGCTGTATATGGTGCTGCCCAAGATGAGCATAAACCTGCTTTTCTCAGGGAGTTGGTGAACCTAGCAAAAGATAACCCATATCCTATAATTATAGGGGGTGATTTTAACTTGCTTAGGTTTCCACATGAGAAGAGTAGAGGCAGATTTGACAACAGATGACCTCTCTTATTCAATGCTGTTATTGACAGCCTCAGTCTAAGAGAAGTCTCTATGGTTGGGAGGCAATTTACTTGGGCTAATAGCCTCCCAGAGCCAACATATGAGAAGCTGGACCGGGTATTGATGGATTCGGATTGGGAAATAAAATACCCACTGGTCTCAGTACGGGTCCTCGAACGTATAGAGGCATTGTCAGATCATGCTCCCATACTCCTAACCACGGGAACACCTAACCCATTGTGCAAACGCCAATTCAAATTTGAATTGGGCTGGCTACATAGGGAGGGTTTTTTGATATGGTAAAAAGGGTGTGGGAAAGTCCGGTGCCTGGTCTAACTCCAATCCAAAGGTGGAACAACAAAATAAGCGCATTGCGCAAACACCTGAATGGTTGGGCAAGACATATGGTTGGGCAATTAAAAAACGAGAAGCTCCGATTGTCATCTATTATAGATGAACTTGAGGCTGCCGCGGAAGTTAGGCCCCTATCATCGCAAGAGATCGACTTAAAAAATCGTTCAAACACTGAGATGGCGGGTCTTCTTCGTGAAGAGGAGATCAAATGGTACCAACGATCAAAGTCCCAATTTATTCTGGAAAGAGATGCGAATACGAGATACTTTCATAGTCTTGCTAATGGAAGACATAGAAAGAAACTCATTCACTCCTTAAACCAGGAAGAGGGTATGATTGAAGGCCATGAGCAGTTGAAATCCTACATCACGAAGTATTATAAAAATCTATTTGGAGAGCCGGACGCAGATAATTTCTCGCTGGACGAAACCCAAACAGATGATATCCTGCAGGTTTCCGATGTGGAAAACGCCCATCTGACCTCTCCTTTCTCTTTGGAGGAGGTGAAGAAGGCGGTATTCCAAATGGAACACAACAAAGCACCGGGTCCGGATGGTTTCCCCGCAGAGTTTTATCAAACTTTCTGGGACATAATCCAAGTGGACTTGCTCGCGATGTTTCAGGATTTACATGCTGGACATCTTGAGTTGTTCCGCCTAAATTTCGGTGAGATAATTTTGTTGCCAAAGGTTAATGGAGCAGAAAGGATTCAGCAATATAGACCTATCTGTCTTCTTAACATTAGCTTCAAGATATTCACCAAAACCGCTACTATTAGGCTTACCTCGGTGGTGGATCATGTTGTGAGGCCCACTCAGACGGCGTTTATGCAAGGCGCAATATCCTTGATGGAGTTGTGATCTTACATGAAACAGTTCATGAGATGCATCGGAAAAAACTCAATGGAGTCATCCTAAAAATTGACTTCGAAAAAGCGTATGATAAAGTCAAGTGGTCTTTCTTGCAACAAATACTCAGGATGAAAGGTTTTTCTGCTGAGTGGCGAGCAATGATTCATAATTTCGTTTCCGGAGGAAGTGTTGCCATCAAAGTCAATGACGATGTTGGTAGAAACTTCTAGACGAAAAAGGGATTACGGCAAGGCGATCCATTATCACCTATATTGTTTAATATAGTTGCTGATATGTTAGCCAAAATCATTGAGCGGGCAAAATCCGATGGGCAAATTGTTGGCGTAGTACCGCATCTAGTTGATGGCGGATTATCCATTCTGCAATACGCTGACGATACAATTCTTTTTATGGAACATGATATGGAGAAGGCGACAAACCTGAAATTAATATTATCAGCGTTCGAGCAACTTTCCGGTCTAAAAATCAATTTCCATAAAAGTGAAGTGTTTTGTTTTGGCGACGCCCAAGAGGAGGTTGCCCAATATGCCGAATTATTTGGCTGTGGGCTCGGCCAGTTTCCTATTAACTATCTAGGCATCCCAATTCACTTTAGGAGGTTAACGATAGCTCAGTGGAAACATGTTGAGGAAAGACTACAGAAGAGGCTAAGTAGCTGGAAAGGAAAACTACTATCCTTAGGGGGAAGATTGGTACTCATAAATTCAGTCCTCACTAATATGGTGTTGTATATGATATCTTCTTTCAACTACCAAAGGGAGTCTTGCATCGATTGGATTACTTTCGATCCAGATTCTTTTGGCAAGGGGATAGTGAGAAAAAGAAATACCGGCTGGCAAAATGGGATGTAGTGTGCCGCCCTAAGGACCATGGTGGTCTTGGGATTCATGACCTACAAGTCAAGAATAGAGCTCTTCTTGGTAAGTGGCTTTTAAGCTACTGACGGAAGAGGGGGTGTGGCAAACCCTCCTTAGGAAGAAGTACATTGGCTCAAGTGCGATATTACAGGTTTCTTAGAAATCAGGTGATTCCCATTTCTGGGCGGGTCTAATGGCGACGAAGAAATTCTTCTTCCCGTATGGCTCCTTCTCTATTAAGGATGGGTCTGAGATAAGGTTCTGGGAGGATACATGGTTGGGTACTACCCCGCTCCGAGAACAATATCCAGCGTTATATGGTATAGTCCAAGGACGTCACAAGAGCGATTCTCTTGCTCAAGTATTGGTTGATAATCAACCCGCTGTGACATTTCGTAGAGATCTTGTTGGACCCAGGCTGGCATCTTGGCATGAGTTGCTCCAGCGACTCGCTTCTGTCAATTTGTCTCAAGGGACCGATGAGTTTCGGTGGAATTTACGCAAGTGCGGCAAATTCTCTGTGGACTCCATGTATACCGCACTCGTTCAGCCGGATGTGCCAGTTAATAATAATAAGAAAATCTGGAAGATGAAGATTCCACTTAAAAACAAAGTTTTCGCGTGGTATCTTCGTCGAGGAGTAATTCTTACAAAAGACAACCTTGCAAAACGCAATTAGCATGGGAGTAAACAGTATGTATTCTGTCATAAAGATGAGACAATCAAACACCTGTTCTTCGAGTATAAGTTTGCTAGTTCTATATGGTCCATCATCCAAATAGGTTCTACTATTTATCCACCTATAAGCATTGCTAATATTTTTGGCAACTGGCTAAATGGGTGGATAATAGGTTCAAACAACTTATTAGGGTGGCAGCGCTTGCCGTAATATGGTCGCTTTGGCTATGTAGAAATGACAAGGTTTTTAATGATAAAAATTGCTCTCTTATGCAGGTTATCTACCGGACTATTGCTACACTCCGTTCGTGGTCTCAGTTGCAACGTGTGGGACATCGAGACCTGTTTATGGAGGTCTGTACAAGACTGGAGGATACGGCGAGAGACTTTTTATCCCTACATGGATGGCAGCATAATTTGCGGATCGGCCCTCCACCACCATAGGCATTTCTACAATTTCTCATATTGATATGTAATTCACCTTGTTATTCTTTTGATAGTACCTCAGACTTTTTGGCTGTGTGCATCTTAGTTATGCAGAGGCTGGGTGTAATGCTTAAACTCTTTTAAGTAATAAAGACTCCATTTATCTAAAAAAAAAATGTATGCGGTTGCAGCACACATATGTGCCATTTTGTCTGCTTGGTTATGAAGAATTGGCAGAGGACCAAGTTCTCCAGGACAAGGAAGAAAAATATACAAGTCTTTATCTTGCCTTGCAGAACGTGGTAGAAGCAGCCCTCACGCAGTTGTATAACAAAAATAGGACCTGTGATATCTTAGACGAAAACTGCATTGCCTATCCAATAATACTGCAGGCTATGCTGTTATATGGTTTCACAGTGGATTTCAAATGCTTCCTGACGGTCCTAAGAAGCACATTGCTTCTTAGCATGGTGGGGTATCAACTTTAAAAGAAACTCCGTCTGTACTCCCTTCAACTCTGTTCAAGTTTAGCATCTGATGATTAGAGTCTAGTGACCGGACATTATGATTGGTGCAAGTGTATTATCCATCTAAACTTACCGCGAGTCTTGAAATTGAAGAGAGGGGGAAGGGGGCGGCCATTTGGTAAGCGGGTGTTTGAATCTCGTAGTTCATGAAAGAATGGATGGACTAACGCCTCCAACTGTAGAGATTAAAAACCCAAAAGATGTAGTCAGTGGACTATAATAAGTATATAAGAGTGACCGCCAAAAGCTCATTAATACTTACCGCAGTTAACCGGAGGTTTGGTGAGTACTGCAGAAGCCTAGAAACAAGATCTACAGCTTCAGATGGCATTCTTTTATTGAAGATCTGGTGAAACGTGCACATTTATATTTCACCATAAAAAGAAATGTAGGGCGATAACTTGAAAGTAAGAAATGGGAAATGGGAGATATGGAGGCATCTACCTTGTGCCATGGGTGAGCTTTGATATTTGGGAACTTAAACTCAGTGTAGTTCGGGTTCATACGTTTTATTTCTTCTCGTGTCGGAGTACCCAAAACCTGAAAGAAAGGCAAGTCACCTGCCTGGGTTAGCTGGAAAAAGGGAGAATACTATGAGCCAGGATCTCTTATTTAAGTTAGTTGCTATTACCTTGATAATTTCAACAAGCTGATCGACACCACTGTCCCCGGGGAAAACAGGCTACCCAGAAACAAATAATTATGAAAGTTGCAACAAGAAGCTGGATGATATATCATTAGAACTTTATTGATCTCTTACCTGCCCTAGAAGGAGCTCAGCAAAAACACAACCAGCTGACCACACGTCAATAGCTGTTGTGTACTCTGTAGCACCAAATATGAGCTCTGGAGCTCTGTAGTATCTAGAGCAGATGTACGAAATATTTGGTTCACCTTTTACCTATCAGCATCAGAAGATGTAATTTAGAACTTTAGAAGACACAGACAACATATGTGATGTTCCATATGAAGTTCGGTAGTATCAGAATTTCTGAATTGTACCAAAACTTTTGCGCTGCCAAAGTCGCACAACTTCAGTTGATGAGTATGTGGGTTCACCTGTCACAAGAATGGACTGATATCAAATCATGTCATTGGTTAGAATGTCTAATAGAAAATGCGAAGATTTGTGTAAACATCAGACAAATGTCAACCAAAACACAAACCAGAATATTTTGAGGCTTTATGTCTCTGTGGCATACTCCTATGCAGTTATGAAGGTATGCCAAAGCTCTACATATCTGCAAATATAATTGAGCGAAATGAAATTTACAGAGAGTTTCAGTTAATAACAGTATCTGTAAAAAGACAATGCCAAGAGGTACACATAACATTTACCTGATACATATAAAGTTTCACATATAGCAACGGCATGCGTTGATTCATCTTATTGTAATGCTTAATAACACGATGAACAGTTTCCGGCACGTATTCAAGCACCAAATTAAGGTATTGCTCCTCTTTGTCAGTCGTTGTGCAAAAGTAATGCTTCAAGCATACAACATTTGGATGATCAAGAAGATGCATTGTTTGCAGCTCACGGTTCTTATACCTCGCATCTTGAAGAACTTTCTTTATAGCTATTCTCACGCCAGTTTCTAGACACTTTGCCTGTAAAAGATAATTTGAACAAACCAAATGGCAGTTATATTTCAAACAAAAAGATATTACATGACAACATCATAGAAGATAACACGTAAATTTATATACATAAATGAAAACTAAATGTATTTCGTTTTCCTACCTGAAAGACAACTCCAAATGAACCCTGCCCTACCACACGCTCAGTCATGTAGCTAAGCTTCTGCAATTAAATATAAAGATTCAGTAATATGAGTTTGCAGAAATCCTTCATGTGGATTAATAATGTTAAAGATTAGTGACACATGACACAACAGAAGTTTTCTATCATGCTGAAAGCAGATATGGCTTCACCCTTGCTACATGAAGCCATGACACATAAATCACTAGGGATTACCGATGCTACTTATGGTTGTTCCATTACCTGCTTTGGCTGCCCATTTCTTCCACCGACAGCTATCACGATAATATGACCAGTGTCCATCCCACTACCATTCATCACCACAACTTCAACTTCCTGACAATGTTTACATACAAGAGATTAAGAAGAGGTATTGTAAGGAAAGAGTAATATCACGCTTCTAGCACAAAGTTACTTTATCATCTCTTATGTTCATCTCAGTCATCTCCTCTGGTAGTCGATCATTGGCTCCACTAGTACTTGTTTCCTCAAAACCTGATGAAGGATTTACCAGACCTACTGACGTCATATTTTCCGGCCAGTGTTCTACTTTCCTTCCCTATGTCTATACTGGATTGACCTGCAAAGTGTATAATTTATTAAGTCAAGAAGCATAACCTAGGCACTTATTGCGAGGCCATGATCATAAAAATTAATTCAAGAAGCACACTACAAACCATATACTATGGTATCTGCACCTTTAGGATTAGCAAAAACCTTTAAGTTGGATGTTCAGGTTGCCAGGACGGGAAAAAAACTATAGCATTTGGCTGGCTGTCTTAAGCTCAATACAACACCTACCAATTTGATAAGCATACGAAGAAGCTCAACTTCAGCACGAACAGATCCACACTAGCGTTCTGTACAGATATCCATCGATGTACCGAACAAGTTATTTCTCTTAGTTTGGAGAAGAGTAATTCATATATTGACCCTTGGAAAACTGTGACCTTTTATCCAGAACATCAAATGTTGGGCCGCATAGACTAATTCACATGTCCTTACTCCTTGGCGACCATATAAGGAAGCAAACTGCTAACTAAGATGACCAGATTGGGGAGCAACGCACGATGTCAATTAAGCAGCAGCAATAGGAAATCGAGTTCTAAAGCCTTTTGATCGAATTACATCACAAAGAGAATTCCAAGAGCTAAAATCAAGAACCCTCCAGCTCCCGAGTCTCCTGAGACCTGGCTCCCTCTCGCTCGCAAGTCGCAGCAACGACACGAACCAGAGCATGTAAATGCCCGGAGAAATTACACCACTATGATCTCGGCAGCTACCACTAACATCGCTGAGAATAGATGGAGTCCGAACTTCCGCGCAAGAAACTCCTAGCTTCCCAAGTCCCAACCCTAACAGAGGATCCCATGAAAGGAGCAAAGCAGGAAAAAAAGCTAAAGAAATTACCAGATCAGGAGATTCCCGGACAGCGGAGCAGCCCTCTTCGGCGGGATCACGGCGAACTTAACTCCAATTCATTCGGCTCGTCTTCTCCTCCCACTCTCCGGGACCACAGCAGGAGAAGAGAGCGGAGGCGGCCGAGTTATAATAAGAACCGAAAAAAGGGGATAAAGGTAAAAGCAGAAGAAACGTTTCCCATAAATCAGGTGTGTTGGTCCGTTCCCAAAAGAAATCAGGAATTGTTTGGCCGTTGATTGGCTTCTGGTCCGGAGTTTTCCACTATAATTGTTTTATTTAGGGTATGTTTGGGTGTCCTCCAGCATTTTAAAACACGGCTTCCAAATTCGAAATCTCGCATTGAGGAGCTTGGAAGGGACAGTTCTTTAGCTTTCTCAAATCCGGCTTCCTAATCTTAAATCTCACTTCTAGACAGAACTAGAAACATTCAGACAGTTCCTGAAATTTTCCCTGGCTTGGCAGCTGTCGAATCCCGTGATTTAGACCAATGAAAAGGGTAAGCTATAGATATGTGCATTGCATTCATACATGTGAAATTCAAGAAAACTATAAACATTTCTATCAAATCCTTGTAGATAGGGTTAGTTTAGAGGTCCCTACGAGGTGAATGTTACCATGTAGAGTCTTGGCTTGCTCCTGCCGATGGCGAGCAGCGAGGCTCTTGTGTCGGGTCTATCACTAGTACAGAACGACACATCGGATACCCCTCTATGAAAACAGCACGAGTTAGGCGACGGAAAATCGAACTTTACGCATGAGAAAACCCGCCCCGCCAGGCAAGCTGGCCCGCGTCCCGTCATCATAGGCAACGATCGCGAATTTTTAACGGTGGTTCTTTTGACTCCGTGTGCCATATGCACATCAATGGCATCGGACATTTGTATACAACCGTTGGCGAGGTTGCGTATATAAAATTCCTTTTTTAGGACTATCTTAGATATTAAAAGACTGTCGATTCGCCATTATTCCTCTGCTCCAGCTTGTTTCTACTTCGCACTCGTGTCCTCCAGGGCCAAGAGCATGAGCTCATCGGGGAGATCGATGGCGTCCTCCTCCTGCGCCGCCGGGGCCGGGTCAGATCTACCGCTTGTGAAGTGTGTTTGTTGCCGCTGTAAAAATGCGATTCGTCGAGTGTCGCGTTCGGATCTGAACCCAGGCCGGATCTACTTCAAGTGTCCAAATCACAGGGTTAGTTCGACGCAACTGGTTTTGATTGATTTCTATTCTATGTGTGATGCTGATGTGGCTCTGGATTCGATTTACCATTTGACATGGACGGCGAAGAGTATTCTGGGAGCTGTGATTTTTTTGGATTGAAGATTATGTTGAGATGCTGCTTGCTAATTGTCGTTGTCCCGGAAACTGGGGCCTCCCGGGAACCTGCGTGTGGAGGGCCCGTCCCCCGGGAAGCAACAGGCGGCAGAGTTCCCGGCCCCGGAAAAGAGACAAGGAACTCGCCCGGGAAGGGCACCACGCTCAGGAGGGACCTGACACGTGGCAGGCGCGCTCTGCGCCCCCGCCCCGGGAAGGGTTGCTTCGCACACAAGGAAGAAGAGTTAGGACGCACAGACAAACCCAAGGTTGCGGTCCCATCGGAGATGGCCCTGAGTCCCGCGCAGGGGCCAGACAGGTGACAAGACAACACACACGGTCTACTCCGTTCCGGTGGAGTAGACGGCATGAAGGGCAACGTGGCAAAGCGGTGCCGCGAAGGAAGCCGGCGGTTGCCACCTGGGCCGGGGTGCGACGCGTGCCTTGCCTCGGTGGCACGCCCCCAGCACGACCACTTGTGGTGTCCCCTTGTCATATAAAAGGAGGCCTGAGGTCGAATGTAGAGGACAGCTCACCATTGCTAGCAGCTGCTCTTAGTTACAAACTTGTGCTCGGGGGCTAGACGGGAAACACCTCGGGAACCTCTCGGAGTGGAACCTAATAGCTAACGAGTGTAGAGCACTGGTAGCCTTTCCACTGTAATCCATCATGTCCACAATCCAACCAGACAAGCAGGACGTAGGGTGTTACGCGGCAACGCGGCCCGAACCTGGGTAAAATCTTGTGTGCTTGTGCTTGAGCTCGGGGACCGATTACGGAGCACCTCGTGCCCTCCTACCGAACAAACAGGGGGTGTCTAACATCCCCGGTGTCCGCGTTTGGACACGCGACATTTGGCGCGCCAGGTAGGGGGCGCTTGTGCGCCGCATCGGGACCGTCCGCATCGTCGGCTGCTGCGGACTGGCCGAACACCGGGCTTCTATGGCGGCGAGACTGAGTCCGAGAAGGGCTCACAGCCCTTGCCCCGACAGAAGCCTTCACATCATCGTCCAGGAACCAGGGGAGATGCTCCGGCACTACACGCACCGATTCCGCCATGCTTTGAGTTTCTGCCCTAGCGTGCCGGAAGCCGTTGCCGTTCAGGCGTACTGCCGGAATGTGCGCGACGTCCGCATGCTGGAGAAACTCAGCAGTCATGATGTCGGAGGCCTGGAGGAGCTGTACGCCCTGGCTGACATCTTGGCGCAGGGACGGCGGGCCCCGGAACTCGCCGCAGGAGCAGTCGTCGGCGGAGAGGTAGCCCCGTCGCGGGGAAACCTGCGGAAGCGGGGGCACCCGCCAAGCCCGTCCCCGAAGGTGCGAGCCCGACGGTGACGTCGGGGGCGTGGTGCCCGATCCACGAGGTTCACTCCCACGACGTGCGAGACTTTAACTCCGTGCGTAACATCGCCGCCTCCCGAGGGAAGCGACGAGCGGCGCGCGAGACCAGTCTCGCGACCGGAGGATGCTTGGCTTGCGGAGAACCGGGGCACCGCATCCGGGAGTGCCTGAGTCGTCCCGCGAAGGAAGGGGACTCGGGCAGCCGGGGCAAACGCCTCATCACGCGAAGGAAGGAAGGGAAAGACGACGAGACGCATTCCAGCGTCCAAGGAGCAGCGCCCATACCCCGGGAACACACCGCCGACCGGCATCAAGAGCCGGAGCCGCCCGGGGGTTGGGTAGGTACGAACCTGAATTTCATGAATGGGCCTGGGGGCTGGCCCTCATCGGGGGCCGAGACCCCAAAGGGGGTCGGCCCTGGCCCGGCCAGCGTCCATCGGGAGGAACACGGAGCCACAGGCGTCAGCAGGATGACCCTCGCCTTCACCAACAAGTTGCGGCTCGCGGGAGTATCGCGACCACTTCTCATATTACCCCAAAGGGACGGCGGAGGAGCCGCCTTCTCGCTACAAAGCTGGGGAACGGTCTCGGTCACGGAGACCCCCATGGAGGGAAGCCCAGATGAGCTGGTCATCGGCATGGCTAGGATCTCTCTTCGCCAACACCCGGGGGCACCCCGCCCCGGGAAAATCAAGCTCCTCACCAGAGGCGATTCTGAACAAGGCTCCCTCGACGTGGCTCTCGCCGGGCCGGGCAACCGAGGAATGATCAATGCTCTCGAAGTCTCGGCCATCGAGGGGAAAGAGAAAAAAGAGGCGGCCAGCCGCGACACGGCCGCCTACTGGAGCCCCCATGAGATGACCAAGGATGACCTCGGCAAGCTGGGGGCACGGGAGAAGGCCATTGCTTTTGCCCCCTCAGTCATCTCCCCAGGAAGAAGAGGGCAGGCCCAAGCCTAGCCTAGCGGAAGACACCTTGGGGAAAGGGACGCCCGCGATGGAGGCGCCTCCATCCGGCATCCCTCTCTCCTAGATCAACTCGGGCGAAAGATGGGGGCGTTCGGACCATGTGATCTCGCGCGCCCCCGGAGTACCCCACCCAGAAGATCCTACCAAGTGTAGGACTAGGACGTCGACCAGGTCAGGGCTCCCCGGGTCATACACAAGCTCGCGTCAACTCCGTTCCCCGGAACGGAGGGTGGGGGGAAGAAGGGGTGCCCTGGACGCGACGATCCCGCGCACCCCTGAGTACCCCTCAACCGGAAACCCTACCTTGCGTAGGGCAAGACATTCGGCTAGTGTCGGCAAGGTCAAGGTTCACCGTGCCCAATGAGACTCGTATCCGGAAACGGAACCCTAGTGGTGAGAGCAACAGTTCGGCAAGGTCGGAGATCACCGTGCCACCCCAACTTGAACTCAGGGGTAAAAGCCCTAGTGGCACGCAAGTCGGCAAGGTCGGAGTACGCCGTGTCATACAAACTTGCATCCGGAAACGGAGCCCTAGCGGTGAGCTTGTCGGCAAGGCCTAGATTCGTTTTGCCGCAATAAGCATGCCCCTCAGGAACAAGGGTCCCCGCGGCACAACGCGGCTAGGTCAGGGTTCGCCGAGCCATTGTGCAGCGGGGACAACCCCCGGCAAGCGGCCTACCCGAGGCCCTCGCCAAAGAGAAAAGAAAAATAAAGGGAAGAAAACACCGGTTGAACGGCCTGGACACACAAAGGTTTCATATGGACCCGGGCCCACAGGCGGGCCCAGAAGGTTACACTAAAGGAACCCTCGGGAAGTGCGCCGAGGCTAGGAGCTCGCCTTCCCGGGGGACCGGGGATCCCAGCCGCCGCGAAGACCTCTCCTTCTCGGCGGCTAGTGCGGATCGCAGGGCGGCCACCTTAGCTTCCAGAAGCTCAATGGCCTCCCGGGAAGCCTTCGTCTCAGCCTGCAGAGGGGACAAGAAGCAGTGAGCAAGGCGGACAGCGGGGAAGAGAAGAGGGGGAGACGGGTTAGGAGTGGTACCTCCAGTGCCTTGTCCAGCAAGCCCAACAGTTGAGTGGGGCGGGCGAGACCTACTACCTCGCCCCTCAGCCTCCCCGCTACCGCGACGCTGGTCGGAAGATTCTGGGAAGGATACATGTGAAAGGGGCCCTGATAAATCAACCCGGTGCAAAAAACCGTGTCGCCCAGCCAAAAGGAGCTCCGGGGGAGCAGCTGGAGGACGCGCAACGGTTAGCCCGAAGGACAAGACAAAAGACTCGGAAGCGGACTGAATCTTACCAGAGGAGGAGGGTTGAGTGCAGCATAAGCACGTAGGCCCGGTTTGTAAGGACGGCCGACGGGAAGGGCCGACATGGATCGAACCCAGCCTTCCAGCTCGTGAATCCGCAGTTCCCTCATCGTGATGCGAGTGTAATCACCCTGCGGGGACCACTCCCCGATCATGTGGATACGAAGCTGGAGTGGCTGGACTCTCCGAGCCATCCAGGTCACCAGGAGGTCTAGCCCGGAGAGACCCCTCTCCACGACAATTTTTAGGCGCTCGGTGAGAACGTGCACCTCCTGATGTGGGGTAGGTCCCGATCTTCACGGATTTGGGCGGAGGAAACGATGAACACGATGAAGATCACGAAGAACACAAGAATACAAAAAGGGGAAAAGCAAGTAAAGATAACTAGCAAAGCATAATTTGACCGAATTCAACCGGTAACAAATCCCCAAGGGCAGCCCCCGATTCTCCTTCTCCAAACACACCTTACTCTTAGGATTGTTTCTCTAATTGGTCAATCCAACCAATCCAATCTAGCCACTTCAAGAGGAAAGATTAGCAAGTAGTATGACTACAAGTAGAAGCCTTGGTATCTGATCAAGGATGAGTAATAGGGGGTGTTTTAATCGTCTCCACAGGGATCAACAAGTTTTATGTTGGTTCTAAGTGTTGGCAGAAGCTAGGACAAATTCTTCAGGTTTTCAGGTTTTAGGCAGAAAAGTAAAGGTTTTAAGGGAAAAGGGTTTAAGCACTAAAAATTCAGAATTTAACTTACAGCTCTTGGTTGTCAAGCAAGAGTACTGCAAGGATTCAAGCAAGGTTTAGACAGGGAACAAGAATGATTCACTCAACACTTGCAGAGACTAGTCATGCAAGCAAGGGCTTTAGCAGGTTTAGGCAGAGAAGTAAAAATAAGCACAAAGATCACTCCTTTCTGGGTTGTCAGGCCAGATCAAAGTGAGTTAACAAGCAAACTGGGGCTAGGGAAAGATTTGCAACACAAAGTATGCAGGGACTTGCCTTACACACACAGATCAAACCAAACAACAAGCAGATCATGCAATTCTTCAGTTAAAACAGAGAACTGTGTCACTCAATTCACTGCAGTAGCCAAATATCACAAGCCCTACTTACAGATGGATGATCTACTCAGTTCACAACAAGATTACAAAGGGGAATGGAGAGAAATCCTTGGCTAAAGCTCACTGATGACTCCCAAGTGCAGGAGATCAATTGTAGTACCTTTCGAATAGAAAAGGTTGTCGAACCCACGAGGAGCTGAAGGTATTGGTTATTAGAAATGATAAATAGACAATAAAAGATGCAAGTGTTTTTGGTATTTTCGATTGTATAATTGCAAGACAGTGACAATGCAGCAGGTAAATGGTAACAAGTAAAAGCTCTCAAAGAGAGAGAAAGCCCAATCCTCTATGTGTAAGAGGACAAGCTCAAGTGATGTGTAACTTATATGTGGAAAACGTTCCCGAGGGCGGCATGGATATTGCTAGGCATATAGATTTATTAAACAACACGTTGAATATCTTGTCTAGTTTTAATCTTCTTCGGACGGAGCTATTATTAGGTACAGCTAAATAAATAGACTAAACCCCTTATGATGGATCATGTGGCCAATTAAATGACAGCACAAGAATTATTAAGATATAAAATCCCACCATAGCATTACGCTCTAGGTCCCCGATACTAATACCCCGTAAAGTAACTTAATGATTCGGTCTCAGGCTTTCGTGTCCTCCCAAGTCTCCCTCACGCCATTACACTACGGTGTTCTCCTATGAGCCCATATAGGTGAAGTGTTGTGCAGTCGACGTTCGCACAACACCATCATAGAATCACACAAAAAGATAAACACTAGACAAAATACCAACACATGTCATATATAAATCATTGCCAATTCATCCTATGCCCTCAGGAACATACGGGAACTACTCACAACGTGCAAACATGGTGATATCAGTGGCATAAATGGTACAACACAATCTGAAATATAACTCCACCACAAATAATGACAAGTACTCAATCACAAACATGAATAGTAGCACAAGACAAGTATCTAGGGTATAGCAACTCTCAAACTACGAGGGGACGGAGTGGATCACGGAGATGATGATGGAGATGGTGCTGGTCTTGGTGATGGTGATGATGTAGAGGCCTCCTCCCACGCCAAGGAGGAGAGGTGATGATGATGACGTGATTTCCCCCTTCTCCGGAGCTCCGGAGCAGCAGGATCTGATCCCCCTCGGAGGGAATCAGGAGTTTCGCCGCCGCCGCGCCTCGGATGGACTTGGAAAAATTAGGGCGTTACTTTTCGGGCGAGACGGAGACCTCGTTAAAAAGCCCCAGGCGAGGAAGTGCCCGAGGCTCCATTTGGTGGGTCCCACGCGGTCAGGGAATCTGGCCGCGTGGGCCCACCCATTTTGGGCCTCGTGGCCTTCCTCGCTTGCTTCTTCTTCCCTCTGGTGTTCTCCCGAAGAAAAACCAGCTGTGCAATTTTCCTTTTATTAATTGGGCCTTCGTAGCTCCTGAAACAATAAAAACGAAAAAGGAGGTTTTCTGCCTCCCAGAAATTAAATACTAAAAATAGGGACTTTGTAGGAAAGTCCCCTAAATCATCTAAAACATGTAAAAACAATGATATAATAATGCAAATAACATCCTAATATGGTGGTATAAGTGGTATAGATGATGATATAAAATGCACGTATCAACTCCCCCAAGCTTAAACCCTTACTTGTCCTCAAGTAAGTAAGGACATAGATCATTACATGCATCAATGGACTTATGGTTGATAAATAAATACGAGCATTGTATCATCATCATATTCAATTGCAATGTAAGATTAATGAATTAAAACTCATACACATAAGGGCAGCATAAGTAGAAGCTCTAGCAATCACCCCTTACACTTTGAAAGCAAATAACCATTGTATGTTGGACAATTGAATCACACTATTTTTAACATGCTTTTGCTCTTATGGCTAGCATCATAATGTTTAATACTTTACTGAAGTTTAAAGACAAGATAAACTCTCATTGGATAACAAGTTAAAGAAGACAAATGAAAAGACAGATATAAAATTATTTGCACCCTTGCTTCACTAGTAACTAGTGCAAACTTTAGTCATGGATGTTTCAATCAAGTTCTTATGCTCAAACAACCTTTATCTCACACTTTCCATGGCTAACCGAATCCTCGGGTGCCTTCCTTTCATACACTTTACAAGAGCATAAGTATTGACACATCCATGATCATTAATTTGCTCAAAAGATACTAGATTCTAACAAGAGTGTTTCATATCCTTTTCATTAACTATTCCCAACTTTTTATGCTACAAGACTATATCTCAACCTTAAACTTATTAATTCTCAAGTCATAATGACTCACTCTTTTCTTATTTATATTGAGCTAGATTCTACAATTGTCCAACATACTCAAGTTAATTAAATTCAAGGCAAGATGTGACTGAAACCTCTAAAATAAACCACGCTCATTTGCATGAGTGTTACCCATAAATCTCCAAACAAGAGAATCATGGATGACACCATACTTTAATATTCATTGATAAACCATAAGATAGGGATACATGATAATGCTCCATGAGCTCACACAAGCCTAAAAGAGATTGATAACTAAATGATAAAAGCAAAACACACCATGACTAGATAGATATGATAAACTAGTAAAGATAAAGACTAGGTGGAACTCCCCCAAGCTTGACGTTTTAGACTCTTTTTTCTTCTTTGTCTTCATAATAATTCTCTTCAAGTTCTCCAATGATGCTCATCATAAGATTGTAGGCTTGCTCAAATTTGTTTGCAGCTTTCCCAGTTTTTCCATGAGATTCTTCTCCACCGTCTTCTTGTTAGGCTTCCACTCCGGGCTTGGTACTTTCACATTCGGGATCTTACGGTCCCATTCACCAGGATAGTTCTCTTGAGTGACACGCTTGAATTCCCTGTCAATAAGAGTAGAAGCTACGTTTCTGCTAGCAAGTGCGTGTCTAGGGCCTTCCCTCCTGTGCTCATGCGCGCCGTCTGCCTCTTGTTTCCAAGAGACACGTTCACCTTCACAGCAGCAACAGGGATAGGGGAAGGTGGTGCTGAAGCCAGAGGCGCGATGTCGAGGCATGGCTCGATTTCTTCCTCTTCTTCTTCCACCTTCTCCTCGTCCGGCTCGTAGTCTTCATCATCTGAGTAGTCCTTCCTCTTCCTGTTCCTCCTCCACATGGAAGTGGGGCTGAGGCCCTCGAGCTCGTCATCATCTCTGTCCATGGAGGAGCATTGGAAGGAGTCTCCCGAAGACATGGCTAAAAACCTGACAGACAGAAACAGCAAAAGCAAAGAACGCTCGAAAGCTCTCGGTACGAGATTAGATTGACGAAACGGGGTATATATTGACGGTTTTTAGGGCAAGACGAAGAGTCGGAGTCGAAAACGAGACGAACGGGACTCCGAGGGGCAAAAGGAGTGGGCCCACGCGGTCAGGGAATCTGGCCGCGTGGGACCCCCTCTTTTCCTTCTCGGCTCCGTCCTCCAATTTTCTTGTCCCACACGTTAATTTCCATAAAAAATGATCCGTAAAATATTACGCAATTCCGAGAAACTTTCCAGAGTAAAAGTTACCTTTTATTGATTTTGGATTTCTGAAACTGCAAACTTCTTTGCAATTACCTCCTCCGGTGTCTGTAAAATGAATTCCTCCACCTTTCCAATGAAGCTTTTTCCTGCAATATAATGTTTAAGGCGTTGTCCATTAACCACATGAGGTTTACCTTTCATATCACCATGAAGACGGATAGCTCCTGAACGGTATACTTCCTGTATCACTAATGGTCCCTGCCACTTTGAAGCTAACTTACCTGCAGAAAACTTGAAACGAGAGTTGTATAATAGCACTTGATCACCTACTTTGAATTCTTTCTTTTTAATTTTCTTGTCATGCCAAATCTTAACTTTTTCTTTAAACATCCTGGCACTTTCATAAGCTTCATTTCTCCATTCATCTAGTAGGTTTAAATCAAGAATTCTCTTCTCTCCAGCAGTTTTAAAATCAAAGTTCAATTGTTTAATAGCCCATCTAGCTTTATGTTCTAATTCAACAGGTAAATGACAAGCTTTTCCATAAACCATTTTATAAGGAGACATTCCCATAGGATTTTTAAAAGCAGTTCTATAAGCCCATAATGCATCGTTAATTTTAAGTGGCCAATCAGACCTAGACTTATTCACTGTCTTTTCCAAAATGAGTTTAATTTCCCTATTACTTAATTCAACTTGTCCACTAGTTTGGGGATGATAAGGTGATGCAATTCTATGGTTAACATCATATTTTGCCAAAGTTTTCCTAAGAATACCATGTAAGAAATGAGAACCACCATCAGTAATTAAAAACCTAGGAACACCAAACCTGGGGAAAATGATGTCCTGAAGCATCTTCATTGCCGTGGCATGATCTGCACTTTTGGTTGGAATTGCTTCCACCCACTTTGTAACATAATCCACTGCAACCAAAATATGAGTATGCTTTGTCTTTGATTCGGGGAAAGGTCCCATAAAGTCAAAACCCCACACATCAAATGGTTCAAGTGGTAAGGAATAGTTCATAGGCATTTCATTTCTCCTACCAATATTTCCTACTCTTTGACATTTATCACAAGATTTAACATATTCAGCACAATCCTTAAATAAAGTAGGCCAATAAAAACCAGACTGTAATACCTTTGCACCTGTACGATCTCCTGCATGATGTCCTCCATAGGGACTGTCATGACAATCTCTTATAATAGCCTGTTGTTCATACTCAGGTACACAACGTCTAATAATACCATCCACACTCTTCTTATAAAGAAAAGGATCATCCCAGAAATAATGTCTAAGATCATAAAAGAATTTCTTTCTTTGTTGAGTAGTGAAGTGTGGAGGTAAAACTTTACCAACAATAAAATTTGCATAATTGGCAAACCATGGAGATGCAACTTTAGCACTAGAAACATTAATTGCAAGTTGTTCATTAACAAAGCTATCATTAATAGGAATAGGATCATCAGGTATATTTTCCATTCTAGAAAGATGATCAGCTACTTGATTATCTTCCCCTTTCCTATCAACAATGTGTAAATCAAATTCTTGCAATAGAAGTACCCATCTTATTAATCTAGGCTTAGCATCTTTCTTATGCATTAAGTATTTAATGGCAGAATGATCAGTATGCAATGTGACTTTCGAATCAGTAATATAAGGTCTAAACTTGTCACAAGCAAATAGCACTGCTAAAAATTCTTTTTCAGTTGTGGCATAATTCCTTTGAGCAGCATCAAGTGTTCTACTAGCATAATAAATAACATTCAGTTTCTTATCAACACGTTGGCCCAAAACAGCCCCAACTGCATAATCACTAGCATCACACATAATTTCAAAAGGCAATTCCAATCAGGAGGTTGAATAATAGGAGCACTTATTAAAGCATTCTTCAAAATATTAAAGGACTCAATGCAATCATCATTAAAAGAGAAAGGAACATCCTTTTGCAAAAGATTGGTTAGGGTTTTGATATTTTGGAGAAATCTTTAATAAACCTACGGTAAAAACCTGCATGCCCAAGAAAACTTCTTATACCTTTGAGATCCCTTGGGAATGGAGCTTTTCAATAGCTTCTATCTTTGCTGGGTCAACTTCTATTCCTTTCCAGAAATCTTATGCCCAAGAACAATACCTTCAGTAACCATGAAGTGACACTTCTCCCAGTTTAAAACTAAGTGTTGGTCTTCACAACGCTGCAAAACTTTGTTAAGGTTGAACAAGCAATTATCGAAGGAAGTACCATACACAGAAAAATCATCCATAAAGACTTCCATTATCTTTTCAATATAATCAGCAAATATAGCATTCATGCATCTTTGAAAAGTAGCAGGAGCATTGCACAAACCGAATGGCATTCTCCTATAAGCAAATGTACCAAATGGACATGTAAAAGTGGTTTTCTCTTGATCATCTTTATGAACAGGAATTTGGAGAAACCTGAATAACCATCTAAATAGCAAAAGTGAGAGTGTTTAGATAACCTTTCTAACATTTGATCAATAAATGGCAATGGGTAATGATCTTTACGAGTTGCTTTTTTAACTTCCTGAAATCAATACACATCTATAACCAACAACAGTACGTTGAGCACAAGTTCATCCTCATCATTTGGAACAACAGTCATTCCACCCTTTTTAGGAACACAATGAACAGGACTAACCCACTTACTATCAGCTATGGGATAAATGATACCAGCTTCAATAAGTCTTATTACCTCTTTCCTTACCACTTCTTCATTTTTGGATGGAGACGGCGTTGATAATCAACAACAGGTTTTGCATCTCCTCCAAATTAATTTTATGCATACATAGAGCTGGGCTTATACCTTTAAGATCATCAAGAGAGTATCCAATGGCTGGTCGGTGAGCTTTAAGCACATCAAGTAATTTCTCTTCTTCTTCAGCTGAAAGGTTAGCACTAATAATGACAGGATATATGCTCTTCTCATCCAAATATGCATATTTCAGATTTGTAGGCAAAGGTTTTAATTCAAACTAGGATCCCCTTTAGGTGGTGGTAGCACTCCTAAATTATCAGGTGGGATATGCAATTGTAATTGTGGTGGTGTTGTGAAATATTTGTTCTAAAGCATCTTTTCTTCTTCATTAAATGGTTCATCTTGATTAAGCATATAACGTTCTACACATCTGTTGAAGCTACAGCTACAGCAAGAGTTTCAATTATATCTTCAGAAATTGGCTCTTTCACAACATGTTTATCAGCAAATTTGGAAAATTGAATCAAGTTTTTCACCAGCACATTTAATAAACACTTTCTCTTTAGCAAATTAATTTCAGCACCAACAGTGTTTAAGAAAGGTCTACCAAAAATGATAGGACAAAATGAATCTTGAGGACAACCAAGCACAATAAAATCAGCAGGATATTTTATTTTGCCAACCAATACTTCAACATCTCTAACAATTCCAAATGGACTAATATAATCTTTATTAGCAAGTTGAATTGTCATACCTGTCTCTTCCATAATGATAGGATCAATATCAGGCTTGATTTCAAGATACAGAGAATATGGAATGACACTAATGCTTGCTCCAATATCACATAAGCCATGATAACTAGAAGTCCCAATAGTGCATGATATAACAGGCTTACCAACCTTGGCCGAATTGCCTTTAACAACTTTAGTAGCATCTTCACATAGATAAACATCAACAGGATCTTCTTCATTTAATTGTTTGATAATAGAGATTTGACTGTTGACTTCCATCTGTTCATAAGGCTGAGATCTTCTTCTTTTACTCTTGTTAGAAACAGCAATAAGTAAATTTTCCTTGACTTGGTTTGGATATGGTGGTGCCTCAACATACTCCTCAATTGTCAAGGATGACACTGGTTCTACCTGTTTAATAACTTTGGGTACAACAATAGATTGTTTAACAGGTTCAACATAAGCTTCAAACCCAGTTTTAGGAATACCAATATGATTAGCAAAAGATTTAGCTACCTCAATTATAACATAAGGATCAAGATTAAAAGTATCACTCAGATTTTTAAACAAGGTAGAAGTAGAGAAATTCTCTACACATGAATACTCATAGTCCAGATAGGGCTCATTACCTTTATCAAGATCCCAATGACCAGTATTCTCAGAAATAGTCTCCAATAAATTCCATGCTTCTTCTTCAGTATTATTTGTAAAGCTTCCACTAGATGAATTATCCAGAAATTCCTTTTGTTGCCTTGGTAGCCTCACATAAAAGTTTATCAGAATAATTTTCCTTGTAAGATCATGACAAGGATTCTTGCGGAGGAGTTCCTTTAACCTCCCCCAAGCTTGAGTAATACTTTCTCCCAGATGTGGCCAGAAATTAAATATATAGCAGCGGTTCTCATAAGCTTCTCTAGGAGTAAAATACTTAAGAAAGAAAACCTTCCTCAAAATACTCCAGTCCATAGTGACTTCTTCATCTAAAGACCTGAACCAAATACGAGCATTACCAGATAAAGACAGATATAACAGCTTCCTTTTTACCTGATCTTCAGAAATACCAGGAAGTCTAAATAAACCACATATAGCCTCAATTGTTTCCATGTGTTCACGTGCAGATTTAGTTCCATCCCTGTAAATGGATTTTTCATAACTCTTTTAACATGACCAACGGGAATTTTATATCCCACTTTAGGTATCTCAGGCACAGTAGTTTCAACAGTTTTAGGAGCATAAGCACTTTCATATAGAGCAAGATGTAGCGAGGCACGATTCATAAATGCCATAGTAGCAATGAGATAAAACAGTAAATAAAATTCACCTTTCAAGTTTCCTTACCAAACTTCTTACCAATAGCGCTACGCTCCCCGGCAACGGCGCCAGAAAAGTATCTTGATGACTCCCAAGTGCAGGAGATCAATTGTAGTACCTTTCGAATAGAAAAGGTTGTCGAACCCACGAGGAGCTGAAGGTATTGGTTATTAGAAATGATAAATAGACAATAAAAGATGCAAGTGTTTTTGGTATTTTCGATTGTATAATTGCAAGACAGTGACAATGCAGCAGGTAAATGGTAACAAGTAAAAGCTCTCAAAGAGAGAGAAAGCCCAATCCTCTATGTGTAAGAGGACAAGCTCAAGTGATGTGTAACTTATATGTGGAAAACGTTCCCGAGGGCGGCATGGATATTGCTAGGCATATAGATTTATTAAACAACACGTTGAATATCTTGTCTAGTTTTAATCTTCTTCGGACGGAGCTATTATTAGGTACAGCTAAATAAATAGACTAAACCCCTTATGATGGATCATGTGGCCAATTAAATGACAGCACAAGAATTATTAAGATATAAAATCCCACCATAGCATTACGCTCTAGGTCCCCGATACTAATACCCCGTAAAGTAACTTAATGATTCGGTCTCAGGCTTTCGTGTCCTCCCAAGTCTCCCTCACGCCATTACACTACGGTGTTCTCCTATGAGCCCATATAGGTGAAGTGTTGTGCAGTCGACGTTCGCACAACACCATCATAGAATCACACAAAAAGATAAACACTAGACAAAATACCAACACATGTCATATATAAATCATTGCCAATTCATCCTATGCCCTCAGGAACATACGGGAACTACTCACAACGTGCAAACATGGTGATATCAGTGGCATAAGTGGTACAACACAATCTGAAATATAACTTCACCACAAATAATGACAAGTACTCAATCACAAACATGAATAGTAGCACAAGACAAGTATCTAGGGTATAGCAACTCTCAAACTACGAGGGGACGGAGTGGATCACGGAGATGATGATGGAGATGGTGCTGGTCTTGGTGATGGTGATGATGTAGAGGCCTCCTCCCACGCCAAGGAGGAGAGGTGATGATGATGACGTGATTTCCCCCTTCTCCGGAGCTCCGGAGCAGCAGGATCTGATCCCCCTCGGAGGGAATCAGGAGTTTCGCCGCCGCCGCGGCCTCGGATGGACTTGGAAAAATTAGGGCGTTACTTTTCGGGCGAGACGGAGACCTCGTTAAAAAGCCCCAGGCGAGGAAGTGCCCGAGGCTCCATTTGGTGGGTCCCACGCGGTCAGGGAATCTGGCCGCGTGGGCCCACCCATTTTGGGCCTCGTGGCCTTCCTCGCTTGCTTCTTCTTCCCTCTGGTGTTCTCCCGAAGAAAAACCAGCTGTGCAATTTTCCTTTTATTAATTGGGCCTTCGTAGCTCCTGAAACAATAAAAACATGAAAAAGGAGGTTTTCTGCCTCCCAGAAATTAAATACTAAAAATAGGGACTTTGTAGGAAAGTCCCCTAAATCATCTAAAACATGTAAAAACAATGATATAATAATGCATTAACATCCTAATATGGTGGTATAAGTGGTATAGATGATGATATAAAATGCACGTATCACTCACTAAAACAATGTCGAAGCAGAGGAAGCAGAGGAGTAGACAGGGGTGGATGCAGAGTTGCAGTTCATGTGCTTCAGGTCACCGAGGCCTTGTGCTTCTTCTCCCGATCTCCATGTTCATCTTGGTCTTGCTCTTCTTGTTCTTCTTCTTGCTGTTCTTGGTGTTCTTGAGGTGTTTCTTGGTGGTTGGTGGAGAGGTGGCCGAAAGGTGGTGTTGTGGTGGTTGTGGATGGGATGGAGTGAGGTGGATGGATGGGAATGGAATGGATGATGAGTGCTGGGTGCTGTGGTGGTGTGGTGGCTTTATAGACCTTTTCCAATTGTGGTGGAGGTGTGACCCGAGGTGAAGAGGTGGTGAAGCTTCCTCTACTTTCTTGCACATGGGGTGTCTCCACACTTTTGCACTTTTTGCCTTTTTGGGTTTCTTGACCTCCAAGCTGCTTTCCTTCCCTCTCTTCTGTTCAAATACATTTGAATTGCTTCTTATCTCCTTATGGGACCTTGTGCTGCTACACTTGTGCATTGCTTCATTGGAAATCGGAGAACTTGAGTTAACTGACAGAAAATGCACTTCTGTCAGTTACTATTCACTTTCTGGCACAGAGATGTTCTTCGGCTTTTGGCTTGATTTCTTCTTCTGATGATGATCCAAAATTGCTCCAATATGTTCCTTTGGACTCCCTACTGGTAGCACTTGGTTGCATTTGCACTTGAGCTTCAACGGCTGTTTTGACATAGATTTGCATTTCTCTGTCAGACACTGTTCATCATCTGATAACAGGTGTTCATCTGAGTTTCAGCCTTGATTTGATCTTGTTGAGCATAGCCATCTTCTCTGCTGCATTGGGTTCACTTGTGTGCTGCTTCTTGCTTCACTTTTGCACTGGTTCTTCTGAAGACTGCAAAAAATGGATAATAGCACTGTAAAATGCAGATAAATGCAGTACTGGACGAATGCAGTGAGGTTTTTAGGGTTTTAGGGCTCTGAATAATGCATATAAATGAGAGTGATCAGTATCCACTAGAGGAATCTTCTCCACAAGGGGAGGCCTTGATTCATCTCCACAAGGGGAGGCCATGATTCATCTCCATAGGAGGCAACACCAACAAGGGGTGGAAAGGAGCAAAGCTCAACTCTATTCTCAACTTAGTCTAACCCTAGATCTGGTCTATGAAGGGGTATTTATAGTCTAAGCCACGAGGTGGGGAAAGGTGGGAGATACAAGGCCACACGGGCCCACCATGCGCGCAGGCAGGGGGGTCGCAGGGGAGCCAGCCTGGGGGGCGGCCAGGCCGGGCTGGGGGCCGGCCGTCTCGGCAGGTAGGCCGACCTGGGAGCCGGCCAGGCCGGGCTGGGGGCCAGTCGTCTCGGCATGTAGGCCGGCCTGGGAGCCGGCCAGGCCGGGCTGGAGGCCGGCGGCCTATGGAGGTAGGCCGGCCGGCTGGCAGTTTTCGCCGACTTCTTCTTCTTCCTCTTGACGCATCCCTTGGCCATCTTGATCCATGTTTCCTCGAAGTTCTTCACGTTCCTCACAGCTGAGCACACACAAGGTATCAGAATGAAGTAGCAAACCATTCAAGGGAGTGTCAAGGTCACACATAGTTAGGAGTGAATTCACCTTATCATGGAGAGTTTTGACTCTTGCTCTTGTCGTTGGGCCACTTGTCGTGTCATGTGTAGGGCGCACTACATCATCTCCCCCCCCTAGGAAAAGAGTCGTCCTCGACTCTTGGTCATCCTCATCACTTGATGTCCCATGGTATGGCGATAGATCGGTCACATTGAAGGTGTCATGGACCAAGTGCTTGGACTTGGAGATGTCGATCTTGTAGGCATTGTCATTGATGCGCTTGATAACCTTGAAACGTCCATCTCCTCGAGGGTGAAGCTTGGACTTCCTTGCATCCGGAAAGCGATCTTTGCGAAGGTGTAGCCAAACAAGGTCTCCTTCTTCAAATATCATGGCACGCTTGTTCTTGTTCATCTTCTTAGCATGCGCTTCATTGTGCTTATCTAGCGTAGCTCTTGTTTCCTCGTGTAGCTTCTTCATGTAATCGGCGCGCTTGTCGAAGTCCATGTTAACTTGCTCACTGAGTGGAAGTGGTAGCATGTCAAGCGCGGTGTCGGGGTTGGAGCCATATACGATCTCGAAAGGGCTTTTCTTTGTTTCACGGTGTAGTGCTCGATTGTAGGCGAACTCGGCGTGTGGGATGCACTCTTCCCAATTCTTCAAGTTTGGCTTGATCAACATACGAAGGAGTGTAGAGAGGCTTCGATTCACCACTTCGGTTTGACCATCTGTTTGAGGGTGGTATGCGGTGGAGAAGAGTTGCTTGATTCCCATCTTGGCCATCAATGTCTTCCAAAAGTAGCTCACGAACTTGACATCACGATCTGAAACAATGGTCTTGGGCACTCCATGAAGACGGAAGATTTCCCTAAAGAACAAAGTAGCAATATGTGAAGCATCGTCGGTCTTGTTGCATGGTATGAAATGTGCCATCTTAGAAAATCGGTCAATGACGACAAATATCGAATCCTTGTTTGTTTTAGTGTGTGGAAGACCTAATACGAAATCCATAGCAATATCGGACCAAGGTCTATGTGGAATGGGTAAAGGAGTGTAAAGGCCATGAGAGTTTAGAGTAGACTTAGCTTTGAGACATGTAGAACATCGGCGCACAAGGCGGTTCACGTCGCGGTACATGTGTGGCCAAAAGTAGTTGGTGGTGAGCATGGCGAAGGTCTTGTCGCGTCCAAAGTGTCCCATGAGTGCTCCTCCATGAGATTCCTTCAAAAGGAGCAAACGAAGCGAAGACTCAGGAATGCAAAGTTTGTTAGCCTTAAACAAGAAAACTTGATGCAAATAGTAATCACCAACTCCCTTGTGCTTCGAACATTGAGCAAAAATGTCTCCAAAGAAAGCATCGTTGGCATACAAATCCTTTATCTCATCTAAACCCAAGACACTAATGTCAAGACGTGTAAGTAGGTTGGCCTTGCGGGATAGAGCATCCACGACCACATTGTCTTTACCTTTCTTGTATTTGATGACGAAGGTAAAAGACTCAATGGACTCAACCCACTTAGCATGTGTTTTGTTCAAATTTGTTTGACTTTTCAAAGATTCGTGATCCGAATGTATGACAAACTCCTTAGGGCAAAGATAGTGTTGCCACACATCTAAAACACGAACCAAAGCAAATAATTCTTTGTTATAAATGGGGTAGTTTAAATAAGCTCCATCTAGTTTCTCACTATGGTATGCGATGGGCCTACCATTTTCCATAAGCACTCCTCCAATTCCCAATCCACTCGCATCACATTCAATCTCAAAAGTTTTCAAAAAATCCGGAAGGGCAAGGAGTGGTGCTTCGGTTAACAACCGCTTGAGCTCATTGAAGGCAAAATCATGCGCATGTCCCCAAACGAAAGGTACATTTTTCTTTGTAAATTCGTGGAGGAGACAAGCAATTGTGGAAAAATCTTTGATGAATCGGCGATAAAATCCGACAAAACCAAGGAAACGTCTCAACTCCTCAAGGGATGTGGGAAAAGGCCAAGTCCGAATAGCTTGTATCTTTGCATCATCAACTTCAACTCCATCCGAAGAAACAACAAAACCCAAGAAAACAAGTTTGTTGGTGGCAAATGTGCACTTAGAAAGATTTGCATAAAGCTTTTCGTTGCGAAGAACCAACAAAACTTGAGCAACATGAGAAGTGTGCTCTTCCAAAGATTTGCTATAAATAAGGATATCATCAAAGTATACCACCACAAATTTTCCAATGAAAGGACACAAAACATGATTCATGAGACGCATAAAAGTAGAAGGTGCGTTGGAAATACCAAATGGCATGACAAGCCATTCATAAAGACCAAGCATCGTTTTAAACGCGGTCTTCCACTCATCACCTTCATGCATCCATATTTGGTGGTATCCACTTTTAAGATCAATTTTTGAAAAGATGGAGGAACCACAAAGTTCATCAAGCATATCATCAAGATGAGGGATAGGATGGTGATACCGCACCGTGATGGCGTTGATGGGGCGGCAATCCATGCATAGACGAAGAGTGTTGTCGTGCTTGGGCACCAAGATGACGGGCACGGCGCACAGACTCAAGCTCTCGCGGATATTTTCCATGGCAAGGAGTTCTTGTATTTGCCGCTCAATCTCCTTGGTCTCCTCGGGGTTGGTGCGGTATGGTGCGCGGTTCGGTAGCGGTGCGGCGGGAACAAGGTCGATGCGATGCTCGATGCCACGAAGAGGAGGTAGTCCCGGTGGCACTTCTTGAGGGAAGACATCTTCAAAATCCTTCAAAAGAGACATCAAAGGAGGAGGAAGGTTTGTGAAAGTGTTAGTCATCAAAACTTCACCCTTGCATATGAACACATAGTGAAGGGTGGATGGGTCCTCTCTCAACTCCTTCATCTCTCTTTTGGTGGCAAATAACGTAAGATTTGTTGGGGCTCTCTTTGAAGTTTCACTCTCATTTGGCTTTTGGCTCTCACTCACTTTATGGTGGATCTCTCGCTCACCACTCTTCTCACTTGAGGAACCATCTTGTTGTGCCCGTGCAATAGTCTTGGCATTGTCGGCAATAACTTGACTTGGTGTCATGGGACGAAGGACGAAGGTCTTGTCGTTGTTCTTGAAGCTATAGTAATTAGTCCTTCCGTCATGCATAACACTCTTGTCAAATTGCCAAGGACGTCCAAGAAGTAAGTGACACGCGGACATAGGCAAAACATCACCATCGATGATGACCTTGATGGACTTTCCATTGATGTCCGCTCTTGTTTGAAACAAGTTGCATCTTTGGTCTTCTTCAACGGGGACATTGGTGGTGAAAGTTCTTGCCACAACCAATGAGGGGTTGTTATCGCCATCACAATATATCTCATTTGATTCTTCCTACGCACTTTGCATTGTGGCGACTTTGTTCAAGGCATTGTACTCATCTCCACTCATAGATTCATACTCTCCCATGTCATTGATCATCATAACTTTCTTGTTTGTGCACTCAAAAGATTTGTGTCCTTGCCCTCCACACTTGTAGCATTGCAAGAGTCTTGTGCTGGATGAGGATCCTTGAGGCTTGTTGCTTGAAGGAGGTATTTTCTTGAAGGGTTGAGGTGCTTGAGGTGTCGATGTAGAGACTCTTGGAGTGCCTTTTATGTTAGCTTGAGGGAAGCTTGAGTTGGCGTAGACGTTGATGACGAGGGCTTGTTGGCGAAGAATGTCTTTGTCTTCAGGTATTTGAGCTCTTCAAGCACGTGACGCTCGGCCTTTTGTAGCTTGATGTACTAGCTCAACCAAAGAGGCATATGGTTGGAACTCCACAATCTTTTTGATTGGGTAGTTGAGGCCATTCATGAAACGAGCCATGGATTGCTCCTCGGATTCATCAATGTTGGCTCTCATCATTGAAATCTCCATCTCCTTATAGTACTCATTAACCGACTTCAACCCTTGTTTCAACTCTTGCAACTTCTTGTACAAATCTCGAGTGTAGTGGCTTGGCACAAAGCGCTTGTACATAGCTTCTTTCATCGCAACCCAAGTGTCGATTGGTTTTGGTGGTTAGCGATGCGTGCATCTTGGAGTTGTTCCCACCACAACAGAGCATACTCTTCAAACTCCATCGAGGCTAATGCAACTTTCTTGTTGTCGAAGAAGCGTTGTACGTGGAAGATCTTGTCAACCTTGAGTGCCCATGAGAGGTAGGCTTCCGGATCACTTGTGCCGAAGAACTTGGGTATATCAAAGCGAAGGTTACTCAAGTTGTCTTAGTCGTCGCGATTAGCACCACGTGGGAATGCACGTCCACGTCTCCGTCGATTGAGTCCATCGCCATTGTGTTGGCTTGACTCGCTATCACTTGACTCTGAACGGTGGTGTTGATGATGATCATGTGGATGTTCTTGACGGGGACGAGGTTCATGGCGAGGATGATGCTCTTGTTGAGGAATGGGTTGTTCGTTATTGTTCGCATTGTCATGATTTTGATGGCGTGGTCTTGGAGGATGACGGTGACAAAGTCCTTGTTCATCAAAGTCATTCACACCCGGTACGCCATTGTCATTAGCCAATGGATCATGACGATCGTGTTGTTGCGGTGGTGGTGATGGTATGCGTTCATGACGTCCACCATTTTGGCGAGGTTGTTCTTGATGCGCATTGGCATTGTTCACGCGAGGAGAAGGTGGTCGTTCCACGTTATGACGAGGTCGTTCATGAGCCTCGCACCTTGGGTCTTGTTGTGGTTCACCTTGACGAGGACCATGACGCTCATGTCTTGATTGTGATGACCTTGAAGCACTTCTATTATGGCGGGAGCTTGATGACGACGATCGACGGTGTGCAAAGTTGTTGAGAGCTTCTCGCACATGTGCCATTTGCTCATTGAAGTTTGCTTCATTTGTGGACAAGCGGTCATTGAAATTCGCTTCTTGCGCTTGAAGACGGCACTCATAGCGACCTAACCCATCACGCACAAGATGTCGAAGACCAACGAATTCATCACGCGTGACATAGCCATTATCGCTGTGCATTCCTCCATTGAGTTCATCATCCGAGCTCGAGCTTCCGTTTGTACTTCCGCTAAACATGATCTCAAGAAGAAGTGAAATATATGGAAATGGAAGAACCAAAAGAAACTATATCCCAAGACTAAAGAGGCTTGAAGAAAGAGAATCCGGTTCTTACACCCAACACACACACTTATGAGGATGGGTAGGTATGAAGTGGCAAAAGAAACAAGCAAAACCGACAAAAAGTATGTTGTTCAAGGTAGAGAAAATCCACAATGACCAAATCACCAAAGAAACACCAACCACAAATGATGAAGAAACGCACACAAAAGCGAATGATGAGGTTGGGCGACCAAAGGGCGAGCACTCGAAGATAAGCAACCTAGCGAGGACTACGTGCTCAAGTGTCACCACAACACACGAAGGACGCTAGCTCAATTGCCTTTGGGTGGGCAACGGATTTGCACAAGTGTCAATCTCTCACACTCATTTTGGCGGTTCAAGCTTTGTCGCAACCTACAAGGGATGATACTTGGCACCACTTGATTCTTTTTCTTTGCTTTTTTTTTTGCTTTTTGACGATGATTCCTTCAACTTTTGCTAGTGCCAAGACCTCTACACGATACACACTTTCCAATACTTTAAGACAATCACTCGAATCAACACAAGTGCAATGCCTCGCAATATCAAAGAGCTAGTCTGGTAGGTCAAGGTACGCGAAAGGAAGAAGGGCTCACAATGGATTACTATGATGGGGAAATGTCGAGTCCTTGGTGGCGTCGTCGCTTGGCGTTGATGAAACGTTGCTGCGGAAGCTTGTCGATGTTGTAGACGTTGCACACACACCGGAAAAGGACTCAAACAACAAAGGAGAAATGCCAAAACGAACCGAGGAAAATAAAGAAAAATAAGTTCTGCAGAGGTAGCCGGCCTGGGAGCCGGCCTGATGTGGGTTAGGTCCCGATCTTCACGGATTTGGGCGGAGGGAACGATGAACACGAAGAACAAGTGATGAATACAAAGGGGAAAAGCACCAAATCAAGAGATAAATAGAAAAGCACAACTCAGCAAGATTCAATTGGTGCCCCAAGGGTAGCCCCCAATTCCCCTCTTCCAAGCATACCTTACTCTTAGAATTGTTTATCTAATTGGTCAATCCAACCAACCTAATCTAGCCACCTCAAGAGGAAAGATTAGCAAGTAGAAGCCTTGGTATCCACTAGAGGGATCTTCTCCACAAGGAGAGGTCTTGGTTCATCTCCACAAGGCGAGGTCTTGATTCATCTCCACAAGGGAGGCCATGGTTCATCTCCATTGGAGGCAACACCAACTTGGGGTGGAAAGGAGCAAAGCTCTACTCTTGTCTCAACTTAGTCTAACCCCAACCCTAGAGGAGGAGGCAGCTATTTATAGTCTAAACACGAGATACTAGATGAGTGGCTAGGATTACATGGCACAAGGGCCATCTCAGCACACAGGCCGCGCTGGCCCGGTAGTACCGGCCAGGAAGGGCCGGTAGTACCGGTCGGGTCGGTAGTACCGGAAATAATTCCGGTAGTACCGCTTATGCCGCACTTGACATCAATAGCGTCTGGTCGTTCGGCGGTAGTACCGGCCGGGGTGCGCCGGTAGTACCGGTCGGCGTTTCTTCAGCCTTTTCATCTCCTTCTCGGCTCACTTCTTGTCCATCTTCATAGCTTGGTGGAATGTCTTCTTGGTTCAATCCTTGTCCATCTTCATCACCCGGTGGAGTATCTTCATGAAGCTTGTACCTTAACACACACAAGGTATCCGAATGAAGTAGCAAACCATTTAAGGGAGTGTCAAGGTCACACATATATAGGAGTAAATTCACCTTATCATGGAGAGCTTTGACTCTAGCTCTTGTCATTGTTCCACTTGGCGTGTCATGTATAGGGCGCACTACATCATCTCCCCCCCCCCATGGAAAAGAGTCGTCCTCGACTCTTGGTCATCCTCATCACTTGATGTCCCATAGTATGGTGATAGATCGGTCACATTGAAGGTGTCATGGACCAAGTGTTTGGAGTTGGAGATGTCGATCTTGTAGGCATTGTCGTTGATGCGCTTGAGAACCTTGAAAGGTCCGTCTCCTCGAGGGTGAAGTTTGGACTTCCTTGCATCCGGAAAGCGATCTTTGCGAAGGTGCAGCCAAACAAGGTCTCCTTCTTCAAATATCATTGCGCGCTTGTTCTTGTTCATCTTTTTAGCATGTGCTTCATTGTGCTTCTCTAGCGTAGCTCTTGTTTCCTCATGTAGCTTCTTCATGTAAGCGGCGCGCTTGTCGAAATCCATGTTAACTTGCTCACGGAGTGGAAGTGGTAGCATGTAAAGCGTGGTGTAGGGGTTGTAGCCATAGTTGATCTCGAATGGGCTTCTCTTCGTTGCTCGGTGTAGTGCTCGATTGTAGGCGAACTCGGCGTGTGGGATGCACTCTTCCCAATTCTTCAAGTTTGGCTTGATCAATACACGAAGGAGTGTAGAAAGGCTTCGATTCACCACTTCGGTTTGACCATCCGTTTGAGGGTGGTAGGCGGTGGAGAAGAGTTGCTTGATTCCCATTTTGGCCATCAATATCTTCCAAACATAGTTCACAAACTTGACATCACGATCCGAAACAATGGTCTTGGGCACCCCATGAAGACGGACGATTTCCCTAAAGAACAAAGTAGCAATATGTGAAGCATCGTCGGTCTTGTTACATCGTATGAAATGTGCCATCTTAGAGAATCGGTCAATGACGACAAATATGGAATCCTTGTTTGTTTTAGTGCGAGGAAGACCTAATACGAAATCCATAGCAATATCGGACCAAGGTCTATGTGGAATGGGTAAAGGAGTGTATAGGCCATGAGAGTTTACGGTAGACTTAGCTTTGAGACATGTAGAACATCGGCGCACAAGGCGGTTCACGTCGCGGTACATGTGGGGCCAAAAGTAGTTGGTGGTGAGCATGGCGAAGGTCTTGTCGCGTCCAAAATGTCCCATGAGCGCTCCTCCATGAGATTCCTTCAAAAGGAGCGAACGAAGCGAAGACTCGGGAATGCAAAGTTTGTTAGACTTAAACAAGAATCCTTGATGCAAATAGTAATCACCAACTCCTTTGTGCTCCGAACATTGAGCGAAAATGTCACCAAAGAAAGCATCGGAAGCATACAAATCTTTTATCTCATCTAAACCCAAGACACTAATGTCAAGACGTGTAGGTAGGTTGGCCTTGCGGGATAGCACATCCGCAACCACATTTTCTTTACCTTTCTTGTATTTGATGACGAAGGTAAAAGACTCAATGAACTCAACCCATTTAGCATGTCTTTTGTTCAAATTAGATTGACTTTTCAAATATTTCAAAGATTCGTGATCCGAATGTATGACAAACTCTTTAGGGCGAAGATAGTGTTGTCACACATCTAAAACACGAACCAAAGCAAATAATTCTTTGTCATAAATGGGATAATTTAAGTGAGCTCCATCTAGTTTCTCACTATGATATGGGATGGGCCTACCGTTTTGCATAAGCACTCCTCCAGTTCCCAATCCACTCGCATCACATTCAATCTCAAAAGTTTTCGAAAAATCCGGAAGGGCAAGGAGTGGTGCTTCGGTTAACAACCGCTTGAGCTCATTGAAGGCAAAATCATGCGCATGTCCCCAAACGAAAGGTACATTCTTCTTTGTAAGTTCGTGGAGGGGACAAG
This sequence comes from Poa pratensis, assembly GCA_947311845.1. Taxonomy (NCBI): domain Eukaryota; kingdom Viridiplantae; phylum Streptophyta; class Magnoliopsida; order Poales; family Poaceae; genus Poa; species Poa pratensis. Next base: position 3,768,109 of record CAMZMU010000103.1, read on the forward strand.
CAATTGTGGAAAAATCTTTGATGAATCGGCGGTAAAAGCCGGCAAAACTAAGGAAACATCTCAACTCCTCAAGGGATGTGGGAAAAGGCCAAGTCCGAATAGCTTGTATCTTTGCATCATCAACTTCAACTCCATCCGAAGAAACAACAAAACCCAAGAAAACAAGTTTGTTGGTGGCAAATGTGCACTTAGAATGATTTGCGTAAAGCTTTTCGTTGCGAAGAACCAACAAAACTTGAGCCATATGAGAAGTGTGCTCTTCCAAAGATTTGCTATAAATAAGGATGTCATCAAAGTATACCACAACAAATTTTCCAATGAAAGGACACAAAACATGATTCATGAGACGCATAAAAGTAGAAGGTGCGTTGGAAAGACCAAATGGCATGACAATTCATTCATAAAGACCAAGCTTTGTTTTAAACACGGTCTTCAATTCATCACCTTCACACATCCTTATTTGGTGGTATCCACTTTTAAGATCGATTTTCGAAAATATGGAGGAACCGCAAAGTTCATCAAGCATATCATCAAGACGAGGGATAGGATGGCGATACCGCACCGTGATGGCGTTGATGGGCCACAATCCATGCATAGACGAAGCGTGTTGTCGTGCTTGGGCACCACGATGACGGGCACGGCGTGTCGCACCCCGGGAACGGGGGTTCCCGTGATCCTCCTCGCGTGTACTGCACCGCCACTCACATGTGGCAGCCTTACACGGAGATTGGAGCCATCCCCCGTGAACCAATCATCGCAAAGGATAAAGGAAGAGGACCCGTGAAGTCAGACTCTCGAAGACCCCGGTAACGATACGGAAGGCGACAACTCAGGGAGTAAGGGAAGCGTGACAGTTGAGCAAAGAAGGACAGTCAGGGAAAAGGTGTTAGCACCTTTAGTCTTCCACGTGATAGGCTGCAGGCTCCCCACCTAACCTTTGTGGTATCCCCTTAGTCATATAAAAGGAGGACCAGGTGGGAGAGGAGGGATCATCTTGCAACACAAGCTAGCTAGGTAGATCAGATTAAGAGAGGTTATCATGGAGAGAGTGCTCGGGAACACAACCCTGTAACCCGGATACGCAAATCACCACCATATATCCAGACATGCAGGAGTAGGGTTTTACGCTTCCGAGCGGCCTGAACCTGGGTAAACTGCCTGTGTGTTCTACTTTCTGCATCGCTCACTCGTTCGCCCAGATCCTCCTCGCGCCCCTCGCCGAATCTCTAAAAGGGGGTCCCTCGACCTCCGGTGTTCGTGATTTCGGACACGACATCTGGCGCGCCAGTTAGGGGGCGCAAGCGTTCTGGCGAGCTCCACCGAGCGAGTACGAGTAAGGCCGATTTCCTCCAGCCGGAGAAGGTGGAGATCTCAAGCTCTCTGACGAGAAAGGCAAGCGTGGTTGAGGCACAACCGGCGACGGCCGCGCAGGCCATATCCTCGGGATCCGCAGGTTCTGTTGCGAGCCATCTTGCAACATGCTCGCCTCAATCCCAATCCGCGGATCCCCTGGACAGCCATCGGACTGATTCGTCTGTTGGCCCAGCACCAAGTGTCGAGATCGTGGCCCGCGCAAGCTCGGGGGCTCAGCAACCAGCACGAAGTGAATGACCCCACGGTGGTTCTCTAAACCCCACTGTAAGTCAACCTTACCTCAGATTCCCTTGGCACCGGACCTCGCTCTGGCAGGGCAGAGCAGAGAGGCAAGATCTCAGGTTACTCTATGAGATCAGCAGCAAGAGGCTTTGTGAGCAAGGGAATAGCGGTCGTAATCCTAGTCGGACACTCCCGCCAGTAGTCAGAGAAGGAAAAGGTTGCATAAATCAGAGGGAGAAAATGGAAAAACCTCCCAGCGAATCGGATCCAGAGGAAGTCTAGTCACTGTTTGGAATTGAGGACCCTAGAGAAGCAGTCGTAGCAGCCAGAATCCTTTGGCAGCATCCTCCGAATCCCGCTTTAGCATCACCGCGGCTCCAGCTCTGGGTAGCACAGCTTGACCGACTGATAGCTTTGATATAAAGGTTCCCTGTCCGAAGGCCTGAATGGGAAGAGGAAGACATGGACGAAGGGCAGAATGATCGCTGTGAATGGGTAGCCCTGGCTCCTTGGCTGCGTAGGACGATGCAGCGCCACGGGAACCCACTATGGCTTCAGTAAAGCTTACGACGGCACCACAGATCCCGAAGATTTTCTGCGAGTCTTCGCGGCTGAGATCAGCTTGATCGGGGGAAACGAGCTGACGATGATGAACTACCTCCCGTTTGCTCTTGATGGACGCGCCACTGCATGGGCGATCGAGCTCCCAAGCGCTTCTGTGAGTTCGTGGTCGGATCTCAGAACTAGTTTCCTGTCAGCTTTCCGGGATCACCAGGAGCAAAGCTGCACTTATGAGAGGCTGCACTACCTGGTCCAATGGCCCGGGGAAAAGTTAAGAGATTACATTCATCATTTTAAAACCACACTGAGCCGCGTTCCCGAGGCTAGGGACACAATGGTGGTGCTGTCTTTCAGTGCTAATGTTCGAAACCAGAGAGTCAGGGAAAAGTTGGTAACTCGATCAGTGGACACCCGGGAAGAGTTGTGGCAGGTTGTGGAGAAGTGTTTGGTCAAAGAAGAGCAACGAGATCCATTCGCGGGACTGGTTCCCGGGAGTAGTATACCCCCGGGAAGGTATGACAAGAGATGGATCAGTCTATCCGAGCCTACGCAGTTTAGTCAGAAGGCAGATTCAAGGTCAGATTTGGTTCACAAGTCAAGTTCAGCACAAGAATGGGTTTTCAGTGCTGCAGGTCCTTCCACTTCCTCGTCTTTGAATCTAAGGTAACGAAAACCTGTTTATGGGATATGCCCGGAACAATCCATATCCAGGGTCACTCCCGGGAACGGTGGAAGCGGGAAGGGTCCGTCCCTCCGCGGTTGAGGTGGGTCTGGATCCGTTCCGCCACAGTATGTTAAGCGGGAAGGGTCCGTCCCTCCGCAGGTGTGATAGTGGGTCTGGATCTGTTCCGCCACAAGTATTGCATGTATGTTAAGCGGGAAGGGTCCGTCCCTCCGCAGTTGAGATGGTGGGTCTGGATCTGTTCGGCCACAATATGTTAAGCGGGAAGGGTCCGTCCCTCCGCAGGTGTGATGGTGGGTCTGGATCTGTTCCGCCACAAGTGTTGCACGTATGTTAAGCGGGAAGGGTCCGTCCCTCTGCAGTTGAGATGGTGGGTCTGGATCCGTTCCACCACAGTATGTTAAGTGGGAAGGGTTCGTCCCTCCACAGATAAGATGGGCCTAGATCCGTTCCGCCATGTATGTAAAGTGGGAAGGGTCCGTCCCTCCACGGGGTATGTTTCGAAGGAATAGAATTGTTCAGGGAAAACGCTTTTTGAGAATGTTGACTCTAGAAAAGTTTTGCTTGAACGCTGGGGGCTTCCGCCCGGGAACGGTAAAGTTTAGTTTCGCAAAGGACTAACTACGGACAGCGCTGCATGATCATTGCATACATGAGAGTCCATTTCTAGGCATGCATGATAAGCTAATCGATAAACTGTCTGGTTATCTTAAGTTGTCATGTGCTGCAGGAAGGGTATTCGAAAGCGAAATAAGGAGTGCATAAATGATGAACTCCTTCTTCAGTTGGAGTCGTCAGAATCTTCAGCTGAGCCATCTTGATCTTCTGGGAGGTATCGGTGGGTGAGCTGGTCAACGAACCCGGAGACGTGAGTAACAGCGGCAGACATACCAGCAGCAGATACTATCCCGATAAGAGCAACCTGAAGGTCGGCTCCGAGATTGTGGTAGTAGATCGCGGAGAGGGCATCGGACAGGGCTGACTGGACGTGGACAAGGACCTCAGTATGAAGCTTGGAGTGCTGGATCTTCTTCATCTCGCGGAGGCTGGCACCAAGACCTTCGATGGCTCCAGCCACAGCTTCACGGGACGGGGCCCGGGAAGATGATGGTTCGTCGGGTCGAGGTATTCCAAGAGCGTGCAACCCGTCTTGAGTCTCAGATACATCGGCTTGGATCTTGGCCACCCATTCATCATCCAGTCGCTGAGATTCTTGAAGGGAAGCAGAAAGAGAATCATGATCAGCTGATCTGGAGGCCAACGGACCTTCTAGCTCAATGATCCTGCTCAGGGCAGAGTCCAATTGACGGGGATAGGAATCGTGTTCAGCCTTCAGCGATTGGACCATCTTCTCGGCAGCTCCCAGCTTCACCACGCACACATTCAGGCGGTTCTCCAGATCACTCGTCACATCCCTTTGGACTCACAGATCAACCGCCAAGGCAGCACTTCTCTGAGCACTCTCTGTCGCGGACGCTTGATAGCTGCTAGCTCGGGTGAGTAATTGGCCCACCTTTCTTCGGCAAGGGACTTCGACGACTTCGTAGCTTCCACTTCATCACGGAGGGAGGTGATGGTAGCCTCCTGAGATACAATGGCTAAGGTCAGCCTGTCGATAGCAGCGTTTGATTGAGAGGCAGTTAAAGCATCCCTCTCGGAGCGAAGCTCATCTTCCCTGCGCTTCAGATCCTCCTCACGAGCTTGGAGTTGTTCTTCCCTCTGGGAAAGATCACGGGTTTCCTGAGCTCTTTGAACTCCCAGCTCATATTCCCGTGAAGCAAGTGCCTGAACCCTGGCGGAGTACTCGACCTCGAAACCTTGAATCTCTCTGACTACTCTGGAGAAGACATTGAGACCAAGGGGCTCGGGCTGGCGAAGAGAATGAGTAGAGTCATGGCCCTGCATACCCCTTACAGGGCTATCAGGCATCTGAATGATGGGAAGGCAGTCGCGCGTCGCTCCGGATATAGGCGAAGGAGGAACAGATGAAGCATGATCCCGGTTGTTCTGAGCTATCGCAGGATCCCGGGAACTACTCCCCTCATGGAGTTTCTTGGCAGGAGGACCCCCTGGGCCTTCCCTGAAATAAACAAAGCAACAATGTCAGAGACGTTCTCAAATGTGGGTAATGGATTCCAGGAGCAATATTTCACCTCAGAGCTTTCCTCTTGCCTGAGTTTGCTGGCAAGACACAAGGCTCGTCATCCTCGAAACCTGCCACTCCTTAGGCAGTAAACGAAGGCAGCAAGGCTTGATGGGCTCCCAGATGCTTCTCCGCAAAGATGGGCATCACATTCTTGGGCCAAGCAGAGATTTGAGCTCCAGAAATATTGAAGACCCTGGCTGACAAGGATATACATCTCGGGTACCCTTCCATAAGGGTACCTGGTGCACGTGTCGACTAAGGTCCAACTATCAAGAGCCTACATGAAGCCCATGACGAAAGGCCCAACAAGATGGAGTATCCTCCAAGATTAGACATAGGCATAGTCGGTTTAGGCTTTCCTTACATGTAATCTGGGTCGGTTACGAACTCCCGAGACCCAGCCTATTATATAAAGGTTGGGAGGGCCGCCGATCCAGGACACGCAATACTCGAACCACCAAAATCCCTAGCGAGATCGACATCTCGCCGGAGCCTCCCTGTAACCGCATAATCTCACACGATCAATACCAGACAAGCAGGAAGTAGGGTTTTACTCTCCGGAGGCCTGAACCTGGGTAAATCTTTGCCTCTGCTTGTCAGCCGACGAAACTACCAGTACTACCACGTTCTCTCCCCATAATCTCAACCCTAGGTACTTAACCATGGGATTTGATGAGTTAACCCCTCGTCAATTGGCGCCGTCTGTGGGAAAGAATAGTCCTGGACTCACGGTTTCTTCGGTTCCATCGGAAAATGGCGACTCGCCGATCGCATCTTCAAACGGCAACTCGCCGGCTGCATCAACAAACCAGAACTCATCGACTCGGGCGGCACACGGCAACTTGCCGACTCACTCGACAAACGGCAGCACGCTAACCTCACCTGCAAAAAGCACGTCAGATCCTCTGATGAACTTTGAGCCGCACTCGCCAGAATTCCAGGAGGCGTTCGCTGATCTCGAGTCAGGTTTGGGTTTAACCGTTGGTTCGTTCAATTTTTACGTAAACAAGCTTGGTATGCAGGACTTGACAGATCCACGCCAACTCGCGACTTCCGTACCCGAGGCTCCATCGGTTGCGGCTCCTTCGACTACGGATCCATCAACTGCGTCCATACCATCGTCGATCCTCCAAGCCTGCTCGCGTCTGCAACAACCATGTCGACTCGAGAGATCAACGAGCTCATTGAAGAACTCCAAGGTGAGGAGGCCGAATCAGCATACCGCACAAACGATCCCGAGCTCAATCTTCCACTCGAGGATAGCTTCGACTGCGAGATCTCCCTCAGCGACTTCGATGAGCCCGAAACTCATATCGACAATCACGTCGACTCCGAGATCTGCACCAACAACAATCGCGACTGCGAGATCCATAACAACTTCGCCAACACCGAGGTGAGCATAGGCGATGAAGACATCGACAGCGGTCCAGACGGACCACTCGATGGGAATATCGACTCGGACATGAGCCTTGATGACAACGTCGAGTCCATGACGGGACTCGAAAACACATACACATACCCTCGGGTGATACCCCAGCAGGTCTACGTTGCCTTCGCCGCAGAATCATCTGATGCTGCGGCCAGTCGCAGGCCTACAGAATTCCCGTGCACAGTTACTATGTCGGATGGAGTCACAAATCTCACAATTACAGCTGAGATGGCAGCAAAAGCAGATAAAGTCATCAACGAGTGCGCAATGTTGCCAGCAGATGCAACACGAGAGGAGATGTTGACCTTCCAGTACTTCAACTGGCAGGAATCGCGCGCGATTGGCGACCTCTGCTGACCGGCGCTCCATGGTAGTCATAAAAATTTCAGCCAGCCGCGCGGCTGGCTCGTTCACATGTTTCAGAGACACCAGCTTCCCGTCTGGCTTCCGAGGGAAATCAGACAGAGCGGCCTCGAAGTCACCCTCTATCCCATGACCTAAAAGGAGCTTGAGCGTGGTCTCTAAGCCGCGTACCATCAGGGTGCGAGAAAAACTCCACGGTCGACGGAAGTTGGCCAGACGGGAACACACCCTTGTATACGGCGCCAAGAGTGCTCGTAGACTTGGCAAGTGCATCCTTCGCTTGGGCGGAGATGGCATCAAGGTTGCCAATAGCACGATCGAGGGACAAATCGCCACTCGCCATATCTACAGGTGCCGGTGCGCCAACAGCTCCTTCAAAAATCAGAGAGAACAGAAACTCTTACACAACACTCAGCGGCAACAGAAGTAAACAAAAAGTGGCAAATTTTACTAACCGCCCACGTCTCGGGTGAGGCTAGCCAGCCGCTCAGCATACTCTTTCTCACGCAAGGCAGCGGAGTCCTTGGCAACATCCAAAGCCTTCTTCGACTCAACACACTGCTTGGCGAGTGCATCTTCTAGCTCTTTAACCCGATCCTCAGCTGATTTCTTGTCACCTGGATCCGGAAGGCATAACTCAAAATCAGTACAGTAAAAGACAGCAAAAGAGAGCTTCAGAGGCAGCAACTACACTTACGGGTGAGCTGTTCCAGGTCAGCGCGTAACATGTTTCTCTCCTGCTCCATCTGGACAAAAGCTTTGCCAGATTCTACCAGGTTGAGGTAGTAAGGCTACAAGCACATGAAACCAGCATAAGTTATATATAACAAGTACCGTATGCGAACTCGGCAAAAGACACTTACGTGCTCAGTCCAAGGCGCAGGCTTCGAAGCAGATGTTCCGACCTCCGGAGTTGCAGCACTCGTAGCCTTGGCCGTTTCAATGGCAGTAGCAGTGGCTACTGATTGAACAATCTCAGGAGCAACAAGAGAGATGTCCGGGTGCTCAGGGGTCGAAGTTCTGTCAGCTGGAGGAGTCAGAGGACGCACAGTCTCAGCACTGCGAGTGACAGAAGAAATACAACATAAGCAGCAATATCAACCAGCAAAAAACTCAGTACAAAAAGCATAAGGAGCAAACCTATGCTCTTCTTCCTCATCAGTGTCGAGGTTGTCAAAATTTGGACCTCCAAAAAGCAGCTCCTCACCCGACTGGGAGGAGGAGCTGAGCTCAACGGGCTCACGTTCAAACGAGCAGCTGTGGCAGCAGGAGACGAGCCCGAGTCTCCGTCATCTTTCACATCTGACTCCTTCGCGGGTGAACTCGTGGAAGAAGACACACCTCGGGCCACCCCGACAACGCTTGTGAGTGGGAACCTCGCTCACATGATCAGTCGTGGCGGGCTCCTCGGCCTGTACTTCCTCTGCCCCTTCCTCTTCGACCTCTTCCATAGGAGATGTGGTAGCCGAAGGTAGAGGCGATTCATCCCCTCCCTTCGTTTCTACCGTTTGCACCTCCGTTTCATGAGTTGGGCCATCTTCGGGAAGAGGAGGAAGGGTTGATGCAGTTGAATGGCCCTGCATACCAAATACAGCAGTCGAAAGTTACAAAGATGCACAACAAAATAGCAAAACCAGGAGATCATAAACTTGGTCGTTCGCTAACCTCCTCCAAAGGCCTTTCAGCACCATAAGGAGTGACAGGGCAGTCGACGTTGCAGGGCTCGCTGGATTTCGTGCTGGTAATGGACCGCACATGTGACACCAGCTGGCTCTTCGACAGTTCCTCTTTGCTCATTCGGATGATGTCGAGCGCACCCTGATACTCCCGCATCTTCACAAAGGTGGCAATCAAATGCACACCAGTTACGCTGCTTAGCAGCTCTACAATCTTCGACAGCAGAGGCGCTGCTTCTACCTTTTCTTCAGCCGAAAGCGGGTGGTCCCAGGCATTCGTCCTCGCGAGTATACCAGCAGTCAAAAATGGCGGGACTCCTTCCTGGTCGACGCGCACATAAAACCACCTCTTCCTCCACCCTTGCGCCGAGTCGACTGGCTTCAGGGCAAAGTAGCGGGTGTCGTTGCGCACCTGGATCCCGAAGCCGCCAACAGGATAGGTGCGGCCGCCTCGGTTGTTGGGCCGGACCATGAAAATCGACTTCCAGAGGGTCCAGCTGGGAGAAACTCCCAAGTAGCACTCGCACAAAACCATAAAGCAGGCAATGTGCATAATGCCATTCGGGGTGAAATCATGGATTTGCACCCCCGTAAGCAAACATCAAACCACGAACAAAGTCGTGGAGGGGAAACGAAAAACCCCTAGGTAGAAACTCCGCAAAACAAACGCGCTCGTTAGCGCGAGGCTCGGGGAGTACCTCCTTGGGCGACGGCGCGCGGACGAACAGCTGGTCCGCGGGTGGCAGCATTCCCTCCTCGCGAAGCTTGTCCAGCTGCGCCTCCTTAATGGTGGATTTCACCCAATCGTCGTCGCTCTTCTTGAGGTCGACGATGGGCGTAGATGCGCCAGCCGCAGTCTTCTTCCCCTTCAGAGTGGCCGCGTCGGTTGCGGGCGCGTCGGCAGCAGCAGCCTTTCTCTTTGGCGCCATGGCAGTGGTGGCTAAGGGGAACAGCGGGAGCTCGGGCGCAAGAACAATGGGGAAGCGAGAGGAAGACGATGAAGCAGGGGCGGCGCGCAGAGCAAATGGCAAGTAAAAAATAATGCCAGCGCCGTTCCCCCTATTTACCACAAATCAAAAGCGATCATAACCGTTCAGATCATAATCGTGCGTTCCGCACGCAATCCCACCGTACACGTGGCAACCGCGGAGGGCAACCGTCGCCGGCCACTCCGCCCACTATGCATGCAAAAAGAGGAGCCATCATCATGCCTCCGTCAAAAGTGGGCCAGCGCGGTCAAATCCAGTCCAAACGGCACAGTTGTTCGGTCAGCGCTGCATAATGGGCCCACATACGTGTCACGTCCCATCCATCACAGCATAACGCACGCCACCGCGTGTCAGGCACCGCAGTCGCCAAAAACATCATCCCTGACGTCATTGCAAGCGATCTGTTCAGAAAAGCATTCGAGTTCGCCCAATGCATATCGGTCACTCGACTGTCTTGATTGGTTCAGCAGGTAAATCAATGTTAAGGCAAAAATTGGTCACTCGTCCGTTCCTTCGACTGAGGCATATTACTCCCATCGGGAGCGTATCAAAAAATTTCTCGACTAAGAATATATGGGATAAAAAAGATTTGAGATTATCCTCCATTGCAAGCAATAAAGCACAATCTCGGGGGCTACTCCCATCGGGAGCGCTGTCGCGCACCCGATAGAATAACGACAAAGTGTTAGTCGACAAAAGGCTCGACTCAGTTCATATACAAAATCATACTCGAAACATTCCCGAGTTGCATCCGCCGCAGATACCTCGGATGCTGCACGCATAGTGCAAAGGTAAGACCTGCCGAACTTTCAAGCTGGGCTAAGGACCGTTCCAGCAACGTCAATCCTTATACTTTCCGTGTCAGCAAGCATGATGAAAAATCCCGACGGACGCGTTGGGTAAATTATACTGCAGATCGATTCAGTAAGACCTCCGCGGCTTAGTCGAGTCTGACCAGCCTGTTCCAGATTCGAGTCCGGGGACTCGAGTTTGATTGAAAGGTAGTAAGGTTTTACCCGAATGTGTAGTTAACCCGTCCCGATCCGTCGAGTGTACCGGGCCTACTAAGCTATTATCCCTTGATTATCATAAGCAAAAACCAAAGTCGATGAAATACTCGACATAGCCAATATGTGCTATTCATACAGGAATTCCAATTGCAACATACAAGTACAAATCATATGACGTGCACTTACGAATGAGTCCATGCCCCATTCTTCGAGTCAGACAAGTACTCGGGGGCTACTGACAAGGATATACATCTCGGGTACCCTACCATAAGGGTTCCTGGTGCACGTGTCGACTAAGGCCCAACTATCAAGAGCCTACATGAAGCCTATGACGAAAGGCCCAACAAGATGGAGTATCCTCCAAGATTAGACATAGGCATAGTCGGTTTAGTCTTTCCTTACATGTAATCTGGGTCGGTTATGAACTCCCGAGACCCAGCCTATTATATAAAGGTTGGGAGGGCCGCCGATCCAGGACACGCAATACTCGAACCACCAAAAGCCCTAGCGAGATCGACATCTCGCCGGAGCCTCCCTGTAACCGCATAATCTCACACGATCAATACCAAACAAGCAGGAAGTAGGGTGTTACTCTCCGGAGTCCTGAGCCTGGGTAAATCTTTGCCTCTGCTTGTCAGCCGACGAAACTACCAGTACTACCACGTTCTCTCCCCATAATCTCAACCCTAGGTCCTTAACCATGGGATTTGATGAGTTAACCCCTCGTCACTGGCCGGGACTTCATCTTCAGATAGGTTCTCGGAAGAGAGCCGAATTGGATCTGTGGAGAGCGTCCGATAGTTCCACATCATCCGGGGTCTCTTCTGCAATGGTGCAATCCTGAGGCGAATGAAGTGGGAAACAATGTCCGACCCATTCAATCCCTTTTGTCGAAGTACCAGAAATCGATCCAGGACCACTGGAAAATCCCCTTCGTGAGGACTCAAAGCTGTAAAACAGGAAATGGTGCAGGGGCGATTGGCAGGAACCTCGAGGCACGGGTGCAAAGATGGCACCTTTGCAAGGCACCAATCTTGACGCCAGTTCCCCCAATCCCTTCTTAATCGAAATTGGGGAAACCCCACAGAGGCACCGCAGCGGAAGTCGAACGTGATGCAACCTGAGATCTCAGGCATGGGGGTGACACAGAGGGCGAAGAAGTGCCGGAACAGAGCCACTGACGGCTGAATCCCAATGAAGCACTCACATGAATACGCGAAAATTGATAGAGTCAAGACTGCATTTGGATGCAGGTGGAGGAGGCGGAGTCCGTAGGCCTCCATGACAGCCACAAAGAAATCTGAGAACGGCGGCACCAAGCCCATCGCCAAGAACTTCGTGAAGATGGGGATATCCAATGCCCCAGCCAGTGCACTACCCTATGGAAGAAGGGAAGTTCTTCCCCACTCATTGTGGTCTGAAGCCACTAGGCGCTGAGCTTCCTCGCAGATTGCATCTGCCAGCGAATCGTTGGGGATCAGAACCTGTGAACGAACGGAGGCAGGAGAGGGATTCGCCCCGGATCCATCACCGCAGCCACCCTGTCGAGCGAGGAAGGAGAAGCCATGGCTAGGTCGAGACCAAGATCGAGATCGAGGTTATCATAGAAAGCTAGAGTCCATTGACGAGAGATGAAGGAGACGAGAAGACAGGAGACAGCGAGGAAGTCTGAGATAAGGTTGGGGGAAGAAAGTCATTCTCTCTCCCTTCTAAGTCAAAGACCCCAGACACGTGGCGCTGCGGTCACGCGCTAGAAAGGGCACAACCTCGATCATGTCATGCTCGAGGTCGTGCCCGGGGGCTACTGTCGCACCCAGGGAATGGGGGGTTCCCGTGATCCTCCTCGCATGTACCGCACTACCACTCGCATGTGGCAGCCTTACACGGAGATTGGAACCATCCCCGTGAACCAATCATCGCGAAGGATAAAGGAAGAGGACCCGTGAAGTCAGACTCTCGAAGACCCCGGTAATGATATGGAAGGCGACAACCAAGGGAGTAAGGGAAGCGTGACAGTTGGGCAAAGAAGGACAGTCAGAGAAAAGGTGTCAGCACCTTTAGTCTTCCACGTGATAGGCTGCAGGCTCTCCACCTAACCATTGTGGTATCCCCTTAGTCATACAAAAGGAGGACCAGGTGGGAGATGAGGGATCATCTTGCAACACAAGCAATCTAGGTAGATCAGATTAAGAGAGGTTATCATGGAGAGAGTGCCCGGGAACACAACCCTATAACCCGGATACGCAAATCACCACCATATATCCAGACATGCAGGAGTAGGGTTTTACGCTTCCGAGCGGCCTGAACCTGGGTAAACTGCCTGTGTGTTTTACTTTCTGCATCACTCACTCGTTCGCCCAGATCCTCCTCGCGCCCCTCGCCGAATCTCTAAAAGGGGGACCCTCGACCTCCGGTGTTCGTGATTTCGGACACGACACGGCGCACGGACTCAAGCTCTCACGGATATGTCCCATGGCAAGGAGTTCTTGAATTTGCCGCTCAATCTCTTTGGTCTCTTCGTGGTTGGTGCGGTATGGAGCACGGTTCGGTAGTGGTGCGCCGGGAACAAGGTCGATGTGATGCTCGATTCCGGGTAGAGGAGGTAGTCCCGGTGGCACTTCTTGAGGGAAGACATCTTCAAAGTACTTAAAAAGAGACATTAAAGGAGGAGGAAGGTTTGTAAAAGTGTTAGTCAAAGAAACTTCACCCTTGCATATGAGCACATAGTGAAGGGTGGATGGGTTTTCTCTCAACTCCCTCGTCTCTCTTTTGGTGGCAAATATTGTAAGTTTTGTTGGGGCTCTCTTTGAAGTGTCACTCTCCTTTGGCTTTTGGCTCTCACTCACTTTATGGTGGATCTCTCGCTCACCACTCTTCTCACTTGAGGAACCATCTTGTTGTGCCCGTGCAATAGTCTTGGCATTGTCGGCAATAACTTGACTTGGTGTCATGGGACGAAGGACGAAGGTCTTGTCGTTTCTCTTGAAGCTATAGTAATTAGTCCTTCCGTCATGCATAACACTCTTGTCAAATTGTCAAGGACGTCCAAGAAGTAAGTGACACACGGACATAGGCACAACATCACAATCAACCGTATCTTCATAGGCACCAATCTTGAAGGATACTTGCACCATGTGTTGTATCTTGACGGATCCGGAATCACTCAACCATTGTACATGGTATGGGTGTGGGTGCTTCTTGAACTTCAAGTTGAGATTATCACAAAGTTCCTTGCTCGCTAAGTTGTGGCAACTTCCACCATCTATGATGACCTTGATGAACTTTCCATTGATTCCCGCTCTTGTTTGAAACAAGTTGCATCTTTGGTCTTCTTCCACTTGGACATTGATGGTCAATGCTCTTGCCACAACCAATGAAGGGTTGTTGTCTCCATCACAATATATCTCATTTGATTCTTCTTGCACACTTTGCATTGTGGCGACCTTGTTCAAAGCATTGTACTCATCTTCACTCATAGATTCATACTCTCCCATGTCATTGATGATCATAACTTTCTTGTTTGTGCACTCGAATGATTTGTGTCCTTGTCCTCCACACTTGTAGCATTGCAAGAGTCTTGTGCCGGACGACGATCCTTGAGGCGCATTGCTAGAGGAAGGTGTCTTCTTGAAAGGTTGAGGTGCTTGAGTTGTGGAAGTCGAAGCTCTTGTCGTGCTTTTTGTGTTAGCTTGAGGCGGAGCTTGAGTTGGTGTAGATGTTGAAGATGAGGGTTTGTTGGCGAAGAATGCCTTTGCCTTGAGGTATTTAAGCTCTTCAAGCACGTGACGCTCGGCCTTGGAGGCTTGATGTACTAGCTCAACCAAAGAGGCATATGGTTGGAACTCCACAATCTTCTTGATTGGGTAGTTGAGGCCATTCATGAATCGAGCCATGGATTGCTCCTCGGATTCCTCAATGTTGGCTCTCATCATCGAAATCTCCATCTCCTTATAGTACTCATCAACCGACTTCAACCCTTGTTTCAATTCTTGCAATTTCTTGTACAAGTCTCGAGTGTAGTGGCTTGGCACAAAGCGTTTGTACATTGCTTCTTTCATTTCAACCCAAGTGTTGATTGGTTGTTGGTGGTTAGCGATGCGTGCATCTTGGAGTTTTTCCCACCACAAGAGAGCATAATCTTCAAACTCCATTGAGGCTAAGGCAACCTTCTTGTTGTCGGAGAAGCGTTGTATGCGGAAAATCTTGTCAACCTTGAGTGCCCATGAGAGGTAGGCTTCCGGATCACTTGTGCCGAAGAACTTGGGTATATCGAAGCGAAGGTTGTTCAAGTTGTCATAGTCTTCGCGATTGGCACCACGTGGGAATGCACGTCCACGTCTCCTTCGATTAAGTCCATCACCATTGTGTTGGCTTGACTCGCTATCACTTGACTCGGAACGGTGGTTTTGGTGACCATCATGTGGATGTTCTTGACGAGGACGAGGTTCATGACGAGGACGAGGTTCATGGCGAGGATGATGCTCATGGTTTGGATTGGGTTGCTCCGCATTGTTCCCATGGTCGCGATTGTGGTGACGTGGTCTTCGAGGATGACGGTGTCGATGTCCTTGAGCATCATAGTCATGAGCACCCGGGGCACTACTGCCATTGGCCAATGGGTCTCGACGGTCTTGATTGTGAGGAGGTGGTGAAGGTGTTCGTTCGTGGCGTCCACCATTTTGTTGAGGTTGCTCTTGATGCGCATTGGCATTGTGCACTTGAGGGGAAAGTGGACGGTCCACGGGATGGCGATGTTGATCATGTTCGTCGCGCCTTGGAATGTCTTGGTGAGTTTGTTGCGGGTCTTGTTGACGAGGGTCATGACGTCCATGACGTGCTTGTGTCGACCTTGAGGTACTTCTTGTACGACTTGAGCGTGACGAAGAAGAAGATCGACGATGCGCAAGGTTGTTGAGAGCTTCGGTCACTCGCTCCATGTGCTCATTGAGATTTGCTTCTTGCGCGTGCATGCGTTCATTGAAGTTGGCTTCTTGAGCTTAAAGACGGCGCTCGTAGCGGCCTAAGACATCACGAACAAGGTGTCGAAGACCAACGAACTCGGTTTGGGTGACATAGCCATGATCACCTCGAGAACCGCCGTGGATTTCATCGTCCGAGCTTGAGCTTCCGTTTGTACTTCCCCTAAACATTTTCTCAGCAACAAGTGAGGTATGTGGCAAAGGAAGAACCAAAACAAACTATATCCAAAGTATAATGTGGCTTGAAAGAAGAGAATCCGGTTCTAACACCCAACACACACACTTATGAGGATAGGAAGGTATGAAGTGGCAAAGGAAATCAAGCAAACTCGGCGAAAAGCATATTGTCAAAGATAGAGAAAATCCACAATATTCAAATTACCAAAGAAACTCCAACCACAAAGTATTGAGAAACACACACAAAAGCGAATGATGAGGTTGGGCGACCAAAGGGCGAGCACTCGAAAATAAGCAAACTAGCGCAGACTACGTGCTCAAGTGTCACCACAACACACGAAGGACGCTAGCTCAATTGCCTTGAGTGGGCAACGGATTTACACAAGTGTCAATCTCGCACACTCACTTTGGCGGATCAAGCTTTGTCGCAACCTACAAAGATGATACTTGGCACCACTTGATTCTTTTTCTTTTCTTTTCTCCTTTTTTTTTTGATTTTTGCTTTTTTAGGATGATTCCTTCAAATTTTGCTAGTGCCAAGACCTCTACTCGATACACACTCGCCAATACGTTAAGACAATCACTCGAATCAGCACAAGTGCAATGCCTCGCAATATCAAAAAGCTAGTCCGGTAGGTCAAGGTACGTGAAAGGAAGAAGGGCTCATAATGGATTACGATGTCGGGGAGATGTCGAGTCCTTGGCGGCATCGTCGCTTGGCGTTGAAGTTGCTGCGGAAGCTTGTCGATGATGATCACACCGGAAAAGGACTCAAACAACAAAGAGGAAATGCTAAAACGAACCGAGCAAAAAGAAAAAAATTGCTCTGAAAATCCCGCCCGACGGTAGTACCGCTCGTTCTAGTCGGTAGTACCGGTGCTTGCGCAGGCCCGGTAGTACTGCTGCTTTCTGGCCGGTAGTACCGGCGGCCAGAAATCTGGTTTCCTTGGTCATGTGTAGGGCGCACTACATCATCTCCCCCCCCTTGGAAAAGAGTCGTCCTCGACTCTTGGTCATCCTCATCACTTGATGTCCCATAGTATGGTGATAGATCGGTCACATTGAAGGTGTCATGGACCAAGTGCTTGGAGTTGGAGATGTCGATCTTGTAGGCATTGTCGTTGATGCGCTTGAGAACCTTGAAAGGTACGTCTCCTCGAGGGTGAAGCTTGGACTTCCATGCATCCGGAAAGCGATCTTTGCGAAGGTGCAGCCAAACAAGGTCTCCTTCTTCAAATATCATTGCGCGCTTGTTCTTGTTCATCTTTTTAGCATGTGCTTCATTGTGCTTCTCTAGCGTAGTTCTTGTTTCCTCATGTAGCTTCTTCATGTAAGCGGCGCGCTTATCGAAGTCCATGTTAACTTGCTCACGGAGTGGAAATGGTAGCATGTCAAGCGCGGTGTAGGGGTTGTAGCCATAGACGATCTCGAATGGGCTTCTCTTCGTTGCTCGGTGTAGTGCTCGATTGTAGGCGAACTAGGCGTGTGGGATGCACTCTTCCCAATTCTTCAAGTTTGGCTTGATCAATACACGAAGGAGTGTAGAAAGGCTTCGATTCAACACTTCGGTTTGACCATCCGTTTGAGGGTGGTAGGCGGTGGAGAAGAGTTGCTTAATTCCCATTTTGGCCATCAATGTCTTCCAAAAGTAGCTCACGAACTTGACATCACGATCTGAAACAATGGTCTGGGGCATCCCATGAAGACGGACGATTTCCCTAAAGAACAAAGTAGCAATATGTGAAGCATCGTTGGTCTTGTTACATGGTATGAAATGTGCCATCTTAGAGAATCGGTCAATGACGACAAATATGGAATCCTTGTTTGTTTTAGTGCGAGGAAGACCTAATACGAAATCCATAGCAATATCGGACCAATGTCTATGTGGAATGGGCAAAGGAGTGTATAGGCCATGAGAGTTTAGGGTAGACTTAGCTTTGAGACATGTAGAACATCGGCGCACAAGGCGGTTCACGTCGCGGTACATGTGGGGCCAAAAGTAGTTGGTGGTGAGCATGGCGAAGGTCTTGTCGCGTAAAAAATGTCCCATGAGCGCTCCTCCATGAGATTCCTTCAAAAGGAGCAAACGAAGCAAAGACTCGGGAATGCAAAGTTTGTTAGCCTTAAAAGGAAACCTTGATGCAAATAGTAATCACCAACTCCTTTGTGCTCCGAACATTGAGCGAAAATGTCACCAAAGAAAGTATCGGAAGCATACAAATCCTTCATCTCATCGAAACCCAAGACACTAATGTCAAGACGTGTAATTAGGTTGGCCTTGCGGGATAGAGCATCCGCGACCACATTGTCTTTACCTTTCTTGTATTTGATGACGAAGGTAAAAGACTCAATGAACTCAACCCACTTAGCATGTCTTTTGTTCAAATTAGATTGACTTTTCAAATATTTCAAAGATTCGTGATCCGAATGTATGACAAACTCTTTAGGGCGAAGATAGTGTTGCCACACATCTAAAACACGAACCAAAGCAAATAATTCTTTGTCATAAATGGGATAGTTTAAGCGAGCTCCATCTAGTTTCTCACTATGATATGTGATGGGCCTACCGTTTTGCATAAGCACTCCTCCAATTCCCAAGCCACTCGCATCACATTCAATCTCAAAAGTTTTTGAAAAATCCGGAAGGGCAAGGAGTGGTGCTTCGGTTAGCAACCGCTTGAGCTCATTGAAGGTAAAATCATGCGCATGTCCTCAAACGAAAGGTACATTCTTCTTTGTAAGTTCGTGGAGGGGACAAGCAATTGTGGAAAAATCTTTGATGAATCGGCGGTAAAAGCTGGCAAAACCAAGGAAACGTCTCAACTCCTCAAGGGATGTGGGAAAAGGCCAAGTCCGAATAGCTTGTATCTTCGCATCATCAACTTCAACTCCATACGAAGAAACAACAAAACCCAAGAAAACAAGTTTGTTGGTGGCAAATGTGCACTTAGAAAGATTTGCGTAAAGCTTTTCATTGCGAAGAACCAACAAAACTTGAGCCACATGAGAAGTGTGCTCTTCCAAAGATTTGCTATAAATAAGGATGTCATCAAAGTATTCCACCACAAATTTCCAATGAAAGGACGCAAAACATGATTCATGAGACACATAAAAGTAGAAGGTGCGTTGGAAAGGCCAAATGGCATGACAAGCCATTCATAAAGACCAAGCTTTGTTTTAAACACGGTCTTCCATTCATCACCTTCACACATCCTTATTTGGTGGTATCCACTTTAAAGATCGATTTTCGAAAATATGGAGGAACCGCAAAGTTCATCCAACATATCATCAAGACGAGGGATAGGATGGCGATACCGCACAGTGATGGCGTTGATGGGGCGACAATCCATGCATAGACGAAGCGTGTTGTCGTGCTTGGGCACCAAGATGACGAGCACGGCGCACGGACTCAAGCTCTCACGGATATGTCCCATGGCAAGGAGTTCTTGAATTTGCCGCTCAATCTCTTTGGTCTCTTCGGGGTTGGTGCAGTATGGAGCACGGTTCGGTAGTGGTGCGCCGGGAACAAGGTCGATGCGATGCTCGATTCCGCGTAGAGGAGGTAGTCCCGGTGGCACTTCTTGAGGAAAGACATCTTCAAAGTCCTTCAAAAGAGACATCAAAGGAGGAGGAAGGTTTGTAAAAGTGTTAGTCAAAGAAACTTCACCCTTACATATGAGCACATAGTGAAGGGTGGATGGGTTTTCTCTCAACTCGCTCATCTCTCTTTCGGTGGCAAATAGTGTAAGTTTTGTTGGGGCTCTCTTCGAAGTGTCACTTTCCTTTGGCTTTTGGCTCTCACTCACTTTATGGTGGATCTCTCGCTCACCACTCTTCTCACTTGAGGAACCATCTTGTTGTGCCCGTGCAATAGTCTTGGCATTGTCGGCAATAACTTGACTTGGTGTCATGGGACGAAGGACGAAGGTCTTGTCGTTTCTCTTGAAGCTATAGTAATTAGTCCTTCCATCATGCATAACACTCTTGTCAAATTGTCAAGGACGTCCAAGAAGTAAGTGACACACGGACATAGGCACAACATCACAATCAACCGTATCTTCATAGGCACCAATCTTGAAGGATACTTGCACCATGTGTTGTATCTTGACGGATCCGGAATCACTCAACCATTGTACATGGTATGGGTGTGGGTGCTTCTTGAACTTCAAGTTGAGATTATCACAAAGTTCCTTGCTCGCTAAGTTGTGGAAACTTCCACCATCTATGATGACCTTGATGAACTTTCCATTGATTCCCG
Organism: Poa pratensis; assembly: GCA_947311845.1. NCBI lineage: Eukaryota > Viridiplantae > Streptophyta > Magnoliopsida > Poales > Poaceae > Poa > Poa pratensis. The sequence continues at coordinate 3,787,975 of CAMZMU010000103.1, forward strand.
CTCTTGTTTGAAACAAGTTGCATCTTTGGTCTTCTTCCACTTGGACATTGATGGTCAATGCTCTTGCCACAACCAATGAAGGGTTGTTGTCTCCATCACAATATATCTCATTTGATTCTTCTTGCACACTTTGCATTGTGGCGACCTTGTTCAAAGCATTGTACTCATCTTCACTCATAGATTCATACTCTCCCATGTCATTGATGATCATAACTTTCTTGTTTGTGCACTCGAATGATTTGTGTCCTTGTCCTCCACACTTGTAGCATTGCAAGAGTCTTGTGCCGGACGACGATCCTTGAGGCGCATTGCTAGAGGAAGGTGTCTTCTTGAAAGGTTGAGGTGCTTGAGTTGTGGAAGTCGAAGCTCTTGTCGTGCTTTTTGTGTTAGCTTGAGGCAGAGCTTGAGTTGGTGTAGATGTTGAAGATGAGGGTTTGTTGGCGAAGAATGCCTTTGCCTTGAGGTATTTAAGCTCTTCAAGCACGTGACGCTCGGCCTTGGAGGCTTGATGTACTAGCTCAACCAAAGAGGCATATGGTTGGAACTCCACAATCTTCTTGATTGGGTAGTTGAGGCCATTCATGAATCGAGCCATGGATTGCTCCTCGGATTCCTCAATGTTGGCTCTCATCATCGAAATCTCCATCTCCTTATAGTACTCATCAACCGACTTCAACCCTTGTTTCAATTCTTGCAATTTCTTGTACAAGTCTCGAGTGTAGTGGCTTGGCACAAAGCGTTTGTACATTGCTTCTTTCATTTCAACCCAAGTGTTGATTGGTTGTTGGTGGTTAGCGATGCGTGCATCTTGGAGTTTTTCCCACCACAAGAGAGCATAATCTTCAAACTCCATTGAGGCTAAGGCAACCTTCTTGTTGTCGGAGAAGCGTTGTATGCGGAAAATCTTGTCAACCTTGAGTGCCCATGAGAGGTAGGCTTCCGGATCACTTGTGCCGAAGAACTTGGGTATATCGAAGCGAAGGTTGTTCAAGTTGTCATAGTCTTCGCGATTGGCACCACGTGGGAATGCACGTCCACGTCTCCTTCGATTAAGTCCATCACCATTGTGTTGGCTTGACTCGCTATCACTTGACTCGGAACGGTGGTTTTGGTGACGATCATGTGGATGTTCTTGACGAGGACGAGGTTCATGGCGAGGATGATGCTCATGGTTTGGATTGGGTTGCTCCGCATTGTTCCCATGGTCGCGATTGTGGTGACGTGGTCTTGGAGGATGACGGTGTCGATGTCCTTGAGCATCATAGTCATGAGAACCAGGGGCACCATTGCCATTGGCCAATGGGTCTCGACGGTCTTGATTGTGAGGAGGTGGTGAAGGTGTTCGTTCGCGGCGTCCACCATTTTGTTGAGGTTGCTCTTGATGCGCATTGGCATTGTGCACTTGAGGGGAAAGTGGACGGTCCACGGCATGGCGATGTCGATCATGTTCATCACGCCTTGGAATGTCTTGGTGAGCTTGCTGCGGGTCTTGTTGGCGAGGGTCATGACGTCCATGACGTGCTTGTGTCGACCTTGAGGTACTTCTTGTACGACTTGATTGTGACGAAGAAGAAGATCGATGATGCGCAAGGTTGTTGAGAGCTTCGATCACCCGCTCCATGTGCTCATTGAGATTTGCTTCTTGTGCGTGCATGCGTTCGTTGAAGTTGGCTTCTTGAGCATGAAGACGGCGCTCGTAGCGGCCTAAGCCATCACGAAGAAGGTGTCGAAGACCAACGAACTCGGTTTGGGTGACATAGCCATGATCACCTCGAGAACCACCGTGGATTTCATCGTCTGAGCTTGAGCTTCCGTTTGTACTTCCCCTAAACATTTTCTCAAGAACAAGTGAGGTATGTGGCAAAGGAAGAACCAAGACAAACTATATCCAAAGTATAATGTGGCTTGAAAGAAGAGAATCCGGTTCTAACACCCAACACACACACTTATGAGGATAGAAATGTATGAAGTGGCAAACGAAATCAAGCAAACTCGGCGAAAAATATATTGTCAAAGGTAGAGAAAATCCACAATGATCAAATTACCAAAGAAACTCCAACCACAAAGTATCAAGAAACACACACAAAATCGAATGATGAGGTTGGGCGACCAAAGGGCGAGCACTCGAAGATAAGCAACCTAGCGAAGACTACGTGCTCAAGTGTCACCACAACACACGAAGGACGCTAGCTCAATTGCCTTTAGTGGGCAACGGATTTGCACAAGTGTCAATCTCTCACACTCACTTTGGCGGTTTAAGCTTTGTCGCAACCTACAAAGATGATACTTGGCACCACTTGATTCTTTTTCTTTTCTGTTCTCCTTTTTTTTTTTTTTTTTGCTTTTTTACGATGATTCCTTGAACTTCTGCTAGTGCCAAGACCTCTACTCGATACACACTCGCCAATACGTTAAGACAATCACTCGAATCAACACAAGTGCAATGCCTCGCAATATCAAAGAGCTAGTACGGTAGGTCAAGGTACGCGAAAGGAAGAAGGGATCACAATGGATTACGATGTCGGGGAGATGTCGAGTCCTTGGCGGCGTCGTCGCTTGGCGTTGAAGTTGCTGCGGAAGATTGTCCACGATGATCACACCGGAAAAGGACTCAAAAAACAAAGAGGAAATGCCAAACGAACCAAGGAAAAAGAAAAAAATTGCTCTGAAAATCCTGCCCGGCGGTAGTACCGCTCGTTCTGGTCGGTAGTACCGGTGCTTGCGCAGGCCCGGTAGTACCGCTGCTTTCTGGCCGGTAGTACCGGCGGCCAGAAATCTGGTGTTCTTGGTCGCGAATTGGGCGGAAAAAGAGCTCGAAAAATTCTCAAATTCGTGGGAATTTGGCAAAATTAAGGCTAGGGAACGCAAACAAAGGTGGAGGGGATCCTAAAGCAACAGATCCATGGATCAAAACTACCAAAAACTCATCAAATCGACCGAATCGCTCGAATCCCAAAATGGCTATTTTTTGGTGGAAATTTTTGAATTTCTCAAAAACAAAGAAAAAATTGGTGGATTTGTGGGTGAAACAAAGTCAAATCCGTGGCAACCTTTGCTCTGATACCATATGATGCGGGTTAGGTCCCGATCTTCATGGATTTGGGCGGAGGGAATGATGAACACGAAGAACAAGTGATGAACACAAAGGGGAAAACACCAAATCAAGAGATAAATAGCAAAGCACAACTCAGCAAGATTCAATTGGTAACAAGCCCCAAGGGTAGCCCCCAATTCCCCTCTTCCAAGCACACCTTACTCTTAGGATTGTTTGTCTAATTGGTCAATCCAACCAACCTAATCTAGCCACCTCAAGAGGAAAGATTAGCAAGTAGAAGCCTTGGTATCCACTAGAGGGATCTTCTCCACATGGGGAGGTCTTGGTTCATCTCCACAAGGGGAGGTCTTGATTCATCTCCACAAGGGGAGGCCATGGTTCATCTCCATTGGAGGCAACACCAACTTGGGGTGGAAAGGAGCAAAGCTCTACTCTTGTCTCAACTTAGTCTAACCCCAACCCTAGAGGAGGAGACATCTATTTATAGTCTAAAAACGAGATACTAGATGAGTGGCTAGGATTACATGACACAAGGGCCATCTCAGCACATAGGCCGCGCAGGCCCGGTAGTACCGGCCAGGGAGGGCCGGTAGTACCGGCCGGGTCGGTAGTACCGGAAATAATTCCGGTAGTACCGCTTATGCCGCACTTGACATCAGTAGCGTCTGGTCGTTCGACGGTAGTACCGTCCGGGGTGCGCTGGTAGTACCGGCCGGCGTTTCTTCAGCCTTTTCATCTCCTTCTTCTCGGCTCACTTCTCGTCCATCTTCATAGCTTGGTGGAATGTCTTCTTGGTTCAATCCTTGTCCATCTTCATCACCCGGTGGAGTATCTTCATGAAGCTTGTACCTTAACACACACAAGGTATCGGAATGAAGTAGCAAACCATTCAAGGGAGTGTCAAGGTCACACATAGTTAGGAGTGAATTCACCTTATCATGGAGAGCTTTGACTCTTGCTCTTGTCATTGGGCCACTTGTCGTGTCATGTGTAGGGCGCACTACATCACCTCGGCTAGATCGCCATGCATGCTCCGGGTCCACCCCATCCGGGAAGCCGGCAAGCCCCGGGAGAAAGGGGGAAGGCCCGGGCCGCCTGACGAAGGAGGAAGCTCGGGGTAGTAGAAGAACGAGCGGCGCCAATCGCCGCACACTCCCAAGAGGGCGAGGTCGGGGTAAACGGAGCGGCGTGGGACGACTCTGACCGCCCCACACTCCCGCTCGACATCTCCCTCCCCGGTTATCCGGCCTTCCAGAGTGAAGAGGGAGCACCAGAAGCCCAGGTGGGCGTGGACCCCAGAAAGGCCTCGTAGCAAGTGACGAAGCAGGGAATGTGGGCAATACAGTCCGGCATGAGGTGATGAAGCTGTATCCCATACAGGCGAAGAAGCGAGCGGAGGAAAGGGTGGACAGGCAGAGAAAGCCCGCGCTCCAGATGAGACGCAAACAGCACGCACTCGGTAGGAGCGGGGCGAGGGGCTTCCTCCTCCTCCTCTGTGACCCGCCATGAGGACCAGCTGGCACAGGGGATGAAGCCCACGGCCGCGCCTGCCCGAGGCGTCGCAGAGGACGCAGTTGTCAAGCACGGGATGAGGAGCCGAGCCGGACGAAACGCGCGGTCTTGGAGTTCGAGGCACTCGAGCCGCCTGTGGAAGAGGACCGCTTGGGAGGAGCCATGGAGGGCGAAGCTGAAAGGGCCGAGGCCGGAATGGGGTCACAGGAAGAAGAAGGCGAGCTGTTCCATTTTTAAGGAGGCCAGAGCACGGTGATGACTACCTCGAAAGCGGAACCGCCCCCCAAAGGAACATCATTACTCGCTAACCGCCCCCTATTGGGGGGCAGAAGTGATGGGACGGGACAGGAGCCTCTCCTTCCCCTCGACGGAAGCGCCCGCGGACGCCGCCACGTGTTCCTCTTACGCATGGTCCGTAGGCGGTGGCTTGCCAAAGGGGGCCCACCACGCGCTCCAAGTTGGATGCTCTAGGGCATGGGCCCCGCCCCGATTGCCCTAGAGCGCCCGGGGGCTACTGTCGGTGTCCCGAAAACGGGGGCCTCCCGGGAACCTGCGCGTGGAGGGCCCGTCCCCCGGGAAGCAAGAGGCGGCAGAGTTCCCGGCCCCGGAAAAGAGACAAGGAACTCGCCCGGGAAGGGCATCACGCTCAGGAGGGACCTGACACGTGGCAGGCGCGCTCTGCGCCCCCGCCCCGGGAAGGGTTGCTTCGCACACAAGGAAGGAGAGTTAGGACGCGCAGACAAAGCCAAGGTCGCGGTCCCATCGGAGCTGGCCCTGAGCCCCGCGCAGGGGCCATACAGGTGACAAGACAACACACACGGTCTACTCCGCTCCAGCGGAGCAGACAACATGAAGGGCAACGCGGCAAGGCGGTGCCACGAAGGAAGCCGGCGGTTGCCACCTGGGCCGGGGTGCGACGCGTGCTATGCCTCGGTGGCACGCCCCCAGTACGACCACTTGTGGTGTCCCCTTGGCATATAAAAGGAGGCCCGAGGTCGAATGTAGAGGACAACTCACCATTGCTAGCAGCTGCTCTTAGTTAAAGACTTGTGCTCGGGGGCTAGACGGGAAACACCTCGGGAACCTCTCGGAGTGGAATCTAATAGCTAACAAGTGTAGAGAGCATTGGTAGCCTTTCCACTGTAATCCATCATCTCCACAATCCAACCAGACAAGCAGGACGTAGGGTGTTACGCGGCAAGGCGGCCCGAACCTGGGTAAAATCTTGTGTGCTTGTGCTTGAGCTCGGGGACCGATTCCGGAGCACATCACACCCTCCTACCGAACAAACAGGGGGTGTCTAACATCCCCGGTGTCCGTGTTCCAACACGCGACACTAATGGCGTCGAAGTGGAAGCTGCGGAGTTGGAAAATGTAGACTTGATAGTCAGGAAGGCGAACATGGAGATGAAGCCGCTACTCGAGTGTTTTGGTAGGTCGAAGACTGTTTTCGAGGTTTTGAAATGGACATCGAGCTGAGGAAGAAGGAGAAGAGTAGAGGACTATAAACGGACAGCGAGCTGAGGAAGAAGGAGAAGACTCGACATGTGTAATTGATCATCTTTTGATGCTATGTAATGGTTACAATTGTTATATACATTATGAATGGATTTGTCAGCATTTTTGTGCTTCTGCTATGAGATTTTAAATGTCAAGTGGCAACTCTATTCCTGCTCTATGCTTATAAAGAAACCTCAATGCAAACGAGTCGAAACCGAATCTCCGTTTCTGATGTTCCGATAGATCGAAAACAGAGATATGTGTACCACCGTTGCCAAACAGAGGCCTCATCGGCGACGGTTTTTTGTCTCCATTGCCAATGAGGTCCTTCACATCAGCCACGGATGCGGGGACACATACCACTTCTCTGTTTCCGATGGGGGTTTTGGCACGTTTCCGATGTGTCGTTATGTACTAGTGTATGGAGGACGTCGACGGCGGGGGCGGGGGATCCGGCCGGAGCCATCTAAATAAGCTCACATGGTCCTTGTTCCTGGTGCTAGCCATGCTGTGAGGCCTTTTCCAACATGGTGTTGGGGAAGCGCATCTGGTGAGGGTGCGACTATCTTCTAGAAGAAAGACTCCCTAGAATGGGGTACCGGATCTTTTCAGCCTTATCCGGTGTTGGTTTGGCCTTTTTCTTCATGGCTTTGCTGCTCTAGAGGTGAAATCTGGGAGCGATGGAGATGGCCGCTGTTTCAGTCAATAAGGTTGTGGTGTCTGGCCATCTTTATGTGTCTTGTCAAGGTGTCAATAAGCTTCTACCGGTCCTTGATGGCGACGGGGTGAAGCAGAGTAGCGTGTTGACTTCTTCTTTGGAACGGTGGCAAAGATCTGAGATGCAAATCAGAGATCATCACACGGTGGACTTGCGTTGCCGTCATAATTCTTGGCTGAAGCGTCAGCCTCTGTCTAGGGTTCACGTCGGCATTCCGCGTCCTAATTGCCCCAAGTGGTATAATCCCCGATGGAGGTAGGATGGCCGGCATTCGAGTCCTAGTTATGGTGGTGGAGTCGAAGGACCCGATCGTGATTCCACGCTGTCTAGGGTGTTTCTCGTAAAACTTATTTACCTAATAATAAAAGCGCTAAGGCTTCCGCGGTTTGGTGTGTCATTGGATTGAATTTTCCCATAAAGTTATGAATAATTACCCACCTATGCCACTCATAAGATCTATCCTCTACCCCGATCCCCTCTAAGCCGCGTCGCTGCCGGGAGAAAGACACCACCCCACCACGCCGCGTCGCTGATACTCATTCCCGCTTGAGCCGCCGCCAGAGGTTACCCATTCTCCTCTTGCCGTCTCCGGTGTCGAGGAGCGCCGCGTCGCTGTCGCAGTACTTGGTTAGGCACCAGTCCTCCCCACCTCCTCCAGCACCTCCCGCAGCTTGCCGTCCTGCAGGCGTCACCCATTGCCCGACCTCTCCCTTCCCCTACCGCCGGCGGCCCGATCCATCTCCTACTCCGCTGACAGCGCGGGGGACCCAGAGGCCGGGTTGGCGGCCTGGGCCTGCTCACCCTCCCCCCTGGGGAGGCGGCGACTTGGAGTTGGAGCGACGATGGAACAGGGACGGCATCTTGATCTTGCCCATGATTGCTACTGCTTTGGCACGGGTGATCTGCTCCTTTGGGGTTCGCTTTGATTTGCTCCGCTCGCCGGTGGTGGTTGCAGGTTCGTCTCAAAGGGAGACGCCGGCCAGGGTTGCGTTCGTTCTCCATGGCTGGTTGATTCCGAGTCGAATCGGGGTGGGAAGGGACGGAGATTGATTCAAGTTGTTGAAATTTTAATGTGAAATTCAGAATGCAGAAGTCCCCCCGTCCAGTTCAGCTGATGGCCTATTGTCGAAGTCTTTACGGATGCACGTTGGCTGGAGCTAACAAGATTTGTTTGTGCTTAGAATTTTACTGTCACTCGCGTACTCGCTCTGGCGCTCTGCTTGGTGTGGTGTAACTTGTTGTAGGTTGCTGATTTCTGTAGGTGTTGTTCTCGCGTGCAAGGGCGGCCGACGGCCGGGTAGCAGTGGAACTAATATTCTCATTCACACTTTGAAATTGAACTGGGAACAAAGGATAGCCGTTTTTTCCCACTGATGGTTCGGAATTCAGATAGCTTAAACGAGGCAGGGGCAAAGATAGAAAAGAATTTGGTTGTCTGAACTATGAACCCAACGCTTCTATAATATATACCAGCTTCACCACATGTTGGGCATTGTGTGCTATAGTGTGAAGGAGTTGCCTGGTTCTGAAGCTCTAGGCTCTTGTGTGCAGAAGTGAAACTTCCGAGTGTGAAAGTGACGTATAAGATGGTTTCAAAAATATTCTTGCTTGTGCTGATGCAGGTCACCAAGTTGACTTTGGCCAAGTTATTATTATTATTTGATCATTTGCTATTATGAGAATAAGCTCGTGCAAAGCCTATCAGAGATTGTTGCGGTTCATGTTCTGCAATGATTGTGAAGCCTAATATGCAGAAATTAACATGTATTATATATCAGACAGTGGCGGACCTAGGATTTTATCATTGGGAATGCCGCACAAAAAAATGATGGCCATTTCAATAAAGTATAATTACCAATTTAATAACTAACTGTAAATTTTCATTGTAATACGATATAAAATAAGACGAGTACAAAAATTGGCTTGTCATAGTACACTAATCACATGCGATGAATCAAAACTCGTAGATTCCTGATGATCGGCGAAATACGTACTTCATTTGCGGCTGTCGGCGAGATGGCGAAGGATGAAAACTGTCTTTCAAGCGTGGCGGCGGTGGCGTGTACTCTGACCGGCCGCCGGCGCCGGTGTCATGTCTTCCCGAAGTCAGCTACGTGCTGGGCGTCAAACAAAGTAGCAGAGATAACAAATCGATCAACGATTCATAAAGTCAGCTAGCTACCTAGCTGTATGTATATGATGATACTACCGTGGCTGCTGACTACTGGGAGCTTGAGAATTGATAAACCTGTAGATCGATCGACGGAGATGAGTTCCACGCGACCTGGCGGCTGGCGGTAACTGCGCAGGTTTCCTTTTCTTTCGATCGATCGATCGATTCGATCGCATAGGTAGTTTTCTCATGCTGGGCTGCCTAATACTACTTACGTGGGCTGGGCTGCAGGGTAGGCATACCTGTAGGTCCGCCACTGATATCAGAGATAGTTGTTTTGTTTTTTGACAAATTGCATTTACTTATACCAACTCAATATTTGTCAAGAAAAGTTTGATCAACATGGACCATGATTCTCCGTAGTCAGACTCATGCCAACATCAAATCTATACTTCTTATAAAGCAAAACCCGGCATACCCTGTAGGTCCGCCACTGATATCAGAGATAGTTGTTTTGTTTTTTGACAAATTGCATTTACTTATACCAACTCAATATTTGTCAAGAAAAGTTTGATCAACATGGACCATGATTCTCCGTAGTCAGACTCATGCCAACATCAAATCTATACTTCTTATAAAGCAAAACCCCACTAAGCGCAATTAATATTTTTCTATCTCCACATGCAAGCTATTCACATCACTTACTCTTTTAGCTAATCAATTGTCCATGTCACCCCACTAACATTTATTAATTATTTTCTATCTCTACATGCAACCATCCACATCATCTTTTTTTTAGCTCACCAAATTGTCCACATTGCTTATACCATTTGAGTGTGCTGACAGAACTCTTCCGTGGACTAGTGGTAGCCGTGCATATGCGCATAAGGGCCAGGTCTCGGGTTCGAGTCCTCACTTCTACCTTAATGACAAAGCCGGGGTGGAGTCCCCCTCCGGTCTTGTTATTTTTTTAATTGTCCACATCATTTTTTTATGTTCAAATGATAATATCACACCATGTCGCTATGCAGTTACACAAGTAAATCATGTTCAAGTAGAACACCAAAATTAGTTTCGCATGTGAACTTTTTGCCAAATTATTTTCAAATTGAAAATCATACAACTGTTATTTGGAATTATGGGCCCTTCTATATGTATTCACTCAAAAAGTTTTTAGAAATATTATGCGGCAATGTGCATGTCGTATTCATGCAAGCCATTCACAACATCCGTTTTTTCAACTATTGATACAATCTTATCTGTATCAATCAGATACAACCCTAAAACATAATGATCTTTAAATTATAAATCACACATACATTCGATATCTGAATTTTTTAGCCTCTTGACTGTCATGATTAACTAATCTTGCATATTTCTTTAGTCGACTTTTTATTTAAAAAGTTAAGAGATACCCGCTGCAACGCGCGGGGTGTTGTTCTAGTTAGCTATAGATGGCGAGTCGTAAACCAGAAGAGAACAACACGAGCTCGTGCTCGTTCTATATTACACATTTATCTGAAAATTTATTTTTTCCTCTTCCGTTACAATGCACGGGCACGTTTCCTAGCGAGCACGTACTATTTTCTTCCTTTGATTATGTACCCCCTCTCGGCCGTTCCTTGTTAAAATAAAATCGACGAGAGGTATGAACGTAAACGAGTTCGGCAACCCGGCACGGTGCGTGACGAACGCGTGCCGGTTATCCCAGCAGCGCGCTGAACCTAGGGTACCGGCGCGCAACGGCCACCTGCCCGTCTGCCATCTACTGCTGCCGCCGTCCGTTCTTTTATCACCACGCGCGCATAATAAATGTAGTAATTCCCTCCTGATTTCCGCCGTTTCGTCTCTTCTTTCGTTTCGGATCAGGAAACTCTCCGTGTGTCCCAGGAAAAGTTCAAATCGCGTCTTTCGGATCGTGGAAAGGCCACCAGACCCCTCCCGGAGAATTTTGGGTGATAATCGTTGGCCTGCTGGGGATTTTTATTCTGTGGTGCGAGCAGGAAGGGGACGGATCGGGAGTTCTTTAGTGTGGAAAGGCGAGAGATTCGGGAGGTCGTTGTCGTGCCGCACGCGTCGGGGAGGAATTTGATTGGTGAGGCGGAGATGGTTGCCGGGCCGGAGGTCATGAATCAGGTCGTTCCGATGTTGGAGTCCTCGTTCCATCGCTGCCCCGTGAAGGGGGTCGAGGAGGTGGTGGTCGGGGCAGCCGTGTCGCCGCCGACGCCAGCGGCGGTGGCGTCGCCGACGGATGATTTACTGGTGGACCTCGATGTGCCCGATCTGGTGAGTTCTTGATTCAAGCTGAACAAGGGTCTCCTTTGTTTTCCTCGGTTTTATAGGAGTTATTGGTCTGGCGAATTGTATGTCAAAAATCTGGAGTCTTGTATTCTTTGTGACGTTGTACGGTTATTTAGATTATCAGGAGCGCTTCTTTTATGTGATTGAGCTGCAACAATTCGTTGGTAGAAGGTAATTAAATGATCTTCCCTGTAGAATTGTTTCTAGTCAGTGTGCTTTTGTGGAAGTGAGGAAACTACCTGCTTAAGAGTTCAAAGATTACCTTTTCTTATTACTAGTTCCTAATCTCGGTCTATTAACTGTTCAAGTAGTTGGGGAATTGGAATTACAAATGGATAGTGGAATCATTTGATTGATCTCTCTGACGTGCGGATAGTTTCATCGCTGTATTGCTGGGCATGTTAGGTGCATATTCATTGTTTGCCTACGCAAAGTGCAATTGAACGCGACTAGTTTCAATTTATTCCCATAATAGGATAGTGGTAGCTTGTTTGGAGTACTTTGAATTGTCTGTGGATAATTTCGTTGCTATATTGCTGGGCTTGTTAGGTGCATATTCGTTGTTTGCCTACGAAAAGTGTGATTCAACTTGACTGTTTCCATTCCTGCCCATAATAGGATGGTGGTAGCTTGTTTGTGTACTTTGAGTTGTCTGTTGTTGGGATTCGCGGTGGCTTTGCGTTGGATTACATATCTGTGTACGCTTGACTAATTGTTTTGTTAATTCAGTATTAGCATGTTTGTTCAGTGACATCCATAACCATTTGAATTGATTTGTGAATGCATGGCCATGTGATGGTTGGCAACCCAAATGTCTCAATTTAACACTTGGAAGTTTCCCTATCCCGAGATATAGTTTTGGTGGAGTGTGTCTTTGTTCACTGCATCACATTTATCATTCTGCTCAATGCAGGAGTTCAAGACACAGTTGCAGACTTTAAATTTTGTCCCTAACATCCGATCTGGTAGCTTCGCTGATATTGGACCTAGGCGATACATGGAAGATGAACACATCAGAATTGATGATCTTTCTGGCCATCTTGGCTCACTGCTGGTGTGCCCAGTGCCTAATGCCTTCTATGGGGTATGCAGGACCTTCTTTTATGTTTTTCAAACTATGATTCTTCTGTACTCTCTGAACTAATTGTGTTGTTTGTTAATAGGTTTTTGATGGCCATGGGGGTTCAGATGCAGCAGCCTACATGAAAAGGCATGCCATGAGGTTGTTCTTTGAGGATTCAGAATTCCCAAATGCAATACAAGAAGATGAAGTTTTTTCTGAATCTGTTGAGAACTCAATCCGCAAAGCGTTCTTGAGTGCAGACCTTGCTCTTGCAGACGATTCAGTCATCAGCCGATCTTCGGGAACAACAGCTCTTACAGCTTTGATCTTTGGAAGGTAAGATGAGCATGCAGTGCGTGATACACCCATTATGGGTACACCATGGTTGCATTTTCTGTGTGCATGCTAACTTTCATTTTTCTAACCATCTCCCAGGCAGTTATTGGTTGCAAATGCTGGGGACTGCCGAGCAGTACTGTGTAGGAAAGGCATTGCTGTGGAGATGTCTTGCGATCACAGGCCAACTTATGATGCAGAGCGTCAAAGGGTCACTGATTGTGGAGGATACATTGAAGATGGCTACCTCAACGGAGTACTCTCCGTGACTCGGGCTCTAGGGGATTGGGACATGAAAATGCCTCGAGGCTCACCGTCACCGCTCATTGCTGAGCCAGAGTTCCGGCAGACGATCCTCACCGAGGATGATGAGTTCCTCATTATAGGCTGTGATGGGATATGGGATGTCATGACTAGCCAGCACGCGGTGACCCTAGTCCGCAAGGGGCTTAGACGACACGATGACCCTGATAGGTGCGCGAGGGAACTCGCCATGGAGGCGAAGAGGCTCCAGACCTTTGACAACCTCACGGTGATTGTCATTTGCTTTGCCTCTGAGCTCAGCGGGTGCTTGCTGCCTCCGGAACAGGGGCCATCAAGGCGGATAAGATCTTGCAAGAGCTTGTCTGCTGAGGCCCTTTGCAACCTGAGGAGATTGCTAGAATCTGATCAGTAGATGATGCTTTAGGGATTATTGAGATATTGCAAGAGCTTGTCTGCTGAGGCCCTTTGCAACCTGAGGAAATGGATAGAATCTGATCAGTAGACGATGCTGTAGCCTGTAGGTGTTCATGTTTATCCTGGTGGTGTAGCATCCTCGTTACGGCTGTTACGCCCAGCAATTTTGTAGGGTATTTCGGGGTTCGTTGATTTTTTTTGTTCGGTACTACTTGGTGTACATACTCAATTGGTTCATGTACCGTTGATCAGTTCGTTAGTGAAGCATTTTATTTTTGGTCAGGGAAAACCTCCTCCCTGGGCTCCGAGGATGGTGCTAGAGCAAGTTTACCCTATATCTCCATATTAGGGATTCCAACATCCGTCCCTAAATTTCCCCAGATGCCCTGAGAGCTCAAAAGGAGAAGGTGGATATTATGGTACGGAGGGAGTAATAGCTAGGACGCGTCTCTTGATCGGTCCGTTGTTGTCCAACAACAACACAATTCATGTTCTGGTTGTTTGTTTCTTGTTTACTGCACAATTCCAGGTCAATCCTGCCAATTCTCCTAGTCACTCTTTTGTAAGTCCATGGTAAACCCTCTCCACATGCGTATAACCACTACATTTGATTTACGCTTTTTGTAAATGTAAACGTAATGTTAACAAGAGGATCGACCATCCTTAATATATATTACAAAAGGATAAGTAATCACAATTGCCTCAAGGGCCGGGCCTTTGGCCATTTCTTGCTTTGGCACACAGTAATAAAAAAATATTCACCTCAAATTATTATAATCTACATATTTTTCAATGCAACCATGGAAATATGTAAAGTCCACAAAAAATAAATGTAAGTCTCTTTGATTATCATTCATAAATCAAGATTACATACTTGTGTAGTAACCAAATGAATTTGCAATGCATCAATCATCTGTGGCCAACATCAAAAACTTAACGGCTTACTATGTATTCAAGGGAAGTCAGCTGTGCATTTGTCCATGTTTAACCGGTACCAATTACAAATAGTACAGTCAAAAATAGAAGTGTCCCTGTCTGTAAAAAGCACATACCACCTGCTTGAAATTTTGCAGTACGACCCCGTGTCAATCAGTAGAGACTTATTTATCAACGTCTAAAGGAGTTGATCTGCGAGACCTGTGGCAAAATGGTTAGGAGGATGGTTGTACCCCCAGCTCACCAGAGTTCAAACCCCAGGTTTGACACTGGTGTTTCTCATTAGGCGGAATATTCTTCAGTGGGAGGCGACGTTTCCGTCGACAGCGAGTCGCTTGTGGTGACTTCGTCAATCTCAAGACTCGACCCGCCGGCTCAGTATTCGGAGGTGCTCATAGGGGTAGGGTGTGCGTGTGTGCGTTCATACGGGTGAGTGTGTGTACGCGTATGTGAACATCTGTGTTTGTACTGTGTTTCGCAAAAAAAAAGAGTTGATCTGCAAAGACACTAAATTTCAACTATCCACTCTTCACGCATCACATTGTTCATAAAATTATATAGGCAACACCAATAGTAGATATTTTCAACGTATGAGGGAACTGGCATCCGGCCCAAAGAACTGATCATACAAATGCAGAGTGACTATTAACAAATACAGCCAGAACAACCAAGCGGAAACTACTATCCTGCGAAACACATCACGCAAATTGTCATAATAATGGTTTGGAGAAATAAATTGTGTAAATAAGGCTAAAATAAATGAATGTACAAGATATATTTTATTTCTAATTTATTTTGCAGACAATTCTAAATAGCATGTTGAACAAAATAAATATATAGTAGGATATGTAACTCAAGTAGGAAATAATGACCTGTCCAATTATTTTGTGCAGAAGAAATAAGAACTATGCAACAACGACAAGTATATTGGAGAGCATGACTTGGAGTATGAATAAATTGCTGTCATTTATCACTTAGCATGAACTATGGTTGCTAGTCTTGTAGGGTTAGAGTTAGTGTAGATAACCTTACCAGATCAGGGCTCTACAAAGAAATCAAGCGAAATAAATTTTATTCTTGTCTCTCTGTTTAACAAGAGCCAACTCCTTCTGAATTGGTATACAACCTAGGTCTTGTGTTGCAAAAGGAATCATTTCGAATATACCAGGTCACCAAAATAATTATTTCCATGAAAAAGGGCTGGCCAGTTCCATTTTTTTTGGTAACTGTACAGATGAAAACACTAACCTCCAAGAGGCTAAATCGTATGTCACTTTCATAGCAAGAGAAAATCAATTCACAAAACAAACATGCCACATATAGTTGAACTAAAACTGTATAAATTTGGCTAAACCTTTTAACCCAAATTGGCAACAACGCAAGCCAAAAAAAAGAGCATCGATGTGCAAGACATGAGGGACCTTGAATTAACTACATCCTGATTGTCCAAGAAACAAAGAGTGTGCTATTAAGACTGTACTGAATGAAAAAAAAAACTCGCTAAAATGATGTTGAGAGGAATCTTAGACATGCATCCCTTTCAAAAGACATTCACCACATCATGGGAATAAACATGGGAACAACTACCAGTCATTGTTTAATTTTTAAATCATTATCATGTTATATCTAGTACCAAAACCATATTAACTATGCGCATTACTAGTAAACCTTCAGAAGGTGTATCCCTTGGCCAAATAAATCTGAAAAAACCAAGCCAGTCCAAAGTCAATCCGCTACAGTTTTCACAACACATGTGAATCAAAAGAGGGTCTTCTTTTGATTCTTGCCAATTATATTGAGCTCCGTGAAAATTAGACGGGTACATGAGCAGCAGCAACAATGATTGAACAACATTAAAGACATCTTTCAGTACATGTAAGAACCAAAGATATTGTCTTGCTCTACGGAAGGAACCAAGACATATCGGTTGTAGGCTATGCTGATGTTGCGTACCTATCAGATCCACACACTTCCATATCTCATACTGGGTATTTTTTCCCTTTATGGAGTGGAATCGCAGTTTCCCAAAAATCATCTAAGAAAAATCCATTGTCAACTTCGAAGGACCACTTGGACATTATAACACTATATGAAGCATCACGAGAGTGTGTGTGTGACTTGAACAGATGATAATGTTATTTGTGTTGCACAAGTCCAGACGGGTTATGTGAAGAGAAATATGAGGAAGAATATCAACCCCAAATTCTTCTATGCACATGAGATGCAAAAGTTTAAGAAAGTCGGAATTTTGCATATTAACTCATGTGAAAATCTTGCTAATTTATTCACTAAGTTAGTATTAGCATCTTTTTTGAGAGATGTGTTCATGGAATCGGTATGATGAGGCTACAAGATTCGTAGGGAGAATCTTCACAAACTCATCACTAAAATCTTGTCCCGATGATTGAGTACTTATCTTTTTAGTTAAGCGAATTGTACTTTTTTCCTTTGATTGAGTTTTTTCTGAAGTTTCTCACATAAGATTTGAACGAGCCAATTCGTGCAACATAGCAGAAGTATATAATCTACTTTTTCTTCATATTTTTCGACTATATTTTTCAAAGTTTTGAGGTATGAATATACCGCTATATACCCAAAGTACAGCGTTGGGAAATTTGGTCCTTCGATCCGACGTAGCGTACTTCGGTGGTGCACTTTATGGGCCAAGTCAATCCCCATGTTTAACGTTAAAGTGAGTACTTATCCATCTAAGCGAGGACTAAAATATGGGAACTACTAGGCGTCCCCTGGGGGATCTTTCCGTCCGATCCCCCGGGTCGCCAGCCGTCCGATCGGATCGACCGGAGCCGTCAGATCCCGCGCGACCTCCACCAACCCCGCTTTTGCTACCGTGTAGCAAATGATCGCCCGTTTTTGCTACCTATGTAGCAAAAAACGGTTCGTCCAGAAAACAGAAAAAAGAAGACTGACTTCGCCGGAGACCTCACCGGAGACCTCGCCGGAGATTTCGTAGCAACAAAAAATGTGCTACTGTAGCAAAATCGACTTCGCCGGAGACATCACCGGAGACATCGACGAAAAGACCTCGTCGGAGACATGGTAGCAAATGTTTTGTTCTATTGTAGCAAGACCACAAAACAATAATAGCAAAAAAAATGTTATATTGCAGCATCGTAGCAAAATTCTTCCGGCGAGGTTCTCCGGTAAGACTTATGATGCAAAACAGCAGGACAAATTGTAGCAAAAAATTTCTTGCTACAAAGCCTTCAAAAATTTGCACCACATCAAATAAAATTGCATCATGTCAAGAAGAAACTTGCTGGAATAACCTTGTGGACTTGCATCAGAAAGTGGAAATTCTTGCTACAAAAGCCTTCAAAATTTTGCACCAGGTCATGCATCATGTCCAGAAGAAACTTGCTGCAATAACTTTGTGGATTTGCGTAAAAAAGGGAAAACAATTGCTACAGACCTCATAAAAAATTGCACCGCATGTAGCAAAATAAAAAAATAAAAAAAATGCTCTCTGAATAGGAGCGCCTGGGGGAGAGACGAGGCGCCGTCGGCGCACAGGACGCCATCGAGCACGCCAGGGCCTTCTCGCTGGTTCCCTTGTCGACAGCACCACCGCAGCGCCACTTGCTCCTTGTAACACCTCCGTCGCCTGCGCCTTGAGGGACGGAACTCGAAAGGTATTCGCCGGTCCCGGCGGTCGGTGCTGGAGCAGGGAAGTAGTGGAGGTCGTGCAAGGCGCAGGAGGTCGTGGAGGAGCGGCGCCGGGGCGGGAGGTCGTGGAGGAGCGGCGCCGGCGCGGGAGGTCAGGGAGGGCGCGGCGGCGGACGGTGGCCGGTGATACGTCTCAAACGTATCTATAATTTCTTATGTTCCATGTTGATATTATACCAATTGTTACATGTTTTATATACACTTCATAGCATTTTTATGCATTTTTGGGACTAACCTATTAACAATATGCCACAGTGCCAGTTCCTGTTTTCTGCTGTTTTTGTATTCCAGAAAAGCTAGTCTGGAAATATTCTCGGAATTGGACGAAACTTGGACAGAACCTCCTATTTTTCCAACACGTACACGGAGTCCAAAGGAGACACGGAGGGGAGCCACGAGCCAGCACACCATGGGGCGGCACGGCCCCCCCTGCCGCGTCGTGGGGTGGTGTGGGCCCCACGGCGTCTCCAGCCGCCGCCCTTTCGCCTATATATCTTCCTGACGAGAAAACCTAAATACCCGAGCCATTATCCACGAAAAGTTCCAGAGACGCCGCCGCCGTCAACCCTAGCTCGGGAGGGTTCAGAAGCTCTTCCCGGCACCCTGCCGGAGAGGGGAATCATCACCGGAGGGCTCTACATCACCATGCCTGCCTCCGGAGTGATGCGTGAGTAGTTCATCCTTGGACTACGGGTCCATAGCAGTAGCTAGATGGTTGTCTCTCCACTTTATGCTATCATGTTTAGATCTTGTGAGCTGCCTATCATGATCAAGATCATCTTATTGTAATGCTACATGTTGTGTTTGCTGGGATCCGATGAATATTGAATACTATGTCAAGTTGATTATCAATCTATCTTATATGTTATTTATGATCTTGCATGCTTTCCGTTACTAGTAGATGCTTGTAACTCCAAGAGTGAGTATTTATGCTAGATAGTGGGTTCATGCCTCCGGTAATCTGGGAGAGTGACAACAACTTCTAAGATTGTGGATGTGCTGTTGCCACTAGGGATAAAATAACCGATGCTTAGCTTAAGGGTGCGCCGTTAGGTCTAATGCATTTGTTTACATTACGCACATTACTTAATGCGATTATCCGTTGCTTGCAACTTAATACCAACGGGGAACTCGGATGACAACCTGGAGGTGGATTATTAGTCATAGACGCTGTTGGATAACGGTCTATGTATTTTGTCGTAATGCCCACATGAATATCATAGTAATCATCATGTCATATATATGCATTGTCATGCGCTCAATATTTTGTCAATTGCCCAGCTGTAATTTGTTCACCCAGCATGTTAGTTATCTTTTATGGAGAGACACCACTAGTGAACTGTGGACCCCGGTCCATTCTTTTACACTGATAATACAACCAACTGCAAACATTGTTCCTTTTCATTCTCTGCAATTTACTACTGTTTTCCACACCATACGTTTAATCCTTTGTTTTCAGCAAGCCGGTGAGATTGACAACCTCACTGTTTCGTTGGGGCAAAGTAGTTTGATTGTGTTGTGTGCAGATTCCACGTTGGTGATCGAGCGCGCCACCAACAACCTTCAGAAGTGATTTCTTGCTCCTACTGGTTCGATTAAACCTTGGTTTCATACTGAGGGAAACTGCTGCTACACTGCTTCATACCTTCCTCTTGGGGTCTCCCAACGAACGTGTGATCCACGTCATCAAGCACTTTTTCTGGCGCCGTTGCCGGGGAGCAAGAGGATTTCTGCAAGGGGAGTTTCACGCTTCCAATCTCTTTACTTTGTTATTGTCTTGCTTAGTTTATTTTTATTAGTCTTGTTTGCTTTATTTATCAAAAACACAAAAAAATTAGTTACTTTTATTTTCGAATTGTTATTTTTCAGTCTTGTTATCATGTCTAGCCCTGTTCCTGTCATCATGTCGCCTGAGGAAGAGATCTTCACTTTCAAGCAAGGGAGTGAGGAGAGTTTTAAAGATGCTTGGTCTAGAATTTTTGAGTCTATGCTAAAACTGAACCTAAAATGACTTTAAGCCTGCTCTTAGTAGCTTTTATTTTGGTCTTGTTCTTTGCTACAGATATGCTTTAGATGCTGTGGTAGGAGGAGATTTCCTTCGTTATGATGGGGATCAAGCTTTTAATGCTATAAAAAATGATTACAATTTCTAGCCCTCCAATCAGTAAAATTGATTCGGCTTTGACAAGCATAAGTGATAGACTTAACACTCTTGAAACAAACATATCTGGTCTAAAAGAAGGGTATAATCAGATTCGTGAACACTATGATAATGTGCCAGTAAATTTTGAACCATCGGGATGGGTTCCCTCAGTAAAAGTTGTTATCAATGGTGAAACTTTTCATGCTCGCTGTGATATTATGTCTGAATTCTGTTTAATGCCCAAGGATATTTTTGATTCCTTAAATCTTTGGGAGCTTTCCAAATGCGAAGATTGTATAATTTTGGGTGATAATACTATTAAATTACCAAGAGGAGTAGCCGAAGGAGTATTTACAAAACTCCTGGGATAACAATATCTATTGATTATCTTGTCATTGAATGTGCAGGAGTAGGACAAATTACGCTTGGAAGATCTCTGTTGAAACGCTTTGGAGCAATAATAGATGTGGGCCAAGGCACTATGAATTTCGCCTCTTCACCTATGTGTAACCAAGTATTTCCTAAAGATAAGGGTAAGGTAAGAGAGCTAAGCGTAAGATTGTTGATGCTTCATCACTTGGAAACACTTGATTCTTACTTTCTGCGCCTAGCTGAAAGGCGTTAAAGAAAAGCGCTTATGGGAGACAACCCATTATTTTATTTCTGCAATTTTTCTTTTCTTTTTGAGTCAAGGAGTTGTTTACTTCTGTAACAATTCCTTTGTATCTTTATTTTATCGCATTGTTGTGCCAAGTATTGCCTCTAATAGGAAGATGATGCTAGATTTGGATTTCTGCGCAGGAACAGATTTCTGCTGTTCACCGTTTTAATTCTGTAAAATCACAGAAAAATTATTTAAATCTGCAAATTTTTGTGCGTGATCCTCAGATATGTACGCATCTTTCGTTAGTTTAAAGTTTTTCGATCTGAGCAACGTAAGTGCCTCGAAAAAATTCGTCTTTACGGACTGTTCTGTTTAGACAGATTCTGTCTTTTATTTTTCGCATTCTCTCTTTTACTAGTGTTGAGTGGAATTCTTTTTTAGGGTGAAGAGCTTCACATAACATCAGTGGCAGTAGTTAATGTTAAAAGTAACGGTCATGTTTGTGTCCTTATAGAACATGTGAGTTTTTGATTGTGCACTAACCCTCTAATGAGAATTACTTGAGTTTGGTGTGGCGGAAGTTTTCAAGGGTCAAGAGAGAAGGATGATATAATGTGATCAAGAAGAGTGAAGAGCTTAAGCTTGGGGATGCTCCCATGGATCACCCCAGCATATTTCAAGAAGACTCAAGCGTCTAAGCTTGGCATCCCCTTCTTCATCAGCAACTTATCAGGTCATCTCTAGTGAAACTATATTTTAATTCTTTCACATCATATGTGCTTTACTTGGAGCGTCTGTGTGCTTTTATTTTCAGTATTTTATTTTTCTTATGGTCAACTTGATTGGACCCCAGCATTCTTGATTGGGAGAGAGACACGCTCCGCTTTTTCATATGAATACTCCTATTCTTCACTTATACTTGTTGAGTATTCTTATCTAGCTATTGCTATGCTTTTAGCTCCTGTTTTGCATGCATCTCTTATTCAGAGCTGTTAGTTCTTTTAAAGAAAGTACTCTCTTGCTTCACTTATAATTGTTTGGAGAGTTTATGTTGAAATAAATTGATTGGTGTTTGGTTGGAACAGAAAATGTTGCATGTGGTAGATGGTATAATGGAAAAAGCTTACATATTCTTG
Organism: Poa pratensis; assembly: GCA_947311845.1. Taxonomy (NCBI): domain Eukaryota; kingdom Viridiplantae; phylum Streptophyta; class Magnoliopsida; order Poales; family Poaceae; genus Poa; species Poa pratensis. Next base: position 3,809,757 of record CAMZMU010000103.1, read on the forward strand.
TAGATCACTGTATTGGATAATTTGATACTTGTCAATTGTTTTGAGTTATCAAGTAGTTCATGTTTAAGCTTTTGTATCATGTAGTTAAAACCTATTAATGAAGAACTACCGTAAAGCTCGTTGAAATTTGGTTTGCATGATTGGTATCTCTAAGGTCTAGATATTTTCTAGTAAAAGGGTTTGGTTAACAAGGAAGACAGTGTAGAGTCTTATAATGCTTGCAATATGTTTTCATATAAGTCTTGCTGTGTCGGTTGATATCCTGTGTTTGCTTCAAATAACCTTGCTAGCCTAAACTCTGTACTGAGAGGGAATGCTTCTCGTGCATCCAAAACCTTGAGCCAAAATCCATGCCATCTGTGTCCACCATAACTACCTATATGTGGTATTTCCTTGCCATTCCAAGTAAATTTTTCATGTGCTACCTTTAAACTATTCAAAATTATTACTCCTATTTTGTGTCAATGTTTACCAAGCTCATGAGGACGGGGTGGATGTCTTTATGTCAACTGTCAAACAGACTTTACCACCGGACTAGCGGCATATACATCCGCTTATCCATTAATTTTGCAAAAAGAGCTGGCAAATGGGGTGCCCAGTCCCAATTAATTACAACTTTAACCGCTTAATTCTCTTCACATTTTTGCCCTGATTTATCAGTCAAGCAATGACAAACAGTGAAATATCTGCATGTGTAAACAAAAGAGAAGAGGGATGATCTGCCTTGCTGGTAGAAATAACGTCCTTCATGGGAGCCGCTCTTAAAAGTCTGGTTGGCAGGGGTCATATTGTACTTTCCATTTTCTGATTCGTTGACAATTAACAAACACCTCCAAAACTTATTTTTACTCTCTATATGATTTCAAAAACTTAAAAAGCTCTAGCACATGATTTAATCCCTGCTTCCCTCTGCGAAGGGCCTTTCTTTTACTTTTATGTTGAGTCAGTTTTCCTACTTCTTTCTATCTTAGAAGCAAACACTAGTGTCAACTTTGGTGCAACAATTTTTATATGCTTGTATATTGCACTTATTATATTGCTTTGTGTTGACAAATATCCATGAGATATATATGTTGAAAGTTGAAAGCAATTGCTGAAGCTTAAATCTTCCTTTGTGTTGGTTAAATACCTTTTACTTAGAATCTATTGCTTTATGAGTTAACTCTTATGCAAAACTCTTTGATGCTTGTCTCGAAAGTACTATTCATGAAAAGTTTTTTTATATGATTCAGTTGTTTGCTCATTATCTACTTGCTAGCAAACTATAGACCATTGACCTGGATCACTTCATTCATAACATGTGCTTTACAATACTATTTGATCAAGATTATGATTGTAGCATGTCACCTCAGAAATTATTTTGTTTTTATCGTTTTACCTACTCGAGGACGAGTAGAACTAAGCTTGGGGATGCTTGATACGTCTCAAACGTATCTATAATTTCTGATGTTCCATGTTGATATTATACCAATTGTTACATGTTTTATATACACTTCATAGCATTTTTATGCATTTTCTGGGACTAACCTATTAACAAGATGCCACAGTGCCAGTTCCTGTTTTCTGCTGTTTTTGTATTCCAGAAAAGCTAGTCTGGAAATATTCTCGGAATTGGACGAAACTTGGACAGAACCTCCTATTTTTCCAACACGTACACGGAGTCCAAAGGAGAGACGGAGGGAGCCACGAGCAGCCACACCATGGGGCGCGCGGGCCCCCCTGCCGCGCCGTGGGGTGGTGTGGGCCCACGGGCTCTCCAGCCGCCGCCCTTTCGCCTATTTATCTTCCCGACGCGAAAACCCTAAATACCCGAGCCATTATCCACGAAAAGTTCCAGAGACGCCGCCGCCGTCAACCCTAGCTCGGGAGGGTTCAGAAGCTCTTCCCGGCACCCTGCCGGAGAGGGGAATCATCACCGGAGGGCTCTACATCACCATGCCTGCCTCCGGAGTGATGCGTGAGTAGTTCATCCTTGGACTACGGGTCCATAGCAGTAGCTAGATGGTTGTCTCTCCACTTTATGCTATCATGTTTAGATCTTGTGAGCTGCCTATCATGATCAAGATCATCTTATTGTAATGCTACATGTTGTGTTTGCTGGGATCCGATGAATATTGAATACTATGTCAAGTTGATTATCAATCTATCTTATATGTTATTTATGATCTTGCATGCTTTCCGTTACTAGTAGATGCTTTGGCCAAGTAGATGCTTGTAACTCCAAGAGTGAGTATTTATGCTAGATAGTGGGTTCATGCCTCCGGTAATCTGGGAGAGTGACAACAACTTCTAAGATTGTGGATGTGCTGTTGCCACTAGGGATAAAATAACCGATGCTTAGCTTAAGGGTGCGCCGTTAGGTCTAATGCATTTGTTTACATTACGCACATTACTTAATGCAATTATCCGTTGCTTGCAACTTAATACCAACGGGGAACTCGGATGACAACCTGGAGGTGGATTATTAGTCATAGACGCTGTTGGATAACGGTCTATGTATTTTGTCGTAATGCCCACATGAATATCATAGTAATCATCATGTCATATATATGCATTGTCATGCGCTCAATATTTTGTCAATTGCCCAGCTGTAATTTGTTCACCCAGCATGTTAGTTATCTTTTATGGAGAGACACCACTAGTGAACTGTGGACCCCGGTCCATTCTTTTACACTGATAATACAACCAACTGCAAACATTGTTCCTTTTCATTCTCTGCAATTTACTACTGTTTTCCACACCATACGTTTAATCCTTTGTTTTCAGCAAGCCGGTGAGATTGACAACCTCACTGTTTCGTTGGGGCAAAGTAGTTTGATTGTGTTGTGTGCAGATTCCACGTTGGTGTCAGCGCGCCACCAACAACCTTCAGAAGTGATTTCTTGCTCCTACTGGTTCGATTAAACCTTGGTTTCATACTGAGGGAAACTGTGCTACACTGCTTCATACCTTCCTCTTGGGGTCTCCCAACGAGCGTGTGACCCACGTCATCAGCCGGCGATGGGAGGAGAGCAGCAGGAGGTCAGGAAGGAGCGGCGCCCGGGGCAGGAGGTCGTGCAGGGCGCGGCGCCGGGGCGGGAGGTCGTGGAGGAGCGGCGCCAGGGCAGGATGTCGTGGAGGGCGGCGCCGGCGCGGGAGGTCGGGAGGGCGCGGCGGCGGCCGGCGATGGGAGGAGAGCAGCAGGAGGACGGCAGCAGCGGAGGTAACGATGGGGAATTTTGGGGATGTGCGGTCGAGAGCGGACGGGAAAGAATAAGGAGAGGAAGAGCTCGCGTGGGGCCCGTGGGCCGATGCCACGCGTCGCGTGATGGAGGCGGAGGACGCGAAGGCAACGATCCCCCGGGGACTACAACCCTTTCCGCTAAAATATCCCTCGGTCAGGCGGGTGAGTGTGTGTATACGTGGGTAGAGGCAAGGCCAAGCCTTTCAGATTCCTGCATGGGCATGTACCCACTAGAATTGTCAGTGTCCGGTGCATGGCTCCTCTGTATGGGAGGTTAACGGGCCCTACCTTGAAGGAATCTCAGTAACAACCCACGCTTCTGAAAAAGAGGCCGGGCAGCAATGCAGCTCTTGTTGTACAAGTGTCCCTTTCACCGCTTTCTCCTCAATTTGCCCCTTTTATAAATCCCCAGCTCTCCTCTCCCCCCACCTCCCTCCTCCCATCAGTAGTTGAAGCTCTCTTCATCTCTACCAAGTACTAGCAGCAGCCACTCGAAACAAAAGCAGCCTAGATCTAGCCTCCAGCTCCTGCAATTACCTCTTGAAGAGAGGCTCGGCTTTGTTTTCAATAATTTATATCTCGTAGCAGTTTGCGGCAATCTGCCCCTCACTCGGAGTTTAGGATATTTTTCGTGAACTGAAGTAATGCATCCCTAGCTGCACCTGCTATCTCTTCTTATTATCCATGGTGGGACTGAACATTGATGCATCACTCCAAAAGATCGAAATTTGTTGCATGGGATATTTTGTGCCATTCGAAGTTCGCTTAAAATACCATATATATGTGCTTGTGTAGTTGCTTCCTTTGCATGTAAGAAGTTCGGAACGTACTGACCCTTGCTGGGTGTGTTTCTGCAGGTTTTAATCCGCAAACCAAGATGTACCACCCTCAGTGCGAGCTCCTGCAGATGCCCCACGAGACCCTGGACATGGACGCCGGCCAGTCGCACCTCGCCTCCTCCGGTGTCACGGCCATCCCAGCTGAGCTCAACTTCCACCTCCTCTCCTTCGTCGATGCCGCGGCAGCGGCAGCAGCTGCTACTGCCGTCTCGCCGCAGCCCACCGTGGAGTACTTCTTCGGCGGCGCCGACCAGCAGCCGCCTGTGCAGTTCGACCAGCTGGCCGCCACCAACAACCAGGCGATGAGCATGCTGCGGGACTACTACGGCCAGTACCCCTCGGCCGCCGAGACGTACCTCCGCGGCAGGCCGAGGACCGGGTCGTCATCCCTCGTGTTCGGCGCCGCAGACGACGAGTCGGCCTACGTAGAGTTCGTCGGCCCCTTCGAGAGCTCCCCGAAGCCACGGGCCAGAGGCGGCAGGAAGCGGAGCCACGGCACCGGCAGCGGGCCGACCGGCGGCGTCGAGAAGAAGGAGAAGCAGCGCCGGATGCGCCTAAGCGAGAAGTTCCTCGCCCTCATGCATCTCATACCCAACCGTACCAAGGTTTGGCACCTTCTTCGTTTCCTACTGTTTCTTGGCCTACCCTACGTCGTACGCTCATGCCAATGATTGCTATTTAATTCTTCTCATATGCAGTCGATCCGTTCGTCGATCTCGTGTACTCACCTTTTGGTTCTATACTTCTATGTTCTCTTTTGTGCTGTATTTTGAAGGAGGATCGGGCCACGATAATCCAGGACGCGATCGATTACATCCAGGAGCTGGGGAGGACGGTGGAGGAGCTGTCGCTGCTGGTGGAGAAGAAGAGGCGCCGGGGCGAGCACCAGATGGACGTGGTTGACGCAGCGCCGGCGGCGTCGGCGGGAGAGGCGGAGAGCTCCGAGGGCGAGGTGGCGGCCGCGGTGGTAGCTGCGCCGGCGCTTCAACCGATCCGGAGCACGTACATCCAGCGGAAGAGCAAGGAGACGTTCGTGGACGTGCGGATCGTGGAGGACGAAGTGAACATCAAGCTCACCAAGCGCCGACGTGACGGGTGCCTCGCCGCCGCGTCCCGGGCGCTGGACCACCTCCGCCTCGACATCGTCCACCTCTCCGGCGGCAAGATCGGAGACTGCCACATCTACATGTTCAACACTAAGGTATGGTCACATAGTTAGAGAACCAATCAATATAATCTCACTGGCCTTAATTTTGTGATGATTTCATCATATGCAAATTTAAGATGACAACGTTTTGGTTTCCTTTTTTATCTGGATGCAGATTCATCAAGGATCTCCAGTGTTTGCAAGCGCAGTGGCCAGCAAGCTGATAGAAGTCGTGGATGAGTACTAGCTATCCTAGCCTACCGATGCAAGTTTCTCCACATTGCTAGCTAGCTAGCTAGGGTTCTTGGACATCTGCATGAGTAGTTCTTTGCTCTGTTTCATTTCTAGACTGTTTGATCCATGGTTGATAATTAAAGACATATGCATGTACGGGTGTTTTGATATATCAGAGTCATCCTTAATAATATTGGAACTTTTCGGATTAATATGTAATTCTCTGAATTATTCGTGAGATAAGCACATAAGCATGCATGGTGTGGGTAGGTTGCAGTTGCACTGGTTGCAGCAGGCTGGTGTAGATCTGGATGAAAATGGGGTAGGTGAGGCTTTGTTCAGATGTGACTTGCCTTCTCATACTATTGTGTGGTTAGGTAGGAACTTAATTACTCAAAAATACCCAGTTGCAACAACAACAAAATCTCAAAAATACCATGGTGGAGTTGGGTACACATGAACCTGAATTTCAAAGCATCTCAAAAATCGTATTTCAAAGTTTCAGATAATTTTAAAATAAATCACACACATACATAGTCTTGATACCTTGCTCGTGCAAAGTTTCAAGAAAAAATACGATCATGTGCGGCCTGCATCAAAAAGTGAATTAAACTTTGTATTTTTTGCACATTAAAAATCCGCTTCATTGTACATACCCTTTGGACACTTGGAATTTTAGCTTAAGTTACATACTTTTCAATTTATTTCAAACATGACCTGCACATATTTTCTATACACATGATTTATGTCGTATCTATTTTATTTCATTTAGTTTTTTTTTCGATTCTACTGGGATCACGTGTATACATGTGTCCATTGAATCCGTGTTGCTTAATTATTGCTCTTTTTACTAGTATATATCTTTTCTCTTAACAACTTATATATTAGTTTTATCTGTAGTTTTATAATTCAATTTAGATTCAGCAGCATAAGTAGGTTGCAATTTATAAGCTGATCTAGTACACATTTTATTAGCTGCTGATATCTTTATTTGATAAAACAAGACACCATAAATTTTCAGTACAAAAAGTAGTTCAGTACACTGACCTGGTGGGGTTCACTGCAAATAGTCGCAAGCACATTCTGGTATGCTTTTCTTTTGTTCCCTGCAGCCTGGGAAAGTTTTTGACTCGGTTTTGGTCGGTGCGATCTTTGTTGTACGTGTAGCGTGCAGTCATCTTCTGCCACATACCACTCAACGGATATGCTTACATGCATGCATATCTTAACATGATGATTGTTATGAGGATTGTTCAAAATAAGTACTCCCTCTGATCCATAAATTTTTTCGCAACTTATGCCTATAACTTATACTCCCTCCTTTTTTTAATATAAGATGTTTTTAGTATTGTACATGTTGTCTACATATATAATAAAGTGAGTGAACATGCACACTAAAATATGTCCACATATATTTATATACATATGAATGTGGATAAATGATAAAACATCTTATATTTAAAAATGGAGGTAATACGTGTTATGTAGTTCTCTGGCAACACTAAAAATGGATCGGAGGGAATATTAACATGAGGATTGATTGCTTCCAACAATTGACATGAACAGTTCCACATACTTAACTTGCACCTACTTTTTTTTTGCTTGTGGCAGCAACTTCTTTGCAATGTTATTTAGGGCAACATATCAAGTGAATCCGGTATATATCCTGTATCCGTGCGTCGCTTCATTTTCAGCTGCCCGGTCAAAATCTTGCGACATAGCTTAGTCTGCAGCTGTTTAGAAAAAACCCCTTGGTCATTGTACTACATCGTGCCCAGGTTGATGCGATATCGACGCCGACCAGTGAATCCTAGGCGAACGCCCTGCGTTACTCTTCCAAGTCTAATGCGATCCAGAAGTCCACCAGTAGGCATCCAGATCTATGTTCAAATCTCATGAACCTACTTTGCTCCAACACTGTCACTAGTGCAACGCCACACTGTGCTCCAGTGATGAACAATCATGAGCAAGCAACAAGCTCCGTGGAATCTGTAACGATCAGCGACACCATAAGTTTCAGCTACAGCAAAAATATTCAGTCCTTGTGTATTCATATTTGGGCGATCTTAACTGTGTATAGCAGCATTTGCAGTCATATGGAGACAACCAACAACTTGCAAATGCATATGCATGAGGCAAGGTTTATACACCCAAAAATTACACAAATATACAGTTGGTTGCATGACATTTGAAGGAATCAAAGGCCGTGGATGAGTTACAAATGATATGGACATAATCACGTTGGTTTTGGAGTTTGTGTAGCAGGAAGAATTCAGGTCCAAAAATAGTGATTCGATCTTCGTTCCATTCAAGAAAAGGTGTTTCATGATAATAGCAATTGTCCAGCCAAAAAAAACGTCAAGGCAAAATGGGCGTGATTGTGCAAGACATGCTTCATGATACAAAAATTTGTCCAAGCAAAAAAAATGAGGTTTTCTATTTTTATTATTTACACTTTATGGACTGAAGTCATTCAATGGATGTAAATTCTCATTATGTCAAATTAAATTTTTACTTGATTTCTGACAAGTTCGAAGCTGGTCAAATAGTTGCAGAATATTCAACAAGCCTTACTTCAAGTTTTTCTATGTATGGCTTGTCAACTTTCCGGTTTCTACGCTAGTGGCAGGGAAGTATGCCAGGCATGTCACTTGCCTCTTTGCAGCTATTGGATGGTTAAGTATGTCAGGCATGTCAAATTCGAAGGATGTAGTACATAATTTACATTATGTGTTGGAAGATACACATGAACATAATGCAGATTGTAAATGTATTGTGGTCCATTCAAAACTCCAAAAAGGTTCATTTATACTGACTTGTTTCTTACTTCTTTGATCGCATAACTGGACAAAACCCTCCATAGACCTTCTCATAATGGAAATCTTTGCTGAACAATACATGATTTCACTACATAACTGAACTAGTCACAGATTAATTTCTCAGCACATAACTGAACTAGTCACTCCAAAGAAGATATTACCATAACATGAAAAAAGCTCTGATCTTGATAGCGTGAATCACACGCTCGTTGGGAACCTAAAGAGCAAGGTGTGATGTAGCGTAGCAACAGTTTCCCTTGATTATAAAATCAAGATTTATCGAACCAGTAGGACTTGGAGAAGGCTTCGGCTTGGTGTCAACTTTGGCGCCAACAAAGGTTGACGTGGAGCTGCAGACTACACAATCAAACTATTTTGCCCCAACGAAACAGGAAGTTTGTCAATCTTCCTGACTTGCTGAAAACAAAGATTAAACATATGGTGTGAAAAATAATGTGAGAGAAAAAATGGAGCAGCGAGCAAATGATGAAAGAAAGCTATTAAAACGGTTATAAACAATATGACGAAATTGGACCGGGGTCCACAGTTCACTAGTGGTGTCTCTCCATAAGATAAATAGCATCTTGGGTAAACAAATTATAGCTAGGCAATTAACAAATTATGAGGGCATGATAATGCTATCATGACAAAATATAGTTCACTGTAATATTTAATTGAGCATTACGTCAAAATATAGTTCAGTGTAATATTGAATTGGGCATGACAATGCTAGCTGCATCTATAACTAATAATCTATCTCGGGATCGCTATCCAGTAAGTCACCTAAAAGTATTAAGTTGTAAGCAACAGATTATTACAATAAGTAAAGTGTGTAAAGTAAGCAATGAATACAATCGTAGTAATGAACACCCTGTTTTATCCCTAGTAGCAAAAGCACAACACGGTCTTAGTAGTTTCTGTCAACTCGAGTCCAGACACATCCTACTATCTAGCATAAATACTCCCTCTTGGAAATGTAAGCAACTACTTGCCAAAGCAACCACAAACATCCGAGAGCACGCAACATCATAAATAAAACATTGCATAGATAACTGAACAAAGATGATCATAATTCCACAATTCATCGATCCCAGCAAACACAACATGTAGCATTACATAAATATGATCTTGATCATGTAGGCAGCTCACAAGATCTAAACATGGAGGCACAAAGTGGAGAGACTACCATCTAGCTACTGCTATGGACCCGTAGTTCAGAGATGAACTACTCACGCATCAGCTCGGAGGCTGGCCTGTTGGTGTAGAAGCACTTCGGTGACGATCTCCCCTCCGACAGAGTGTCGGGAAGAGCTCCAGAACCCTCCCAAACTAGGGTTGGCGACAGCGGCGACCTCAGATATTATTTGTGGAATATGTTCGGGTGTCTAGGGTTTTCCAAAGAAGTAGAATTTATAGGCAAAGGGCGATGCGAGGGGATGACCGAGGCGGCCAGACGACCCCCGCGCGGCCCCACCTTCTGATGCGCCTAGGTGGCGTATGGGTCCCCCTGGGCCGCCTCCCCGGCTGCCCTTTGGACTCCGTCTTCGTTTCTTCGTAAAATAAATTCCCGTAAATTGGCGTCAAATTCCGAGAATATTTCCTTAAGAGTTTTTCTGGAAAAAAAATACAGCAGAAAATAGGAACTGGCACTGGGCATCTTGTTAATAGGTTAGTTCCAGAAAATGCATAAAAATCATGTATACGTGTAACTAAAATATGTGACATTAATATAAACAAGCATAGAACATAAAAAAAAATTAGATATGTTTGAGACATATCAGGTCTGAACAAGCCTGATGATCTAAGGCATTGTTAAACCATTGAGAAATGAAATGAGAGACATGAAAGCATCTCAAACTGTAGCATGCCTTCATTATTCTGCAAACCTCCAGGGACATGAAGAAAAGGTGTGGAAAAATTGGGCTCCTCCCAAGAATAGGATTTGGATGGCGGACCGGCTTGAAAAAACGGGTGGCCAAACTATGGCTCTTGCCCATTATGCAAAAGAACCACAAAGTGAATGTGACGCCCCAAAATTGGTACCATGCGAATTTCAGCGATCCCGCCAAAATCCGCATAATAACGATCTTAGGACGCCCACCAGACATAACGTGCACGCCGAAACATGCGCGTTATGTGGGTGGAATTGTGATAACATTACAACAGTTCACGAAAGAATCCGCAACAACAACAGAAGGAGATATATATACAAGAACGACTCAAACGAGTCAAGAAACAACTGATACATTACAAAGATACAAATCACAGCGAAAGCAAACTAGCATCCGACTACGGACAAGATACAAGTTTGGACTAAGAGTCCTGAAGATAAACGATGGCGTCCAATCCCTGCCCAGGCCGAGCCGGAGGGATTCCCAAGCTAACGTCGTCAGACTTCAAACATGTTGACTGTTCAGTGCAAAACAGCCCAAAAAGATTGGGTCAAGTAATGGAATTTACCTGGCAAGCAAAGCACACTTGGAACCAATACAAAGGCTCCCAAAATATAAAGGATTGGTGGACTGAAGCGGCAGTAGCACTAAGCTATCTACAGAAGACACGCTACAACTTTCGTCTATAAGATAGGGATAAGAAAGCGAGTAAAGAACCAACTAGATACTAACACCAAACATAACCCAGCCGATTATCACTTACTCGATTAACCCACGAGTAAGCAATCCAAAGGCACTCACACGACGAAGCAAGTTTAAGAGCTAACATTACTAGGTGGAAGTTGTCTATGATCTTGTTAGCCAGCATCATCACCAAGTCGTCCATAACCGCAGACACGGCTTTTCGAAAAGATTTAACCCTGCAGGGGTGCACTATTGTTTAACCACACGCATCGAAATTGCCGCGGAGCGATCGACACGACCTTTCACTTCTCTTCGGCCAAGTCCAGGGAACCACCTAGCTAGGATCTTACCCGTATCAAGAGTCCGACCGAGGCTCCGACACAGACCCAACCGTTTGTGAGACACTACCTTCCCAGGCCTCCTCTAGGGTAGCTACCCGGTTAGGAGGCGTCCACAATCCTATAAAATTGTACGCACATCCGTTAGGTACCATCATCACCATCAACATCTTCGCCTGCATAAAAGGGTGATGTGCGTACGCCAAATGGAAAGCCCGAATTACTTGCGGCGCCCTGGACCAGGCATCGGATCGGGTCACGGGTCGAGGGAGTCCCATTAGGTCGCACATGTGGATAGCGCGCTCATTTCTTGGATCCGAGGACAAGAACTCAGGTCCTAGGGCGACACTAGCAGAACAAAGCACCAAAACTGGCCTTCCGCCGTGCCTTATCCTTAATACAACAAACATCCCACAACAGATAAACAGGTAGCCACTTACCAGGGCTTCGAAAATACAAGTAATAACAAGAACATAAAGGTAATAACCTAAGCATGCGCTACGACTCGCAAGGCCAACAAGGTAAACAAACAACAGGGTGATAGGATGTGGAGGTGGGGCTATATCATGGCAGCAGGGTAAACATGGATGGGATCGCACATAAGCATCGTAACATAAGGATAGCAGAGATCAACGGCAAGGATGAAAGACAATGCATTGGGAACAAGAGAACATTGCTTGCCTGAGAACACGGTAGAGGAAGTAGAACTTGTCGTTGCTCACATCATCTCAACGTCTTATCCGCGAAGAAGCAATAAACACTGGAAAGCGCAAAAGATGCATCTTACAACTACGACAAAAGATCCAGCATGTGATGATATGCTATGCATGCCAGGGCAGGATGCAACTTAAACCAAATTAAGCGTAACCGGATTCCGACAATTAATATTAAGGTTCAAATTATTTATCTACCCATCAATATTAAATGTTGATTAACAGGTTTAAACAAGGCATGGGTGATCTACACAAATTAAATGAAGTCGGGACATTTATCGAATATTCCCGCACACTCCATATTTATTTATTAGGTGAATGTAAACCACCACAACCCAAGATGCAACAAATGCATGAAAGATATGAGATGCACAAGATAGGTGACATTTTATAAAATAGGTATATAGATATACGGCTCGGGTTTGGGTTCGCACGTCGGGAAGAGGGGTCGAGGAACTCCGGTCAAAGCCGGAAACTTTGGGTCGTCGAGGAAGTAGTCGAAGTCGGGGATGTAGTCGAAGTAGTCGTTCCATTCGGAGTCGAGGTAGTCGTCGACGTCGTGGAAGTAGCCGAAGTAGTCGCCGTCGTGGAAGTAGTCGTTCACGGGACGTCGTCGTGGCGGACCTTGGCGTTCCGGGCTTCGGGGTCGTCGGGGGTTCACGGCGTCGGGGTACTCGGTCTTCGGGTTCACGGCATCGGAGCACTTGGCGGGTTGGGTCTTCACAGTCACGCACGAAGGTGGCCGACCCAAAACACAAACGGAGAACTTGGCGCACGTCATCGTTGTACGGAGTCGTGGAAGATCTTGTCGTATCGCCGTTCACGGTCATCGTGGTTCACGGTGGGTCGTCAGGTCGGACTTGTCGTATCCACGGTGGTCGTCGTACTCGGTCTTCGGCTTCACAACGGGAAACGGGGATCGGGAAACATCGGGGAACGGCTCCACGACGGGAGCGTTCGGGTTCACGGCACGGAGGCGTCGGGTCGGGAACTCGGCGAGGAGAAGCTGCAGCACGGAGACCACGGGCAGAGGCACACCCGGACAGGAGACATTGGGGAAGCGCGATGGGGACGGACACGACAGCAGATGCTGGAACACGCACGGGCAGAGGAGCAACAGGAGGAGGACGAGGCGCAGGCCGCAGCAGGAGGGACTCGAGCTAGAGGAGGGAAGGAGGCGGCCATGGCGGGCATGGCCGGCCGGGGCAGCAAGCGGCGGGGCGGAGGAGCTGGAGCTGGGCGAGACGGCCACGAGGCGCCAGCGCTTGGGGGTGAGGCGGCCAGGGAGGCGCGGAGAAGGAGGAGAAGAGGGCCGGCGTGGGGGAGGCGGCAACGGCCGGGGAGGGAGCGGCGCGGAGAGGCCAGAGGACGGCCGCGGTCGGGAACGGGGCGGAGAGAGGCGAGCCGGGGGAGGGAGCACTGCGGCGGTCGAGCTTGGAGGCGGGGCGGAGCTCGGCCGAGGGAGGAGGGAGGAGCACGGCGGGTGGTGGCGTGTGTGGTGGCTCTCCCGTGCGGGTGAGCAAGAGGAGGATGCGGGAGAGGATAAGAAAGGAGAGGAAAAGGAAAAAGAAAAAGGAGGAAAAGAAGAGAAAAGAAAGGAGGGGGGAAAAGAAAGAAAACAGGAAAAGAGGGAGGTGGGAGGACCCGAACGCAAAACAGAAAAAGAAGAGGAGGGTGGCTGCAAGATGCCAGGGGGTGGATGTAACATCCTAAAATTTGGTCTTTCAAAAAAATTCCGTTTAAAAATATTGCTATCGACTGTGGATTTAAATTTTCCTCGGTTTAACGACCTTTTCGATTTTCAATCTTTCACAAAACCTTGTCCAAGTTTGAGATCTTGTGTTTGGGTTCACTCCCACTTGGCACACTTGTTACTTGGCCTTTTACCCAAAAATCTTTTCTCAATACCTCCTTTTATTTGAAAAATCCAAAATCCTTTTATCAGAGCTTTACAAATGAAGTATATTAAATATCTTCTAAAAAATCCTCCAAAATTCAGGGAATGATCCCTAGGCAATATATAGCCTATTTGTGCAAAAATATTTTATTTGCACTCAAGAATTTTCCTCAAATTAATTCTATCCAATTTCTGCCCTATAACTCAAATGTTTTCAAAAACTAGACAAATGATTTTTGTAGTGGGAAACAAAGACCTAGATGCACTCACAAGGAGTGTCTACACATCTGGACAAAGTTTTGACCAAACCAAAAATCGTTTGCCTCCTCAAAATCTGTTTCTCCTTTTTGACCAGAAGTGTTCGATGAAATTTTTGTGTAGACCAAGTTTGGATTTTGGGCAAACTTTGTTTTGCAAAGTTGCTGGAAATTAAATTTGGCACAAGGTGACGCGCTTAGTTTTCGATTTAGATCACCAGGATGAGTGAATCTTGGCGATGCCGATGTCGGCATGGCCAGAACCGTGGCAACCGTGGGCATGGTCGTGCCCGACGGCGCCGCCGGTTCTTGGTCGTCGCCGGTGGCCTCCCCGCTGCTTTCCCTCGTGCCCCTGCTTCCCCACCTCTCCCTCGACCACAGCCGCCTCGCGTCATCTTCCTATCCCCTCCCGTGCGCCGCCACACGCTAGCCGACGCGCCACACGCACAGGACCGCCACGGGACCCCCTCGCCATAGACCGACGCCACCGTCCGTTCTGTCGTCCAGCTAGTGCGACGTCTGCTCGACGACGTGCCGCTTCTACACCGTCGCCGCAAAGCCCGTCGACACGCCACAGCCGCCCAGACACCTCACCCCGCCACCGCATCCTGCCCCGTGACGGCCACCCCTCGATTCGCTATATACGGAGCTCCCCGGCTGCCTTCGATCCCTGCACCACCTCCCTCTCCCTCTCAGCCCTCTCCCCCTCCAGTATCAGCTCTTGGGAGCACCAGAGTGCCGGTGCTGGCGCCTGGTTGACGGGAGAGTATTTGAGGATGATGATGGTGATGATGAGTACTTCCCCGGCAACGGCGCCAGAGAAAGAGCTTGATGGCGTGAATCACACGTTCGTTGGGAGACCCCAAGAGGAAGGTATGATGCAGTTCAGCAGCAAGTTTTCCCTCAGAAAGAAACCAAGGTTATCGAACCAGTAGGAGCAGCAACTCTTCAGAAGGTTGTTGGTGGCTCGCACGGCGCAACACGATCACCAACGTGGAATCTGCACACAACACAATCAAACTACTTTGCCCCAATGAAACAGTGAGGTTGTCAATCTCACCGGCTTGCTGAAAATAAAGGATTAAACGTATGGTGTGGAAAATGAGTATTAAATTGCAGAGAATAAAAAAGTAACAGTTGCAGTTTGTGATGGTTTAATCAGTGTAAAAGAATGGACCGGGGTCCACAGTTCACTAGTGGTGCCTCTCCATAAAAGATAACTAACATGTTGGGTGAACAAATTACAGCTGGGAAATTGACAAATAGTGAGCGCATGACAATGCATATATATGACATGATGATTAATATGATATTTAATTGGGCATTACGACATAATACATAGACCGTCATCCAACAGCGTCTATGACTAATAATCCACCGTCGGGTTGTCATCCGAGTCCCCCGTTGGTATTAAGTTGCAAGCAACGGATAATTGCATTAAGTAAAGTGCGTAATGTAAACAAATACATATGACCGTGGACATAGCATTGTTAGGTTATCCCTAGTGGCAACAGCACATCCGCAACCTTAGAAGTTGTTGTCACTCTCCCAGATTACCGGAGGCATGAACCCACTATCTAGCATAAATACTCTCTCTTGGAGTTATAAGCATCTACTTGGCCAAAGCATCTACGAGTAACGGAAAGCATGCAAGATCTTAAATAACATAGGGCATAGATTGATAATCAACTTGGCATAGTATTCAATATTCATCGGATCCCAGCAAACACAACATGTAGCATTATAATAATATGATCTTGATCATGTAGGGCAGCTCACAAGATCTAAACATGATGGCACAAATTGGAGAGACAACCATCTAGCTACTGCTATGGACCCGTAGTCCAAGGATGAACTACTCACGCATCACTCCGGAGGCAGGCATGGCGATGTAGAAGCCTCCGGTGACGATTCCCCTCTCCGGCAAGGTGCCGGGAAGAGGTTCTGGACCCTCCCGAGCTAGGGTTGGCGGCGGCGTCTCTGGAACTTTTAGTGGATATTGGCTCAGGCCCTTATGGTTTTCGCGTCGGGGGGAATAAGTAGGCGAAAGGGCGGCAGCTGACGACCCCCGAGGGCCCACACCACCCTAGGGCGCGCCAGGGGGACCCGCGCCCTAGTGGCGTGTGGGGCCCTGGTGGCTCTCCTCTGCTGCTCCTTTGGTCCTTCAGGTGTGTTCTGGTAAAATAGGGATCCGCGTGAAGTTTCGTCCAATTCCGAGAATATTTCCAGACTAGCTTTTCTGGAATACAAAAACAGCAGAAAACAGGAACTGGCACTTCGGCATCTTGTTAATAGGTTAGTCCCAAAAAATGTATAAAAGTGATATAAAGTAGATGCAAAACATGTAGCAATTGGTATAAAACAAACATGGAACATCAAAAATTATAGATACGTTTGAGACGTATCAGCATCCCCATGCTTAGTTCCTGCTCGTCCTCGAGTAGGTAGACGATAAAAACAAAATAATTTTGAGGTGACATGCTACCATCATAATCTTGATCATATAATATTGCAAGGCACATGTAAATGAATGAAGTGATCCAAGTCAATGGTCTATACTTTGCTACCAAATAGATAATGAGTAAACAATGAATCACACAAGCTAAACGTTTTCAGGAATAGTAATTTCGAGACAAGCATCAAACAGTTTTGCATAAGTGTTAACTCATAAAGCAATAGTTTCTAATAAAAGGTATTCAATCAACACAAAGAAAGAATTAAGTTTTAACATTTGCTTCAACTTTTCAACATATTTATCTCATGGATATCGTCAACACAAAGTAGTATAACACGTCCAATACGTTGCATATAACGCATATTGTAACAAAGTTGACACTAGTGTTTGCTTGTGGAAGACAGAAAGACTAGGAAAACTGACTCAACATAAAAGTAAAAGAAAGACCCTTCGCAGAGGGAAGCAGGGATTAAGTCATGTGCTAGAGCTTTTAGGTTTTTGAAAGCATATAGAGGATTGCATAAAATATTTGATACTCCTCCCAACCTTGCTAACACAAGCCATGGCTAACCGAATCCTCGGGTGCCTTCCATCAATCACATACCATGGAGGAGTATCTATTTTTGAGAGGTGTTTGTTAATTGTCAACGAATGGTAGTGGGTGAGAACAGTATTCTACCTGTCAAACGGACTTTTAAGAGCGGCTCCCATGAAGGACGTTATTTCTACCAGTAAGGCAGATCATCCCTCTTTCTCTTTGGTTTACACACATGCAGGTATTTCACTGTTTGTCATTGCTTACTGATGAATCAGGGCAAAAGTGTGAAGAGAATTAATGGTTAAAGTTGTAATTACCACATGCAACATTTTCTGAACCAACCAAACACCAATCAATTTATTTAATCAACTCTCCAAACAAATATAAGTGAAGCAAGAGAGTACTTTCTACAAAAGAAAGCTAATAGCTCTGACAAGAGATACATGAAAACAAGAGCTAAAAGCTGAACAGCGCTAGATATGAATACTCAACAAATATAAGTGAAGAATAGGAGTATTCTCATGAAAAAGCGGAGCGTGTCTCTCTCCCAATCAAGAATGCTAGGGTCCAGTCAAGCTTTATTGAAAATAAAAGTGCAATACTGAAAATAAAAGCACACAGACGCTCCAAGAAAAGCACATATGATGTGAAAGAATTAAAATATAGTTTCACTAGAGATGACCTGATAATTTTGACGATGAAGAAGGGGATGCCTTGGGCATCCCCAAGCTTAGACGCTTGAGTCTTCTTGAAATATGCTGGGGAGATCCATGGGAGCCTCCCCAAGCTTAAGCTCTTCACTCTTCTTGATCCTATTATATCATCCTTCTCTCTTGACCCTTGAAAACTTCCGTCACACCAAACTCAAAGTAGATCTCATTAGAGGGTTAGTGCATAATCAAAAACTCACATGTTCTATAAAGACGCAATATGATTTGTTACTTTAAACATTAGCTACAGCCACTGATGTTATGTGAAGCTCTTCCACCCAAAAAAGAATTTCACTCAACACTAGTAAAAGAGAGAATGCAAAATAAAAAGGCATAATCTGTCTAAAACAGAACAGTCCGCAAAGACGAATTTTTTCGAGGCACTTACGACGCTCAGATCGAAAAACTTGAACTAATGAAAGATTCAGACATTCATAAAGATTACGCAAAAATTTCAGATTTAATTAACAATCTGGTGATTTTAGGAATTTCGTACAGTGAACAGCAAAAATCTGTTTCTGCGCAGCAATCAAAATTAAGCATCATCTTAACATTAGAGGCTACTCTTGGCACAACAATGCGAGAAAATAAAGATACAAAGGAGTTGCTACAGAAGTAAACACTCCTTGACTCAATAAAAGAAAAATTGCAGAAAAAAAAAATGGGTTGCCTCCCATAAGCGCTTTTCTTTAACGCCTTTTAGCTAGGCACAAAGCATGCATCAAGTATTACCAAGTGAAGAAGCATCAACATTGTAATTTGTTCGAACAATAGAATCATAAGGTGGCTTAATCTTCTTCCTAGGAAAGTGTTCCATACCTTTCTTGAGAGGAAATTGATATTTTATATTCCCTTCTTTCATATCAATAATAGCACCTACAGTCTAAGAAAAGGTCTTCCCAGCACAATAGGGCATGATGGATTGCATCAATATCCAAGACAATAAAATCAACGGGGACATAATTGTTGTTAACCATGATAAGAACATCATCAATTCTTCCCAAAGGTTTTTTAATAGTAGAATCAACAAGGTGAACATCCAAGTAACAATTTTCCAAAGGTGCTAAATCAAGCATATCATAAATCTTTTAGGCATAACAGAAATACTAGCACCAAGGTCACACAAAGCATTGCAATCAAAGTCATTCAATTTCATTTAATGATGGGCTCCCAACCATCTTCTAACTTCCTAGGGATAGAAGCTTCATGTTTAATTTTCTCCCTAACTTGTATGAGAGCATTAGTAATATGTTTAGTAAAAGCCATGTTTATAGCACTAGCATTAGGACTTCTAGCTAGCTTTTGCAAGAACTTAATTACTTCAGAAATATTGCAACCATCAAAATCAAAGTCATTATCATCAAAAGTAATGGAGTTATTATCTTCCTTATTGCTAGAAATTTCAGCATCTTTATCAAGGACAGTTTCAGAGTTATCAGGCAATTTAGGACATTTTGCAATAGAAGTGGAAACATTACCAACACCAATATCTTGCCATTAATGGTAGGAGGTTTGTTAACACTTGAGTTTGAAGCATTTTCAGAAGTAGTAATAGTATAAACTCTAGCAATATTATTCTTTCTAGCAATTTCATCCTCTCTTTCCCATCTAGCATGCAATTCAGCTAACATCCTCACATTGTTATCAATTTTAACTTGTATAGCATTGAGAGTTTTGCTCTCTTTAACATCATGAGGCATGTTCTTTAGTTTCAACAAGTCAACATCAAGAGCAAGACTATCAACTTTAGAGGAAAGCACATCAATTTTCCCAAATTTCTCCTCAACAGTTTTATTGAAAGCAGTTTGTGTACTAATAAAATCCTTAAGCATAACTTCAAGATCGAGGGTACACTCTTATTATTGTTGTAGGAGTTACTATAGGAATTTCCATAACCATTGCCACTATTAGAAGGATAGGGCCTATAATTGCTATTACCAAAATTATTCCTATAAGCATTGTTGTTGAAATTATTATTTTTAATGAAGTTCACATCAACATGCTCTTCTTGAGCAACCAAAGAAGCTAAAGGAACATTATTTGGATCAACATGTGTTTGACCATTTGCAAGCATAGACATAATAGTATCAATTTTGGCACTCAAGGAGAGGTTTCCTCAACAGAATTTACCTTCTTACCTGTTGGAGCTCTCTCGGTGTGCCACTCAGAATAATTAATCATCATATCATCAAGAAGCTTTGTTGCAGCACCCAAAGTGATGGACATAAAGGTACCTCCAGCGGCCGAATCCAATAAATTCCTTGAAGAAAAATTTAATCCTGCATAGAAGGTTTGGATGATCATCCAAGTAGTCAGTCCATGAGTGGGACAATTTTTAACCAATGATTTCATTCTCTCCCATGCTTGAGCAACATGTTCATTATCAAATTGCTTAAAATTCATTATGCTACTTCTCAAAGAAATAATCTTAGCAGGAGGATAATATTTTCCAATAAAAGCATCTTTGCATTTAGTCCATGAATCAATACTATTTCTAGGCAAAGATAGCAACCATTCTTTAGCACGTCCTCTCAAGGAGAAAGGAAAAAGTTTCAGTTTAATAATATCACCATCTACTTCCTTGAGCTTTTGCATTTCACAAAGTTCAACAAAGTTATTAAGGTGAACAGCAGCATCATCAGTACTAACACCAGAAAATTGCTCTTTCATAACAAGATTTAAAAGTGCAGGTTTAATTTCATAAAATTCTGCTGAAGCAGCAGGTGGAGCAATAGGTGTGCATATGAAATCATTGTTGTTCGTGCTAGTGAAATCACACAACTTAGTGTTCTCAGGAGTACTCATTTTAGCAGAATAAAAACAGTACAGAAAATAACTTGAAAGTAAACTAGATGCAAGTAACTAATTTTTTTGTGTTTTTGATAATTGAAAGCAAACAAGATAAAATAAAATAAACTAAGCAAGACAAAAACAAAGTAAAGAGATTGGAAGCGTGAAACTCCCCTTGCAGAAGACTGCTGTCTCCCCGGCAACGGCGCCAGAAAAATGCTGCTGTTGACGGGAGAGAGAGAGATGATGTGATGATTACTTCCCCGGCAACGGCGCCAGAAAAAGAGCTTGATGACGTGAAACACACGTTCGTTGGGAGACCCCAAGAGGAAGGTATGATGCAGTCAGCAGCAAGTTTTCCCTCAGAAAGAAACCAAGGTTATCGAACCAGTAGGAGCAGCAACTCTTCAGAAGGTTGTTGGTGGCTCGCACGGCGCACGATCACCAACGTGGAATCTGCACACAACACAATCAAACTACTTTGCCCCAACGAAACAGTGAGGTTGTCAATCTCACTGGCTTGCTGAAAACAAAGGATTAAACGTATGGTGTGGAAAATGAGTATTAAATTGCAGAGAATGAAAAAGGAACAGTTTGCAGTTTGTGGTTGTTTAATCAGTGTAAAAGAATGGACCGGGGTCCACAGTTCACTAGTGGTGTCTCTCCATAAAAGATAACTAACATGTTGGGTGAACAAATTACAGCTGGGCAATTGACAAATAGTGAGCGCATGACAATGCATATACATGATGATTACTATGATATTTAATTGGGCATTACGACATAATACATAGACCGTTATCCAACAGCTCTATGACTAATAATCCACCGCCGGGTTGTCATCCGAGTCCCCCGTTGGTATTAAGTTGCAAGCAACGGATAATTGCATTAAGTAAAGTGCGTAATGTAAACAAATACATATGCCGTGGACATAGCATCGTTAGGTTATCCCTAGTGGCAACAGCACATCCACAACCTTAGAACTTTTGTCACTCTCCCAGATTAAACGGAGGCATGAACCCACTATCTAGCATAAATACTCTCTCTTGGAGTTACAAGCATCTACTTGGCCAAAGCATCTACGAGTAACGGAAAGCATGCAAGATCTTAAATAACATAGATAGATTGATAATCAACTTGACATAGTATTCAATATTCATCGGATCCCAGCAAACACAACATGTAGCATTACAATAATATGATCTTGATCATGTAGGGCAGCTCACAAGATCTAAACATGATGGCACAAATTGGAGAGACAACCATCTAGCTACTGCTATGGACCCGTAGTCCAAGGATGAACTACTCACGCATCACTCCGGAGGCAGGCATGGCGATGTAGAAGCCTCCGGTGACGATTCCCCTCTCCGGCAGGGTGCCGGGAAGAGGTTCTGAACCCTCCCGAGCTAGGGTTGGCGGCGGCGTCTCTGGAACTTTTCGTGGATATTTGCTCAGGCCTTAGGGTTTTCGCGTCGGGGGGAATAAGTAGGCGAAAGGGCGGCGGCTGACGACCCCCGAGGGGCCCACACCACCCTAGGGCGCGCAGGGGGGACCCGCGCCCTAGTGGCGTGTGGGGCCCTGGTGGCTCTCCTCTGCTGCTCCTTTGGTCCTTCAGGTGTGTTCTGGTAAAATAGGGATCCCCGTGAAGTTTCGTCCAATTCCGAGAATATTTCCAGACTAGCTTTTCTGGAATACAAAAACAGCAGAAAACAGGAACTGGCACTTCGGCATCTTGTTAATAGGTTAGTCCCAAAAAATGTATAAAAGTGATATAAAGTAGATGCAAAACATGTAGCAATTGGTATAAAACAAACATGGAACATCAAAAATTATAGATACGTTTGAGACGTATCAGCCGGCGACGAGCACGTCTCCACCGCTCGATCTCCGGTCGATTCCCCTCTCCAGAGCCTCCCCGCCACCAGCTCCTCACCCCCACCTCCAATAGCAACCACCAGGAAGCCATAGCCGCCCTCGACGGAGCTCAGCGTGGCCTGAGTCGCCGTGGCCATCATCGCCGCACCTCGGCCGCCGCGGTCGACGACGTCGCCGCTACCCCAAGCCTTCCCGCCGTTCGCGAGCACGCGAACGAGCTGCCCCACGCCTCCCTGAGCCGCGCTGCATCCTCTTCCTCCCCTCCGCGTCGCCCAGCCGCCGTAAACCGTCGCCGGTGAGTCCGCCGGAGCCGGCGACCCAGCTCCTGTGTTTCCCGAGTTTAAAAAAGAAAAACAGCTCGGTTTGATGGGCCATTGACAGGTGGGTCCCGCCCGTCAGATTTTTAATCTTTTCTCTGAAACGTTTTCTTTTTATTTTCTGTCTAAAAATTGGGAGAATTTAAATCCAACTTTGAAAGGCCATATCTCCCTAAAAACTGATCAGAAAAATATGAAACAAATTTTGCTAGCTTTGTTTTAAAAATGTCTTTCCATTGGAACCCCAATGGATTTATTTGGAATTTATTTTTTTGGCATTTATTCGATGGCTTAGAAGGGGTTTTTGATGCATGTATTATTCCTTTGATAGATTTGAACTTCCCCAACGAAGTTGAAGTCGATCCCGAACCATACCCCACTGCTGAAGGCAAGCCGTTAACCCGATCTCAAGCTCGGTCGAACTTTAGAAAATTTCTTGACTGTTTAAATTGGTTGCTGTTGCATCTCACATGCCATATTGCATTGAATATTGTCGCCCTGCTATATAATGGTTTATCTTCGATATCTTGCGCATCACTCTCCATTCTCGAGACAATGGACTGGGGGAACCGCCACAGTCGAAGGAATGGAGGAACGATGCGACTGTGCTTTCTTTTATGGTCAAACGAGATGGCGTTGGTCGGAGGTAGCTCCGCTACAGTCATCCGTTTGACGCTTTCTTTTAAAGTCAAACGAGATGGCGTTGGTCGGAGGTAGCTCCGCCATAGTCATCCGGTTGATGTTTCCTTTCAGTCAAACGAGAAGGCGCTAGTCGGAGGTATCTCTGCCACAGTCATCCGGTTGACGTTTCTTTTCTAGTCAAACGAGAAGGCGCTGGTCGGAGGTATCTCTGCCACAGTCATCCGGTTGACGTTTCTTTTGTAGTCAAACGAGAAGGCGCTGGTCGGAGGTATCTCTGCCACAGTCATCCGGTTGACGCTATTTTCTTTTGCTAAGTTGGACATTGATCCGTGGTGGCGCCGTAGTCGCCCGGTCGATACGATTATTTACTGCTCAATTATTATGTGGTTGTTATGGGTTGCTTGGATCATGTTGGTGACGGAATTAAAATTTGACTAAGAAGATAATCACCTCCCTCGTATAGATTGTGTCACATAGTGCCACTCACCAAACACAACCAGCACAACCATGCGTCGTTCATATGGGCGGACCATGGCCGAGTATTCTATCAAGCCTCCTTTGACGCCACCTTTTTGGCAAGTCTAGTCGGTTACCTTTGTGGTCGGGGCTAGTCTTGCGAAGGTTCCGGAGCTAGCCGTCGCTCATCTGTTGGGGGCGTGCCGGATTCACTTCGTCATAAGACTTGGTCCATTGGACGTGTCGGTGGCTACACAGGGAGTGTCTAGGTAGAATAAACGGCTATGGAAGTGTGGGTTTGTACTGTCGCCATGATCTGTTCTAGTACTTCGGTACCGGCGGTACAAGCTTAGACTTCAGCGTGTGGATAAATGTTGCAACCTCTCGAGAGTGTAAATCTAGAATCTAGCCTTGTCCCTAGGTTATGGGACGATGTTTGGGGTCAAGTCACGCTATGAGTCAGTCCGGTCGAATATGGAGAATTAATTAATATGAAACCCAACGATCACGTGGAAATTTGAGAACATAGCCAGAGTTGGCTAAGAGGCTTGAGAGGCTAGTTTTAAGCCAGAGTTGGCTAGAGGCTTGAGAATCTAGTTGTGGTTAAAAGTTGTTAAGTGAGAAACGTGATCTCACATAGTAACACGAAACGTCCCTACGAAGGTAAGTAGGTAAGTTATGTCCAACCGTTAAGTTTGGACTCGTGATAACCCACAAGTATAGAGATCGCGTGTAGCCTTTTCGATAAGTAAGAGTGTCGAATCCAACGAGGAGATAAAGGTAGGATAAGTATTCTCTCAAGTTCTATCAACCACTGATACAACTCTACGCACACTAAACGTTTACTTTATCTAGGAAATAATACTAGAGTAACAATACGGGTATGAGAGATAGCTTTGCGAGATAATAAATACAACAAAGTAAATGTTAGTGCTGCAGCAATAAAATACACTAAGTAACCATAAACTAACAGTACCATGAGTGTGGAAAAGTGGTGGTAATTGTGATGGCTTTGTCCAAGATTAATTACCGAATATATTGGGTTCATTGTCTTCGATGCAGTTTTCTATGTGGGAGAGGCTAAATATACATGCACTCCACTACTTGGGATTACAAGGACTATATGATTGGATTGTTAGAAAGCATCCGCGAATACTAACAATGCATTAAGGCTCTTACTCCCATACGTGTAACTAACCGGTTCGCGCCCTTAGGTTTCTGTCACTCCGGCAGGACTCCCCCCTTCGTTTACAAATACTACCAACCCCGTGATGTTTAATCCATGCGCGCACAAGTATAATGGACACCAAAGGACAGTACCATATCAACATACAACTCTAATGAACCAAAGACATTCAACCAAGCAATCAAAAGACAAATAAACTACACAAACATGTCATAGATCATAGGATAAATATTATAGCATCAAACAACATGTTTACATAGGACGGTACAGAGATTTGTGGGAGGATGAACCACTGAATACAAGGAGGAGTTGGTGATGGAGATGGCGGTGAAGACGGCGGAGAGGCAGCGCGGTGGCGCAGGGCGGCGGCGGCGGGGAGCTCCTTCCCCGCCGCCGGCATCATGGGGGAGCGCCGCCCCTTAGCCTCCCTCCTTCATGGCTTCTTGGGAGCCCTCCCCCATGGAGATGAGATCCATGGGGGAGGCAAAAACGTGGATTTGGTGGCTGCAAATTCGTGGTATGGGGTGTTCTCCACGAGTTAGGTTTCCTCCCTTTATATAGCTTCTCGGATTCCCGTCATCCCATCTAGAACGTTGCAGTAAATCGGGCTTATCTCGGTCGTCCGGACTCGGAATCAGGCGAATTTTATGTCTAAAACGTTCGGCGGAAAATTTCCTGTAACTTTGTCTTCGGCGAGATTTCCGTTTGACGCCGTCTTTGACCCGTAACGTGACAATCTTTAAAAAGAGTTTCAGACAGATTTCAGGAAAGTCCCAATTCGACTCCAACAAGGTTTCCTCTTGTATTTTTGATAATTCCTACACATCAAAGAGTAAAACAAGAACATTGTGCACTTTTGCAACTATTAATAGGTTAGTTCAAATAAATCATAAACTTAATATAAAAACAAGTGTCAAAGGCATAATATTAACATGAAACAATTAAAAATTATAGATACGTTTTGGACGTATCAACATCCCCAATCTTAATTCCTGCTCGTCCTCGAGTAGGTAAATGATAACAAAATAATTTTTGATTATAAATGTTATGATCAGGTCTTTAACAATTGCATGATGTAAGGATAATAAAACTTAGCAATCATGTTACCTAATGAAAAGTATCAACGAACTAAGAGAGCTTATAACATGAAATTTATAAACATCAACAAGATTGTAATGATCATAATAAAGCATGCTAGAGTGGTATCTCGCTTGCCCTTAATTGTGGAGCAAAACATAAATTCCAAGGCACCTCTGAAGTTCAAGTGAAGACTAGATGTAAAGATATCAAGGGTAAAAGCATCATAGTTATACCGCAGATAACCGCATTCTGGGACAAGCACATTACACTAAGAATGACAGTTATGCTCTCGAGGAAGTGCTCAAAGAAAGGATGATGACTCAACATTAAAAATAAAAGATTGGCCCTTCGCAGAGGGAAGCAGGGATTTAACATGTGCTAGAGCTTTTTTATTTTTAAAACAGAAATAAAATGGTTTTGAGAGGTGGTTGTTCCTGTCAACGAATCAACAATAGAGTTCTTGTTATCTTCCATACTAAATAAGTTGAGAGCGGTTCCGAGTTATTGATATTAGACATTTATAGCATGCACTTTTATATAGTATGACACTCCTCCCAACCTTTGCTTTCACAAACCATGGCTAACCAAATCCTCGGGTGCCTACCAACAATCTCATACCATGGAGGAGTGCATATTTAGTTTACTTTTTAGATGTTATAATGGTCTAACCAGCTCTTTGCAAAATTAATGACGAGCAGATGAAGCATGCACGTCGGAGACTTAATTTAGTATGGAAGCTAACAAACCCAACTACTACGTCCTCATGAGCTAAAAACAGTGTCACAAAATGAGAAGCATTTTGAAGGTTTTGAAGGTAGCACATGAAAATTTACTTGGAATGGTTTGAAATACCATGCATAGGAATTTATAGTGAACTCTTCGGGATACTTGGTTTTTAAGGATTTTGGATGCACGAGCAGCATTCCCGCTCAGTACAGTTGTAGGCTAGCAATAGACTGGGAAGCGACAATCAAGAGAGCAATAACCGTCATAATCATACTTGCGACATAATAAAATTAACGGAGGCATAAAAATGATACTGAAACTCTGAGGCAAAATAGATCATCAAGGCTTAATTGACTTTTATTTTTCAGTCATGAACATGTGTGAGCATGTGCCAAGTCGATTCAAGTAAATCATTCAGAGGCGGATACCACAATTGCATACCATCTTATGAACAGGACAATGCATGTTAATATCTAAATAACATAATATGCACTATTAGCTAGTTGAGACTAACCATAAGAAAACATAAACTACTAAACAGTATTATTCACACATCATTTTTAAGTTTCAACAAGTAATCCATTAACCAAGTAAACATTGAAAACAGAGGATAAATAAAATATGTGACGATCAACTTATTAATGTAACCGGTGTTTGATGCTAAGATAAATAAATAATAAGATACAGATGCACCAAGAACAGCACATATGATGTGAAAGAATTAAAATATAGTTTCACTAGAGATGACCTGATAATTCTGACGATGAAGAAGGGGATGCCCAGGCATCCCCAAGCTTAGACGCTTGATGTCTACGCACGCTTCTATTCTTGTAGACAGTGTTGGGCCTCCAAGTGCAGAGGTTTGTAGAACAGTAGCAAGTTTCCCTTAAGTGGATCACCCAAGATTTATCGAACTCAGGGAGGTAGAGGTCAAAGATATCCCTCTCAAGCAACTTTGCAATTAAGATACAAGAAGTCTCTTGTGTCCCCAACACACCTAATACACTTGTCAGATGTATAGATGCACTAGTTCGGCGAAGAGATATTGAAATGCAAATAATATGGATGCTTATATGTGGTAATTGCAATCTGAAATAAAAATGGCAGCAAGCAAACATGAGACAAAATGAGAGCAAACGGTGTTTCAATGCCTGGAAATAAGGCCTAGGGATCATACTTTCACTAGTGGACACTCTCAAAAATAATAATATAATTGAATACATAGATATTTCCTCTTCACTATGCTATTCTGAGCTATTCCCTTGTTGGATAACGAACACCAATCCACTGCGTAGGGCTATAAAAGCACACCTTAAAGTAGCATTCCACGTCTAGGGAACCCCAATGTCACTAAGAGCGCCCCAAAATAGTACTAGACAAACACCACAATTTCATAGAGACATCCAACACAAATAATAACTCATGATAAGTATTCATGTAATCTTTAGCCTAAGAGTCACACACGGTACGCATCCAGAGTTTACATTAATAAAAACACTCAAGTAGCATAATTCATAAGATAACGAAGAGTAACATCCATGGATCGAACTAGATTACAAAGCTCATGATCACATAAAGATCACACCATGGGAGAGAGAGATGAACCACATAGCTACCGGCAGAGCCCTCAGCCTCGGTGAAAACTACTCACACATGGTCATGGTGAGCACACTTGATGGAGAGGTTGATGAAGAGGTGCAGCCCGAAGTGGAGGCGGCGGCCCTTGGCCCCCCTTCTTCTTCCTTGGTGATGGTGCAGCAATGGAGGAGCTCCTCCCCCTCCTTGGCGGCTGCCAAGGGGAGGAAAATTCGTGGCTTTTTGGTGGCTTGCTTGGAAAATAGGGTTTCCCTTCATTATATAGAGGTGGAGATACAATCTAGGCCATGGGATGGATGCCCCTTTGATCCAAGGGCTCTTGGCACCTCTAGAAGCTTCGTAGGAACCCCTCTCAGCCCTAATGAGGCTCCAATTCGTGTCTTGGCCGAATCCATCAAATTTGGTAAGAGTTGGAGTCAATAAAGTCACAACTTTCAGATTCTCGTCATCCCATCTAAGGCTGCAGTACATCGGGAATATCTCGGCCGTCCGGACTCGGAATTGGGCGAATTTTAAGTCTGGATCGATTCTCGGAAAATTCTCTGCAACTTTATCTTCTGTCAGGTTTCCGTTTGACGTCGTCTTCGGGCCCAAACGTGACCATTTTCGAAAAACGTTTCCAGACAGATTTCAGGAAAGTCCCAATTCGACTCCAATATGGTTTCCTTTTGTATTTTTGATAATTCCTACACAACAAATAGGAAAACAAGAAGATTTTGCATTTTGTCAACTATTAATAGGTTAATCCAATAAATGTCATAATATGATATAAAGTGTATATAAAACATGTGCCAATTGACATAAAACATGCATGAACATAAAAAATTATAGATACGTTTGGGACGTATCAACACTTGAGTCTTCTTGAAATATGCTGGGGAGATCCACGGGAGCATCCCCAAGCTTAAACTCTTCACTCTTCTTAATCCTATTATATCACTCTTCTCTCTTAACACTTGAAAACTTCCGCCACACCAAACTCAAAGTAAATCTCATTAGAGGGTTAGTGCACAATCAAAAACTCACATGTTCTGTAAGGACGCAATATGACCATTACTTTAAACATTAGTTACTGCCACTGATGTTATGTGAAGCTCTTCCACCCAAAAAATAATTTCACTCAACACGAGTAAAAGAGAGATTGCAAAATAAAATACATAATCTGTCTAAAACAGAACAGTCCGCAAAGATGAATTTTTACGAGACACTTACGTTACTCAGATCGAAAAACTTTGAACTAACGAAAGATGCATACATATATCAGGATTACGCACAAAAAATTTCAGATTTAATTCACAATCTGGTGATTTTATGAATTTCGTACAGTGAACAGCAGAAATCTGTTCCTGCGCAGCAATCAAAATTTTAGCAACATCTTATCATTAGAGACTACTCTTGGCACAACAATACGAAAAAGTAAAGATACAAATGAGTTGCTACAGAATTAGACAAATTCCTTGACTCAATAAAAGAAAAATTGCAGAAATAAAAATAATGGGTTGCCTCCCATAAGCGCTTTTCTTTAACGCCTTTTAGCTAGACACTTATTGCAATACATAATATTTCCAAAGTGCTGCTATTAAGCCAAATCAAATTTTGTTTCTAAGTTACAGAGAGGTTGCTTAAATGGCCAACTTCTAAATGAAAGGTAAGAACCATTAAGAATCAAATAAAACGCAAAGAGGCCACTCTTGCAATAAAAGTCAAAATCTGTTTAGAAAAACAGCAGCTGGAAAACGTAATTTTTAGGTGCTCTAAAACATGTCCGAAATTTTATCCAATTTTTGTGCATGCAGAGGATTCGGTGATACAGCATCAGTAATTTTTACGTGATTTTTAGAGTTTCCAGTAAAATATGAAAAATCGTGGAATGAGCAGTAGATGCTGAAAACAGAAAATCACTTTTTACATATGTATCAATTAAGCTAAATGGGTAAAACTTGGTACATTACTTTTGATAAACTAAAAGACCAGAGGCTAAGCAAGAGCTAAACATGCTAGCTACATCAATGAAAAATCTAAATAAAAATCAAGTAAAAACCAAATAAAAAATCAATAAAGAACCAAACAAAGAAGTAAAACAAAAGAAAATATTTTTTGTTGTTTTGAATTTATAAGTGAAAGTAAAGAAGCAATAGAAACCAAATAAAGAGCCTAATAAAACTAAAGAAGGCAAAATCAAGACATATAAAAACAATTATAATACAAGTTAAGACAATACATATCATGTGGACGGGTAATATAGAGTATGAACGAGACAACCTCATGTTAGTTGATGAATAGGGGATGACTCGGGCATCCCCAAGCTTAGATGATTTATCTTCTTGAATATGTTCTTGGGATGCACATACACATCTCCAAGCTTGAGCTCTTGCGTCTTCTTGTTCATCTTATATCACCATATTGATTAGATCTTATAGGCTACATCCATATAAAACTTCACAAAACTCATTAGTAGGGTTAATACTCATTAAATAAAATCCACTCATGTTTAAGCATTGACAAGTTTTATAATCTTTACTCAACATTAGCCACTGTATATACTAAGGTGTTCATGATTTCCGTTGTCCGTCGAAAAACTAATGAAACTAATAACACCAAGTACAATATTGAACAAACAAATAAATCTGTCAAAACTAAACAGTCCGTAAAGATGGCATTCAACGAGATAGTTAAGTAACTCAAATCGAAAAACTTTTAACTAATGAAAGGCAGATCATAATCTCAGTTTTACGCACAAAAATTTTCAGGTCAAAATATATTCTGAGATTTATCACGATTTTTTACAGTGAAGCACAGGAATCTGTCTAAATTGAACAGTCGGTGAAGATCGAATTTTTCGAGACAGCTACGTAACTCAAATCACAAAAAGTTAGTCTAATGAAAGAAAGATAATAAGCATTACTTTGCACTCAGCAAATTTCAGATCAAGATCACTTTCTGGTGATTTTAAACATTTTATACGATGGAGCACAGAAAATTTGTTTCTGGACAGCAAAGTAAAACTATCAACTTCTAATTAACTAGAGATTATTATTATCATTTTATTTTTATGTACAGAGGTATATACACAATATTTAAATGTTTTTGGATGAGAAGCTTCCATGGAAAGATTTGCTTTGGTTTCATAGGCATGAACACAAGTGTTCAAGGTCGACCCCCACTTAACCATTGCTCATCTTTCCAATCACTCTCTTTTTGAAAACGTTTTTAGATAACAAGTACAACTAATTTTTTTTGTAATTCGCATTCTCTATCCATACTAAGATAAATAACAACTTAAAACTGAAAATAAAAATTACTTAGAGATAAAGCAAACAAGTGCACACAAGAATATTCACCTACGCTATGGCTCCCCGGCAACGGCGACAGAAAAGGTCTTGATAACCCACAAGTATAGAGGATCGCGTGTAGCCTTTTCGATAAGTAAGAGTGTCGAACCCAACGAGGAGCTAAAGGTAGGATAAGTATTCTCTCAAGTTCTATCAACCACTGATACAACTCTACGCACACTAAACGTTTACTTTATCTAGGAAATAATACTAGAGTAACAATACGGGTTTGAGAGATAGCTTTGCGAGATAATAAATACAATAAAGTAAAAGTTAGTGCCGCAGCAATAAAATACACTAAGTAACCATAAACTAACAGTACCATGAGTGTAGAAAAGTGATGGTAATTGTGATGGCTCTGTCCAAGATTAATTACCGAATATATCAGGTTCATTGTCTTTGATGCAGTTTTCTATGTGGGAGAGACTAAATATACATACACTCTACTACTTGGGATTACAAGTAGTATATGATTGAATTGTTAGAAAGCATCCGCGAATACTAACAATGCATTAAGCTTTCCCCAACCATAGCCTTAAGTTTAAGGTCCTCTTACTCCCATACGTGTAACTAACCGGTTCGCGCCCTTAGATTTCTGTCACTCCGGCAGGACTCCCCCATTCGTCTACAAATACTACCAACCATGTGATGTTTGATCCATGCGCGCACAAGTATAATGGACACCAAAGGACAGTACCATATCAACATACACTACAAGAAATATGCTAACTTATGACCTTTTGATAGTGACCCTGAAAATATTGGTCATAGATCTATGACCATTTTGTATCATTTGGTCACTCGCTGTTTTGAAGGGTCTAAACCCGAAAATATAACGACCAAATCTGTCTGAAAGGTCATAATCGTCTTACATGAATTGGTCATAATGCAAATAACATTAATTTCATATATTTTTTCTACCCGATTACGACAAATTTAAATGGTCATTCGTATTAGTTGACAGCCAACTCAGCAGTCTCGCCTACGTGTCACTGCTTAGGTGTCATTTTTGCTTATGTGTCATTACTTATGTGTCATTTTCGCTTACGTGTCAATACTCAGCCATCTCACTGACAGGTGGGACCCGCCATGTGACTTGTCATGTGCGACCCACCGTGTGACCTGTGGGACCCGCCATGTGGGACCCACCCAACTGCCATGTGGGACCCGCCTGGTCGGACCCACCGTCTGACCTGTCATGTGGGACCCATCCTGCTGCCATGTGGGACCAGTGGGACCCGCCATGTGACTTGTCATGTGGGACCCACCGTGGTACCCGCCATGTGGGACCCACCGTGTGACCTGTGGGACCCGCCATGTGGGACCCACCCTGCTGACATGTGGGACCCGCCCGGATGTTGAACCACACTCTGCTAAGAGGTGGGACCACTCTAACCCACGTTGCAGGACGTGAGATCTGTACAGCGCACTGCGCACATGAATAATAATGAAAAAATAGGCTTCGTTGGAGGCTCGAACACGCGCGCTCACCCTTCTTCGCACAGCACCAAACCACTGGGCCACCACACGTGGGACCCGCCCGGATGTTGAACCACACTCTGCTAAGAGGTGGGACCACTCTAACCCACGTTGCAGGACGTGAGATCTGTACAGCGCACTGCGCACATGAATAATAATGAAAAAATAGGCTTCGTTGGAGGCTCGAACACGCGCGCTCACCCTTCTTCGCACAGCACCAAACCACTGGGCCACCACACCTACGTTGTACAACTTGCGCACTTGCTATTTATTAACGATGGGTCGCGTCTGCGTCCCTGGGCTTGGGCCTTGGTGCACGAGGCCACCTTTTTTTTTTCTTTACTGCTTTTCCCTGTGCCGAGTGCACCGGCCAGCCTGGTTCGGCTGTTGGGCTGGGCCGGCTCGGCTCGGCCAATTCTCTTTTTTTTTGTTCTTTTCCTTTATCCTTTTCTACTTTCTTTTATAACTTTTGATTTTGAACCTCAATTTCAACCAAATATAATTCGAAATTTTTATTAAGATTTTTTCTATCATTATATAGTACAAGGTATTGTTTTCATTCCAAAATAAAATACAAAATACCCCTAAGATTATATATTGCTTTATATCCATTTTTGAAATAAAATTGTGAGATTATTCTTTTAATTTTAAATGCAGCATAAAACAAATGAAGGGTTTTATAATAAGGCCAGGATGAAATGCATACATCCTGTTCTAAATTTGGGTTGTAAAATTATAACATAATATTTTTGAATTTCTATGCTCATTTCGAAACGTGGTCAAAACCCATTTTTGACACTCGAAAAATGAAAAATGATTTGTTTGTTCAAAGAAAATGAAAACTTTGTTCAGCAACATTGTTCGCCACTCCAAGATGCATGCTTGTACGTGATATGAGAACATTTGAACAAACTATGCCATGAAAGTGGCAAGAACATTCGTCATGTGGCCCTAAATCCATGAATCTTCATAGATGATACCTTATTTCTGAGAACACTTTCTTAAGAAAATTTCCTTATTTCAAGTTTATGACTTTGTATGGACACTAGGACACATATAATGACACCACGCGAAGGTTTTCCATTTATTTGATTTTTTTTTGAATTTCGTATGCCGGTTTCAATATACGGTCAACTCGGGGGACATGACCGTTCGAAGCTAGGGGCTAAATCTCCCAAAACTTTTGTTGTATCTCTGATGAAATAGGTACTTGTGTAGCTAAATATGATTTTTTCAAAAAATCATGAGAAAACTACGAGGCACCTGTAGTTCAAATTTGACCCCGTTCCAACTGAATCGGTATGAATTTGTCTTTTTTACGAGAGGTAGATGGAAACTGTTTGACACACGACCATTTGGTTATTTGTAAATACATGTGGTCTAGTATTTTCAAATAATGTAGCCATCCTATTTTACGACATATTTTTGGTATGTGCTTCACAAAATGACCCATTTTTCGCATTCGGAAATAGAAAAATGATTTTTTCGTGAACGGAAAATGAAAAGTTTCTTCGGCAACATTGTTCACGGTTCCAAGATACACGTTTGTGCCCAATACGGGCATATTTAAGCAAACTATACCATGAATGTGGACATAACATTCGTCATTTGGCCCTAAAGCCATGAATCTTCATAGATGATACCTCATTTCTGAAAACACTTTCTTAAGAAAATTTCCTTATTCCAAGTTTATGATTTTTTATGGATACTAGGACACATATAATGACACCACGCGAAGGTTTTCCATTTATTTGATTTTTTTTGAATTTCGTATGCCGGTTTCAATATACGCTCAACTCGGGGGACATGACCGTTCGTAGCTAGGGGCTAAATCTCGCAAAACTTTTGTTGTATCTCTGATGAAATAGGTACTTGTGTAGCTAAATATGATATTTTCAAAAAATCATGAGAAAACTACGAGGCACCTGTAGTTCAAATTTGACCCCGTTCCAGCTGAATCGGCATGAATTTGTCTTTTTTACGAGAGGTAGATGGAAACTGTTTGACACACGACCATTTGGTTATTTGTAAATTCAATGTGGTCTAGTATTTTCAAATAATGTAGCCCTCCTATTTTACGACATATTTTTGGTAGTTGCTTCACAAAATGACCCATTTTTCGCATTCGGAAATAGAAAAATGATTTTTTCGTGAACGGAAAATGAAAAGTTTCTTCGGCAACATTGTTCACGGTTCCAAGATACACCTTTGTGCCCAATACGGGCATATTTAAGCAAACTATACCATGAATGTGGACATAACATTCGTCATTTGGCCCTAAAGCCATGAATCTTCATAGATGATACCTCATTTCTGAAAACACTTTCTTAAGAAAATTTCCTTATTCCAAGTTTATGATTTTTTATGGATACTAGGACACATATAAGGACACCACGCGAAGGTTTTCCATTTATTTGATTTTTTTTTGAATTTCGTATGCCGGTTTCAATATACGCTCAACTCGGGGGACATGACCGTTCGTAGCTAGGGGCTAAATCTTGCAAAACTTTTGTTGTATGTCTGATGAAATAGGTACTTGTGTAGCTAAATATGATTTTTTCAAAAAATCCTGAGAAAACTACGAGGCACCTGTAGTTCAAATTTGACCCCGTTCCAGCTGAATCGGCATGAATTTGTCTTTTTTACGAGAGGTAGATGGAAACTGTTTGACACACGACCATTTGGTTATTTGTAAATTCAATGTGGTCTAGTATTTTCAAATAATTTAGCGCTCCTATTTTACGACATATTTTTGGTAGTTGCTTCACAAAATAACCCATTTTTCACATTCGGAAATAGAAAAATGATTTTTTCGTGAATGGAAAATGAAAAGTTTCTTCGGCAACATTGTTCACGGTTCCAAGATACACGTTTTTGCGCAATACGGGCATATTTAAGCAGACTATACCATGAATGTGGACATAACATTCGTCATTTGGCCCTAAAGCCATGAATTTTCATAGATGATACCTCATTTCTGAGAACACTTTTTTGTGGTATCCCTGATGAAATAGGTACTTGTGTACCCAATAATGATTTTTTTGAAAAATATTGAACAAATTACGTGGCAGCTATAGTTCAAATTTGACCCACTTCCTACTAAATCGACATGAATTTGTATTTTTGACGAGAGGTGGATGCAAACCATTTAACACACAAATAATTGTCTATTTATACATAAAAGGTGGTCTAGTATTTAAAAAAAACTAGTGCTCCATTTTTACAACATATTGTTCATAGGTGCTTCACAAAAAGAGAAATATCTGCAGCAAATAATGGCAGTCATTCAATCAAGTTCGAAACGCTGGCTTCACAGTTTTAAGAGACTGTCCGTGGGACCAGAAAGAGAGCTGACCCTACCTGCAGCCTCTATGGGTAAGGTGCACATGTAAGTAAGGAAACGAGTGGTGGAGGGAATTTTTTGGAAACGAGTGGTGGAGGGAGCGCGCGGCCTCAAATTTTCAGATCGCCCCAATAAATCCCCTTCCGAAGAGCGCGCGGCCTGCTACCACCCAAACCCTAATCCCCAACCCGAGCGAGCCTCTTCCCTCGAGCGCCGCCTCTCCCTCTCGCATCTCTCTCACTTCTCTCTGCGCGCACACCTCGCCGTCTCACCCCTGGCTCGATCCCGCCGCTCCAGAGCTTCCTCGACCGCGTCCTTCCTCCGCCGCGCCGGGGCACACCTCGCCGTCTCGACCGAGAGTACCACCCTGTCTCCCCACGTCCTAGCGGCGGGTGGATTCGTCCTCCCATGGTCAGATCCACCCACGACAACTTCGACGCCGGCGTGAAGCGGCTCGCGGCCGGCGCTGGACGACCTCCTCCACGGCGGAGACAGAGACGTTCGCGTTCCCAGGCGAGAGCAACCAGCTGCTCTCGCTCATCCAGGCGGAGGCTGAGCTGGTGCCGCGCCGCCTGTCCAACGACCTCAGCGCGCTAGTGTTCGCCGGATCTGGCCGCTTTTCTCTCTCTCTCTCTCTCTCTTGATTTCTCTATCTGTGTCTTTCTCTTGCAGGCACCTATGGAAGCGAGGATGGAGCCTCACCGAAGCGGAGATGGAACCGACGGGAGTTGGAGCCCTGCATGGATCCGGCGCCTCCGACCCTCTCTACGGCTTGATGTTGAAGGGACCCGGAAGGATGCTCACCAAGTTGCTCAACATCACCACCAGGAAGTCCCCATGTGCAGAATGTAAAAACCGAGGTGATGTTTGATTTCCAAAGACAACTAATTGTTCCGTAGTGTATCTTGCATGAATTGCATTGAAGCCTACAGTTCCAAGTTCCAACACGTATAGCAACTGAGTCCCTGGTAACAGTTGAGTAATTCAGTTCGTGTTGTGTGGATTGCTCCTTTTGGGAGCGTTTAATTTCATAGTCATTATTGTCTGCGCCTGTGTTGGATTTGGTTGCCTGGTTGTGTCATTTTTGTATTGTAGGTCATTGATGGAGTGAGTGATTTCAGTTCTTGTTGTGTAAAAATATACTATGTGCCATCCTTAGTGTTTACTGGACACGTATGAGTTGGTTATCTTCTATCTGTTTAGTTCCCTATGGACAAATACTTGTGTAATGTGCAAACAATAACAGAGCTAGAGATGCTATGTTCTAATTAATGAGCACTTTGTTGTCAATTCTTGCATATATTGGTAGGTTGCCTAATTTGGCCTCACATGGTACTTGCTGCCTACATTCATTCGAACAAGATTTTATTGCTCTCTTAAAATCTCTATTGATGTTTGGACCTACCTTGCTATTTTCCATGTAATGATGAGATGCTAATAGGACCATAGGCAATTCAATTCAGTTGCAGATGTATGCACAAGGATACAATGCAAATTGTTTTTTGTAATATTGTATCCTACCATGCAAAGGAGTAATTCTTGACTGCTCGCTAGCAAGATATGTTTTCTGTTGCTTCCATCATATATGAAATGCACCTTAGTTTATCTGCTTTGACACTTTGTTTTTATCTGTTGCCTGTCATATATGAAATGCACTGAGATCCTCCCTTTCCTTAAATAGGCAAGGAATGTTGACATACTGGACAGTATGACCAACCGGCCATCCGAGAAGGCCAAGGATGTGATATTCCTTGATTGCAATGACTTCAAGCTTCTCTCGCTCTCCGTTCCAATGATCAACCAGGTTAGGGTCTGTGTCGTTGCATTCTTTTTGAAGTTGCTTATTTCGAAACCAGGTCACATAAACAACTAACTTCGATATGAGTTGTTACCTGATATCAATTAACATATACTCAATGTTTAGCGGATAGGAGTTGGCGCATCTAGGTATATAAATCATTGGATCTACCCTAGATGTTACATAGGTTGCTTGGCCTATTCGTAGATTCTTCAAGACAAACCATTTCTTTATTAATCAAGGATTCGTTAATTTGTTTCTAATGTGCTTATGCTAGATTAATTTATTCACCTGAGATTTGATGTTTCTGATGTGCTTATGCTTAAATCATGTCACCGGGACATAACATGAGTTGTCTATCTTATAGCTCAAATGCATTAAAAGTGATTAATTTCTGTCAACTTGTGTAATATGCAAACATTAACAGAGCCAGAGATGCCATGTTCTAATTATTGAGCACTTTGTTGTCAATCCTTGCCTATATAGGTGTCTTGCAATCTTGTTTTAGGTAGTTCATATCTTGGGTCATCTTATTTGTAAAGCTATTTGCAATCTTATGTGGGTAATCGCTATTAGCATTAGTACGGTTTTGCATCTGCACATGGATCTATTCCCCACTCTGCACAGAGCTCTTTACTAGTTATATCCTGTTTACTAAGGCCAACAATGCAAAATGTGAAATAATGAACAACAATCATGAATACTAATAGAGAACCATGAACATCCATCTTGTTTAATCCTATCTAATGTATTTGTTTCTTTGCTGGTTTTTCAGGGCTTAAGTGGTGCAGTGGACGCAAGACTGCCCTCTCTGACGCTCCTTATCCGGTCGGCTCTGGCCTCCCGCTGGATCGACTCAAGTTGTTGTGCAGGAGGTCAACCTAGACATGGCGACCTGAGTCGCTTGACTGAACGCGGTGTAGCTGCCACCAGGAATGACGCCGACATAACCAAACTCTACTTCAAGGATGCCGCTTGGAATGCTTCCAGTCGCCAGATAGTCATCCTTTTCAAG
Source organism: Poa pratensis (assembly GCA_947311845.1). Lineage (NCBI taxonomy): Eukaryota > Viridiplantae > Streptophyta > Magnoliopsida > Poales > Poaceae > Poa > Poa pratensis. Next base: position 3,849,138 of record CAMZMU010000103.1, read on the forward strand.
AAGGTATATAGCTTGAACAGCTCGCTCCGCCCTTTTGTGTTTGATTGTGTCAACTTGACTAAAAGTGATTTGTACCCAATTGCTTGTTAGTAGTAGATATTACATTCAGTGACACTAAAAATGTGTGTTTCCTCGAACTTACAGAATTTCCGTGCAAAAGAAGAGACAGGAGCCGGTGCCCAGTTTGTGACTGCTATCGAAGGAGCAGAAGCCCAGTTTGTGATGTCTGAAGAAGATTGCAGACTTATTACACTTCTGTTTGTTTTTACAATTGTAGAGCTTGTAAAACTGTGATACTATTGTATCTGTGTTGTACAGTATGATGTAACAGATTGATTCTGGCTGTTATTTGAAATATTAACTTGTTTTTTACTCTATTCCGATTTAAATATTGGTTACCTACTGGAAAAGTAAATATGAAGAAAATTGGCCTGACAGCGTGGGCCCACCTTCTAGAACCTGACAGATGGGACCCATCCTAAAAGATTAAATGAAAATAAAATCTGAAAATTCGGATAAAAAAGCCCATGGCCCAAGAAATAAAAGGCCAAATTGCTGGGCCGGCCCATCTTGCCTCCAAATTTGCTAAGAGAAAAAAATGTTAAATGGGCTGAATTATTGGGCTAGGCCCATTTAGACGGCTGAACTGGATTGGGCTGATTCTGATTTACGACCATTTCATTTGGTCACAATTTTGCCACGTCAGTTCTGCCACGTTGGATCCGACGTGGACTGGCAAGACTGGTAGTGACCAAAACAATTGGTCATAGAATTTGTGACCTTTGTTTTTGGTCACAATCCTCTATGACCAATCCCCCAAAATGGTCGCAAACCGCCATTAGTGACGCTCATCTTTTGACCAATCGTTTTTGGTCACAAAAAGGTCACAAATGACAGTTCATGACCATTTCTGTGACCAATTTTGAGGGTCACAAGTCAGCATATTTCTTGTAGTGATACAACTCTAATGAACCAAATACATTCAATCAAGCAATCAAAAGACAAATAAACTACACAAACATGTCATAGATCATACGATAAATATTATAGCATCAAACAACATGTTTACATAGGATGGTACAGAGGTTTGTGGGAGGATGAACCACTGAATACAAGGAGGAGTTGGTGATGGAGATGGCGGTGAAGACGGCGGAGAGGCAGCGCGGTGGCGCAGGGCGGCGGCGGCGGGGAGCTCCTTCTCGGGGGAGCGCCGCCCCTTAGCCTCCCTCCTTCATGGCTTCTTGGGAGCCCTCCCCCATGGAGATGGGATCCATGGGGGAGGCAAAAACGTGGCTTTGGTGGCTGCAAATTCGTGGTATGGGGTGTTCTCCACGAGTTAGGTTCCCTCCCTTTATATAGCTTATCGGATTCTCGTCATCCATCTAGGGTTGCAGTAAATCGGGCTTATCTCGGCCGTTCGGACTCGGAATCAGGCGAGTTTTATGTCTAGAACGTTCGGCGGAAAATTTCCTGCAACTTTTTCTTCGGCGAGATTTCCGTTTGACGCCGTCTTCGACCCGTAACGTGACAATCTTTAAAAAGAGTTCTCAGACAGATTTCAGGAAAGTCCCAATTCGACTCCAACAAGGTTTCCTCTTGTATTTTTGATAATTCCTACACATCAAAGAGTAAAACAAGAACATTGTGCACTTTTGCAAGTATTAATAGGTTAGTCCAAATAAATCATAAACTTAATATAAAAACAAGTGTCAAAGGCATAATATTAACATGAAACAATAAAAAATTATAGATACGTTTTGGACGTATCAACTCGCACTTGCATTCCGAACTTATGCAATGCTACTTTCCAAACTTATGCCATGCCATATAGATAGACCTTGTTTGATTTTAGGCTAATGTCTTGCGAATACATTCAATGTACTCACCTGGCTTTTCATGTGGCCAGACCCCGCTGCACCCGTCGCCGAGTACCCGCTGTACGAGAACTAGGAATCCGTATCCCAGGTAGGACCCCGTGGAATAAGGCCCGTCGTTGCCACGCTACTACCTACGTACCCGCTGCGGTCTCTGATAGAGGCTCGATGTTAGAAAAATAATGTACATACTGTTGTGTGCGCCTGTTGCGCGATCGTTGGAGCCTCACCCCGTGTTGTAATATTGTAACCATCCGAACTCAGAGCCATGAATATATTAGGTTATGTCTTTGTTTATCAAGTTGTCATATATCCAGTGTTTCTGGGACTGGTATATGGGGTAACTCGATCATCTGGATCGGGGTGCCACAGTGGAGGTAGAAGTTTCCAGGGGGAAAACCCTAGGGTTGGCTTAGGTGGACTTTGGGCACTCTCTCCTACTAAAACATTTTTAATTTTCAATTCTTTTGACAAACAAAATTTCAGAATGGCGTCGAACAAAAGAAAAGGAGGGGAATATTTCGAGACAACAAAATAGAGTTTAGCAAAATAATTTTATTGACAAATTAGTGCAATGCTCATGATGCATGATGCCAAGATGACGCGAAAAAGAAAAACACACAAATCTAATTGGGGAAAAAAACCCGGGACGTTACAGACGACACCACTAACAAGGGATCGCGCCCCCGCGATCCACCCCAAGACAACAGGAAGAGAGGGATAAACTATCGAGTCTTCGTGCTCCATGCTGATCTTCTCGACACCACTAACAAGAGATTGTAACTCCATCTTCAACTTGTCGACACCACTAACAAGAAGGGTTGCTCACGTCGATGACGACTGCCGAAGATCGAACCTAATAGGTAAAAAGGCAAGAGATCGTCCACCCATGTTGGATCCTATAACTTTGAAAGATGGGTAAGAGAGGAGACTCCGAAACAAATAAGGTAAGAAGAGAAGTAGAATAGAGGTAAGGAGTAAACAGGAATCCTATTGAGATATTTCCAAATATAGTTTTAGGCAAAATAGTTTTTGACACTCTACAAACAACGACCGTTAGCGAGGTTATCCTACAGGCCTTGCGGACCCGCTGCTTCGATAACCAATCGTATCGAAACAACCTTGGTTTCGGAAACCTGAGCTCTGATACCACTTTGTGACGCCCCAAAATCGGTACCATGCTAATTTCAGCGATCCCGCCAAAATCCGCATAATAACGATCTTAGGACGCCCACCAGACATAACGTGCACGCCGAAACATGCACGTTATGTGGGTGGAATTGTGATAACATTACAACAATTCACGAAAGAATCCGCAACAACAACAGAAGAACGACTCAAATGAGTCAAGAAACAACTGATACATTACAAAGATACAAATCACAGCGAAAGCAAACTAGTGTCTGACTACAGACAATATACAATTTTGGACTAAGAGTCCTGAAGATAAACGATGGCGTCCAATCCCTGCCCAGGCCGAGCCAGAGGGATTCCGAAGCTAACGTCGTCAGACTTCAAACCTGTTGACTGTTCAGTGCAAAACAGCCCAAAAAGATTGGGTCAGGTAATGGAATTTACCTGGCAAGCAAAGCACACTTGGAACCAATACAAAGGCTCCCAAAATATAAAGGATTGATGGACTGAAGCGGCAGCAGCACTAAGCCATCTACAGAAGACACGCTACAACTTTCGTCTATAAGATAGGGATAAGAAAGCGAATAAAGAACCAACTAGATACTAACACCAAACATAACCCAGCCGATTATCACTCACTCGATTAACCCACGAGTAAGCAATCCAAAGGCACTCACACGGCGAAGCAAGTTTAAGAGCTAACATTACTAGGTGAAAGTTGTCTATGATCTTGTTAGCTAGCATCATCACCAAGTCGTCCATAACCGCGGACACGGCTTTTCGAAAAGATTTAACCCTGCAGGGGTGCACTATTGTTTAACCACACGCATCGAAATTGCCGCGGAGCGATCGACACGACCTTTCACTTCTCTTCGGCCAAGTCCAGGGAACCACCTAGCTAGGATCTTACCCGTATCAAGAGTCCGGCCGAGGCTCCGACACAGACTCAACCGTTTGTGAGACACTACCTTCCCAGGCCTCCTCTAGGGTAGCTACCCGGTTAGGAGGCGTCCACAATCCTATAAAATTGTACGCACATCGGTTAGGTACCATCATCACCATCAACATCTTCGCCTGCATAAAAGGGTGATGTGCATACGCCAAATGGAAAGCCCGAACTACTTGCGGCGCCCTGGACCAGGCTTCGGATCGGGTCACGGGTCGAGGGGAGTCCCATTAGGTCCCACATGTGGATAGCGCGTTCATTCTTGGATCCGAGGACAAGAACTCAGGTCCTAGGGTGACACTAGCAGAACAAAGCACCAACACTGGCCTTCCGCCGGTGCCTTATCCTTAATACAACAAACGTCCCACAACAGATAAACAGGTAGCCACTTATCAGGGCTTCGAAAATACAAGTAATAACAAGAACATAAAGGTAACAACCTAAGCATGCGCTACAGGGTGAGAGGATGTGGAGGTGGGGCTATATCATGGCTGCAGGCTAAACATGGATGGGATCGCACATAAGCATCGTAACATAAGGATAGCAGATATCAACGGCAAGGATGAAAGACAATGCATTGAGAACAAGAGAACATTGCTTGCCTGAGAACATGGTAGAGTAAGTAGAACTTGTCGTTGCTCACATCATCTCAACGTCTTATCCGCGAAGAAGCAATAAACACTGAAAAGCGCAAAAGATGCATCTTACAACTACGACAAAAGATCCAGCATGTGATGATATGCTATGCATGCCAGGGCAGGATGCAACTTAAACCAAATTAAGCGTAACCGGGATTCCGACAATTAATATTAAGGTTCAAATTATTTATCTACCCACCAATATTAAATGTTGATTAACAGGTTTAAACAAGGCATGGGTGATCTACACAAATTAAATGAAGTCGGGACATTTATCGAATATTCCCGCACACTCCATATTTATTTATTAGGTGAATGCTAAACCACCACAACCCAAGATGCAACAAATGCATGAAAGATATGAGATGCACAAGATAGGTGACATCTATTATATATTAAAAGTACGTGATGGGTTCACCAGAAAAAAGAGAAATAGTCTAGAAAATCTCACAATAATCAGAAACATCCGGCCATCAATTCAACTAATTAGACAATAACAACCGATGGATCTAAAAAAAAACATTCACAATGAAATAGGAAAAAATTACCCACCAATGCCCTCCCTAAGTTTTCTCGTACCCCTTCGATATTGCGGACTGCTTGATCGGAAGAGAAACAAACCTACGCCGGCGTATCCCTAGATCGTCTTCACGCACTTGGCTACCAGCGCCGCCACAATGGCATCTTGCCTCACAGGTCCACGCCGCGGCCTATGCACCATCTTCTCCGATGGACGCTGCCTTCCTATCTAGAAGCTGAGTTACTTGCAGATGTGCTCCATCGGCATACCAACATGCGCACAGCAACGCCGTCTTGCCAGGCTGTCATCTAGCCCATCTCCAGATCTACCGAGTCATACTTGCGGCCTCCCGCCTTCTACCGTGCACCGAGTTGCCTGCTCAATTTTAATTATGGTGAAGACTAAGGAGCATCTTCTGCAACCTGCAAGTCGAGTGGTGGAGTTGCACGGTACCTCAAAGGTAATCCTCCCTAATCTACACATCTGCATGCACGTGAACTAGCATGTGCCTTAACCAGATAATCTAATCCACTCTAATCTGTATGTTGAGATCTGATAAGTCCGACGGTAATGGTACTTTGATACTCGACCTGGAACAGATAGATGCTTGCAATGGAGTCTAGGAGATTGCATATTCCTGTCCCGGGAACCATGTGATGGTCGTTAACACACATTGGTAACAGGGTTCTGGCAGGATTTTAGGTATCAAGAGGGCTCCTATACAGCTCCACGATGTTGTGTTCACTACGTTTTGTATTCGGCTTCACAGGTGTGTGCGTGCTGGGCTGCTGGCAAGCTGCACTTCCGCTTTTTGGATGCGTGAAGTTGCATGTTTCCATGCCTTTTCAATTTGCAGCGTAGGTGTGATTATGCTCCCTCATTTATCTTTCATATTGTGTGATATGCCTAGGATTACACTCAGAAGCTTGGACACGGCGATTTGGGACACGGGTGCAGCTGCACCCGCTGTCCCAAAAAAAAATTTCGAAATGTCAAAAAATTCGAAAAAAAATATTTGCATGTAGTCCAACATGTTTGGAGTCAGCACAAAAATTGGCATGGTGAAAAAACTTTTTATGCACCCTGTGCAAAAAAGACAAATTCGGACATACCGAATAGTATATGTACGCGTCGGAAATTTGTCTTTTTTGTACAGGTTGCTAAAAAAGTTTTTTCACCATGCCAATTTTTGTGCTAACACATCACGCTGTAATTTACATCCGGATTTTTTTTTCGGAATTTTTTGACATTCTGAAAAAAAATTAAAAATAAAATGCATAGTGGGTGCATCTAGACCCATGCACCGTTATGGATTTCCGCAGAAGCTTATCATTTAATGCATGCTTCAGTAACTCTTTTTTGGAAGCAGAATAACAAATACAGTTTTCGGGTGGAGAACAATAAATAACCGCAGCAAATATTTTCTCTAGATTATAAACTAATATCAAAGGGAACGCAATATGTGTTTGCCGAATCAGTATCTCTTTTATAGAATAGATTTCTATGCCACATGGTTCTTCAGTTGAAATATTTGGCGACATGTTTGGGTAAAGGCTAAATCAGTCCAAGACTAATCTTAATACAGGATACACTTATGCAGAAAACACAGTATGCTAGATCTTCGGATTTTTCTAATACTGTGATTGTTTTTATGGCTACAAACCGTGTCACTAATGTACTAATTACATCTACATCAGCCTCTCATGTTTCAATCTAGCTTGCTCATGGATGGAACAAAGACCACGAGCGGACATATATCCCTGCAAGATAGATCGAAAACTTTCCTCCTACAGACAACAATAATCTAGGTATGATAAAAGAAATGCCTCATAGAGATAACCCAGAGCTAGGTACGTACAGTGATGTGGCGTGTCTCTTTCCTTTTGATATATCTGCTCTTCTGACTTTATTCTCATCGTCATTCTTTTTCGCACTTGCGCCATCACCGGAAATTTTGCTGGTCGGCAACGAAGGCTGGATGATGGTTGCTCTCCGTGGGGCAAGTTGCCAGGATTGAGTTGGGTTGGTTGTCGAGAAGCAGCCAACATGTGGAATTTTCAACCTACAATTACTTCATATCTCTTTAACTTATTCACAGTTCACATACCATGGATGTCAAAGGTAATCACGTTTCTCCCTCTCTTGCTTTGACAAAACCAAAATCGTACAATGACCCCATCTTCCAACTACCCTGCATGCATATGTTGCTAATACTATGAAAGTAGAAAGTAGTCATCGGCGTAGTAGAAAAGCAATCAATATACTGATTTGTGTGTAATTGTCAGGTAAAATATTTTTCATAGCCATGCTGCTCCTGCGACCACCATACCCGAAGGGCCTGGGCATTTGGGACAAATATAAGTTCAGAAGGATATGGACAACTCAACACTTTTGCCCTCAAGTAAACATACAAATCTGTGCACTTGATTGATTTGTGACTTTGTGAGTAATTCTTCTGTAATCTATTCAGTATTCTTCATAAGCTGATCTATGCAATCGAATGGTCTTTGCACATGATTGATGTATTCCAAATTTCCAATGTGACCAAAAGGATTTATTCCAATGGTAAATAGTCCATGAATATGACCGTCGTAATATATTCTCCATGCATGAAATTTAGTGTTTTCTCTAGTGTTCCCTCATAGATATAGTTGGCACTATATCCTTATGTTGCTTACCACTCTTCTGATAAGTGTTTCCGAGATCAAAGTACACTACATACCTTGTATTGTTCCTGATCCATGCTACCCGCAGTATGGGATAGGGCTGCTACATCGTGGTTTAACTATTAGTTGCCTTCGATGTTAGTATTAGAAATTTGGAACAAAACTTTCTTAATTATAGTGTTTTTTGGAGCAAGAAGAAAACATAGGAGTCTTATGGTTGGAACTTTTATGGCAAGTGCTTATCAAAATGATTAATACATTCTGCAAGTTTACTTTGTGGTCAGATTTTCACAAAATGATTTATTGGTTGTGGACATATATTTGTGACGTTGTGAAGAAAATATTACCGAGCTCAAGATTCGTGACATGTGAAATTTCCATGTGTTAGTTAATACTTTCCAATGCAAGAATTTTGCGATGGTTAAGATTTTATTTTCATATGATAATACAAAACTGTTGGCCAACTGATTGGAATATATTGACGAGTTTTTTGCATGGTTCGTAAAAATGCTACTATTCGTTATGGGGGATGTAGACAAGCAGAACGTCAAGAAGGCAGAACTTATTAAAGATGCTTCTGTTGACCCTGAATTTTTGTTACGTGATTTTTCATGTGGGACAAACTATGCTCTTACTAATACACAATGTCTTAAATAATTTGTTATTCAACCTATCTCTGTCGAGATAATTGACTATCCTTTTTTAGAAGAACCTCTATTTCTTAATATTTTAAAGTGTCGATTAGGGCGGCTGGAAAATTACATTTTAAGATCATTGTCAGTCAATTTTTATGTTGATGCGGTACGGTACTAGCATCGAAAATGTATCAATGGCAATTGTTATATCTTTATGTTTTTTTAGGAATGATAGCATCTATAGGTCATTAGTTTTTTGCTAGATACTAACGTCTAGAATCATTGCATGAAATAAAAAGGTTGTTCTTGTAAGCATATTATCTTTTGTTTTGATGAAGTCTCATGTCACTGCAAAATATAAAAAGCATGTATGTTAACTTTTCTTCCTTATTCCAACAAATATATTGACCATGTTTTACTAGAGTAAATAAGTTATTAATGTTTGTATATGTGTACTTTTTCGATGTCAAGGTTTAAATTTTCTTCTCCGCCATTTCCTTTGAAACTGCTCTTATCTCCTTGCATTGATGGTTCACAATTATTATGATGGTTTAAGATGTACACGGTGTAATGAGCAAAACATATCTGTTTTTTTTCTTCAACACTCATTGTGTGATGAATGATTAAAAGCTCATTCTTCTGTGTCGTTAATTAATCAACTTAGGATTTTTCTTTCTAATTTTTTTTCAAAAAGAAATAATGGAGATACGTGGGAACATATAATTTCCACATGTCATGTTGAAAAGGGTTTATGAAGGATACGATGCATCCACTAAAATATAGTTCTTTACCTTCTAAACTATATTTTCCTAAGGAATCTATTAGTGACGATCATATCTGAAGTTTATCTCCAGGTTAGAGGAGGTCATCAGTTCCTAACATTTAACATAACATGTATCTATGTTTATCTATTACAAATAGAAATGTTTGCTTTCGCAAATTTTTACACTCGAATAATTGATGTGTTGACATATGATTCTCGCTTATGTACTTCAAGTCGTGAAAAGTTTATAAAGAACAAAATGCATATATGGTATGTTATTTTGGATGATTTTAAAATCAATAAAAATTTATCTTTTTTCATCTTAGTTCATAAAACATTCAGCACAATAAAGATGTTGCCCGCGCATGTGCGCGGGCCACTATACTAGTTTTATAAAATAGTTATATAGATATACGGCTCGGGTTTGGGTTCGCACGTCGAGAAGAGGGGTCGAGGAACTCCGGGGTCAAAGCCAGAAACTTCGGGTCATCGAGGAAGTAGTCAAAGTCGGGGATGTAGTCGGAGTAGTCGTTCCATCCGGAGTCGAGGTAGTCGTCGACGTCGTGGAAGTAGCCGAAGTAGTCGCCGTCATGGAAGTAGTCGTTCACGGGACGTCGTCGTGGCGGACCTTGGCGTTCCGGGCTTCGGGGTCGTCGGGGGTTCACGGCGTCGTGGTACTCGGTCTTCGGGGTTCACGACATCGGAGCACTTGGCGGGTTGGGTCTTCACAGTCACGCACGAAGACGGCCGACACAAAACACAAACGGAGAACTTGGCGCACGTCGTCGTTGTACGGAGTCGTGGAAGATCTTGTCGTATCGCCGTTCACGGTCGTCGTGGTTCACGGTGGGTCGTCAGGTCGGACTTGTCGTATCCACGGTGGTCGTCGTACTCGGTCTTCGGCTTCACGACGGGAAACGGGGATCGGGAAACATAGGGGAACGGCTCCACGACGGGAGCGTTCGGGTTCACGGCACGGAGGCGTCGGGTCGGGAACTCGGCGAGGAGAAGCTGCAGCACGGAGACCACGGGTAGAGGCACGCCCGGACAGGAGACATCGGGGAAGCGCGACGGGGACGGACACGACAGCAGCTGCTGGAACACGCACGGGCAGAGGAGCAACAAGAGGAGGACGAGGCGCAGGCCGCAGCAGGAGGGACTCGAGCTGGAGGAGGGAAGGAGACGGCCATGGCGGGCATGGCCGGCCGGGGCAGCAAGCGGCGGGGCGGAGGAGCTGGAGCAGGGCGAGGCGGCCACGAGGCGCCGGCGCTTGGGGGTGAGGCGGCCAGGGAGGCGCGGAGGAGGAGGAGAAGAGGGCCGGCGAGGGGGAGGCTGCAACGGCCGGAGGAGGGAGCGGCGCGGAGAGGCCGGAGGACGGCCGTGGTCGGGAACAGGGCGGAGAGAGGCGAGCTGGGGGAGGGAGCACGTCGGCGGTCGAGCTTGGAGGCGGGGCGGAGCTCGGCCGAGGGAGGAGGGAGGAGCACGGCGGGTGGTGGCGTGTGTGGTGGCTCTCCCGTGCGGGTGAGCAAGAGGAGGATGCGGGAGAGGATAAGAAAGGAGAGGAAAAGGAAAAAAGAAAAAGGAGGAAAAGAAGAGAAAAGAAAGGAGGGGGAAAAGAAAGAAAACAGGAAAAGAGGGAGGTGGGAGGACCCGAACGCAAAACAGAAAAAGAAGAGGAGGGTGGCTGCAAGATGCCAGGGGGTGGAGGTAGAAGTTTCCAGGGGGAAAACCCTAGGGTTGGCTTGGGTGGGCTTTGGGCTCTCTCTCCTACTAAAACATTTTTAATTTTTAATTCTTTTGACAAACAAAATTTCGGAACGGCGTCGAACAAAAGAAAAGGAGGGGAATATTTCGAGACAACAAAATAGAGTTTAGCAAAATAATTTTATTGACAAATTAGTGCAATGCTCATGATGCATGATGCCAAGATGATGCGAAAAAGAAAAACACACAAATCTAATTGGGGAAAAAAACCCAGGACGTTACAGTGAATGGCTCACCTCTTTGTCCATTGTCAATACACCATCTTTGGCAAGCGCTATCTCTTAACAATTGGTGGCTCCTCATGACCACCTCTTCCACCCCCAACTGAAAGGTTACTATCTTCATTATTTTTCTCACATATTCGGAGATTTAGAATGAAAGAAATGCTCGTGTTTTCCACAACAAACAAGCACCGTCAATCGTGTTATTCGAAAAAATTAAGAAAGAGACAAAGCTTTGGGTCATCGGGTGCAAAACGTTTGAGTGAAATTATGTTAGGAGAGTAATCCGTTGTAATATTGGACACTTTTTCTAGTTAATCTCCTCCTTTTCCAGTAAATCTCCTCCTTTATCAAAACTTTTTTCCTTCATTTACAAAAAAAATTCTACAAACACTCACACTCATACACACATGACATTTTCCATGTGATATAGGGTACAATTTCCTATGGGGCGAGTCGTCACTATGATGGGAGGCCACTGGCGCTTCAGATGAGTTATGTCGTCACCATGCCATCAAGGTCCGATTTGCGGTCGCAGATGGTCTCGACGTCAGCTTGGATCCCGTCACCAGAGCCCTTCGAGTGTCGTATGGACCCTACTCATGACGTGTCCGAGTGCTTCCGGTTACATTTAGATTTTGGAGTAACCGCGCAAGGATTTGGGAAGGGGCGATGGAGTTTGAACCTATTAAAAATAGATGAAGAGAACATTTTAGGGATTTCTTCTCAAATTATAATGCAAAAAATGTCAAGTTCAAAAATCAATGCATGTCATGTTCATGGTCAACTTATTTAATGTTATTACAAACTGGGGTATTTCAACTGAGATTATTTTGGAATTAAAAAGAAGAACCAGTTTATCGAATATTGTCTTAGGATTTTTTTTCGCAAAACACTTACATGTGCCACACGCCAGCGTGGCAGAAGATATGTCTTCACCGAAACCCTCTTGTACCTGTAGCAATCCCGATGTGAAGTTATTATACCGAGCGACCATGTTTAGAGAGTTCTTATAGTCGATTGCACATGGAGGACAAGTTTTTAGGGTAACTTCAACGTGCCCCCTGTTCCAGAAACGGAATGTGTCTGTTTCAATCCGTCTGGGCGGCGCCACGAACAGGCTTCCTTCCCATGTACGGTCGGACCGGCCCATGTCACCCAACAACGACCCCTTTTGATATGGTTATGTCCATTTAGTGGGACAATTAATTTTTGAAAACATAGTTTGAATGATTCAAAGGTAGCGGCGATTACACAAAATTTGTCGCGCAGAGGCTACGGCGAGCGATACGAGCTAACCCAAAACCCTACGGGAGCTTTGCACAGCGGCGCTAGCTTGTTGCGCCTCCTCCGCCACGGTTTGTACCGACTCCCAGGTTGCTACCCCCAAGTTGGACTCCTTAACCCCGTAGTGGTAGCTGACCCTTCCCTCCAGTGGAGCCTCTCGTCCTTGATTTGTTTTTCTGGAATGGTGTATGGCTTCTGCCAGCTCCGGGTCGACGACGTCCTCCTCCTCGCCAGCCTCCTCCTTCTCACCGAAGTCAAAGACAACTCGAACTCCTCGTGAGCAGGCGAGGTCGAGGCGGTGGTTAGGGTTTACTGCAGCGACACATGTAAAATAACTGGCCTCCGTGTCACGATTATGGTGGTGGTTGGCGGGTGAAGAGGGTCAGCGGAGGACAAGAGGTGGACGAAGCCCATTTTATTACCGCATTTCTAACCTAAGTTTTGGATGGAATACTGGAGGCGTCCATCCACGCCGATTCATTTGTGGTGCCACGTTGTGCTGTCGGTCCGAACATACACGGACGCGAGCTGATCAAATGCGGGCCATTAAGAGTTGGCGGGCGAACCCACCTCAGCGAACGATCATCTCGGTGGGGTGGGTACGGGTCGCTATCCTCCGGTCCCTCGTCGCCGTCCGATGACATCCAACGCCCCCTCGCCCGCCTCCCGCATCGGTTCATATAACCCCGACCCCGAGCCCACCTCCTGCGTCGGCGAAGCGCGTCGGATCTCCTACACCATCCTGTGCCATACTGTCGTCGCCATCACCTCGCCTTGCGCCGCCGCCGCCAGAAGCGAACAAGGTGAGGCGTCCGCCCTCCCGACGCTCCTCCTCTTTCCCATTTTCATTCTCCTACTATCCTCGTTACTACACGGATTACTTTTTCTCTGGCTTCATTTTGCTTCGGTCGATATCCTCCCTTCGATCTGATATGTGTTTGCTGTGGCTTGTCGCGTGCTGGTGCTGGTGAGGAGGGGGGTGGGTAGAAACGACCGCCTCTTGATTCGTCGCCTTGGTATTCGGCGGCGAATTTTGCAGTTATTTATGTTCAACTTGTTTGCTGCTCGTACAGTCATTACTGATTCGTAATGAGCAGCTAGATCCTCTTGGTTGGGGATTTGAGTACCCTTTTGTCTAGATGTCTTCGGAGATTGAATGCACTACGGCCATTGTTGTTCCTGTTAACTACTAGAGGCCTAGAGGGGTTAGTCATGACACATATATGCCTGCCTGTTTTTGACGAAATTATTTTGTAACTAGCAAAATGCACGGGAGAGAAAAATCTAAGTATATATTCTCTTTCCCCGGTCATAGTTGCCAGTAACTCCGGGTAGTTTTCAGTTTTATCTGCTGCCAAATTGCAAGATGAAGCTATGCAACAAACAAAATCATTCCAAGATGAATCTTAAAGGCCCTCATAGTATACCCTTCGGTCCTGCTTTTCATCCTTCCGTCAACAATAGGACTAATCAGTACAAGATCTGAAGAAGATTAACGACCACTTTTTCCATGGAGCAAGTATGCAATTCACTGTTGATTAAGCTCTGGAAATTTAGGGGCATTAGGGAGTAACTATAAGCATGTACTGTCAAAAGTGCTGGACTTGTGATTGGCTAGCCCCATGTTTGCCATGTACATAGATGGCATCCATGAGTCCATGATGAACTTCGACTTTGTCCATGCATCCAGGAGAACAGAAACTGAGAATGCTTGAATCACCTAATTAAGCTCTTGCTAGCAAAGAAAACCACATAAAAATAGATGAGATTTAGAAGCATTTACATGAAACGCTGATCTAGTGGATCTGAAGGCGCAATTCACCTTAACCTGAACTGAACTTCAATTACTCCAGCTCACTCTTCAACTATTCTTCAACAGTATAGAAACTTGAGATCTTGATCAGTTCATCAAGGTTAAGCTGCCAGTGCTAGGCCTATATAGAGTTGTATTGGATGCCCACGCACAAATCGCAGCTTGGTGGCAAACAACTTCGGGTAACTGCTCCGGAAAATTGCCGAGCCTGTCTCCGTCCAGTTGTCCACTCATGTATAAAGATCGCAAAAGCTGTATTGACTTTCCATGCACACATGGATGACGATTGGCAGCCAAGGTTGCCACGGATGACGATGGCAAGGAGCTATGGCACCGATGGCGACAGAAGGTCGGACGAGGAGACTATGAAGCCCTCATGACCCGCCATGAAGATAGGTGATGGAGTACTCTTGGTTCTCCGCCGTCGGCTTCTCGCCGCCGCCGGAGGAGACCAGGAGATCGACGGAAGAGCACATGTCAAGCAAGCCGGGTCGCCACCATCGTTGGCTTCACTGCCCGAGGAGAGATCACGCCGACATGATTGATCTATACGCGCTTTTTCCGGCATCGATCTGGTGCCAGTTTGCTGTCGAGCGCTAAAACAGGGACGTCGTGTTTGACGTGGGGTTCATTTAATGGGCCAGTTTGGCTGGGTGAAAGACGTTTCGGGTTTCTTTCCTCTCAGGACTCGTCGGGGTGTGCTCATACAAGGCTGTTACGATCCGGTTCACCTACGAAGAGTTTAGTTTTTCCGGGGTTTTGACGTACGAAGCTAAGCCAAATGAACACATATATCGATCGAAGGTAACGTACCAAACGACGGAAACCTTAGTTCCTTTATTATTAGGCAAAGATTAGAGATTTATGCCCGGTCTATTTTCTGAGATTAAATGATGAACCTGGGATTGGGATGAGTGCTTACATGATGATGATTGGCAGGCTGCAATAGTTGGGAGTTGATTGCAATGGTGATTCTTTTTTTTGTGTGTGTAATATTGTCCTACTTGTACAACTGATCTTTGTTGGGCTGCTTAGACTATAGTTCTGTGTATCGATTCTTCATTCCTAATGCAAACCTTTTACAAGCAGGGATCACAACGGCTTACGCGCATTCACACAGCTGCAAACACTAGTGAGCAATTCACTAGATAACTGCTCTTAGCGTAACGAGCTTAAGGAACTTAACTTAGTTCCGTGAAAAAGTTTCTCCTACATTATAAAATTGCACCCTAGGAACATATTTACATTCTGCATAAGCTGAACACAGATCTTCTGTGCCTTATAAGTGATAAAAATCATTTCTTTTGTTTTAGACCATCGTTTACCAAACTGATAATTGGACAAGTTCAGTGTTTTGGAGCACCCGAGTCAAAATAAAGATAATTAATATGCGCCAATAATGTCTAGTCTCCATTCTGCTTACTATGTAAGCATCTTCACACAACCACTTCCTTAAAATTAACCAGCTCTTTGAACAAGAAATTAAACTTATTCAAGAAACTGATAATCACATTGGTTTATGGTGTGGTCACTTGGATTAGCTAGGTACTGTCGAGAGTGTACTTCACATTGGTTTATGGTGTGGTCACTTGGATAGCTAATTATAATCAGGAGTGGGGAGTTGGCTAGGTGCTTTGTCTGTTATGCTTTTGGAGAGTTGAAATGCTTGTGCGTCCATTGACTTCTTGTCTTCGGTTTTGTTAACAGAGTAATTTTGATGTATATCAAATTTGTTTATCCAAAAGAAGGCAAACCTCTGGTGTGTTTTTTGGTACTTGAATCATTTATGGTCTGACACAGATAACCTTTTTACTTAGGTCAAAGATGGCTGAAGTTGAGACCTTTCTCTTCACATCTGAGTCTGTCAACGAGGGGCACCCTGACAAGCTCTGTGACCAGATATCTGATGCGGTACTAGATGCATGCTTGGCTGAAGACCCTGACAGCAAGGTTGCTTGTGAGACATGCACCAAGACCAACATGGTCATGGTCTTTGGTGAGATCACCACCAAGGCCAATGTTGACTATGAGAAAATTGTCAGGGACACATGCCGTGGCATTGGTTTTGTATCCAATGATGTCGGGCTTGATGCTGACCACTGCAAGGTGCTTGTCAACATTGAGCAGCAGTCCCCTGACATAGCCCAGGGCGTCCACGGCAACTTCACCAAGCGCCCTGAGGATATTGGTGCTGGTGACCAAGGACATATGTTTGGATATGCAACTGATGAGACTCCTGAGTTGATGCCCCTCAGCCATGTTCTTGCTACCAAGCTTGGTGCTCGTCTTACTGAGGTCCGCAAGAATGGAACCTGCGCATGGCTGAGGCCTGATGGTAAGACACAGGTGACTGTAGAGTACCACAACGACAATGGTGCCATGGTCCCTGTACGTGTCCACACCGTGCTCATCTCTACCCAGCATGATGAGACTGTCACCAACGATGAGATTGCTGCTGATCTAAAGGAGCATGTGATTAAGCCCGTCATCCCAGAGCAGTACCTTGACGAGAAGACTATTTTCCATCTCAACCCATCTGGTCGCTTTGTCATCGGTGGACCTCATGGCGATGCTGGTCTCACCGGCAGGAAGATCATCATTGACACTTATGGTGGCTGGGAGCTCATGGAGGAGGCGCTTTCTCCGGCAAGGATCCAACAAAGGTCGACCGCAGCGGGGCATACATCGCAAGGCAGGCAGCAAAGAGCATTGTCGCTAGTGGACTTGCCCGTCGATGCATCGTCCAAGTTTCTTATGCCATAGGCTTACCTGAACCACTCTCGGTGTTTGTCGACACATACGGCACAGGCAAGATCCCTGACAAGCAGATCCTCAACATTGTCAAGGAGAACTTTGACTTCAGGCCGGGCATGATCATCATCAGCCTCGACCTGAAGAGGGGCGCGAATGGGCGATACCTCAAGACGGCGGCATACGGGCACTTTGGAAGGGATGGCCCGGACTTCACCTGGGAGGTGGTGAAGCCCCTCAAGTGGGAGAACCCTTCTGCCTGAGCAAAGACTCGCAGACAGCTCCGTTTTGAAACATTTGCCTATGACATTGTCTCTGAACATCTTAATGTTACCCATCACAGCATGTAATCTCTCAGGTCACGGCTCTAGTATTGCAAGTGTGTTTATTCCTATTGTGTGTGGTATTGCGGGTCTGCTGCTTGTTATCTTTTCTGCTCATGTAATGGTGGCAAAAATATAGCAACTATGGAAGAAAGGAAACTTTATACTTTTTGGTTATCATTTTGTGTTGGGACAATTCTGTCTGGCGTGATTACAGCTTCTTTTCCCTCGGTGTTGGGGTAGTATACGTCCACATCATTCATACACAACGATATAAACATCTTTCACAACGGCATGCCTTTTCTGGCTATCTATGACAACCCAAAACTCAAACGTCCTATTGCTGCTTATGTCCAGATTAATTACTTCCGTTCTCTTACTTAAACTGCGTGACTGAAGACCAAAAAAAATGGAATTCCAGGCAAGAAAACTTTGTGATTTTAGATCCATCTCTGAAAAAGCAAAATTACTTGAAGATGTGGAGAATTTTAAACAAGGTTAACATCCCTAGTCCAATGTCAATAATGTCCAAATCGAGGAGCTGAGAAGAGCAAATCATATGGAAGAGTACCGAAGCATCTAAGAGTGGGCACTGCTTGAGTGCCTGGTTTGCTGGAAACAGATATGTCGCCCCATTGTCGCTGAAGGTTTCGGCATTCTGGATAAAAATGAGCTCGGCCATGAAAGTTAGATGGGCATGGATTTTAAGAACTTCGGATAATTTCCCTTTGAGTAACTTGGCAATCCCACAAAATGAACAAGACATAAGTATTTTCAATGCCGCTACCAAGGTCTTTGAGGGTAAACGGCCGCACTATTGAGGGTGTTGCACCTGATGTCTACAACCTGATCCAGCAAGAACTAAGGCTAGGCATATGGTGGCTGAGCGATGATAAACGGGAATTGGATAAAGGACATAAGAAAGCCTATTACCATTCAGATTTTTATTCAGGTTTTGGCTATCTGGGAAGCTCTAAAAAATGTTCACTTAACTCCGGACAGGGAAAATGCTTCGGTTTGGCTGTGGGATCGGTGTATGAAGCAGTTTCCCCCGTGACTTGGCGAAAGATATCTGGCATTCATGGCTGCCCCTTCGCTACAAGTTTGCAATATGGCTCAGCATTCGGGAAATAATGGACTGCAGATCGTCTTGCTATGCGTGGTCTATCTCACAATGAAAAGTTTGTTTTCTGTAACGCAGCTCAAGAAGATGCGAAGCATCTGTTCATAGGCTGCGCGGTCTAAAATTCATTCCTCAATGCTATGGTTGCTCCTAGCATGACACATATCCTTAAAAATGGCAGTGTTCAGCGCGGGATACATTGCAAGGAAAGAAGAGAGAGACTCTGAACTCAGCTAGTAATGCTAGTAACCTATTCCATCTAGCGTGAAAGAAATAAAAGAGCGTTTAAACATGCAACACGAGAGGGAAAATAGATGTAGTCTACCAACCACACCCATACATATTTTGATCGTAGTCAATACAAAAAAGATAAATGTGTGGGTAGAAATTCACTGTGTCTTTGTTTCTCTCAACCACAGCAAGTAAAAGTTTAAATATGCAACGATATGCCAAGATAAGCAGAGGTTGGCACTCGATAGCTTGAACAATATACAGATACAGATACAACACTTATGTTTATCAAGTCCGCAACAGCACAAGCGTCTGGAGTGCATACACTGATTGGCAGTCTTATCACTTGGGGCCCCAACGCATAGAGTCCCAGTCAAAAGGGCCCCTCACACCTCCGACGGTGGGTGGGCTCTGCATGATCAAGCCTACGCAGACACAGACAGCAGCAATGGCGACCAAGGATAGCACCACAGGCCTGTTCGACAAGAACCTGTTCGGACGGCGATAGTAAGCAATGTGCTGGAGCTGGACACATTGTCTGCAGCTAGGTGATTGCTTGTCGTTATTTTGCTTTTCTCCACATGAAATGCGGTTTGGTTAATAATATGGGTGGTAGATGGAGTGCTAGTCATGGAAACAGACACATGGGCTTCAGGTATCCTGCTGTTGATTTTGTTCTCAACCATCTGGATGTAGGATAGGTGTCCTCTCCTCCGAGCGTAATCTTCTGGAGTGTACCCAGTAGCATCACGGGCATTTTTCCAGGTTTTGGTTCCTCGCTGTCACATTTAGGCTGAGTTATTAAGAAACAAAAAGAAAAGAGAGCGAAGAATTGCGAACAGAAGCCACACAGTAACCATAGTTTCGATGTCTGCAATAAATTCTCAGAGTAAATGAAAGCTTGACGGAAACTATCTTTGATCCAACAGTCATGTAGAACTCTGTTGTGATAGAGTATACCTCTACCAGATCTACTGAACAAGGTTCTGATTAGAAAACACACTATGTTTCGACACAAATTTCTTTTAGTCTTCTATTGAGATATAGAAGATGAATTCCTTAGGAACGTAAGTTCAGATTAAAATGTTCTCGCATAAATGTTGGTTTACTATGTTTCCGGAGAGGAGCATAAGATCCAAAATCAACAGGCTGCTTGTAGTGCAGTTTTCATTGCAGAAGGGAGCGAAGACAAGTGATACATTTATCCATTTGGTTAAATTAAACATGAGAGTTTAGTGTAAGTACCTGCTGAGGATCATCAGTTAAAGCATCTAAAACAGCAGCAGCATCAGTGATGGTAGCTGCAATATGAAGAGGTGTCATATTTGATGGACCAGTTACGTCAGGTGTGAATAAGAACCGAACTGGTGCCATGGCTCCACTGTCCACCGGTGCAGAGTTCGTTGTATATCTTAACAGGAAGTCAACCAAAGGCTTCGACCGCTTGTTGACAGCGGTGAATACTAAACCTTCTCCCAGGACAAATTCAACTAGTGAGGGGACATCCAGATCAATATTACCCTGGAACAAGGTGTCGAGAAGCTTCTTTAAAACATAACACCATTCCTGTTCAATCGCAAAGGATAGGAGCCATCTAAACCTTGCGACCGGAAAGACTTCAATACAATGTTGTGGAGTCTTAGATGTAGCTCGTGTGTGGCTCCTTTGAAGAAACCAGCCTATTTCATGTAAAAACTCTAAGGCACGACTGCGAGAAGTCATCAGGACCTCTCTTTCTTCAAAGGTATCACCAAATGTAATTATATTCAA
Source organism: Poa pratensis (assembly GCA_947311845.1). Classification (NCBI taxonomy): domain Eukaryota; kingdom Viridiplantae; phylum Streptophyta; class Magnoliopsida; order Poales; family Poaceae; genus Poa; species Poa pratensis. The sequence goes on from CAMZMU010000103.1 coordinate 3,869,597, forward strand.
TTTTTCCTCCAGCATTCGTATCTCAGAACAAACAGATTCTTCAGCGACAACAAAAGGAAAGGAAAGGCTGCTTTGATCATGATCTTCAATCTGAAAAAGAAATCAAGAAATTAAATAATATAAAAGGAGAAATGAGAACATATACAAAGAAAAAACAACTCAAAGAATGCATTTCTATATCGCAAAATAGAAAGAAAAAAATGCACCTCTATGAAACCCCTTCCACTTGTACTATGGAAGGAGCAAGAGAAGGTCAGACATTGAGGGCCTTGCTGCATCGTAGTATCATCACATAGTATTTCTGTTGCTTCTTGGATTAAATATTTACCACCAAAAATACAAACTAATCTGAAATGAATATCAACATTATCGTCAGTTAAACAAAATCCAGGTTAATGTAGACTGATGTGTGGTGCCTACCTTGTGGTTGGTTGAACTATGTTGAAACCTCTCACTGAGAAGTTTGCTGTTGAATAACAAGCAGCTGCAATAGGAGTTACAGACAGTATCTGATGCTTGTCACCTATTACAGGTTGCCAGGGAGACACTAACATAAGCCTGCCTGCCAAGAAATGGAAACCACAAACATAAGAAGCTTTTGGTTGGTGATATGAAAATAAAATCTGTAAGGAGCAAGGATGTAAAAGAGAGAGAAAGGCAAACACACCGTTGCAACTTAGTGTCAGGCTGTCCTGCACTCTAGCATAGAACCATCCTGTTTTCCAGAAGCCATGAGTCGATATGCTAACAAGATTTTCTATCCATGGAGCTGGATCGACATTAATCTTTAGAGATATTCAGACAAAAGAAAGAGCACAGTAAGTAAAGATTATGCTTCTCTATCCAAGGTTCATAGTTTTATATTTCTCTAACTGCATTAGTATGCAGTTATTTACTGGTAACCATAATCAAATATGCATATCTAGAGCACTGTTTTTAGAACACAGCACTACCTTATCCCACATCCAATTTGGAAGACGAAGGTAAATAGTTAGAATGACACAACCGGGCCTAATATAGCTTTCCAGATCACTTGGGTAATGTGACAACCAGTTTAGGATCTGCAAATAGCAACAATTTGATCAAAAAGACTTGTGAGGAGAAAAAGTTGTTAAGAGAACCACTATTCCAGTTTGCATATGGTAAATAACCTGTGCACGTAGATCTGAAGGAAAATCGTTTGGATCTTTCCCAAAGAGCTTAAAGACAATTTTATCTGTTCGGCTCTGCAAATTTTATGGGTGTCAGCCATACTCCAGCTAATCTGGAATTAATCAGCAGGAAACGTAAAGAATCAACCTAAATAATGTACCTCGTCTTCTTCGACATAAGCATCATTCAGATCAAAATTCTGCATATGTCTTTTTACTGGAGGCTCTTCTGGGAACACATGTCAAATCGCGCATGCATCATTTAATGACAGAATGTGTACTTATGTGCCTTCTGCAACAGCAGCAGGTAATCAAAGAGTATTTACCTGCGGAGGATTCAGTTCCAGGAATTGGTGGTCCAGTTTGCTCCTGTATGGTAAATCCATTCACAAGATAGTTACCAGCATTTGATGATATTGCAGCAGAACTTGCATTCTTTAGCATATTTTGATATGCCTGTGTGCCAGCAATAGCAGCAAGGTTCTTCAAAAGATTAACCAAATGATTTGGACCATTGATTTGCTCAGTTGAGCTACCAGCTGCCACAACATAAGAATGAGGTTTTATGGCCATGGATGGGTTGTGCATGAACCGATAAAAAATACTGTAGGAAACTGTACATAAATCCGAGAAACTTACAATCTTGTCCAGAAAGTTGTCTCAATAGGAGGAGTAAGGTGTTTGTTAGAGAATGATTTTCACTTGAGAATTTCTCAGCCTGGGCTGGGGCTTTCCTTCTCCTTACATTATGTTTTGCCAGACGTGAGCGACAACTCTTCTTCCCTTCATCGAATTCTTGAAGAAGGTGAAACCTGACAACAGATGTCAAATGATTCCCTTTATAACTCATGACTGATTAAAAAGATACAGAAAGTACTTTTGAGCATGAGGACTTTCGAATCAGTTATAGCCATATTCCTTCTTTTCATATATTACACTACACCTTAAATTCAGTATCATGCTTCAGTTTGGTGCGTACACCAGATTACTTGTCAATTAATCAATCATTAAACTATAAGTAGGCTTAGACACTAAAATGCCGACAATATTGATTATGGTTGTTGAGCCGAACCATATCCATTTATCTATACAAAGCAATATTGACATGTTTCTTGTTTCTGATACTCAGAGGTGAAACTCTGTCGCATTATCATCAAGTGAGCCTTTAGCTGTTATTACACAAGGGTATTGATCATCAGCACAACCATCCAAGCAACTACTACATATTCCATACAGCAGATTCGAATGTTTTGAAAGTCACATATTTTGAATGTGCAAAGTAGTGGACACCACCTTTAGATAAGAAAATCTTTTGTAGAATAAGGTAAGAAGAGGTATATGTATGTATATATTATTCATAGTTTTTTTAAACAATAGCTTTTGTTTTTTTTCTCCCATAGCATTAGGAATTTAGGACACATTCTTGTACGTAGCTCGAGTTCTCAAGAGAGAGCAATATAATAATAAAAAAAACACAGAAAGAAATTGAGAGAAAATAACAGATCTGCGTGAAGGTATTGTAAGTATGATTAACCATGAATTTCTGACATGTAGAAGAGAACATTTTGAGATTAAGCAATGGTTTCGCAAATAAATTTAAATAATGCTCAAGGTACAAGTTAAATAACCAGCAGTGCTAACTTTACAAAAGAAATTGTTCACTGACCTGCTGCACTGCTGACAGAACCGATGCTCAACGTTTTTTATACGAACTAGAGTCGACTTGGTATGCATTTCACACACCTTGTGCCTCTTGTGGTAGTCCCTGCTGTTGCCGAGATCAGCGTGGCAGCCGTCAACTTGGCAAGACCAAGATGGAGCAGAACTAGAGCAGGCGCGCGTTGCATTTGCAGGTCTCTCTTCTTCGCTGCTCTGCCCTCTCCTAACAGTAATCATGTCATGATCTCCGTTAGTAATCACAGCATTGCTGCAGCCCTCGTGGTTATCAACCGTTGAAACTCTCCTCCTCTTGTCAGCAACACCAAAACTGATACCTTCCTCAGCTCGCCCCAGCTCCCTGCGCTGCACCCCGACGGAGAGTCCGCATTTGAGGACGGCGTGGCCAGGAACATGTTGCTATCCCATCTCCAGTCGTTCAAATCCCACTCGTGGCCCTTTTTTTTCTTGAGACCACTAGACATTCTCTCCAAACCAGTTTGGCCGCCTTCCTGAAGGAACCCGGCTTCCATTTAGCTCTGAATCTTCCGCACGAACAACCAAAGATCTCGAATTTCAACTATAAAGCCGACAAGGCTACAATCGCATCAGCGCGGCAGGATTAAACACACACAAATCAACATAGGCGGCCGACCTAACTTCGCTGTACTGGAACCAATCTTGATCTGGGAAAAAGAAATAGGTCAATCAAGTAGCAAGAAACTGCACCACCTCCTGTCAGCCAGCGCGCTGAACGAGAGACAGGTTAGAAAAGATTGGGGACACAGAAGAGAAGAGGAAGTAGATACTCACGGATGAGTGAGAAAGTCAAGTCAAGAAAGGCAGCAGCTTCATCATCTCCCCGGTCATGGACATGGGGCGGCGGACGGGCGGAGTGGAGTTGGTTGGAGCAGAAAGAGGAGGTGGACTGAGGATTGGGGGAACCTGGGGCGAAAGTACCTCGGGGAGGCAGGACCTCCCCCGTGCCGGCATATTCACATCATCGGAACCTCTTTTTCTTCCCCATAACTGGCTTTTGGCAGCTTCGGCTCGGACAGCGACCGCACGAGGTGTTTGGACCTCGGAAGAGCAGGACACTCCTTTGTCTTTGGACCTTGGTTACAGGCCCGGCCCTCGAGCGCGCGCGGAACTGCGGCGAGCCGGCCGCGGAAGTTGCTCGCGGTTTCTGAAACTACTGTGTTCCAGGTCACGTGCGGGCGGCAGTGCGGTTTCTGAAACTACTGGTGTTTCACGCATGTGCACCGGTGTACCGTCGGCTTTATGTGGATTTTTTTACAAATATGGCCTCTGTCTAGTGTTACTGGCAAAAATAGCCCACTCCCAAATTTATTGTCAAAACTAATCTGGCGGGAGGCAGAAAAAGTGACACGTGGCTCCTCACGCCATGCATAGTGGCGACAGGTTCTTCCCTCCATGCGGAGTGGCGGAAGGCTTTTTCCGCCTTTACAAATGGTGGGATGTGGTGGGCCCAGTTTGCTGGGACAATTTCTCTCGCTGCTACTGCTAATAATCTTGCATGCATCCAACATGTGGGCCCAGCAAAGACGAGAGAGTACAACTGAATGGTTATATAAACAAAACGCCGCTGCTACTGCTAATAATCTTGCATGCATCCAACATGTGGGCCCAGCAAAGACGAGAGAGTACAACTGAATGGTTATATAAACAAAACGCCACATACGGGTGCATGCATACCACATTTTTCTATAGTACTTTTGGACAGAGAGTGACTAGATGGACCTCTCTAAGCGCATGCATGCATCAATTATGCTCAGATAGTCCCAATGCATACCAGATCAGCACTAGCAGAGGCGCTAATCACTAGGCCCCACCACATCCCGCCAACCCCAAGGGAGGAAAGTTACTTCCGCGAGTCCGCACGGCGGGAACAACCTGTCGCCACCCTGCATGGCAGGAGGAGCCACGTGCTTTTTCTGCCTCCCGCCAGACCAGTTTTGCCAATAAATTTGGCAGTGGGCTATTTTTGCCAATAACACTGGACAGAGGGCTATATTTGTAAAAAAATCGCTCTATGTGAGAGTGTTGATCGTAGTAGTCACTGAATTCAAGATAAGAGCATCTCAACCGGGGCCTCCAAATCGGTGTCCGACACCCCGACTCAATTGGGGATGCCGAACATGTGTCCGCCTAAATGGAGGGTGCAGCCCACAGCGGCGCACCCCAAAGGCCCACCCCTCAAACGGCCCTAATTTTGAGCATTAGATCGAACACCTTGCGGGCACACGAACCGCCGCCGGTTCACCTTCGCGTCGCTTTGGAACACGGCACTTGATGTGGACGTGCAACCGCTGGGGCGTCGCTTTGGGGTGGCGTTCGCATCGCTTCGCAGCAATATAACCATCCTCGACGGCCGCACGTCACTCACATTCTCTCCGCGGACTATCTCCCACAACTCGCTCGCCATGTCGTTGACTGAGAAGAAGGTCGTGATGGCCGATCGGGAGCAGGAGAAGGAGGCCGTGGTGGCCGCCGATCAGGAGTAGGAGCAGGAGGCTGTGATCGCCGCTGATCAGGATCAGTAGGCCGAGGCCAATCAGGAGCAGGACGGCGAGCCCGCAACTCCATCCCCGGCACGCCCTGCTTTCTCACCGTGGGAACCTTGGTCCCCGTGGCCGTCCCGTGTGGCTGGTACACATGCAGGACCAGCCGTCCCCCAGGCACCAGAACCGGAGTGGCAGCCGGGAACCTGCAATAAGTGCACACAACAACAATCCGCCGGCAATAAGTGCAGATCAGCAAGATAAATAGCACGCACCTGGCCGAGTGGGTAGGCCGCGTTGCCGACTTCATGCTCGAAGAGGTGGCCGCGGGAAGCAGTCGCGTCGCCGCTTGTGGATGCCGTCCGCCGCAGCGCCGGCGAGTTGGCGAACAACGGCGCCTCGTTCAGATCGATGGCCTCGTCAGGGGAAAGCCACGACTACTGCGTCTGGTAGCCGGAGGTGTCTATTGGGTTACGTAGCAGAATTTAAAAAATTCCGACCTACGCAACAGCCAGGAACAACTATGAAGATACAAGCAGGGTTAGTACTGTATCGTTACCGACACGAAGATGCGGAACAGGTGTCGATGACGATGTCGAGGTCGATGTCGATGAAGCCTGAAGAAGATTCTGACAGCCAAGCCTGGCGGTGAGAGAGTTGTAGATCCCTCGTACAGCCTTCTTGATCTAGCAGAGTGAGGGTCAAACGTCTAGGACGCTTCACCCCTCCGAGAGCTCGCACACGTACGTCCGTCAAAGTCCAGCAGCGCTTCGTCGTGCCAGAGTTAAGAGCTACTGGTGTGCGTAAGGTGGAGAGAACCCCAACACAAGGGAGAGGGAGAGAGAGATTAGATCTAGATCTAGAGAAACCTCAATGAAGGAGAGCCTCTAAACCCACGTCTAAATTGTGTGTCCAAATAGAGAGGGGTTGGGGGGTTTATATAGGTGGCCCAAGGGGTAGAGAGACTTGAGGAAGGGGTAGAACCCCAACCCCAATTCGGTTTGGGAGGGGAGTTGGAGTCCAACTCCAACTCGCTCCCCCCGCCCCTCCTTTCCTTGCACAGCCCGGGTGGGGCCCGTCCGCCGCACCAACCCGGCCAAGGGGCCCGCCCGCCGCACCGACCTAGGCGGTGGGTCCCGCCTTGGCCGGCTGGCCCTCGGCCTCCTCCGCCTTGGTCACCTCCCCCATGGGCCGTGGGGCCCAAGTGGTGGTGCAGCTGTCATGTGGGCCCTAGGGCCCATGTGGCAGCCTACTAATTTTATTGGCCTTTTTCTTTTAAATAATTTTCCTTTTTATTTATCAATTAAATAAATTAATATTAAATCAATTAATATTTTGTCCAATTAATTTCTAGAATTAATTACTTATCATATAAACATATTTATATGATCGGGGACAACAAGTGTCCGCTGACAAAATATACCAGATAATTATTCCATTATATAAATCCGATACCACCTCAATATTACTTGATCAAATCTCTGAACATAATTCTATCATGTCGGAACATACCGAATGATACTCTTCCTCTACTCCTATCCTCTAACGTATACAGCAGACAATGACGACTTAAGTGTGTGACCCCTACAGGTTTGATAACGGGTAGCTATAATTGGAAGTGCCTATCCAATCACTGGTCAGGGTCAGATCCATGGACGACCTGAATGACTGTTATCGTTAACGAAGAACACTCTGTTGAACCCGTTTGACTATCAAGCATATTCCCATTACTTCACGATACTCATCTACCACCCGAGGCGAGATATATGACATTACCATGAATGAGATCTTTCATTCACTATGTCACTTTATCCTCGTTATCGGCGAGATGCCATTACTCTTTTCCCATGTTCCAGTATCCCCATGATATAATATCATGACCTTTGTCTGCGCAGACTTATCTATGGATACCTTCCCACTAGAGTGGATCCAGGATGTATCTCTCTGTTAAACCAGAGGAGCACTTCCCATTCTTGAACTACTATGATAAATGCATATCTTCAAGATAACCCAGCGACAGCCTTTATGGCCACCTAGTTACGGCCGTGACGTTTAACTGTGCCAAAGCAATCTCTTTAATATACACAACCATAAATTCTCATGGTCTAAGGAATAAACAAGTAGATCAATCTAAGACTATACCATATACACCAAAACCTTGATCTCGTAGTATATCTTTATTTTGGGTCTTCCTAGTCACAATGTTGAGACAACAATGTGCTCTCATTAATAATGACACATACTTGTGTCCACGACCGGAAAGCAAGGTCATCCAGTATTAACGAGTTTGTCAGAGACATGACAAAGGGTAAAATGGTTGATTATGTTTCTACACGTGCGTATGAGCTTCCCTATAAATCACATATTTATTGTGGGGACCCCGGACTAGCTGTCCGAAATACCCGATTATGTTTAACACAACGATCCCATGATCAGTCTGTCGTTGCACATAATCCGAATTGGATACCAAAGTTTACATCCATTACAATACCGAATTAAAAGTCTTACATAAATGGTCATTTAGACCAAGTCTTACATAGGTGCCTTCATGGGCCAAACAAAAATATCAGCGGAAGCTACGGCGTAATAGACATCATATTCTAATGACGACAACCCGACAGGCAGCTGACTTGTGGAGATCCTTAGTTGGCGTAGAAGTCGCCATACTCCTGCTCGGCGTAGTGCTCCTCCTCGTAGTCTGGCTAGGTCAATAGCCAGGGGCGAAACCAATATGAGTACATTTGAATGTACTCGCAAACTACCCCAACATGAGTATGCACTGGTTTTGTTTTAATTTACAACTTTTATTTATTTAAAACATCTCTATATCTTTATTGAAAAAGGTAAGAAGAGTTTTATAACTATCTTTAAAGAAATCACCATTTTTATCTGTTTCTCCAAAACTCCTCCTTTTTCCGACCATAGCCCGTCATGGTCCACTTCCTCCAACAACCTCATACCGATCCGTTGGTATAGGTGTAAGGAACATTCTCCACTTCATTTTCTTTTTAAAACTCAAAGTCTTTCAAAAACTTGCACATGGTCTTAGGACAGCCTCCCAACTGTCCATATCCGAGGACTCGGCTATTCGAATAGTTTTAACCCTCTGCAGAGGTAGCACGCTTTTAGCCCACATTCATCGGTAACTCATCGTGTCAGCCACGTCCCGCCATACCAGGTGTATGCGAAGTTGAGCCACCGACCATAGCCTCTTATTTGCTCATGCTAGTATAGGATCCTTCCCATATGACACTTTCCATCGACACTCAGTCCAGTTTCCCGTCAGAAGCCCTAAGTGTGAGGACTCATAGTTTTGTCCGGCGGTTTATGGTGGAACCTTCTATCCTCCCCACCAACTTGTGTGAGGACCCGGGTCAGGGGGTAGGTCCTCGGACCATCCCCTCATGCATAACGGAGTGATCTCCGTCGATGAGGTATCCCATACTAATAAGAGCAAACTACATGACTAAGCCATGTTCCCATATGGGGGTAAATGTGGTCGCACAGGGTAAGATTGGTAGTCATAGTACTAGGACACAGTGCATTTTTCATAAACATCACCATTCTCCATTTCTCCACTTCAACACCGACATCTCGGTATTCCATAATCACTCAAGTATTTTCAAAGGAGTTTTGAATAAACAACATTGTTTCCCATCCTACAGTTTTATATAAACTATCTTATATTTCTACATAGGGTGGCAAAATAATATCCATATACTTTTGAAAAGGTTTTGTAAACCATTGCCTTAAGAGTAAATCATTTGATCAAAGTAGATGCACATGTATTTACGTGCAAGCTCGGAGAGTAGCTTGCCTTGCTCGGCAAAGTGGACTTGGTCTTGATCTTCAGATTCAACAAACTCTCCTTCCTCGATAAATCCGACAGCGTTCTCGTCTAATTAATAAACAAACAAATACAACCAATCACTAAACTACTCAAGCAATCATCTCAACATAACAACCATAAACATCACAAATAGCTACTGCACACATCAAACAATACAATTTGGTTTCAAATTAATTGAACTAAACAATATTTATTTATGTCCAAAATTATGGCAGAAACTTGTGGAACATGTTTAATTGCACAACTTGAGTTCTGTTGGTCACAAAAATACAAACTAAATTTCTACAGAAAGCTACTGATGTGTAGAAGACAACCCAATTTGATTTGGATCATTTGGAGTTACCAAACTCCCTACACAATTGTTTGAATCCAGTAACTTAATAATCAAGTTTTAGTTGCCAATTAAGTTCTGTTGACCCAAAAATTATATCCTTTTAGGGGTAACTAAACATGACTAAATGTGATCTAACAAAATTGGTCCTAATTCATTTGGGTTAACCATTAAACATATTTAAATGTTTGAGTGCAGAAGGGTGTTTAAACTTCAACTTTATACTAAACAAATACTACTGCACAAATAATTCTACCAAAATTAGGAAGCTAATACATGGCAGTACTAAGCTAGAAAAATTGGTTTGGAATTATTTGGACTAACAGAGTATCAGAAACAAACAAGTTTCGAATTTAAACCTTCTGTAGTATTTTTAATAATACTTTTTAATTATTTATTTAAATGACATTAGACCACTTGGGTTGGTTAAACAATTTCATAAGCTTTCCAGAACAATTGAGTTTGATTTATTTGGATTCTTAAATCTCGAGATATTGAATTTTGAAGTTAGGCCCAGTACTGATTTCACAGAGAGATTTAAATTCGAAAAGTTTACTATTCTGGATAATGCTTAAAAGTATGACATGTGGGGCCTACGTGTCAGCGACACAGTGAAAAATCCCGCGTTGTGGATAATGTTTAAAATGCTGACGGGTGGGGTCAGCCCGTCAGCCTCTCTCTAAACGAAGCGGTACGCGGCCGTTGGATCCAGATCCAACGGCTCACAGAGGCCGCGATCATCGACGACCAAAAACGGGCGGCGCCGTCGCGCCGGCGACGGTGCCGTGGACGGATTCTCACCTAGGGGGCTCGGGAAGGTGCGGAGAGGGTGCTGGAGAATGGCGGAGGCTCGAGGAAGGCGGTGGTGCGAGTTGTACTTGCTGGGGAGGCTCCAGGCGACGACGGCGAGGTCTCCAACTTCCACGGCCACGGGCACGAGCTCCGGCGAGGTCCTGGCTCCTCTCCTGTGCCCTAAACAGAGGGAAAAGCGAGGCGCGTGAGTGCGGTGTGGTTGCAGAAGAGAGTGCAGGCCAGAAAGAAGAGAAAGGGAGAGTGTGGCGTCGCGGCCATGCTCGACCTCGACGGCGGCAGTGGCTGCGGCAATGCACGCCCTCCTGGCGGTGCACGGTGAATTTGGAGAGGGGGAGAGGGAGTGAGGATGGTGTGGAGTGTCCAGAGGGGCTCGGGGTGGCTTTATAGCGCGAGGGCCGGCGTATCGTGGATGAAGCGCACGGACGGCGTCCATGGCGTCGCCGGCGAGATATTTCTCGATTCCACCTCGACGCGTGCAGGAAGCTCAAGGCCGAGGGGTCGGGGGGGTCCGGACGTGTTCTAGAAGCTTTGGCTCGAGCCCTGCGTGTCGAGGTGCAGGGAGGGCTCTAATTTGGGTCGGCGACGGTGAGGTCGCCACGGCGATGCAGAGGGGACAGGGGCGGCGTTGGGGCACGGGGGCGTGCTCGAGGGCTTCTCCTCTGCGTGCAGAGGCTGCAGGGCTGCAGAGGCACGAGGAGCGCGGCTGGGGGGGCCTGGGCGGCCAGGAAAACGGCGAGGAGCGCCACGGCGACACGGCGGTGTGCGTCGGGGCGAGGGGGTGAGGTAGACGATGGCATTTTTGCCAAAACCCCCCTGCCTCCTTTTCTTTTCTGTTTTTCTTTATTTCTTTTTAGTCCAGTAGCTTTTCTAGGATTTATTTAGGGCACTTAAACATTTTAGAAAAATTTGCAAATAATTGTGGGGCCTCCCCATAACATGTAGAAGCTCCACAAAATTTGGCTTTGCAAAATAAAATGTTTTGAATCATTTTCTTTCATAGGGTTTTAATTATGGCATTTTGTTTTATTTCAATTGTTTTTACTTTTGAGTTTTTAAAATAGGTGTAAAATATTATTTGAGGGAGATAAGTAGTAAGGATGAAATGGGAGGGTTTGCATTACCACTCCACTGAATTTTGTTTGAAACAATTTGAGTTTCCCACTTGGAGAATTTGTGTGACACATGTCACACTCATTTTTCTTGTTTCAATTTTTATTTTATTCCTCTCCTTTTCTTCATGTTTTTCTCTAGAGCAAGCAACACACATTTAGCAAGAACTAAATAATACAAGCAACAAGAATTAATTATCACAAGCAACAATTTACAAACAACACATAATAATCAACAAAAGTTTTTGTTGGCTCTCATTTTTGGAATAATATTACTGATTAAAATTCTGGGGTGTTACATTTATAGACCATAGCAGTTATAGAATAAAAGCATAATACATTAATCATGAAACAGATGTATATTCATTGTCTCTCGGACATACATCCAACAGTCTTCCACTTGCACTAGATACAATAACTAGTATTACATCAATTTCTCTTTTACTCCGATGTTCAATCGGTGAGGCTCAAACTTCAAGCGTGCAAGCGCCTTGGTCATAGGATCAGCTACATTGTCATCAGTATGAACTCTACGTATGACAGTGTGCCCTTTTGCTACATGATCTCTGATGAGGTGATCCTTGCGTTCTATGTGTTTGGCTTTATTGTGAGACCTCGGATCCTTTGCTAGAGCCACCGCACTACTGTTGTCACAATAGAGATCGATGGGATCTACTGCTGAAGGAACCACTCCTAGTTTAGTGATGAACTTATTTATCCAGAAACTATCCTTGACCACTTCCGATGCCGCCACATATTCCGCCTCCATTGTAGAGTCTGCCACTGTGCCTTACTTGGAGCTTCTCCAGCTAATTGCACCACCATTAAGAATGAACATGTAACCTGATTGTGCTTTGGAATCGTCTGGATCAGACTGAAATCCTGAGTCAGTGTAACCCCTTACTCTGAGCTCCTCATCGCCTCCATAGACTAGGAACATGTCCTTAGTTATCCTGAGGTATTTCAGAATGTTTTCAACTGCTGTCCAATGGACTTTACCGAAATCAGATTGATATCTGCTGGTAACACTTAGGGCATAAGACACATCTGGTCTTGTACAAGTCATAGCATACATGATTGAATCTATTGCCGAAGCATAAGGTACATCCATCATTTCTTTTCGCTCAGCAGATGTCGTGGGACATTGCCTCTTGCTTAAGATGACTCCAGGCGATATTGGTAATATGCCTTTCTTGGAGTCTACCATGCTGAATCTCTTCAACACCTTTTCTATGTATGTACTCTGGCTGAGACCTATTAGGCGGCTGTCTCTATCACAATAGATCTTGATGCCTAATATGTACGCAGCCTCCCCTAAGTCCTTCATTGCAAAACTCTTTTCCAATGAATCCTTAACTTCCCCAAGAAATTCTTTGTCATTGTCTAATAACAAAATATCATCGACATAGAGAATAAGAAATGCAATAGAGCTCCCACTTTCTTTCTTGTATACACAAGTCTCTTCGAAATTTTGAGTGAAGCCAAAACCTTTGACTACCTCATCAAATCGAATATTCCAACTCCGTGAAGCTTGCTTGAGACCATAAATGGATCTCTTTAGCTTGCACACTTTGCTAACATTCTTTGGATCGACAAAACCCTCGGGCTGTACCACGTACATGTCCTCAGTTAATTTTTCCATTAAGGAAAGCCGTTTTAACATCCATCTACCAGATTTCATAATCATAATAGGCAGCTATTGCTAGCATAATCCTTACAGACTTCAGCATCGCTACGGGAGAGAATGTCTCTTCGTAGTTTACACACCTTGAATTTGTCGAAAACATGTTGCGACAAGGCGTGCTTTATAGACGGTAACATTACCATCCGCGTATGTCTTCTTCTTGAAGATCCATTTACATTTGATTGCTCCTGCCTCCTCAGGAGGTTAAACCAAATCCCAGACTTCATTGTCGTACATGGACTTCATTTCAGAATTCATGGCAACTTGCCATTTGTTGGAATCTACATCATCCATTGCCTCTTTATAACATGCAGGTTCGTCAACTTCGAGAAGGAGAACTTCATCTATGATGAAAACTTCTTGCACGACATTCTTAAGTAAGAAAACTTCATTCTCGAAAAACCGAGGTTGTTCGTGAATTCTAGTCCCCTTTCTTGTTTGAGTTTCAGACCTGGCTGGATTAGCATTCACCTCCGGAGGAGGATCCTGTTTCTCCATATCAGTGGTTGGGTCAGTGTCCGGAATTACTTCGTCTCACCTTCCCCGACTATCTCGGTTGAAGATTGTAATATCTCCTCGAGACTTACCGTCCTCCCACTGACTTCTTTTGAAAGAAATTCTTTCTCAAGAAATAACCTCCTCGAGCAATGAAAACCTTGCTCTCGGACTTGTTATAAAACTGGTATCCAACGGTATCCCTAGGATACCCAACGAATACACACTTGTCAGACCTTGGCTCAAGTTTTGTGGACTGCAATCGTTTAACATAAACATCGCATCCCCAAACCCTGAGGTTTGTTGGGTGGTTTACCCATCCATATCTCATAAGGAGTTGTCTTGACTGCTTTGGATGATGATCTGTTTAAAGTGTAAGCTGTTGTTTCTAGTGCATATCCCCAAAAGGATAGTGGTAAATCAGACAATGCCATCATAGACCCGTACCGAATCCATAAGAGTTCGATTACGTCTCTCCGAAACTCCGTTCCTTTGCGGTGTTCCAGGCGGCGTTAATTGAGGAACAATTCCATGATCCTTCATGTGTTGACTGAATTCATAGCTCAGTTATTCACCTCCACGATCAGACCGTAGGTTCTTTACCTTTAAGCCATGCTTATTTTCTACCTCATTTTGAAACTCTTTGAATTTCTCAAAGGTCTCTGACTTTTGCTTCATTAAATAGATATAACCATATCTACTTAAATCATCAGTAATGTCATAAAATAAAGGTAGCCACTGCGTGCTGGAATGTTTAAAGGCCCACACACATCAGTGTGTATGATCTCTAATAATTCCGTAGCCCGTTCAACAACCCCGTCAAACAGTGTCTTGGCCAGTTTACCCATCAGGCATGCCTCACACTTATCAAATGATTGCAACAACCCATCTTGATAAAGTTGTTTCATGGGCCTTTCCCGATGTGCCCAAGACGACAGTGCCAAGTGAAAGTATCATCTTTCACTACTTTCAGTCGTTTTGCATTAATGTGTAAGATATCTTCTTCCCTTCCAAGATTCAATACTACAAACAGACCTCCCACTAAAGCGGCAGTTCCGTAGAATGCATTCTTATAATAAATTGAACAGTCATTGTTCTGAGAATTAAAAGAATACCCGTTACGTAAAAGTCGTGACCCTGAAATGATGTTCTTACTCAATGTCGAACATAGTAGCAATTACTCAATTCCAATATGAATCCTGAAGGTAAGTGAAGGTTCATGGTACCGATGGAACGAACGCTAACCTGCATTCCGTTTCCAACCCTCATGGACACTTCTCCTGGTCTTAACTTCCTCACATCTTTTAAACCATCTATCGTGTTGCAAATATGTGCAACTGATCTGGTGTCAAAGATCCAAGAATCACAGTGAGGACCAGTTAAGTACACATCAAACACATTAATGACTCTGGGATGTCCAGTTCCCAAACTTTCCACTAAATTGAGATCCCCTTCCTCCCTTGTTTGTGATGACTTGATGGTCCAACCAACGTTCTTGCATCTCTTGATCTTAGCTTCCGCTTTGATCAACCCTTTGGCAAGCTCATCCATGCTTATAGCACTTCCAATCAAATTAGAATTTTGAATGTACCCGCTATAAGGCGGTGGAAGTGACATTAGCAACACTACACGACGCGCTTGGGCATTCATTGGAAAACCTAGATCTTCCAACTTTTGATTAAGCTTAATCATGCTAGCCAAGTGGTCGTCGAGCGAGCCCCTCATGTCCAGCTTACAACTGAAGATAAGTTCAGTGATTGTAAAACAAGCACTTTTAACTTTCTCCTGGAACAGACCTTGCAGCTCTGTGTGCCCATCATATGCACTAACTTTCTCAAAGTGAGTGTGCAGCTGTCTGTCCATGTGAGCTAACATAAACTTTCTTACTGCTTTTTCATCACGAACGTATTTGTCATTAGATGACGTTTCTGAGGAAGGTGCATCTAGAATATATGCTTTCTTGCCTTCTCTAAGTCTACTTCTAAGGGTGCAGATCCAATCTACAAAATTATTGCCATAAACAGTTAAAGTTTCCATCTCACAAATCAGATTAATGTTGACAGGCTTTTTATCTACAATGATAGCAAATTCCTATTAGTCTTTTTCATGATTAATTTGCATAAGTTAAAAGATACAATTTAACTTAAATGTGCTCCCACTAAAACTGATATTCCTCAAGACCAGTTTAACAGTGATTCAGAATCCTCCTTTATCTATAGATGGTTAACTGGATACAGCTCAACCAACTATGATTAAGGGGTAGGCCAACTTGCCAATCACTTCCTGCCGTGACTTCCGTTCATCTTTCGATGGTGTGCTCCGAACTCATAACTAGTTATGCCTGGACTTCAAGACAACCAATCGTTATAACAGTGCATGTATGTTCCATGCACGCCTCCCAAATCCTTGGCTCGCTCGAATCATGGATACATGAAGCCCGGGACAAGCACCTGGTTTGACGCTGCCACAATTGGAAGAGCACGAACACGTTGATATTTTTCCACAGGAATCACCCTAATAATCACAACTACTGCGCAACCAAAAAGAGTGCTATATACAAAAAGGAATAAACTTTCACAATGAAGTGATTTAGTATAGTCCTATTCGTCTTGTGGGTAAAGAATTCCTTCTCCACGCCACTCCTTGTCGTTGAGGTCTACAACACTATCTCCATGTCCTTCTCCTACCTACTAGGGAAAAAGAAAAGGGTTTTTTAAATCTGTGCCCCTGGTTCCTTAGCCTTGCTCACTGAACCCCACGCTCTAAAAGTTAGCTCAGTTTTCCCCACTCGGTTGTCCGAAACTCTCACAAAAGCCCAAACTAGACGTTTGCCGTCGAGTCAAGCTTTGACCGTTAACGCTGACAAGTGGGGCCATGTTTCGAGGCAGTGGACTATGTTCGGCCGATGACTCTGATGAGTGGGGCTGTGTTGATTATTTACGTGTAGGGCCGGCTGTTGGACCAGACTGGTGGGCTGCAAGGAGATACGTCGGACCAGCTTGTCTGCAACTGAAACCTGAATCAAATCGAGCTCGAGCCACTCTGCCGCCGTCGTGCCGCCTCCACCGTCATCATACGCTGCACCTTCTAACCCCCACCTCCGTCTCTAGTCCACCTCAGCCGCCGTCGTGCCCTCCGCCACATCTACCCCCACCCGCCATCTGGATTAAGCAGCGATGTCGGGGGAGCGCCCCTCCGGCCCATCGACCTAGGAGAGGATTGGGTCGAATCGGCGGCGGATAATTCATGGATTACCCCTGGGTAAGCATCGTTTCCTCTCTAATTGATGCGCTGATTCGTTAGTTGGGTCGTATTTGACCGTGGTCGCGTGCATCTTTCCAATTTTGCTGGCCTAACTCGAACCTTTATTTGCTAATCGAATAGGATTGATCATGCGCTTGCTTTCCGGCTGGCGGTTAAAATGGATGTTAGTGTGCTACGTGGTAGAAAACCGCATTTGACACAGCGATTTTTCTATCCGAAGGTGGTAGAAACCAGCATTTCGTTCAAAGCTTTGCGGATGCATTCAGTTCTCCTCCATACGGGTGAACTGATGCCGATGCTGTTGAACTAAAATATTTCAGCAGTAGCGAGCAACAATTTGTCCCACTAACTTGCGATGAGCATCTGGGATTGCTCTTCACTTTGAATGCTGAGCGTCGCTTCGGTAAAATTCTTATCGAGGTGCTTCAGTCACGGGGCAATGAACGGGACAAGGGGAAGGGTGTTGGGAAATATTCTGTCTCTGCTAATAGCGAGCGCCCCGGCACTCCTTGTAGGTCGAGACCAAGCAGAGCTAGTGGTTCCGAAAGTCACAATATGCCTGCTGCCTCTTCTTGTGCCGATTCTCCTGTCGCTTCTGCAGCCAATGTGGAACAAGATGCAGAGCCAGACGAGGAAGTGCCTCGACTTGATGATGAGGATGAGAAGATGTACCCTGAACTTGTTGATACAGTCAGCCAACAAGCAATGGAGGATGAATATCAGGAGGAACCTACCACCGGTGCTAGATTTGATGACACTGACGATGAAGAGAGGGAGGAGAACATTGACAGCTTAGTTTGTGATGAATATGATGGTGAGGACATGCCAACAATTGAGTGGAACAGGGAAGATCCTCAGCTTGCTGTCGGCACCATATTCCAGTCGATGGTGGACTGTCGTAATGCAGTCACAACATTCTGCATTCTCACTGAAAATGAGTATGTGGTTCTTAGGAGTGAGCCAAAAAGGTTCACTGTTAAATGCCCACACCCAAGGTGTAGATGGAGGTTGCATGCATCAAATATGTTGAGGAGCAAGTTGATTCAGGTTTGTGTTTTAGTTTATTGATTCATTCTATTTTTAGATAACTGTGTAATGTATTTTAACTGCACAACCCTTTTTATTTTGTTTCAGATAAAAAAGAACCCACACCAACACACTTGTCCACCTGGATGGGGAGGGGAAAGGCTAAAACAAAGCTAGCAAAGACTAGGTGGGTGGCAGATGCAATCTTGGATTGGTTGAGAGAAACACCAACACTTGGTCCAACAACACTCCATGGAAAGCTATTTGAGAAGTACAAGATTGATATTCCTTACATGAGGATTTTTTATGCTAAGGAATTAGCTCTCGACGGATTAATGGTTCATGGAATGAGAGCTTTCAGTTGCTTTATACATTTAAACCTGAAGTGGAAGCTGCTAGTCCAGGGAGTGTTGTAGAGATTGACAAGCATACAGTAAATACAAAATAAAAGGGAAGTCATTTGAGAAGGAGTGCTTCAGGAGGGCATTTGTTTGTTTCAAGGCTTGTTGGCAGGGTTTTGGATGGTTGCAGACCTTATTTGGCTATTGATGCAACTGCTTTGAATGGAAGATGGAGAGGACATCTAGTGGCAGCTTCTGCAGCTGATGGACACAATTGGCTATTCCCAGTTGCATTTGGTGTGGTGGAGGCAGAGTCGGAGGAAAGTTGGGTATGGTTTCTGCAGCAGTTGCGCAACGTTATAGGTACACCCCCAGGTTTAGCTATACACACAGATGCTTGCAAGGGTTTGGAGAGTGCGGTAGAAATTGTATTCCCTGGAGTTGAGCATAGGGAATGTATGCGACACCTAGCTCAGAATTTCAGAAAGAAATTCAAAGGTAAATTTATGATGAGAATATATGGCCAGCATCATACACATGCAGTGAGAGGAAGCATGAGCACCATTTGAGAGTTTTGTATGCTCACAATCCTTTGGTGAAGGAGTACATGGATGCACATCATGGAAAGCTGTGGTCTAGAAGCAAATTCAACAAAATCTGCAAAGTAGATTATGTGACCAATAACTTGGCAGAGTGCTTCAATGCATAGTTCAAGTCAGTGAAAGGGCTTATGTTGTGGCAAGCATTTGATAAGATGAGGCAGATGATCATGATAAAGATGACTCTTCGCAAAAGAATTGCATAAACACAATATGTTGGCCATTTGATGCTGCCATCTCTTATTAAGGCATTGCATGCCAAGGCAAGAGGACTCATGATGAAATGCATTCGATCGGCCACTCTAGAGGCAGAGGTAACATATACTGACAGACAAGATAGGGAATGGAGGTATCCAGTGAACCTAGCAACTAGGGAATGCAGTTGTAGGCAATGGCAGATCCGTGGGAAGCCATGCATACATGCCCTACACGGCTACACCTGATGACTGTTATTGGGGGTGAAGAGGGTGAAGTTGATCAGTACATATCTGAATATTTCTCTATTTCCAAATTTAGGGCTGCTTATGCTTCCAATGTGCCTGCACTCTAGGGAAAAGACCAATGGAACATAGTAGATCCAGGGTTCAAGCTCAATTCTCCTGTACTGACTAGATCACCAGGAAGACCAAGGAAGAACAGGTACAGAACAGGTGAAGAGGGTCGTGTTCCAAAACAGCGTAAGTGCGGAAAATGTGGAACCCTAGGGCACATTGCTAGGCTTTGTACCAATGCAGTGGATGCATCATTTGGAGAAGAGGAACGATGGCAGCAGCAAATGCAGAGGAAAATGCAGCAAATGCAGCTGAAAATGCAACAATTGCAGAGGAGAATGCAACAATTGCAGAGGAGAATGCAGCAGGAGAGGAGAATGCAGAAGGAGAGGAGAATGCAGAGGCAAATGAAGCAGCAGCTCGGTATGTGTGCAGCCTTCTCTTTTTTATTCATTTGTTCTCTTTCTTTGATGGCTTGTAATATTATTTCTGTCTGATCCAGCTCTAAGATAATTAGAAGAAGCAAAGGAAAGAAAAGGCCTAGAGAGGAAGAAGCTCTGGTTGAAACAACATCTGAATTTGAAGCCATGGCTTATGAATGTTTTGAAGCCTTACGGGATGAGGAAGAAGCTCCGGTTCCTTTTAGGATTGTTGAGCCTGTAGATGACTGACAAATGGTCATCACTCCTCCACCCCCACCACCCCAAGTGAAGATCAAAAGGAACAAGAAGCTGGTTCAGCATATCCCACTTAGGGAAACTAGGAGCAAGGCGGTGAAGCCATCTGGGAACACGAGGAGCAAGTCAAAAATATGAATTTGAACTTTGAATGCCAATCATAAACTTTGAGGTTTTATGATTTGTGCTAAGGTTCTGTTGTCAATTTGAACTACTGTGGAAACTTGAATGTGTAATAATGCTATTTGTATGATGATGTGAAATTTGACGTAAAATTCAAATTTGAGGAAAAATTTGAATCTGAACCAATATTTGAAGTCCATTGCTCTGTGGTGTGATGTTGCTATGTTTTATGAACCAAAATTTGAGGTAAAGTTTCTTTTCCATAGTGAAACTCGTAGCAATGACAAATGAGTTAGAAATGAGCTCCAAATCTAGGGTAAACAACCCCATTTGTAATCAACTTTTTTTTCGACCTTGTCCAGACGAGGCAAATATTTTTTTAGTAAGACCTATTCAATCTATAGAGTGTCAATTCGAAGTCAAAATATTTGCTGAATTAAAATTCATATTTTTAATTTTTTTGTTTAAAAAGATGCTTTAATAGCCATAAGAAAAACAGTTAAAAAATTCAAAAATGAAAAACTAAGTTCATATCCTTCTTATTCACTCAAAGATGAAGCTTTAGTGATTTTTCTATTTTTTTTGAATTTTTTGGAAACCTAAACCTCTCTCACTCTCATCTCGAACTCTAAACATCGTCGTACGTGATACCTCATTTATGTGAAGGTGTTTTCACTCAAATGTCCTTAAACCAAGTTTCTTATTTTTTGTCTAAGACATGTCACATAACACGGCATTATGCGCAGGTTTTCCAATATTTCGATTTTTTTGAATTAGTTATGCCCATTTTAAGTTGATTGTGGTATCTCAATTCAAAAAATGATTTTTCGTAAAATTATCCGTATACCAAGTTTATATTTTTTTATAGTTACTATGTCTTATAAAACGACGAACCGCGAAGGTTTCATCTTTTTTCGATTTTTTTTGAATTATTTATCGTCATTTGAATGTTGGTCAAACGTAAGATAACCCCATTGACCGGTTCTAAACCCCGCAGCATCTCCCAAACCCTAGCGTCGCACGGCAGCCGTCCGATCGTACCCTAGCGCCAAATGACAGCCGTCTGATAGGGTTCTTCTAGAAGGAATTCCGCGGGCAGGCTGCGGGCACGCTCCGCGTTGTTGGATCGCATGAACGGCTCCGCGTCGTTCGATCGGTTGGTGATCCGTGAGAGGTTGGTTCTGCAGCCTGATTGGCCACGTACGACGGTGAGCCAAGCGAATGTGACGGTTAGCCAATGACATGTGGGCCACGGCAGACGGGCCAGAGCGATTGTGGGGCTCCGAGCACCCTCCTTCTCCCCCCCCCCCCCAGAGACAGAGCAGCCACTCTGCCCTCCAACACTGCTCACCATAGCCTCCCCTTTCTTCTGCTCCTTCTTCTCCCGCGACGAGACCACCACTGATCTGCTTCTTCTTCTCCGGCGACGAGAGATGTGCAGTTCCACTTCAGCCTCCCACCCCTCGTGGCCTGTGTTTGGTCCAGTGCCCCTGGAGCCATGTCCTGACTGCCCACGCACCGCGCCATTGAGACGGTGGACCTCAAAGCAGGAAAAGAATGGCAACTATGGGCGCGACTTCGTGAAATGTGAAAGCAAGCAAGAGGGAAAGGTTAGATCTCATGATTTCGCTATGATTTCCTTCCCTTTCATTCTTGCTCTGAATTCTTTTTCTTTTTCCTCTGATTTGAGATCTAGGGTTCATGATTTTTTTTCAGATTGTGAAGAAATGCAATCATTTTGAATGGATAGATGACTACGTTCAGAGGCTTCAGCGGGAGGGCTTGCTAGATTTGAATGGGGCCGCAGCCCGGGAGCTTGATCTGCCGTCAGTCGTGGAGAATTTGGTCTCTCACAGTGTTGCTCCGACAGTGGGGGATGCGGATCTGAAGGCGGAATTAAAGAAGATTAACAAGAATTTGAAGCAGATGATTGAATTGAAGAAGCAGGCCAATCTGATAGCTTTAGGATTTTATTTTTTTATAGTTTCTCTAGGACTTGCTTACTTGCTGGTCATCTCTCGTTAAGAGATGTTATTACTGTGGTGTAAGCTTAAGCTTAATGTGTGGATCGTATGCTCTCCGTGTAAAAGCCCTTACATGCACCATCTTCACGGTACAACACGACATAGATATATAGTAGTACAAATCAAACACAAGCATAACATAGATATATAAATAAAAGTTCTTACATATAACACGACAAAAATAAAAGCCCTAGATAAAAAGTTCACGGTACAACTTAACAAACGACACAACATAGTAGTAGAAATTAAAAGCCCTAACACACTAGGGCAACACCATCTTCACGACAACCGGCCTGCATGCCTTCAGCGCCGTCTTCACTCCTCCTCCTGGCCGTTCTCTCCGAGATAGTACAGGAGGCTGTGCATGTTGCTGGCGGGGAAGATGCTCGCCACGTCGGTGAAGAAGTTGTAGGTGGTGAATGCGATGAACTCGCACCCACACCAAAACACCTGGCCGAGCAGGTAGTAGGCATCGAACCGGTTGGTGAAGATGGCGACGTACCCTGTCGGTGTCGCGCCGGCATGGGGACGCAGTTCCTCGTGGCGGAAGATTCTCTCCGAGCCCGCCGGGAGGTGGTTAAATGTGGGGACCCCGGACTAGCTGTCCGAAATAGCAGATTATGCTTAACACAACGATCCCATGATCAGTCTGTCGTTGCACATAATCCGAACTGAATACCAAAGTTTACATCCATTACAGTACCGAATAAAAGTCTTACACATATGATCATTTAGACCAAGTCTTACATAGGTGCCTTCATGGGCCAAACCACATTATGCAGCGGAAGCTACGGCGTAGTAGATCAACACACCCTAGCAACGACCCGACATCCAGCTGACTTATGGAGATCCCTAGTTCGCATAGTAGTCGCCATACTCCTCTTTGGCATAATGCTCCTCGAGATCTAGCTAAGACAATAGCCAGGGACGAAACCAATATGAGTACATTTGATTGTACTCGCAAACTTCCCCAACATGAACATGAACTAGTTTTACTTTTATTTAATAAGACTTGTTATTTATTGAAAACATCTCTATATCTTTATTGAAAAAGGGGTAAGAAGAATTTTATAACTTTCCTCCATCAAACCACCATCTTAATTATTTCTCCAAAACTCCTCCTTTTCACGACCATAGCCCTTCATGGTCATTTATTTCCAACAACCTTATACCGATCCATTGGTATAGTTGTATAAAACATTATTCTCTTCATTTTCTTTTTGAAACTCAAAAACTTTACAAAACTTGCACATGGCCTTAGGACAGCCTTCCAACTGTCCATTACCGAGGACTCGGCTATTCGAATAGTTTTACACTCTGCAGAGGTAGCACTCTTTTCCCACATCCATTCGGCAACTCATCGTGTCAGCCACGTCCCGCCATACAAGGTGTATGCGAAGTTGAGTCTCCGACCATAGACTCTCATTTGCTCATGCTAGTATAGGACCCTGCCCATATGACACTTTCCATAAACACTCAGTCCAGCCCATCGGAACCTAAGTGTGAGGACTCATAGTTTTGCCCGGCGACCCAAAGGTGGCGTCTTCTATCCTCTCTTTCATTTAGAGGATCCAGGTCAGGGGTAGGCCACCGAACCATCCCCTCATGCATAACGGAGTCATCTCCGTCGATGAGGTATCCCATACTAATATGAGCAAATTACATGACTAAGCCCCGTCCCATATGGAGGTAAATGTGGTAGCACAGGGTAAGGTTGGTCGTCATAGTACTAGGACACAATGTGCATTTTTAACAAACATCACCATTCTCCATTTCTTCCCTTCAACACCGACATCTCGGCATACCATATCCAGACAAGTATTTTCAAAGGAGTTTTGAATAAACAATATTTTTCCCATCCTATAATTTGATATACTAACTTATACTTCTACATATAGTGGCAAAATATATTTTTTCATATACTTGTGAAAAGATTTTCCAAGTCATTGCTTCATCAGAATAAAGCATTGTACAAAGTAGGTTTATATTATTATGTGCATGATCAGAGAGTAGCTTGCCTTGCTCAGCAAAGTTCCCGGGGTCTTGCTCCTGTTGTTCGAAGTACTCCCCCTCCTCGCAAGTCCCGGCAACGATCTCGTCTAACGTCAAACAAACAATACAAACAATCACTACACTACTCAACCAACATCACAACATTACAAATCTTAAACTCAACAAATAGCTACTGCACACACACAAGGCAAACAATTTGAGTTCAAATTAATAGAATTTACCATTATTTAAATGTGACTTAAATATGGCAGAAACTAGCTACCCAAGTTTAATTACATAACTCAAGTTCTATTGGTCACAAAAATACAAACTAAAATTCTACAGAGAGATACTGATATCTAGAAGACAACACAATTGGATTTGGTTTAATTTGGGTTACCAAATTTCCTATGCAATTGTTTTATTACAGAAGCTTTTTAATCAAGTTTTAGCTACTAATTAAATTCTGTTAATCACAAAATTAAATCCTTTTAGGGGTAAATAGCACTGATTAAATCTGATCTAACAAAATTGGTCCTAACTCATTTGGGATAAGCATCAAAAATCTATAATTGTTTTAATACAGAGGGGTTTGCTAATTTTAATCTAATGCCAAACAATTAATATTGCTTAATTAATTCTACCAAAATTAGGGAAGCTAAGGGATCACAGTACCAAGCTAACAAAATTGGATTGACATATTTGGATTAACAGATTTTCAAAAACAAACAAGTTTATGTTTTAAACCTTCTGTGGCACTTTTAATACTACACCTTTGTTATTAATCTAAACAAGATGAGACCAATTTGGTTGGTTAAACAATTTCATAAGCTTTCCCTAGAATTTTTATTCGATTTATTTGGACTCATAAATCTCAAAATATTGAATTTCAAAGTTTGATCCAGTACTGAAATTCCAGAGAATTTAAATTAGAAAAACT
The DNA here is from genome assembly GCA_947311845.1 of Poa pratensis. Taxonomy (NCBI): domain Eukaryota; kingdom Viridiplantae; phylum Streptophyta; class Magnoliopsida; order Poales; family Poaceae; genus Poa; species Poa pratensis. Next base: position 3,894,685 of record CAMZMU010000103.1, read on the forward strand.
TCTCTGTTCTGGATAATGTTGAAATCCTTGACGGGTGGGGTCCACTCGTCAGTGACTCAACAGAAAACGCATCCCGCGCTGGATTTGTTTAAAACACTGACAGTGGGGTCCGCCTGTCAGCGTCACATCTAAACGAAGCGGTACGTCACCGTGGATCTAAGATCCAACGGCCCACGTTGGCCACGAACGGCGACGACCACAGATGGGCGGCGCCGCCGTGCTAGTGACGGCGAGGGTGGACGGGGAGGCACCTGGGGTGGTTAGCGACGGTGGAGACGATGGCGTTCGACGGCGAAGAGCTTGGGAAGGTTCGTGGGGTGAGTTGAGCTTGACGGAGACGGCCCGAGCGTCGGCGACGAGCTCCTCTGCTTCCACGGACGCGTCCCAACTCCGGCGAGGTCCTGGCGATGCTCCTGTGCACGATACAGAAGGGAAACGGGAGCGTGTGAGTGCGGTGGTGATGGAAGAGAGAGTGTAGGCCAGAGAGAAGAGAAAAGGGGAGAGACACGGCACGGCCGTGGTCGACGTCCACCTTCGACTCCGGCAGCACTTGGCCGTGCTCGACCGAGGCAGCGAGGGCTGCGACTACGTGCTCGCCCTCCTGGCGGTGCACGAGAGAGTGTGGGCAAGGGAGAGGCAGTGGTGAGGTCTAGAGAAAAAGCGAGGGCGTGAGGGTGCTTATAAGGCCGAAGCTCGGCTCATGGTGGACGCGGTGCGGCAGAGGTGCAGGGAGTGGGAGAGCTCGCCATTGGCGGGCTGGGCTGTGCGGGCACGTCGACAGACGGGAGCGAGAATGGTCGCGTGGAGGTGGGCTGAGCAAGCTCGGGGTCGTAACGGCCGTGGCGCGCTCCGACGGCGTTCGGCGGATCGCGAACGTCATGGATGACCTCTGGGGCGCTGCCACTATGTCCTGGGGGCCGCAGGGGAGCTGGGGAGTGGCTGGGAGGTACTGCGGTGACGAAGGGTGCAGTGTACGCCGGGTTTCGTCATCGATGACCTAGGTCGGCCTTGGCGCACAGCGCGCACGGGCGCGAGCTAAGTTGCACGTGTGGGAGCTTCTGGGTGATCTTATCCCTTCCTACTGGAGCAGAAGAGCAAGGGAGAGGCAAGGGGCACGGCGCTGGGCCACTACGATGTCCACCGTCATCCTCCACCACAGTGGCGCCACGGGCGGCATGGGCGCAAGCTCATGCCCATGGCCACGACTCAAATTGGTCAATCTACACGTTTTCTTCGGGCTCCAGTGAGTGAGGGGAGTGAGTGGGGTAAGAGGGAGCAGGTGGGAGCAGAAACTTGCTCGGATTTGAACGAATTCGTTCGGATTGAATTTGATTTGGGGAAGAACACAGTGCGCCCACAAGGTGTTCGATGAAATGTCTGAACCAAAATAAATTTCAAATTCCTGCAAATTATTTTCATAATTTGCGTCATATAGGTTTATCAAGATTTTTGGTGCTGCTTTGTTATTTATTTTGTATTTGCAGCATAGCACATTTTATGATATAAAGAAGTTAAAGAAAGAAATAGAATTTAAATTTAGGTTTTTGGAATTAATTATTTGGAGGGAAAAGTTATAGGAATAAAATGAGAGTGCTTATATTATCACTCCACTGAAGTTTGGGTGAAAGAACATTAATTTCTCACTTGGAGAAATTGTGTGACACATGTCACATTTGTTTTATTGTTTCAACTTTTGTTTTTGTTTTCCAAGTTTTTAATCAGAGCATAATCAACACAAGCAACAAGGAGCAATCAACACATATAAAGCAACAAAAGTTTTTGTTGGCCCAAATTTTTGCATATTACAACTTGTTATAAATTCGGGATGTTACATTAAAGCCCGCACGGAGGAACCCCTCGGCAAGCTCACGAGCACCCCTCCATGTTGATATCTCCCACACGCGGACAGAGGTCTCGACGACGACTCCGGCTGGGTACCGCCTGTCCGGCACGGTGGGTGGGAAGCGGAAGGTGGGGCTGTTGTACTGCATCCTCTCCACGCCTCGCCTCGCTTCGAGAGTGCTTTGCAGTTGGGTGAAGAAGAGAAGGGGCGGCGCAGATGGAAGGTGTGGAGAAGAGACGGAGGGTTGGGTGGTTTAAATAGGGATAGGGCCGTGTTGCTACTTTCATACGAGGCTAGTCGGTCGGTATGCCCTCGGCTTTAATTCGGCCATCCATGTACACACGTGCCACTGAATCGATGCGATCTGATCGAGAAAGTTGAAACGATGCCGCTCTGAATCAAGGAGACGCGACACGCGTCGGAGCGAGGCGAGCTAGCCAGTCCGTCTGCGTCCGTGGCGGCGCGCCTGCATGCCGGCATGTATCAGTCTGTGGCTGCACCCTATGGCGTCGCTGAATCGATGCTGCTCTGAATCGAGGAGACGCGAGACGCCTGCGAGCTAGGCGAGCGGCATCCGTCTATGTCCGTGGCGGCGCGCCTGCATGCCGGTCCGTGGCTGCACCCTGGCGTCGCGCACATGCATGCAGAAAAAGGCCACGTCGCACATGCATAACAGGCTGCATCGGCCTCGCAATTAATTATCATCGAGCGGCCCAACAATCAACAAAACCTTGGCCCAACGGTCCAACCAGCGCCACCGTCCTACGCAGCCCCATCTGTCAGGTTCAACGGCCGACACAGTCCACTGCCTCGAAACGTGGCCCCACTCGTTAGAGTTAACGGTCAAAGCTTGACCCGACGGCAAACGTCCACTTTGGGCTTTTGTGAGGGTTTCGGACAAGCGAGTGGGGAAAACTGAGCTAAACTAAAAAGCGTGGGGATGGCTGAGCAAGGCTAAGGAACCAGGGGCACAGGAGTAGTAAACCAAAACAAGTGGCACGCAGGCCTGGAGATAGCAATCACGTGGTATAGGACCATCATGCTTCTAGTTGACACACATGTCAAAAGTACAATAATGAACAAACCATTAATTCCAAAAGAACTGACTATACCACATCACATGCCCTGCAAAAATGAGTTAGACGTCCTGCTAACGTTGTCTTTGCAATTTTACGAGGCTTTTAGGATTTACCATGTAAAACCGTCACTGCCTACGCAAGTAACCAAGCATGACTATTCATGTTGCTAGATTGACATTGCGGGGTGATGGACATCCCAACATTACCAAAACATTGCGGGTCCCAATCTAAACAATCACTGGTGCGCGTGACCCCCGTGTAGACCTAGTTCACATGCCCTTTCCACCATCGAGTCAACGAGACCAACTATAGAAAGACCCAGAGCTACTGAAGCACTTCGTTGGCGCCGAAGGGCATACTAGGAGCAACCGGAAGGTCCGCGGATTGCCAGAAGTCCGTAAAATCAATCTATGTCGTTGGAAACAATCTTCAACAGTTTATTGGGAAGCAATCATAAATAATCTAAATGTCAGAAGAGCTCTGACATACCCGCACAAACTTATGCATTGCCCACACCGACTTAGGTGCTCTAATACGTACCTGTATCTACGCATAGATTGCTCTGATACCACTATTGGGTTAAGTAGCAGAATTTAAAAATTTCCGACCTACGCAACAGCCAGGAACAACTATGAAGATACAAGCAGGGTCAATACTGTATCGTTACCGACACGAAGAAGTGGAACAGGTGTCGATGACGATGTCGATGAAGCCTGACAAAGATTCTCACAGCCAAGCCTAGCGGTGAGAGTTGCAGATCCCTCGTACAGCCTTCTTGATCCAGCAGAGTGAGGGTCAAACGTCTAGGACGCTTCACCCATCCGAGAGCTCGCACACGTACGTCGGTCAAAGTCCAGCAGTACTTCGCCGTGCCAGAGTTAAGAGCTACTGGTGTACGTAAGGTGGAGAGAACCCCAACACATGGGAGAGGGAGAGAGAGATTAGATCTAGATCTAGAGAAACCCCAATGAAGGAGAGCCTCTAAACCCGCGTCTAAATTGTGTGTCCAAATAGAGAGGGGTTGGGGGGTTTATATAGGTGGCCCAAGGGGTAGAGGAACTTGGGGAAGGGGTAGAACCCTAACCCCAATTCGGTTTGGGAGGGGAGTTGGAGTCCAACTCCAACTCGCTCCCCCCACCCCTCCTTTCCTTGCACCGCCCGGGTGGGGCCCGTCCGCCGCAACGACCCAGCCGTGGGGCCCGCCCGCCGCAACAACCTGGCCAGTGGGGCCCACCCACCGCACCGACCTAGGAGGTGGGTCCCGCCTTGGCCGGATGGCCCTCGGCCTCCTCCGCCTTGGTCACCTCCCCCATGGGCCGTGGGGCCACTAGGGTTCGGCCAAGGAGGGAAACCCCCCCCCCCCCCCAAGCGGATTCGGCCCACCAGTGGTGGTGCGGTTGTCATGTGGGCCCTAGGGCCCATGTGGCAGCCTACTTTTATTGGCCTTTTTCTTTTAAATAATTTTCCCTTTTATTTATCAATTAAATAAATTAATATTTAATCATTTAATATTTTGTCCAATTAATTCCTAGAATTAATTACTTATCATATAAACATATTTATATGATCCGGGACAACAAGTGTCTGCTGAAAAAATATACTGGATAATTATTCCTTTATATAAATCCGATACCACCTCAATATTACTTGATCAAATCTCTGAACATAATTTTATCATGTCGGAACATACCGAATGATACTCTTCCTCTACTCCTATCCTCTAACGTATACAACAGACAATGATGACTTAAGTGTGTGACCCCTACAGGTTCGATAACGGGTAGATATAATTGGAAGTGCCTATCCAATCACTCGTCAGGGTCAGATCCATGGACGAACTAAATGACTGCTATCGTTAACGAAGAACACTCTGTTGAACCTCTTTGACTATCAAGCATATTCCCATTACTTCACGATACTCATCTACCACCCGAGGCGAGATATATGACATTACCATGAATGAGATCTTTCATTCACTATGTCACTTTATCCTCGTTACCGGCGAGATGCCATTACTCTTTTCCCATGTTCCAGTATCCCCATGATATAATATCATGACCTTTGTCTGCACAGACTTATCTATGGATACCTTCCCACTAGAGTGGATCCAGGATGTATCTCTCTGTTAAACCAGAGGAGCAATTCCCATTCTTGAACAACTATGATAAATGCATATCTTCAAGATAACCCAGCTACAGCCTTTATGGCCACCCAGTTACGGCCGTGACGTTTAACTGTGACAAAGCAATCTCTCTAATATACACAACCATAAATTCTCTTGGTCTACGGAATAAACAAGTAGATCAATCTAAGACTATGCCATATACACCAAAACCTTGATCTCGTGGTATATCTTTATTTTGGGTCTTCCCAGTCACAATGTTGAGACAACAATGTGCTCTCATTAATAATGACACATACTTGTGTCCATGACCGGAAAGCAAGGTCATCCAGTATTAACGAGTTTGTCAGAGACATGAAAAAGGTAAAAGGGTTGATTATGTTTCTATACGTGCGTTTGAGCTTCCCTATAAATCACATATTTATAGACCATAGCAGTTATAGCATAAAAGCATAATACATTAATCATGAAACAGATGTATATTCATTGTCTCTCGAGCATACATCCAACAGTGTCCTCGAAGAAGGCTGGGGCAGACGGCGACCCGCAAAAGACGCCGACGCTGGCTGGGCTAGAGCTGCTTTGGCTCATGGCGATCAACATCTCGGCGGTATCTTTTGGCGACGGCTCATTCGGCGCATTGTCCTTCGCCTTCAGTTGCCTGACTTGTCGAAGGTGGGAAGCGACAGTGCGCAGCTCGGCCTGGCTCAGCGACGCCTTGACTACCGGCACCGAAAGCTCCTCCGGCTCCCGCTTCATCGCCATCTTCTTCGGCTGCGACGACACCGGCGGCTTGCGACCCCCCCCCCCCCCCCTTGGGTTTCGAGAGGCCGACGGGCTTTGGCGGCATGGTGGCGGAAGGCGAGGAGGTCGTGGCGGCGGCGCAAGGGTTTGGGAAATGGAGGGAAGATTGAGAATTTTGGTGCCGGGGGCGGCAATGTAGAGGAAGGGGAATTGGGCGCTCGGGCTGTGTGTATGATGGGCGGGCCACCCTTGTCGGAGGGCATGTCCGCCCCATATCCAGCACCCCCGAGAGGGCCTCCAAGGGGGTGCCGGACACGATTTCGCTCGGGGCGACCCTTTGGGGGGTGCCGCTAGTGCCGGTTTTTGTGTCCGGACCCCCAATGGGTCTTTGGGGGGTCATTTGGAGGCCCCGGTGTAGATGCTCTAAGAGAAGACAGAGAATAATGGTGTCATGGTGTTTTTCTTTCAAACACATGATGTGTTTTGGACGTTCCAATACAGAAAATCCGCGCCGCCAGTCCCTCTTCGTCGGAGCCACGCTGTTGTTGTCATCGTTCGCCTCGTCCCCAACTGTAGCGGCACCCCGCCGCTGCCAAAATGTTGGTCGGGGGAGGCTTGGCTCTTGACTGTAGGATGACCGGCCGTGGGGGCGGCGGAGGATGCCGATTCGGCGGGCTCGAGCGGAGGTGGTGGCCGGTGCACTGGCTCAGGGTGACAGTGTAGGGCGGTTGCGGTGCCGTCGCCGGAGGTGCCGCGCGCCCGATGGGCTTGGCGGGCCAAATCTGGGCTCATCGGGCCCGGGCTGGGCGCGCTGGTGCGGCAATTCGAGCGAGGCGTAGAGACGGAGGCGGAGGCTCCGGAGCGGTGCTCCGGCACCCGGCGGCGACCCCGGAACAAAGGTTGATGCGGTGGTGCGGCATTGGCTCCGCGGCCGCCATGGCCGATGGTTGAGCTTGGTGGTCGGCGGCATTTGCTATCAGTCGGGTTGACCTTTGGGCGTCGTTCTCCTTCTTGTTGCCGTCGTTGTGGAGCACTCGATCCCGCCGGACGTGGGTGGTGAAAGATCGATATGGTCGACAAGAGGGGGGATGAATAGGCGACTACCAAATTTAACTTTTTCTTATTAATTAGGGCTTTAGCATTGTATAACAAAGGTTTACAACATGTGCACTGGATGATAGCAACCTATGTGATACAAGCAAGATATAAATGTAGCGGAAGCAACGTAAAGGATAGAAATAACCGCAAAGTAGACACACGGAGATGTTTCCCGTAGTTCCTTCCCAAGGGAAGTACATCTACGTTGAAGGAGTGTGAAGCCACCTAGGCACTCTAATAGCACGGATGTGCTCACTCTATTCTCCGTGAGCTTCACCCGTGGCTTGGAGCCTACGTTGAAGGTGTTGACCAAGCCGGTACATAAAGGTCGGAAACTCCACAATGAGTTGGAGCCTCCCAACAATATCCCGAAGCTTCTCGCAACAAGTTGAGTCTCCGAAACGCACAAAGGGCTCCTAGGGTTACAAGCAACCCAAGGAGCAAAAAGATCCACAAAGATGATTGGGGGTTTTCAAATTCCTTTGGTCGAGTCGTAGATCTAGATCTCCTAAAGCACTCCTCAAAGAATCAATGCGATTGGGTGGTTGGAGTGGAAGATCTAGGAGTTTGAAGCTTCTTCAACAATGGGGAATTAATTTTGTGCAGCTCAAATGTCCCAAGGTAGGTGGAGGGGTACCCTCCTCCAAATCTGCCTGTTGGCAGCTTCCTCCCCGCACCGGCGGTACTACCGCCAGCGGTCTTCTCCGCGGCGCTAGGGTCCACGGCAGTCTTCGGGTCGGTCCGCACCAGTGGTACTACCGCTGCGGTACTGGGAGCGGTACTGCCGCTGCGGCTCCCAGCCCGGGCCAGTGGTACTACCGCCGGGCCTAGCGGTACTACCGGTCATGGCGTCCGAACTCAATTCCAGCAGAATTGGGACTTGTACTGCCGCTGCGGCTTCCCAGCACAGGGCCAGCGGCACTACCGCTAGTCCTGGCGTTACTACCGCTGCTAGACAGAAACCACTCATTCTTCTTCTTTTTGAATTGCGAACTCGACGGTGATAATTATATGAACCTGTTCAAACTTATTCAACATGTTAGATGCAACAATTGTATTATCATCAACACCAAAACATGATAAAGAGCAGCAACGCTCTTTCAGGTGGTCCAATGATCTCCGGGTGAAAACCTAAGCTCCATCGGAGCGGGCGGCGACGACGGACGCGTCGTTACCTTGTTGGAGGCGCCGCCTTGGAGATTCTTAGCTCTCGCAGTGAGATGGGTTCATGGTGCTCGGTTAGGGTGGTTCTGTTGTCAGGCGAGCGGGCGACTGGGGCGACGGCCGCGGACGGTGGTGGTACGTTGAGGCGGCGGCCTCGAGCCCCCTCGTGGTGATGGTCTTATGGGTAGGGTCGTGGCAAAGTGCGGATGTGGTGGCGTCCTGATGTTGTGCGGACGGCAGGTTCATTGACCCGACTGGTTCGGCTTCAGACAATGCGAAGCTTCGTCCTATTTGCTACGTCAGGATGCCGGCCCCGGGCAGGTGGGATTGGGTGGCGTGCTGATTTTGTGCGGACAGCAGGTTCGTTGACCCGACTGGTTCGGCTTCGGGCAATGCAGAGTTCGTCCTGGTTGATACGTTGAGCGGCGGCCTCGGAGCAGGTGGTGTGGGCCTGTGGCGTTCGGTCGATTTGCGTCGTGTGGGCGGCGAGTCGCCTCGCTTGTGCGGTTTTCTTACCCTGTTTTTCTCATAAACGAGGCATTGTACTACTTGTATGTTTTTGGACCCAGTTTACCTTATAAATTGTCATCTCTTTTATCTATTCGGGTTAGTGGATATCGACCACTTTGAGTGTAAAAGAACTATTTAAGCCCCAAAATCACATGAAAGAATCGTTCATCGACATGATGCACGTTTATGTCAAACCAATCATGTGTATATGTTAGATATAGTTTGTCCATATTAATTGTGTGCGAGTATAGAAAACTTTGTAAACGGTAGTTTAATTCTACGTGTGTTTTACACACTTTCACAGAATGCAAATATTATAATGTTATTTTAGCTTTATTTCTTCCTGTCTACTTTTTCCACAATTTCGCCGCATTCCCGCCTTTCCACACTCGTCTATAAACACTAGGAGAGCCGCCGGCTGCCGCATGTCTAACTACAAGTGCTGAATCCCTCACGACTCACGAGATGTGATACTCCGTGATGAATGTAAAGCGGCGGGACCACCAAAAGCGCCTTGATAACATAGTATATATGTTACCCGTCGTCGCCCCCGCGCAGAGCGAGACGATGGAGGAGCACTTCCCACAACCGCTTGATGGAGTACGGAGCCACGAAATTCATGTACTCGTATAGCCGGATCACGGCGTGTGTGCCTCCTCTTCCGTCACTCCCCCTTCCCCCGGCTCGTCACCCGGGTGCATCCCCTCGCTGATGGAGGTGCGAGACCAGTAATATCCACAACTGTGTGGTCGAGTAGGAGCTCGTGGGATCCCTTCCTCGCGCCACCAGGTCACGGTCTGCGTGTCTCATCTGTCATTCCCGCCACTCCAGCTCGTCGTCTGAGTCCATTCCGTGCGCCGAGACGCCAATCAACAACACATTCAAATTCCTCCTCGTCGCTCGATTTCGATTATTTTGATGAGCTCAGTCAGAGGGAGGAGCTAGGGGAGCACAAGTTGGTGGAGGATTCTATCGCGACGTCACGATGTGAGGAAGCCACATTGCACCGTGTGTACAGAACTTCTTCGAAACACGTGAAGACAGTATGCGAAGGTGGTTGCGCTACAAGCAGGAGCTCAAGGATGTCGGTGTCCCATCCTCCAAGCATTGTAAGACCTCCACTAAATGGTGCAGAGGTGCCGCCGACGCTGATGAGGTATCGGGTTCAGCCATTCATCTATCACCAATGATGACGCTGCCGACGACATCTCCTCTGACGAGTTGAACTTTTAGCCGAATTAGCTATTACATGTTTTGTGGATTATTTTGTATACTAGTTGAATGCCCGTGCGTTGCTACGGCTTCTGATATTTTTATTTGCCGTTAACATATGTCATACTTGTAAACATGAATGCATGTGAATATTCACGTATATATTAAATATAGCCACATAATTCGACATCGTGTGCGTAAAAGAAGTATATCAATCAAATTGTTATTCTATTTCGTGCAGTCTCTCTCTCAAAATGTACCGGACTGCTTAACACAAGACTAATGTGCGCCTTTTCTAAGTCAATGCCCACTGCTAAGTTAAAGAAAAGTCGTTTTAAACTGAATAAAAATGCACCTAACTTGCCTGTTTGTTCTACCCATAGAAATAACAACACCAAATCGTGTTTCCTTGTATGCAGAGTCTATTTACCTTGTACGGTAATTTTGTGTTACCAAAACCAAACTTAAGCAAAAACAGACAATACTTGATTCAATCAAATTAAATTGCTTACACAAAGTAGAAAAAAAATATCAATCCGGGATCATGCTTTCGACACAGATTTCCACCATTTCATCTGAAAGACCATGCATATAAATAACAATTATAATGTTGAATAACAACCAAGAAATATTTAAGCCATCAGATTAACCCATGCAAATCGAGCATTTCTCCACAAAAAAGCTAAATCCTTAACTAAGTTGTGTCAACTATGGTTATTTAAACAGTAAATGGCCCCATTCAACGGACATGAATCCAGTGCTCATCTGGCCAAGTTTCGCCCCTCCACCTCTTCCCTGCAATCATCACAGATTTACAACATATCATCTGAATATTCAGTTCCAATAAGATATTTCATATACCCACTACCAATAAGGAATTTCATAAACGCAGTTCTCAATATGTGCAATCACTGTTTCAATGCCCAACCTCATACCAGATAAGAACAATCTGCTGACATTTGTAAATAAAATTAGTACCACAACAAAGTGGTAGTTACAAACTGAAATGTGTTTGTTCTTCTCTGAATCAATTAGACCATGAAGATGTTGGTAACAAAGAAGTGATTTTTATACCCCATCCATCATAGTATTGTACCTTTTTTTCTCTTAAAGTCATACAAGTTAGAGCATGTAGTTTGTGTCGACAGCAAATACTAAATAAATAGCTTTCTCAAAATATGGAAAGGCACAAATTAGCATTCTACTACCTCACATAACACATCGGCACAGCTAGTGTATAAAACTTAAAACTTTTGAGTCCCATAAATATTCAATGAGTAGAAAACACAAAGGAGCCAATGAATACTAAATAAACAACTTTTCAAAATATGAGTGACTTCCATGGCCATATGCATCTCAAAATTTTGAAGCCTAATTTGCAGTTGTACCCGCTTTTATCAAATTGACAGCTCCAGCTCGTTAGTCCTTTGGATCTGATTGCAAGCAGCTAAAAAAGATCTAATTGCAAGCTCCATTTCTGTGCAATCTACACATGACCAACTAATAGTACGACCTATGTGCAATCTACATGACCAAACTAATAGTACATGAAATTGGCAACTATGAATGGAAAGCACAAGACACATAGCTATCTCTCAAAAAATTTAAACAATGTCATTTCAAAAATATTAAGATATAAATTCTGCATAGGTAAATCATGGTGTATGGTCTCTCGAGAGTAAGTTTTATAAAAGGCACTTTTAGTATATAAGAGTTTAAGTATAGATCTTACATATCTAATTTTTTCAGAGAAAATCATCCCCCAATTTCTTTGCTTGACAGGTAAGAAAAGACCTTCTTCCTAGCCTCCTAGGTGTTCCCTTCTACCGAAACCATTTAAAAAGCTCTGAAACTATCTACCATGATTACAGGTCCCAACTCGATTAAACAGCCTCACCTCACAAGCAGTCTGGTCATCGTTGCCAGGGACATGTGCACGTTGCTTCGACCACCCGCTCCGCTGATTGTGCTCCCATCGTGCAGACACTCAAGAGGCCGACACGCCATGGCGGAGCGGCTCCAGCACCACGACACTGCAATGTGCCGCCTGATGGCCTCCCGAGCGTCCAGCTTGAGGCACTCAGGGGATTCAGTCAATGATGACCAGATAACACCGGTCTGACCATCCTCGTCTCGACGTGATACCAGCCTTCCTCACCTAGAAGTGAGCTTGAGTATAAGAGATTACCTACAAACACGATATACTCGTAATACTCAAGTTCCCACAAAGTTTCATAGGTACACTGAAAAATAAATGCAGACCTGAGAAATGTCAACACTTTAAAATAGTGCAATCAACAAGAGTTTGCATTTTGTGCTGACCATGTTTAGTTTCGTCAAAATCTAAATACCATCATATTACTCGAGGATGTTACTTATTACTCTAGCATTCTTTCAGTATCGATCAGCAACCGTCATGGTTTATTATGATTAACATGGTTACTGGATGATGTGGCCAGTGTGTCATCTACTCTTGATATTCTGCATGATTTAAAGAGAACCGAGAAAATTTCTGCATATAGATCACTGAATTGGCTAATCTGCATATTATTATGTCTACATACTGAAATGAACTTTTTTTAGGTAGAAATGACTTCTAGGAGTTCTACATAGACACATGAAAAATGGAGAATTATGTCAACGATTGGATGAAGAACAAGCTACAGTACAAGCATCTCATGTGAACTTTCACACTACCTATTGCAAAATAAGTCTTAACCATGTTTTGCAAACAATTAAGTCTCCTTCATGGTTTACAAACAATTTCAAAATATAAAAAACATCCGAGATGGAAAGTACATCTACTAATAAAATATACTTCTCAATGACAGTCAACTGCACGGGCAAAACTAAAGAAAACTGAAATTTGATGCATTTTCATTGAACCATCTATGCTTAGTATGCACCTCTGTTCTGAACTTTAAAAGATTGTGGCTAGTGTGCTTGAGATTTTTCAGCTGCTCCTTAATTATTAAGGTGGTTGTCAAATTATAGAGCAAGTAGACAATGAATTTAGGATAAAAAATAATCGACTATAGAGCAGAAAAACTGATCCTGAACCCTCTGGCCAATTTCTGGCTTGTCCCAGCTCAATCTAAAAATAGGAAAGAATTTGTTCAGTACATTGCATCAGCAACAACCAACAATTTCTTCTCCCCTTGTTCGTCGGTAAGAACTAACTTGTTGATGTTGCCATCAGTAAAATAAAAAACCTGCTCGACTCCAGGTTCAGGTTGAATTCGTCATTAACTTGCTCGGCTGCATCTGGTTGAGGCTGTCATTGGTGCTACCAGGTCTCCAGCCGGCTGTGAACTCCTCGATCTGCTGTTCGTTTTGAAAAAAAAAAATCCCAATTCAGCTGAGTGAATGAGGAGAGGAACAGTGTTAGACAGTAGTGCCGTACTTCCAATTTCCGACCAAGAACTGTTATAGCTAATCAATCTAGGAAGGACCAGATGCCACGAGATTGATGACGACAAAGGAAGAAAGAAAAAGAGGTCACGAACCTTGAGATGTGCGCTCTCGTGGGATGAGCTCGCGACCATGCCGCGTTGCTGCTGCGCCCACAACAAGAAAACGCCAACGACCAGCGGAAATCGAAATCGAAGCGAATCGAATTGGGGAGGAGCGTAGATCCCACCTCCTCTTGCGCCGGCGCCTTCTTGTGACCTTCATTGTCGGCGGCCGGAAGGCGAGCCGGGTGTCGAGGCGCGGTACCCCTATGGTGGTCTCTAGCAGCAGTAGCGACTGGCCGTGAGCCCGTGGCCCTCTCCGCCACCTGTGTCTCAGGTTGCGCAGGAGCCTTTCTTGCTCGGCGCCTCCCGTAAGTGGGGATCTCCAGCCGCGTCTGCTGCTCGAGGCGGCGGGGGCGCGGCGGAGGACGGAGGGATGGAGAGAGCTCGGGAGTGGGGCGATTGGCCGCGGGATTGTGGGGGCGCACGCGTGCCCTAGGTCATCATAGCTTAGAAGAGAGAGAGGACAAAGGGGATCGTGGGGTGCGCGTGCGTGCCGTAGGTCGTTGGAGCCTTGAATCGCTGGCGGCCTCACTCAATTCGGTGCCGGGGGCCTTGAATCGCTGGCGGCCGGCGTGAATCGAAAGGCGGCGGGGGTGGAGTCGAGAACAGCTAGGTTGGTGATGAAATTGGTCGGGAAAGGGGAGGCCTGAGAGATAGGCGTTTCGTACCGCTTCGAGCCACTAAGCGGTGACACTCCGGTGTAATTTTCTCGTACAGAAAGATCGAACGGTGTGGATACGTTGAAGAGGCGATTGGACGGCCACGGAGATAGATCGGGGAGGCAGAAAATAGAGGCAAAAAACGGAGGGGGTACGAACGTACGTTGAACTCCCATTTAATAGAAAAGATAGGTAAGAGCGGAAAAATGTTACATAATGACTATGGTACTTTCATGTGTAACATCACCGATATGTTTGAGCAATATTTGTCTAAATCTCTTTCTTAGTTCATATTCAGCATCACAGTTGTCAGAATATGCAGAATGATGTCTACATTCAAATTAACTATTTACATCATATAGTTTTCTTAAAGTAATAGTGTGGAAAGTTCATGATTGCACATGGTTTTTTACAACTAAATGTGTGCAATATACATACACCCCCATAAATTTGTTCTTTAATTTGCATGAGCACAACCGTATGAGATAGTCAAATGCATAAGCGTTTGTTATAGTAATCGTTTATAAATTATAGCAAAAGAGAAATGTAGCAAAAAAAAAAGAAGATAATTCGACGGTATACAAAGCATAACAATTTATATTTCCTTTGCTAAGACCAGGAATGAATTTCAAATTAATAATATGTAATTTACAAGGATTTCAAATAACTATATAGGCTATACTAATCTAGTTCTTCTTCTTCTTCGTACGCTCTTTTCACGCCATCGTCTCCGTGACACAATCGAACTCCAGATCTGACACCTCCACGGGACAACGTCGCAAGAAAAACCCAGATATTGATAGATGAAAGAATATGTTGTGGAATATTGATTGTATTGATTGATTAAATACTGAGCCATGATTGGCCGTTTATACATGGCACAAAACTTGGAGAGCAAGAAGCCTCCTAGAGATAGACTTGGATTAAAATCCTAAAACTACCAAATCTAGCAAAACCTAGCCTCTTGATGCCGATGTCGATGTAACCGAGAGTGTGGGCGCTGTAGTCGTGGTCGTTGGTGCCGTTGTTGAGAGTTGTTGTAGTCAAAGTAGACGTTGTTGGACGAAGGCACACGCCGGTGTTGCCAATACCAGACATGCGAAGAAGTTGTTCGTGATCGGTTGGTGCGCTGAGCAGATTTTCCGCCATTGTTGCCGGAGTAGACGAAATAGTTGGAAGAAATAAACTGAGCACGAGTACATGTAAGTAAAAAACAGACTGTGAATCTGCCGGCGAGGTCGCGGTGGACGAAGACGGCGTAGTTGTTGTTGAAGATGTTTGAGCTTGTAGAGATAGTAGATGCCGGTGACGTTATTGGTGTAGATTGTTGTCGGCGATGTAAAGGTTTGTTTATATGGTACCCGCAAAAAAAAAATGTTGGGGACGTTGTTGATGTAGAAAATTGTCGGCGATGGTGAACTCGAGTGTTGTTGGTGCAGCCATGTGTCCACGGCTAGGCGCATACTTGGGGATGAGTTTGTCCCGGTCGATGTTGTCGAAGATGACCGACGTGTTGGCGACGTGCGGAGGTTGCAGCCAGCGACAACAAGTGAAGGCATCCCTTGAGGCGCCACAGAGGACGTCCTTGGCACAGTCGATGATGAGTAGTTGTCGGAGATGAGTCGACGATGTGTTGGATTAGAGCGCACGAGAACGACAAGCGGCGGTGGGCGGCGCAATCCGATTTATGATCGGCGAAAGAAAAAGAAAACCGGTCAAGTGGCCTGCGAGAAATCACGACGACTCAAGATCTAATCTACTATTTGCGCGGCCCCCGGCAGAAATAAATCTCCCCGGGGCGTCGTGGCGGAAGCGTTGGTGGCTAAACCCTAGGTTGAGAAGCGAATTGCTCTGAAACCATGATAGACGAAAGGATGTGTTGCGGAATATTGATTGTATTGCTTGATTAAATACTGAGCCACGATGGGCTGTTTATATAGGGTACAAAACTTGGAGGGCAAGAACCCTCCTAGAGATAGACTTGGATTACAATCCTAAAATTACCAAAATCTAGCCTAACCGTAATATACTCTAACAGATATGTTAGCCTCCGACCACGAACCCGACACAAGATTCATCATCTTCCATTGTCACCAACGCAGACTACGGTCTGCACACAATTCTGAACAACCTTCCGAGCTCCGCTCCGATGCTAGACTAAACCGTCGCAATGACGGAGCCCGATGACACAAGTCCACCATGAGGATGCCACCGCCACTCCATCCTCGCTTCAACAGACTACTTCCGAGATCCCTCGCCGACCATAGAGTAGAACAAAGAGCATCTGGAATACTTATTCTTCTTTTCGAAAAAAGTGAGGTAAATTGCATGCATCACAGTGGTCATGGTTAGTTATTTTGTGATCAGGTTTTTTATTTCCTCAAACATCAGCTGAGTTTTCTGAATCGCTGCTTATTGCTAATGTTTTCGTTTCATATCATGAAAGCGAATCGGTCCAACAGATGGGCAACAATCGAATCATTTCTTTATATTTCAACTCGGTGGATAATTTGCACCACTCGCTTTGTACACTATTTGCATGATCCTAAGCTACGTCTATAGCAAGAATTTTCAGGAACTGAGAATGTTCCTCAATCTTCAGAAACCCGAGAGAGGTGATCCTCCATCGAAGCTCGCTAGATCAGAGTCCAACGATTCCATAGATTCCGTCATCTGCTCAACCTTGCACACCCCCAGCTCATCAGATAGCCTCTCGCACAGCTGCCATACATTGTCATCGGTATCAGGCAAATGTTTTTGGTGTTTTATCATAAGTCAAATTGTTGGTGAGAAGGTGTTAGTTGTTACCTCTCTATACAGTATACGATCTCCATGTGATTTCTTCAATTCAACAACATACAGAGATGGCCCGAGTTCAAACACCTGAAGATCAGAGCTGGTTGTGTGAGTATAGTAGCTGACGTGCTATTCGTCTTGCATTGTGTAAATACGAAACTATCGTGCAACATATTACCTCAGCACAGGCAAGGAATGATGATGGATTTCTTGTGTTCTTTGGATTTTTGCACTTTATTACTTTGAGCTGCAACATAACACGATTATCAACTTTTGTTCATTGTAGCTGTTCAATCACTTACTTAAATTATGGTGATGTGCTGAGAAAAGATCTGAATATCTACCTTACTATGCCCCCTCTGAGCTTGGAATCCCATCATTGTCACAGCATTCTCGATCTTGTCAAACAAATCCTTGGGTGAATGTATTGATGTGAACCGTATCTTTCTTTGAGACACATCCTGCAATGGATGCAGAAACTGGTCAGGTGAGATTAATAACTCATTCCTCCATATTCAGTGTGCAGCTAGCTTCTGGTACGCTCAAGGGGCCAATGTTAGTTGGGCATCGTACTCATACTAGATTCAGAAGAAAAAATGTATACAATATTAGGATTAACTGAGTGTTGCAATAAATATTGCAAGGTTACGTGATGACAGTAACATTGTCTTATGATGCTAATAACACTACGCAGAACTTTCTTTTGACAGGATGAATAATTGCACGAAGAAGCGCCTGAAAAGAAAAGGGACTGCACAAACCTCTTCCTCAAAGAAACCTGATAGATCAAGGGAAGACGCCATCCCGATCAATTGAAAAGCGTTGATATGAGTGGGCTTTTCCTGTCCGGCTTCATCAATTAACTTCAGGACAAAGATATCACCAGTCAGCTTTAACACATGTACTACTGATTAGAAGTACATCAAAGCTAACAGTCTACAAAATGCTTGTACCTCTTTCTTTGAAAAAACTGAATCGAGATTTAGATCTTCATCATCATCATATGGAACAGCAGGAATATAGTTCTTCACAAACCATTCATGTTCTTTGATCCCAGAAATGTTAATCCTCTTCATCGGGTTTGGCTCAAGAATCTTACGAAGAAGATCTTTTGCAGCTGGCGAAAGCCACGTGGGGATCTGCATATCTCCCTTGAAAATCTTAAGACCAACAAAACAATAAAGCACCATCAGGATGATTTGAACTTTGAAACAAGTGATGGTGCAGAATATGAAAGATGTTTATCTGGAAGCCTACCTTTTGATAAAGGACAACAAGATTTCGGTCATCGAAAGGAAGGTATCCGACGAGCATTACATACAGAATTACTCCACAAGACCAGATATCTGACAAGGAGCCATCATAACCTCTATTCTGCAAAACCTGCACAGATTTGGTACATAATTTAGCACCTGCGGGAACTAATTTTAGGTTACTTTCTTCTTTTAACTTTTTTTACCTCGGGAGCAATGTAATTAGGGCTGCCGCATGTTGTATGCAGTAATCCATCATTCTGAAAGTTTGAGTGCACATAGTTAGTACTTCGTGCATATATTGGATTGATTTTGTACAGAAAATATTGAACCGAGTATATTTATCAGCGTACCCCAAGATGTTGAGGTAAAGCACTGAGACCAAAGTCGGAGATCTTTATGTTGCCTTTCCGATCAACAAGAACATTTTCTGGCTGTAACAGCAGAATATAAAAAGAAAAATGCTGTCACAGAAGAATCATACCATACTTTGAGTTTATTGCCGAATGTAAACAATAAGAGATTAACTATTGCGGTATCTATGAGGTAAAATAGAAAATAAAATAAATTATGCAAGTACCTTAAGGTCTCTGTGGTAGACACCTTTATCATGGCAGTAAGCCAAACCATCAATTAGCTGCTGAAACAGCCTTCTTCCTTCATGTTCCGAAAGTTTTCCTTTTATGGCCTTTGATAGTTACAAGTGAAACAAAAAAGAACGTCAGAATTGACAAGACCTAGCACCAATCTTATAAGGAGAACATTTCTAACAAGATTTGCGTGGCTTACGATCTTGTCGAAGAGCTCACCCCCATTCACGTATTCAAGCACCATGTAAATCTTCGTTTTGCTAGCGGCAACCTGAATGAGATAGATGCAAGTATCACCAACTGTATTTCTTTTCAGATTGCACTTAAACCACAACAACATAGTACTGCGAACCCTAGAGAATTTTCAAAGTTTCGCATAATCATGTGTCCAAAGAAACAGTTGTCTGCAATTATAGTCTGAATAGGACATGGTGAGTATTAACGATAACAACAAATTGATGTGCAGATAAAGTTAGCATGACATCATACTAGCTAAAAATACACCTTCGCCCTTCCTTGACAGCTTGAGATTAGCCAATGTATTTAGTCCTTATAGAACTCGTCGGAAAGCATGACCAAAATGCCATGCCAGCCTGAAAATTAACATTTCATCCGCACTACTACGCCTATATTTATGTGCACTGTATTGTCTTGGTAGATTTGGTAGCACTCAATCAATTATGTGAAGCAAAGCAAAAGCACCGTTAGGTTTGGCAGCTGTTGATGCTTCGGCTCAATCACCATCTCCTCATAACCATCGCATAATCCGGAAGACCCACCTAAACTACGCCAGGACCAGTTCAGAGTTCAGACAACAGAGCGTAACAGCTGCACGCAGAGTTGGTGGCCACAAGGATTGGAAATAGCAATTCCACGCACCAGTGATCGGTGACATGGTGCACCGGGCTCACGAAGAAGAATCTCACTATCGGTGACGGCGATAGAGTGAGATCGACACGGTGGGCCTGGATCCTGCGTGGCCGAGACGGCCTGGGCCCGGCAGCCATCCACATGCCTGACATGACGGCTTACCTTGGAGGCAGGCAGAACGCCAGGGTGGGGCCTGCTTCTCATGCTTCTGTAGGGGCGGTTGGGAGAGACCTCATCCATGATCCAAGCCGTTGCCACGTGGTATCCGCTGACGTGGACGTATCACATGCTATTCTTATACTATGAAATATAGGATTTGTTAGTAATTTGGAGAATTGAATTTCGAAACTTCCAGCAGAGCTCCAAAGATTAGTATGCAGAGGCTACAGCATCCTTCTTCGACAGAATTTCGGTGAAAGAGGAACTAGCGGCGAGCCGGCGAGGTGCCGTGCGTGGCGATTGCGATTGCGTCGCGTACACAATAGCACGAAAGCTCAGATATGCTTTGCGGCAAAAACTACTCCCTAATTCCCTGCCATAAGCACTAGCGTACAAAACCCTCGAAAAGGTAATCCCCTCCACACAAGCAAGCGAACAAGAACCGCTGCCGTTTTCTTCCATGAAACTAGAACCGCTAAACTTAATTAATTAATCCTGGTGCTAAGCGCGAGCCGAATTCCGCGAGGGGAGAAGAAGCAAAAAAAAAAAACGAAATGGACGAGGCATGAAGTCTAGATTCGGATGATGAGCGAGGAGAGCAAAGACGCACCTCATGCAAGCGGACGACGTTGGGGTGCTTGAGCAGCTTCAATGTCCCAATCTCCCTCCTGATCTGGTCAACCCAAGCATCGCGAACGAATCAATAATAACCCAAGCCAAACGAAACGGCAGCGAGATCGCTGGAAACGGACAAGAGGACGGGGGAAAATTAATTAGTCGCACCTGGTGGTCGCAGCGGAGAGAGAGGATCTTGCTGCGATCGAGGATCTTGACGGCGAAGTGGGCGCCGGTGGCGAGGTGGCGCGCGAACTTGACCTTGCCGAAGTTGCCTTCTCCCAGGGTCCGCCCGATCTCATACCTCCCCAACAGCGACGACCGGGTGCACTCCTCCTCGCCACTGTTCACCATTCACGAACTCCCCTCCGCCGCGAATTCTAGGCCGAGCCGGTCGGTCAATCACTCCTCTTTCTTCTTCTTGAGTGTTGTCTCTCCGCCGAAGGGGTTGGGATTGGCCGGGGAATGGATGAGGCGGGTAGGCGGAGAGAAGACGCAGATGGCTGGGTACTTATAGCAATCTCAGATTCTGCTCCCTCTCCTAGTCTCGTCTCATTCCCTACGCTATGGTCTGTTGTTGCGTTGCTCTCTGTGTTTCTCTCTCCAACCCCGTGTGGTTCCGTGAGATGGAACCGAACAGGCAACTAGTAAAACGCACATGCAAAGAACTAGTTGGAGGATAAACAATATAGGAAAATCGACAGGGGGTTCTAGCTCTAAATGGCTATGTCCACCCTTTTTTTTTTTGCACGTCACGCGAAGAAAACTAAACTTGTTTCCTTTCCCAAAAAAAACAAGAGAACTTGTCTCCTTGTCTCTTTTATCAAATAGGGGAATTAGCCTGGCCTCTGCATTGAAAAAATACATGCGGCATTGATTTATTTTATTTATCCAACAAAGACCGACAATACAAAAATCATACAACCGAAGCCGCCAAATAAGGTGACACAAAACTACCCACTAGCACAACGATAGAGATATCAAACGAACCTTATGCACCGGCCGCAACCATCGTCGGCTCATGAGTTAAAACCAGAGATAGCACCTCATGCGCACGCTCTGTAACTCAGCTCTGCCATCTTCCCTAAACCCATTTTCAGAAAGTAGATCGATAAAAAGACCCTCGCCAGGTCTGCCATCGATGTCGCCACGACACTAGATGGTGCCACCGTCATACGCGCGTCTATCATCACACGTCCGTCGTCGAGACCCCGCTGCACCACGCAACCGGGACTCGTCATCGTCGATACGATATATGCAACACCGCTCCACCTTCAAACCCCTCCAACAATACGTGTTGCAAAATAATGCCCACAAGAGGGAGAACGACTCCGAAATAGTCGCCATCGTTCGATCCGGGAGACCCAATCTAGGCAGCACCACCAGACTAAGCATATCCATAGAGCTTTTTTTTAACTTATTTGACGGTTCATTGATGAGGGAGACATCAGGCTGTGCAAGATACACATGGATATAAACGTTGCGGATCCGTTGACGAAACCTCTTCGATAACCAAAACATGAGGCACGCATAAGATTAATGGATATTTGTTACAAAGGCATGCTATGACGACTCCAAACTCTAATGTAAGTGGGGATTGTTGGAGTTACAGGCTTACAGCCCTAGTGTTCGAGCCCTAGTGTTCGAGTCGGCAGTTTGTATCTATAATATAAGGTCCGTAAAAGTACTAGTTATGCCACTAAATATGTTGATTTATTTGAGGATTCATAACTGTAATAAAATACTTATTATTAATGTCTAGGAGAGGTATTTTGCCTCCCGGGTCTTACCAAAAACCAATATTTTTTGTGGCTTATGCAAAAAAGTGTTCTCGCATCAGATGATCCATGTTTCTGGAATTAACGAGTTCAGGAGCCCCTTAGGGCACCTCCAACGGTCCCCCGCATATGGACAGGGGTTGTCCGAAACTGTCCGAACGGACAAAGCAGGCCCTCCAACGGCGGCCCGCATATGGACAACTGTCCTCGCGGACAGCCAAACTGGACCAAACTCGGCCCAAATTTGGTCGAGATTTGGGGGAGGCGCGGACACGGCGCGTGTCCTCCCTTGTCCTCCCATGGCCCACCTGCCAGCGACCGCGGCCGATTCGGCTTCGCGGGTCCTTCTTAAATGGGGACTGGTGGGTGGCCGGCGTCCCTATCCACTCCGCTCCCCACTCCAGCCCCCACCCAAACCCTAGCGCCACCGCCACCGCCACCAAGCCCCAGCGCCACCGCCGGACGCGATGAAGAAGCCGGGCTGGTGGAAGGGTGGCCGGAACAACTACGAGGCCTCGAGCTCTCGTGGTCCGCGTCCCCGAGCTCCTCCGGCGGCACCCGTGGCCCGCGCTCCCGCCGCCGCCGCTCCCGATGCGGACACCGCCCGCGCTGCTCGCAACGCGCGCCGCCGGGCCTGCCGCGCGCGCGTGTCCTGGGATGTCGCCCAGATCTACTGGGAGGTGGCCGCGCCACTGCCATGGAGCGACGCCTACCTCCTCGAGGGGTGGCACCTCAACAAGCGGCGCGTCCCCGTGCCTCCCGTTCCGCGCTCCGGCCGGGCGCGCACGGAGGAGATCATGCGCCGCCGGTCGCTGCTGCCCGCGGACCTCGTCCACGACCCCGCCTTCGCCCTGAACTCACGGCTATGGGACCGGTGGTTCGAGCTCGAGCACGACCAGCGGCGCCGTCAAGCGTTCGCCGCGTCTACGCCGGAGGACTACCAAGGCCCGGCGGAGGACGAGTTCCCTGCCCTCGTCGGCCTCGAGTCAGACGAGGACTCCGGCATTGACTGGGACGACGAGGTTTTGCTTTTAAGGGATGCCATTTTCCATTTGGCATCACGTTTTGTGTTCATCTTCCTTTTTGCGGGGCACGTTTTGTCTTTCTCATCCAGAACATAAAAGGAACAGATTCCAGAGCGATTATTGTTCTTGGTTTAGTTAGCACTTGTGTGATTTGCAGGTCCCGCGGTAGTTGGTCGTGTCAATTTGGGGGGCAGCTCACGTATGCGCGAATTCTTTTTGGCAATTAGTGTCAAACTGCGCACAAAACCTAATAAACTAGCTAGGGTGTGTTGCACACTTTTACGTGCATGAATATTCTAGTACTACCTCCGATCCATATTAGTGGGCACAACTTTGTCTAGATACACATGTATCTAGTCTAAATACTTAACTAGATACATATGAATTTAGACAAAGCTATGCCCACTAATATGGATCGGAGGGAGTAACTGGATTCCAAGATAGTGGTCCTGATGCGCCGAACCATCAACAGTTCAAACTGTATATGCAACGTATATTCAATTTTGGCTCACATGTACGGAAGATGCGCTTGATATCGGTGACGATTTCATCCGACGATTCGCACTTGCAGTTGTACAGTATTGTATGTAAGGATGCACAAACGTGACCCGTTTGTCCCACTTTTTTTGCATTTTGTGCATAGCTAGTACAAAATTTTGATACATAAAATGTATAAAAAAGTGGGACAAACGGGTCCCGTTTCGCATCCCTAATTGTATGACATGCATTTTAGATCGGGTCACCGCCCTCACTGGTCGCGCTGGACATGCTGAGGAAGGCACGTAGAATATCCCCACATCCCCGCCTCCTTCGGGCTTCCTCTATGAGACCAGATCCCCGCCGCCCTCATCACCGACGCCGTGCGGCTTTGTTCTGTTGACTGCAATGGCCACCGGGGCAGGGAGGGAAGAGAGGGTTCGCCCCATGGCTCCAAGAAGGAACGACCTAAGGGATTGTTTGATAACTAGCCTTTTGAAACAAGTTATACGAACGATTTTCAAGCGTAACAAGCTAAACCTTTTGTTTGATGATTCTAACTAAATTCTTTATAAGTAAAACTTAGTGTCCTCAATACCAAAAATCTCTATGTTTAGAAGAACCATGTATGAGAAGGTTTTGTGAAAACACGTTTTAGTGATACCCAAAATCTCTATACAACTCAAAACTAGCTAAATCAACTATGACAAAAGGATGAGGAGAGGCTCACCGATCAAAGAGGCAGAGCTAGCGTCGGTGGAGACTAGCGGAGTGGTGACGGAGCGCGACGGATAGAGGCTGCGACGGCGTAGTGGAACGGAGAGCAGGGGAGAGCAGCGACGGTGGAGGAGGAGGGGAGTGGAGGCGACGGAGGGGAGAGGAGGCGGTGCCGCCGCGGATTGGTAGAGAGGGAGGGATGACCGGATGAGTGAAAAAAAAGGAAAAAAAATTGGATCTACTCTCTCCACTCGATCTGTGTAATATGTCAAAATACTAGTGGCTTGGACCAGCCCGACCACCCCACAGGTAATATAGTATTAGTGGTCACGCCACAATAATTTTGGTCGCCACCAGTGGTCGTTTACCAGTGCCGTGGCATTATTAGGCCCCGCCACTGGTAGGTGGCACCTATAAACACGTTCCTACTAGTGTATAGTGACAAAGATTCATTTGAATCATATCGACATTTTTTACTGAATAGGAAAATATATGGTAAAACCAACACTTTTGTCATGTTTGTCTGAGAATTACCATTGGCTAGAGTATAGTGTCTCAAAAGATGTAGGGTTTTGCTTTGTGTGCTAGTTGTACCACCACTTCTCCTCTAGCATTATTACGAGCTGAGTTTTGCACCTTAAACCATAGAAAGTATGGATGGTAGACGATATAACCCCCAAAAAATTTGAACACATATGGCATCTCCTCTTTCGCGTAGGATTTTTTTTTTTTACTTCACTAGGGCTCGCTTGGAAAGGCCATGTGCTTTTACCCCCAATATTTTCCACCCCTTGTACCATTGAAATACACGGACCTGATGACGTCCGTATTTCTTCCCGACCGATTCCGACCCAAAAACAGTCATCCAAATGAGCCCTAGAGCACATTCCAAAATATATTGGTGTGGCCCAACTTTACACCGCTGTTATCGTCACTAGTAACAATATTACCAAGAAATAAAATAGCGTGCTAAAGCAAAATAGCGTCAATCTTTAAAAGATGCTATTAGCATGCCATATTGCCATATAGCGTGCTATATTAGCGAGGCATTATATATTAATTTGTTTAGTTCTCAAATCAAAACGTTATAACGTGCTATTTTTTGTCGTGATATTACCGCTGAGGAGTGCAGCTAACCGTGCACGTGCCTGTAGCAGTCGAGAGCGGCCCCAGCCTATATCCACTTGCACAATTATTCGGTCGCGCATGTGACCGGCTGATCGGCCATGCCCGTCGCTGCGATAACTGGCGACCGGCTCCGTTCGGCCGCTTACATTTTTTGGACAATGCATGGTAGCCGCTGGCTGATCGCGGCTGCGATCGGCCGCGCGAGCTAGCAGAGTAGCAGACGCGGCAGTTCGTTTCCAGGCACAGCCGCGATCGGCCGCGCGAGCTAGCAGAGTAGCAGACGCGGCAGTTCGTTTCCAGGCACAGCAAAAGGCATCGATCCAAACAAGGAGGCTCTCCGCCCGCAGTCGGCACTGTCCCACCACCCTCTTGAGTCTGGACCTGAATCTGAATGTGATTGGTTTTCCTGTTTGTGTGGATAGGTGTTAATTAATCTCTCATCTGCGTTGCGTACACCCTGTTACAGAGGTCGACATGAAATGGTTCGCGGAGGGGGGCGACCGATCTATTCTTGCATGATTCATATACATTTTCTGACAATGAAGAGAAGATGGATCCAAATACGTACAGGTAAGGATGACTTCAACGGGCCGACGCATCGAGTCCGCGCGCGTCTGATCCTGTCCGCGTGAGTCAAAAACACGGGCCAACGGGTCGACGCAAACGGACCGCGTGTCCATTTTCCTGTCCGCGACGACCCATTCTTGGCCCAAATTTGGTCCAGGTTTGCGTCGGCCGCGGACGCGCGCGGACCTCTTTTCTGTTCTCCTCTAGTCCGCCCAGGGCCCGCCCATCAAAGGCAAAATTCACAGTCCCGGCCTTCGTTCTCCCGAAACCCCACTCGAGCTCCTGCCCTAGCATTGGCTGACCCAGCCGCCGCCGCCAACTTCGCCGCTGTGCCGGCCGCCGAGGAGGAGGTCGAACTCGATTTCGCGCCCGAACCTCCAAAGAAGTCAAAGAATAAGCTCACGCCGGAGCAGAGGCCCTAGAGACCAAGAAGTGGGGCGACCGGAGGAGGAGGTTAAAGGAAGACAGGATCGCCACAGCCAAGAAGGCCGCCGCCAAGCAGAAGGTCAGGACGAGGAATCTGACCTCGTGAGCAGGACCGCCACCGCTGCCCTCCTCCTCATTGGAATGGTGCCGCCCGTTGGAGTGGCCGCGGCCACGGCTGCGGCGGCCAGCTCCAATGGCTCGGTGCCCCGACCGCCAAGGTCGAGAACTTCCGCGACGGCTCCCTCGCCTGTGTACGGGTACCTGCCGGGAAACACGCCGCGGGTTTCACCCGAGGTAGGGGAATCCGCACCCGCCGCCACCCTCGAGGTACCTATCCTTGGTCTCAACGCGCCCGCCACCACCCTCGAGACACCCTTGCCCGGACACTCGCCGGCGCCGCAGACTGCGGCCGCGCATGCAGCTGCCCCGGCTGTTGTCGTCCACGGCCGTAACCTGTTCGGCGAAATGCCCAGGCCCTCGCCGGGGACGCAAGGTACTATGAGGAGGCGGAAGGGGATGACGTCCTCCAGGACATGATCAGAGACAACAATATCTATGCCAACGACGATTATGCCGCCGAAGACGATGAAGTTCCGCCCACCGGCATCGATGCGATCGACATCGATGATGAGCCGATTTTCCAAGACGAGGTCGAGACCCAAGCCCGGGCCATGAAGAGAAAGATTAGCCAAAGGGGTGCCTCATTCACGGCGGAGGAGGACGTGCTCATTTGCGAGTTCTGGATCGAGGTTGGGACTAACCAAATTATCAGGGCGGAGCAAAGAGGGAGTGCTTATTGGGGCCGGTTCATTAAGCACTACAATGAAAGTAGAATCCTTCCGCCAGAAACATAGCCACGGAGCGGACCGAGATCTCTACCTCGAAGAGGTGGCTCCACATCCAAGCGGAGATGAGCAAGTTTTGCGGCTCTGTTGAGAACATTGAAGCCCGGCCTCAAAGTGGCTATGGAGTTAAAGAAATGGTAATCCGTCTTCCCTTCTTATGCATTGTCCTCATATTTCTCTTCCTTTCTTATGCATTGCAATGATTTTGATTGTCATACCCTTGCATGCATAGGTCTTGCAAGATTTAGAGTTATTCAAGGCTCAACATGGGAAGACCTTCACCTTGATCCATTGCTACAAGGTGCTCAAGGACCAGCAGAAATGAAAGGATCTCTACGCCTCCCTAAAAAATGGTGGGGAGCCAATTGCCAAGGGGAGAGTACCCATCGGAGAAGGACGGGAGGCCAAGGTGGAAGAACAACTCGAAGGCCGAGGCGAAACGCGATGCAACAACCCTTGCGTTGCAAGCGACATTGAACGGGTTCCTATCCCAAAAGGACAAGACATGCGACAAGAAGGAGGAGAGGAAAGAGAGGGACCGACAAGAGAGAGAGGCCACTGCCAAGCTCTACTTTGAATTGCAGAGGAAGAAACTCAATATCGAGGAGGCAAATGCAAAGACACGAGCATGGGAGACCGAGGCTAGGGCCAAGGAGGCCGAGGCAAGAGCAAAGGAGGCCGAAACGAAGGGTAAGAACCTTGAGCTCGCCCTACGCCAAGAGGAGGCCAGGATCATGGATATGGATCTCTCGGCCTTCACCCCTACGAAGAAGGCCTACTACCTCAAGAAGCAAAGGTTCTCGGTAGTTTTAGTTGTATGCCGGCGTTGGACAATGGCCTAGATGGCCGAAAAAACATGGCCGAGATGGCCGGAACTATGTTATATTTGGATGTTGTAATTCGGCATGGCAATATTCTTTTGGTACTATGTGATGTGTTTGATTTACCGTGTCAATCTATGTTCAAACTTGTGAAAATGATCAAAATGCTCCAAAATCCTCAAAACCCTGGTCGGGGCGGACACAATGCGTCGGCCCGTGCGTCCGTTTGCCGACCCAAACGGACAAACGCGGATCAAACGTGCCTACATTTGCGTCGCCCCGTTGGAGTCATCCTAAGCCATGCATGCACACCGATATCTTGTATTCTTGCCGGGCAGGCAATGCCAAGACACAGCGCCCTAAAATCGTCACAGGGCATGGGCAATCTGATTGATGATTGAACCGAACGCAGTGCGGCAGTTTTAACCACGTACAACTCCGGCGTTCCTCCGGGACTCCTCCCTCCCCCGGTCTCGACCGCCCCCGGGAAACACCTTCGATCGTCTCCCAAATCCCAATCATGCATACGGGGAAACGGCCCACTCGGATGGCTCCAGCTCGGCGGCGACGCTGACCTGTCGCCCCTCACTCTCACACCCCGCGGCGCGATGCGGCCAGCGCGGCCAACCATCGCCACAAATTGATATGATCCCCGTCTATCTCCTAGCACTGGCCACGAAAGTATCTCTTCATCTGATATCTGGACAGGAGTAGACTCCTACCGGGGAGATTTGGCTGGCCACAACCACAAGGTCACAGGGAGAGCGGGGCCACCCACCTCGACGCCGACTCCGGGGGCGTGGGACGCGTGCATGGCCATGGCCGGCCGGTCGTCGTTAGGTTGCGTCCTCTCACTCAGGTTGTCCTCTTCTCATGCGCCGACGCGACGAGGAGAAAAGATGCTATTCCACCTTGGACTGCTAGCTAGTTCTGGCCTGGATTATTCAGAGGCTTCTCGCCAAACACATTTACCTGCAGGAAATACTATGGATTTTTGCTGTATTTCGACAGAAAATAAATTACAGTGCTCCTATCGGCTAGGTTTATCAGGTGCAGACACGCACACAGATACTTCTGGAGAAAGAGTACGGGACAAAGGAAGCAACGGACAATTCTAACGTCGTCGTGTCCTTCCTCATGCGGCGCGCGGTCTATATGCGTCATGCGTTTTTATGTGGTCGCACGGCTGCTCGCCTGCTCCACACGCTAACGCGTGATCTATGGCTCTATGCGCACCCGCGTGCTAGATTTCGCCTCTAAATCTGTCACATGTTTTCCTTCTTGCTAAGTCCTAGGTCCTGGCATATGAATCGAAATTCTTTTCCTAAAGAGCTGAGAAGAAAATTTCTTTTTTTCTATGCTGAGATAGGGCAATATGCGTGCATATGTGGATATGTTACTCGTCTTAGCAATTTGGAAATGTATAATTGGTTCTGAAATCATAGTTCTGGAAGGCAGGTTACTCGTTCTAAGCAACTCCCAAAACGTTTATATTTAGGAACAGATAGGCCTGAAATTAGAGCCGAGCCGAGCGAGCTCGGCTCGACTCGCTCAACTGACGAGTCGAGCTTGATTCGACTCGTTCAACAAACGAGTTTAGAAATGAAACCTGGCTCGACTCGGTAAACTCACGAGTAGCTCGTTTAGCTCGCTCAAATAAAAAAATACGAATTTTTTGATATATTAGGTTCACACTGTTAATATTTTTTGCACCGATAATGGTGTAGATGTTTTATATTTCAGCATTGATCTACATTGTAGTAAGATCATCATTGTTGTATTTCAGAATTAGTAGAAAAATTACTCTTTTTTGTATGCACGCATGTTTGAACACTTAGAATGTGTTAAACGAGTTATCGAGCTACTCGCGAGCTACTCACTCACGAGTAGCTTGGTCAACAAACGAGTTCAGAAATGGAAACTTGGCTTGACTCGTGAGACACCAAGTTCGAGCCGAGCGGATCCGAGTCACGAGCTACTCGTTTAGCTCATGAGTTTCGAGTTTTTAATTCCAGCCATAGGAACAGAGATAGTAGTTGGCAAAATACAAACTTGTGTGGACATAGTCTTTAGAATCCAGGAGCACACATTTTCGAAATATAGTTGCTGATTTTTGAAGAAAAAAATCTACACGCTGACCAGTTCGCGGTTCGGACCAATGAAATGTTGTAACCTCCTTCACATCCAAACATAGTTTTAAAAAACCAGACCGGCAAACAAAACGGTCAGGCTGTCGGTTCGTTTACTGGTCTGACCGCCGGTTCAACTGGTTCAGTTCCTGGACCGGCCAATGAAGAAATTATTTATTTTTAATATAGAAATAGACATATACAATGGTCAAATAGGATAACTTTCCGTCATTACAGCATCTCCAAGCGGAGGCCCCAAACCCGCCCTATACGTCCGGGCGGACGGTCCGGAGGCCATTTGGCCCAAAAACGGCCACCCAAACGCGGCCCCCAAACCGGCCCGAAACGACCGGGCTGACCGGCAGCCCCCAAACCCAGCCCAAATGTGGGGCGGGTTTGGGGTAGCGCGGACGCGTCCGGACGCGCCCGCCCCGTGGGTCGCTGACAGCGCGGCCCCACGCGGAGGGAGGCTGACCGACGCCGGCAGCGTGAGGTGGACTCACCGGCGCGCATTCCCAGGCGGCCTCCTCCGTTCCCCACCGATGTATTAAACGAGCCTCTCCGCTCCCCACCGGCGTCTCATTTCCTCTCCTCCCCTTCCGCCTCCGTCTCTCCGCTCCCCACCTAGCAATGTCTTCCTCCGACTCCTTCGACTGGGAGGACCTCGAGCCGGAGGTGGAGTCAGGGCGCGCGGCGGCGCCGGCGCGCTCTGAATCTCTCGTCGACGAGGAGGAGCTCGCATTCCGCCTCGCCATTGAGCAGTCGCTCAAGGAGGCGGCGCCGGCAGCCAGCGGGCAATGCAGCCACGCTCCGCCGCGTAGATCTGCGGCAAGCACGGCGCCGGCTGCCAGCGGATGCGGCTCCGCGCCCGTCCGCCACCGGGCTTCTCCCCCGTCCCGCTCTCCGATGCGGTAGGCGCCGCCGATGCGCGCGGCCCCGCCGCACATGAAGAAGAAGGCGGCGTTCCCCATACCGCCGGTCAGAGCTCCTCCGGGCTGGAGGATGCTCCCCGATGGCGCCGGCGGGTGGCGTCTTCTTCCGGCTTCCCCTCCACGGAGGGCGCCGGAAACGGAAGGCCGAGCGGCGGCAGCCACGGTGGTGAGGGCCGCCAAAGAGGTGGACGTCCCCCCGGACGTCGTCGCCTACTCCTTGACTACGGCGGAGACGGACGCGCGGCGCCTCCGCCGCAAGAACAAGGAAATGTTCGACGCCGCCGCCGTCGCGTCCATGCGGGAGGCCGAGGCGAACAGCGCGGCGGCGCGCCTCGCCTCCGAGCAGGCGCGCCATGTCCGCCTCATGGCGGCGCGGTCTAGGAGCGGCGACGGCACCTCCGGCTCCAGCGGCGACCCCTACGCCGTTTTCGAGCGGGTCGACGAGAAGGGGAAGGGCAAGGCGCCGGAGTAAAACTCCTTCACCGTCGACCGCTCCGCCGCCGCGAGAAGATTATTTTGCTAGTTTTAGATGTATATTTTTGCTAGTTTCTAGATTCTCCTATGTAGTATGTCCGAACTTGATGAACTATGACTATGAATGATCTACGTAAATTTTCTACGTGCATGGATTGCATGGTTTTAGGGGTTTAGGTTTGGGGGGCACGGTTGTAGAAGGCCTAATTTGGGGTCTGTCTGGTCACTGTCCGCAGACGCGTCCGGACGCGTCCACGGACAGTTTGAGGACCGGATTTGGGGGCTCCGCTTGGAGATGCTCTTAAGCATGAAAAAACACCGGACTAGATGGCTAGACCGTTGTGGACAACGTAGCGCACATGAACACTGCCACCAGGGTTCAATCCTTACGCGCGAGTACTTATCGATTGACCGTCGAACCGCACCCGGCGGTTTGGTCCGGTTTTTTCAACTAGGCATCCAAAGACAGTTCTAAGACTTGCATGAAACATAGAAATGGAATTTGTCTATAATTATTGGGCTATTCGGAGTAGTATATTCCCACCAATAATTTCCGCGAGGACGGCGTGTACAAATATGATAGGGAGGCAACGACGATTCTCATGTCCTTGCTCATGCGGCGCGCGGTCCTTCAATGCGACTATGCGTCGTGCATTTTTATGTGGTCGCTCCTCGCTCCTGACTCGTGTGAGCCTCGTGTGTAGCTCGGTCGTTTTAATGCCATCCGACGCATTAGTTGGTACAAACGGCATGCATGATCCACGAGCGTCCGCTAGATTGCGCCTCTAAAGGTCCTGGCAAAGGATTAGAAGTTGTTTCCTAAGGATTAGTGCAATATGCGTGCCTGTGGATGTTAGTCAGCTTAGCAATTTGGAAAAGTATAATTGGTTCGGAAATCATCGTTCTGGAAGGCAGGTTGCTATTTCTAAACAATAAATTGGCAAAATACCCCGGGAGCACACATTTTCAAACTATATACTGATTCTAGCGAGAAACTATTTTGGTCAAGCAAAAGACGCATTCCGTTAACCACAAAACTACTACGGTGAACTTTTACTAAAACCTAAATATTTTCATGCTTAGGCAAGGGATATCAAAGTTTACGAAAAATAGGTGTGAGCGACCTTTTCTCATAGCACAAAAAACTGCAGTGTTTGCTAATACCATGGTATATAATATTGTACGTTTTACTAAAGCCAAAACCTCTGAAAGTATTTAAATAATGATATTTTCAGAAACCGTGGTTTTCTTTGTTCACTTTAAAAAACACTTTGCTAGCCCACGAATGAATTAGACATGTATTGGATCATGTCACGTACGTTGCAGGCTTGCAGCCTATTTCAATTAAAAATACCTTTAAGACTTACCTTTTAATTGTATGTAAAATTTAGTTACGAAATACTAACCCAAAGACTTTTGTTCTTACTTAACTAATTGTATGTAAGTACAAAAGTCTTTTAAGGAACATGTATCTAGAATCTTAAAAGACTTTCGTACTTAATTAATTGTATGTAAAATTTACTTACGAAATACTAACCCAAAACGAAGCCACAAGAAAACCAGCACAAACCAAAAGAACGAAAAGACAAAAAAAAAATGAAGAAAAAACTATGTTTGTTTTTATTGGATGAAGAAAATGCGCCAGGCCCATACTAACCGGACGCGTGCGCGACGATAATCCCATAAGATTCGCTCTAGGCTACAAATAGAAAATGCCCGCGCACTACCCTCGTGGAGGGTAGCCTTTTCCTACAGGCCAAGGAAATGTAAAGCGAACGATGACTTATGGTTTTGGGCTTTGGTGCCGCGCGAGCGACCATCATATAAAACAAACAAGGCTTTTACACCTTTGCACGTTGTTTTTAGGTGCTATTTTTATTTTGTTAGCTTAGCTTAGCTGCTGTTTTTATTTTGTTAGTTTAGCTGCTGTTTTTAGGTGCTGTTTTTATTTTGTTAGCTTAGCTTAGCCTGCTGTTTTTATTTTGCAACTGAACATGTGATTCATGTCATGTAGTGGTACTGGTACAAGCTCTAGTAGCTGAGCCCCATCCGATTCGGTGGAGGAAATTTCTGATGATGAAGATGAAGTGGTGGAGGTGAACGCCGCAGCAGGAGGTAGATCTTCACGCAAGCTAACTTCTAAAGTGTGGCACGAGATGAAGAAGGAGTTTGTGAATGGAGAATGGAAAGGCATCTGCAACTACTGTCACAAGGCTCTTAGTGCAGGATCCAAGAGTGGTACTAAACATCTGGCAGACCATCTGAAAATTTGTACTCTAAGACAGTTGAAGTTGAATAGCAAGAGGGGAAAATCATTGAGTCAGGCTTCATTGAGAATGACAGCCCAAGCTGATGGGAAGGTGAATGTAGAGACCTATACATTTGATCAAGGCACTGCTAGAGAAGAGCTCGGTAACATGATAGTGTTGCATGACTATCCATTGAGTATTGTTGACCACGCTGGATTTAGGAGGTTTGTTGGTGCACTACAACCACTCTTCCATCTGCATACAAGGAACACTATCAGGTTTGTGTTTGTTCATGCATTATTTATATTTGCCATTGTCTTCAGTTTTGTATAATGAGCTAACCTTTGTATTTTGCTTTGTAGGCAGGATATAATAGCAAGGCATGACAAGGAAAAAGCCAAGGCAATTGAGTACATGACAATGCTGCAGTCTAGGGTGTCTATCACCACTGATATGTGGACAACTGACAGCCAAAAGAAGGGCTACATGGCTATCACGGGTCATTTTATTGATGAATCATGGAAGTTGCGAAGCATTCTTATGGCGTAAGTTCATATTGTCTATTTCTGTTGTTTATAGTGTTTATTTGCTGTTGTTTATATTGGTTATTGCTGATGTTTATATTGGCTTAGTTTAGCTGCTGTTTTTAGGTGCTGTTTATAGTGTTTATTTGCTGCTGTTTATATTGGTTATTGCTGCTGTTTATATTGGCTTAGTTTAGCTGCTGTTTTTAGGTGCTGTTTATAGTGTTTATTACTGCTGATTTGCTGCTGTTTATATTGTTATAGGTTCATATATGTGCCAGCACCACATTCCGGAGAAGTTATAGCTGAACAGCTCCATGAAACATTGATGCAATGGAATTTGGATGAGAAATTAATGACTGTGACAGTTGACAATTGCACGTCGAATGACAAGGCAATTGATACTTTGGTTGGGAAAATAGGGAAGTCCAAGCTTCCCTTAGAAGGTACAATGCTTCACATGCGATGTTGTGCTCATATCTTAAATCTGATAGTTAAAGATGGATTAGATGAGATGAAATCTGCAACACACAATATTAGAGAAAGTGTTGGATATTGGACTGCCTCGTCCAAGAGAGTTGAGAAATTTGAGGAGATGGCTAGGTATAAGAAAGTAAAAATCACAAACGCTATGAGACTAGATTGTAAGACTAGGTGGAATTCTGTCTATGTTATGCTTAATGTAGCTTTGCCCTATAGAGCTGTCTTCGAAAGAGCCAAAGTAGTAGACAAGCAATATGCGAACTTGCCAACTCCGGCTGAATGGGACTTTGCTGCTTATATTGTACCTAGGCTTAGTGTATTCTATGAGATAACCACATTGTTCTCGGGTAGAGATTATGTCACTGCCAATGTGTTCTTTCCTAAGATATGTGAAATCAAGATGAAAATTAGGCAGTGGACGCACTCTAAAGATTTGGCTATCCAAGTCATGTGTGAGTTAATGACATAAAAGTTTGATAAGTATTGGAGTGATATCCAAGGGCTGATGGGCATAGCTACTCTTCTTGACCCTAGATATAAGAGGCAGATGTTGGTTGCATGTTATGCAATGCTGCATGGCATTGAGCCAGCCTCTTATGAATGCATTTGCAAGGTTGATGCTGTTGTTGAGAACCTCCAAAAGTTGATAAAAGAGTATGAAGTGGAAGAAGAGGAAAACCAGTCCATTGGAGATCCTTCTTTGTCTTCAATGCCAGCTCCTGCCATTATGTCTTTCTTCCATGACATTGTAGCACAACAAAGGCCTGCAGCAGCTAGAATTCAAGGCGAGATAGAGCATTACTTGGCTGATGACTTAGCACCATATACTGAAAAATTTGATGTATTGGACTGGTGGAAAGTGGCTGGTACAAGGTACCCAACACTAAGGAAGCTGGCTAGAGATGTATTTGCTATTCCAGTCACAACGGTTGCTTCAGAATCTGCGTTTAGTATAAGTGGCAGAATAGTAAATGATCATAGGAGCCGCCTCACTTCTAAAATGCTTGAGGTGTTGATGTGCTATCAGAATTGGCTTAGAAACAAGTACAAAGGTGAGTAAAATGATGCATTTTCTATCATTGGTTTCTTATGTCTGTTCTTACTTATGCTTGTGAGTAAATAATGTAAATTTGTTACTTGTAGATGCTCATATGGGTGAAGGCAGCTTCTGGACTTGTCTTCAAGACACACAAGAAGAGAATGAGGTTTATTTCTAGCCATCCATTGTGCTTACTGCTTACTACTTCGTTTACCATGTGTCCATGTTTAATAACAACCATGCTTGTCAATTTCATTGCAACTAGGACTCATGCATGACGGCCATATGAGAGCAACGGATCTTCAAGGTTGATGGAGCTGCAACAACGGAGCTTCTTTGTCTTCATTCTTCAATGGATTCTTGTCATATTTCATTACTGTTTGTTGCTGGACATGTATAACTTGTATGATTTGGTGGACTGTTTGTTGCATGGATGCTGAACTTGTTTAATTTGGTGAACTATTTGTGGATGTTAATGTGTGATAAGAACTTGTAGTTGAATTGATGTTGTCAATTTGTTGTTGGATATTTTGCTGTCAATTTGCTGCTGAATATTGTTGTCGATTTGTTGCTTCAAATTGTTGTCAGTTTGTTGTTGAAAAAATCTGTTATATGTTGCTGAAATTGTGCAAAACCTGTCATTTTGCTGCTGAAAATTTCTGTTAAACGTTGCTGAAAGTGTGCAAAACCTGTCATTTTGTTGTTCAGCACAAATTTGGCGGGTACCCGGCGGGTGGCGGGTATGGGGAAATTCTGTACCCGCCGGCGGGTATGTGGCGGGTGCGGGTGGAGGGGCCGGGTGCGGGTATGGGTATGCCAAACCCGGCCCCGAACCCGGCGGGTGCCATCCGTATACCAGACATGATACGAGAAGTTGGGTGGATCAATTCCATTCTGCTTCCCTGCTGTTGAGTTGGAGCACTAGTATCACTAGCCTTGAGTATTACAGGTGATCTATCACCCCGACTCATTTCCTGGTTCCAAGGACTTGTACCGTTCCCCAAATCATCAAATTCAGGTGATCGTGCAGAGTGGCCAACTCCAAAACTGTTTCCCTGCATCTGAGAAGGGGTGATAGCAGGTCGTGCTTCAGCATTTTTTGTAGAATTCTGTAGGCTATCTGTTAATACTCCCTTCGCTATGCCATTGCTATCTCTCTTGCCTGGCATCACAGGACGAGCACCGCGGCCACGAGGAGCTGTTTGTCGCGCCTGCAACTCGCGGTCGCTGGCGTCGCCGGAGCACCGCGAGAGGCAGAGCACCGGAGAACTCTTGCGGCATTGCGCCGGACTATCTGTTGCAGCTGAGGTTAAGGGAGATCTCCAGTGCGAGGACGACGGCAGGAGGTCGCGGCGCGGGCTCCCGAGCGGCGCTTGATGGGGACTGGCGCCGGCCGGGACTAGAGAGGAAGGGCGACCGAGATGCGGCAGTAATTTAGGGAGGAACGGGAGGGGCGGCGGCAAGGAAGGGGAGGGGCGGTGTCGGCCGGGAAGGGGAGGGGCGGTGGTGCCGTGGTGGTGTCGCTCTGCTCGCAATTCTCTCAAGTCAACGTTTGCTTGAATTAACTAGAAGTGGGGACGGGTGCCACATCACCACCACGTCAACGTCTAAAACCACCCGAATTCTTCTCAAAACCACCCAAAATCGAGCAAAACCACTATCGGGGGTTATTTGTCCGGTTTGTCACATTTCAGGGTTGAAATTATCCGATTTTAGAGATTAGGATGAATGTTATACGCATGGTGAGATTTCAGGGTGAACTCTATACTTTTTCCTAAAACAAGTAAGAGGACCAGTTTTGGCCCAAAGGAGAAAGGCCATGTCGTGGTTGTTTCTTGTGGGGTATAAGTGGTAAATCCAATATTCCGGGAAATGGGAATAGGGACAATAAAATTAGAAGATTGAAAATTGTGTGGACTCTTTTGAAAAAGTTGCCTACGTGGCGGCAGTCAACGCGCCACTCGGGTAGGACTTGAGGTGACACACTTGACAAAGTTTTAGGAGCCATATATGCATGTCCATAAAATTGAGACTAACTTGACACCCTCCGAATATTTTTAGGACCTCAGGTGTATTTTACTCTAAATATTATTCAGTTTTCAGAAAAAACGTTCATATTTGAAAATGTTCATATTGTGGAAAATGTTCATTTTTATAAATAAAAAGGAAAGAAACATTATCTGTTATTGGGCCGTGTTTAGATTGGCCAATGTAAGAAGGGCATCGGGTGAAGCGCCTTGCGCTCCGCATAGGTCGTCAACTAGGAGCTCCCGTGGGTTGAGGTGCAAACTATGCATAGAACAAAATGTCTCGAAATAAATGCAAAGCTTACAATTTCTCAACAAAAGTTAGTTCACAACATTCGATTTTAGTTAATCATCGAGTGGTTATCCTAGATGAGAGTGAAAATTTCATGAATTTTAAAAAATAGTTGCTAAACTTTTTCAATTCTGATTTTTTTATTTTCAATTTTTTCAAATTATGAATATTTTTCAAATCTAAACACATTCAAAAGAATTGGATATTTTTGAAAAAAAAAACAAGAAAAGCGAAACAGAAAAACGAACAGGAAAAAAGATAGAAAAACGTACAAAGAACAAAGCAAAAACCGGTTGGAAGCTTCCAGAATATTCCCAAAACCGGCCAGGAAAAGCTATGTGGGCCGGTCCACTTACCTAACCTATACCTGAAAACTGGTGCCGCGTGTAGAATAGATTCACTGGCTTAGGTGGGGAGCTCCTATGCTCCGACCTATGCGGAGGAAATAAGTCTCCGCACACCCCTCCAGCGATAATGGGCTCGGCCCACTTTGGGCAGTTGGCTCCTTCCGGCGAGGTTCCCTTTATGGGCCGCTCGGAACGCGGCTCAATAGAAGGTACTGCTTCTCTTTTTTTACTTTTTTAATTTCACTTTTATTTCCCTTTTTCTTTTCAGTTTTGATAGTAATAATATGGGTTCACATTTTTTGAAAAATAAGAAGAGTAAAAATTCGTTCTCAAAATTAAAATATTCACATATGTAAAATAATAATATATGATATTTATCATATTTGAACGATTTTTCTAATATGAACATTTATGTAATTCGAACGATTTTGAAAATATGAACATTTGTGTTATTTGAACGATCTTACTATGAAAATTTATTTAACTCGAACAATTTTTTAATATGAACATTTACCTCATTTGAATAGTTCTAAAAAGTTAACAGAAAAAGGCGGTGAGCGAAAACTATTTTTGAACGATTTTAAAAGTGAACAGAAAAGGTCAAGGAACGAAAAACTTTTTTTGAACGATTTTAAAAAATAAACAGAAAATGGCGGTGAACGAAAACTTTTTTAAACGTATTTAAAAGTGAACAGAAAAGGCCGATGAACGATTTTTAAACGTATCTAAACGAAAACTAATTTTGAACGATTTTAAAAAATGAACAAAAAATGGCGATAAATGAAAAGTGAACAGAAAAAGCCGGTGAATGATTTTTAAACGTATCTAAACGAAAACAATTTTTGAACGATTTTAAAAGCGAACAGAAAATACGGTGAACAAAAACTATTTTTGAACAATTTTATAAAATGACCAGAAAAATAGCGGTGAACGAAAACTATTTTTGAACGATTTTAAAAGTGAACAGAAAAGGCTGGTGAACAAAAACTATTTTTGAACATTTTTTAAAAATGAGCAGAAAATGACGGTGAACAGAAATTATTTGTGAACGATTTTTAAAGAGAACCGAAAACATCGGTGAACGAAATCAATTTTTGAACAGTTTTTAAAAGTGAACAGAAAAAAATATATGAACGGAAATTAGTTTTGAACGATTTTTAAAAAATGAACAGAAAAACTCTATGAACGAAAATTATTTTGAACAATTTTGAAATATGGATAATTTTCAAATCTGAACATTTTTTAAAACTTTGAACTTTTTCAAATGAAAATTTAAAAATAATAGAGATAAAATAAAAAATAAACAGCCAAAAAAAGAAAAGCGAAAATAAAAAGAAACATGAAAATACAAAAAAGAAACAGCAAAAAAAAAACGAAACGAAAAAAAAGCAGATGATAGATTGGGCCGGTCCATAAGCCACAGGGGTGTGAGGAGCGCATTGCGCTCCGATCTGGTCGTCAAATAGGATTCGCCGCTTAGGTGTCGCGCGAGCGACAT
Organism: Poa pratensis; assembly: GCA_947311845.1. Classification (NCBI taxonomy): domain Eukaryota; kingdom Viridiplantae; phylum Streptophyta; class Magnoliopsida; order Poales; family Poaceae; genus Poa; species Poa pratensis. The sequence continues at coordinate 3,934,692 of CAMZMU010000103.1, forward strand.
TCAGACGAAACAAGCAAGAGGACCAGTTTCGGCCCAAAGGAGAATGGCCATGTCGCGGTTGTTTCTTGTGGGTTGTGTCCAATTGTGTAGCTGTGCAAACTTTGCATAGAACAGAATGTCTCGAAATAAATGCAAAGCTTACAATTTCTCAACAAAAGGTACTTAGCTAACACCATTCGATTTTAGTTAATCATATCGACTGATTATCCTGCCTGAGAATGAAAAAAAACCTCGCGAAAAGGAAACAACAGTACAAATGAATGGCTGAGCACATGTAGTCGTTGTTCACAGTTTGGGTCCGTAGCCAATCCGTAGCTGACGATAAAAAAATATCATCCTTGTCCAATTGACCTGTAGAAGAATATCAGCGAGTCAAGTCACCATCATGAGTCGCTCTACGGATTAACGGAGAGGTGACTCGAGTCAATGGCGAGCAGTGACAGTTTTGTTTTGCGCCCAAATTGTGGACCAGCAATTCAAAAGGGCGGAGACTAACTTGAGAAGTTGGTAACCATGCATCGATGGTATCCTGCCAAAGTGTGGACGTCTATTTTTCAGATTACCGACTACCTGTGCACCGTGGAAAAACTGTAACCACGCACATCTGGATAATAGGATAAGTGACTACTAGATTTTTTGTGGGTGTTTTTTTACAGGGGCCAATAGGTACTGTTCATTATTTTTTCTTTTGTGTGACTAGCAGACATATATGCCAGTGGGTTAATTTTTATGGAATATTTTTTAGACCATGAAGAACTACCGAAAATCAAGTTTTCATTGACGAAACGAAGCATTCTGAAGGGGACGCTGGTACCGTCAAACAGAGGTACGGCGCACGGTGGAAATATATCGGCAAACACCAACTGTGCGCTCGCTCGTGTGTCGCTGGCAGATGTCACCTTCCCGTCTTGCCAAGCCCGCTAGGGCAAGCATCGGTGGTTGCTGGAGCGGGTGGACAGGGTGGGCCGTCCACCCTGAGATCTTTGGTTGAACTTATACCATGAAAGAAAGAAAAATACAAAACCCAAGTATCACGTATAACCCCATTTTCTTGCTAAAGTGGACCACCCTAGTTTAAACAACTGGGTCCGCCAGGTATGAGACCCATGGTGGTTCTGTCAGCGGGGTTTTCTCCATCGTTTCATCTAGCAATATCAAGAATCTCTGTGATGGTGTTATCAACCGACTCTTCGTAGCCTCCCATGATGAGACTTAGCCGGAGACTAAAGCTAGCTACCAATATATCAATATCAACGCGAATATTAATCAATACAAAAGAGGAATAGGAAGCTATCACCAATCATGAACTATTGTTGTCTCTTCTAATGAATTAGAACCAGGTAGCTACGAGTTGTGCTCTCCGTCGTGGGCGCAGCCTGTTGATTGCTCGAGCACCCTTATAGGCACAAACCCGTTGAAAACGTTCATGCTCGATGGTGGGCCGATCTTCACGTCGTATGATTGAAGAAGGAGAGTATAACTGGATGCAAACAGTCAAAATAACCAGTTTTAACCTGCGAAGGTTGTATGCAATCCATACGTTGGGCTGAATGACCAAAAGACTCCAACCCTTTGTCCGATAAATCGCAGAATCACAAACCGGGACCAACTCAAAACGGTATGAACGATCAATCACGAATTAGAGTGGGTGCTGGGGGCTAGAGGTTCCTTCTCCCAAATCCAGATGAACTCACGAGACTAAAGGTGGTACGAATTTTCAAATCTCTAGCAATAAGCATGTAACTCAATGGTTTGACAAAAGGCCTCTAAAGAATGGTTGGGAGGTTTTTTTTAGCACGGACAACCCCTTCTTAGCTAGGTTGAAAATGATTCAAAATGGTTCAAAATTTGCATTGTTTCCTTGGAAGAATAAGTAGTGAAGTTGAGGAGTCATTGAAGAGCTCCTCAAAAATTCGTGAAAGATTTAACTGTGTGGACATCTTCCACCAAAACGGTGATTACTTAGGTTACACACATTTGAATGATGCAAACTTTTTGAGTTGAAAAGTAAATTTAAAGTAGCTTTCGTTGATATACCCAAAAGCCGTTCAACATAACAAAAGTTCAGAGCCAAATATTGATAGCATCATATTTACTTAAAACTTGTTTTCTTCAAGTCGTTTTTTTCATGAGCTCGTAGGTTGTTCAACTTCTTCAATATTATACCAGAGCTCAACCATAAACAATGGGATGATAGCACAACTATATCATCAAGGTTACTAAGGTAAACTTAAGTTAGCGCTCATTTGATCACTTATTAGTTTGGCCGAACCATATCAGTCAATGGCTACGTGATTTTTTAACTGTGACCTTTTTTGCTGTTTCTGCTGACGGAGGTGTTTTTTGTCAGTTTGTACTAGTGAAAGTTCTCCCTGTCGTAGAAGTTAGCTACTCCATCCATTTCTAAACGTAAGCCTTTCTAGCCTTTTTCTGCATATATATCTGGACATATTTTAGTGCAAGATTCGTATGAACTTTGAACTAAAACATGTCTAGATACATGTTTGCAGAAAAAAGGCTATAAATGTTTACATTTAGGAACGGAGGTAGTAGAAACTAATGTCTACGTGTATGTTTAATTCTAGGCAAACTTGAAATCTTCTTGTTGGGTAGCTACTTGATCCAACAGACATGCACATATGATCGTTATTTTCTATGAATATGTATTGTGTCGTGTGTGATGTGAAAATCTATGTGATCCTTTGGCTGGTGAATGTGAATTTTGTGATGTGTCATAATACTGTGTCGTGTGTGATGTGAATATATATGTAATCATGTAGTTGATGAATGTAGTTGATGAATGTGATATGTGTTGCGTGTGTTTGCGGGGCTTTGAATATGCTGAAATTAGCCCACTGCTGTTCACAAATTTGCACACGTCTAGACGTAATTAAGCTTGTGCGATGTGTGATTTAATTGCACACAATCGGTACTAAGAAACAGTATGTGTTGGGCCACAAAACACAAACTCTTAGGCTAAGCTATGTAATTAACGGGTAGCGTTGGGCCACTAAACATACATTATTGGTGCACCAAAGCATGCATGATGGTCGATCCTTCTATGTGCCATTGGCCTCTTTCGGCATACTTTCTCCGTCCACAAATATGACCTGTTCTACTTTGTATGGTTTTTGATGCACGATTTCGACACACTTATATGTACCAAATTTAAAATATTATCATTGTAATAATGTCTCGTTGCATTTGTGTATTTATTAATTTCATATATCTTTATACTAATTTTATGGACATTGTAATTAAAAAACTTAAGTTTTTTACTAGCGAAAATGAACGCGCCTTGTATTTTAGAAAAGAGAGTACGGTTACTTAAATTGTCTACATTGACCCCGCCACCACCTATATCATCTATAGCACGGTTTCAACCATGTACGATGGTTTGGCTGGTGCTTAGGAAAAATAATAGCGCGGTATAGCGCCGCTAATATAACGATATAGCGTTTTGATAATTGTCTCGCTAGATAAATCAGCTTACAAGGTCCCGCTAATAACACGCTAATAACGTATTTTAAGGCCGGCACTATTTTGTTATAGCGTGCTATTTTTTTTACTTCCGGGCTCTGTTTTGGTGTCATCTTTGTTCTCCTGCCCCGGCTCTCTTTCGGTAATATGTCTACATTCGAGGCAAAGTACACACGCACCTCAAAAGTAATAAAATAGTGGTATTGTGCAGAACATCCATGCTTAACAGATTGGATTCTAGTTTTGACAGTAACAGATTATTGGACTTGATGTTGACTGTCTTCTCGAGACAGGCATCAAAGAGGATAAGCAGCTGGTACAGTACATCAGATGGACAAGAAAGGTACTTTGATTCACGGGTGCAGTAGCTAGAAGCAGCTTGTGTAGCCCGTCCTTTTCCTCTCCACCTAAGACGTCCATCGATTTGGAAGCATATGGGGAAAACAAAATAAATAAAGGTTCGGCAAACTAGAAAACAAACAATTAAAGGAGAAAATGACACTAGGAAATTGACCCTAAACGTCATTAGGTCACTTGCACGGAGACCATCCTATTTTGAGTCCTGTTTCGCATAGGGTCTAGCATATGATGATGCCGACTTGTGGAAAATAAGTCAAAAAAGATTAGGTGGATGATCAAGTTTAAGGTTAGAACAACAACCGATTTTGTCATGAAGTTTTGTTGGGCATAACATCATCCGATGTGTTCCAATTTAACACGGCACGCTAGTTAGATAAGCAATTTTATCGTTTAGCCGTTCTTTGGGCATAACTTTCACGTGAACTGGCCAGTGCATACAGGGGATAGTAGAGCAGAGAGATCCCAAATTCAAGACCAAAAAACTTTTATGAAATTAATTGCGATCTTTATTAGTACCACGCCTAAGGCATAGTAGAATCTACGATGGAGGAAGTGTCGTTTGTACACATAAGCAGGACTTTCTTCTATGTATCGACTTTCGGATGAACTTGGCAATAAGTGCAATTATAATGCTTCAAAATGAAAGAGGGGCCTACGAGTTCACCACTATCGTGCATTATCTATTAAGAGCATCTCCAGTCACGATTGCCAAAATCAGCCCCCAAACTGTCCGCGGACGCGTCCGGACGCGTCTGCGGACAGCCCCTAAAAGTGGCCTCCTCCAACCATGTACCCCAAATTGTGGGGTCACTTGCATGTGATTGGTGGAGAAGGAGAGAGAATGATCAATGAAGGACAAAAGAAAAGAAAACAAAGGAAAAGATGTCCCATCGGACGCGTCCGGTCGCGTCCGGTCGCCCCCAAACCCTCCCCATATATGGGGTGGGTTTGGGGGTTGCCGGACAGCCCGGACCTATGAGGAGTGTTTGGAGACCATGGTTGAGTGCATGTTTTTACCTCAAATCTTGTCCGGGCTATCCGCCCAGACGTTTGGGGGCGGTTTGGCCACTCCGCTTGGAGATGCTCTAAGCAAGACGAAGCTAGAAAAAATGCCATAGCCTCCCATGTCACCCACCGGGCTTCCCAACCGTATTGCCGTTGGGGTTCCTCGCATTGTCTGTCAACTCGTCGCCGGAGGAGAGGCCATCTGATAAAGGACGACAACGGTGGGAAGCTCCCCCAACCCTTTGGCGTGGCATGGTTCTCCTCCTCCAACCCCTGATCTTGGCCGTCTTCTCGCCCACAGTCCTATCTGTTCCAATGCACGACGTCACAAAGGCCCTTTGGTCACTGTCGTGCTCCACGGTGGATCGTGTCCCTCTGTGCCACGGATCGAAGCTCGCCATGATGCGACCTCGGGTATGGTAAAAATCATCGCCGATGATTGCGAGCATAGGCATGGCTGTTGGCGATCTCCACCCACACATCGCCTATCTATTCGTTGGCACCATTGGTCCCTGTTGTTCTGCGAGTCACTAATCGTATTTGTGTGCTATGCTCTATGATGATTTTTGTGTATTTATCTTTGATGTCTCTTTTATATTACTATAACATATTTTATTTAACAAAAAAAATCATCAATACTACTGGCTAGTGGAGTACTACCCGTCTAGCGTCAATATACACTCGGTGCCGTTCGTGCAGGGCGGGCGCACGTCTGAATTCCAGACCGTAAGCTAATCAACAGTAAGTGGAGAAGAAGCGTGTAGCACCTGCTGATTGCAGATTATGGCCAGGCCGGCCAGCGAGGGAAAGAATCATATTGCAATCTACCGAGAGCATCTCCAACTCAGAGGTTGTCCAAACGACCGATTAAAGGCTTTTGGACGTGCCAGACAGAATTTTGCCCCCACTCGCGGCGCCCATACGTGAATTGGGTCCGGCGCGGACCAGTTTTCTGTCCGGCACGTCTAGCCCACGCCCTTATCTTAGGTAGACCTCGGGCGGCCCCGGACACAACGAAGCGCGTCGCCACGTACCCCTCCGATGCGCGGGCCACGCCTGTCATTGAGACACGAGCCTGAGTGCGGCCTGGTTAGCTGAATTAATGGCGGGCGGCGTCTCGGTTTCCCAGCAGGGTGCAGCGACGCGTCGCTTCACCTCTCTGCGGCGAGGAAGCGTCTGCGCCACGGCGGCATCAATGCAGGCGAGCGCGCCTTTTGAAGCGTCGCCGTAAATGGTGTGGCAGGCGGGCCGTTGGCTGGCTGGAGTTAAGGCGAGCTCATCCGTTCGCCTCCTCGGCCTCTATATAGAGCGGGTTCCTCGCCGTCTCCGGCACATCTCCTCTCCTCGGCTCTGTCTATCCACAAACATGGCCCCTCCCCGGCGCGAGACCGGCGTTCCCTTGACGGAGGAAGAGCGTGCGCGTCACCGGGCGGCGACGTCGGCCCGGAGGATCCATCGGCGCGATCAAGAGTTGCAAAACCTCCGACGATCAAGAGTACTGGGACAGCCAGATCGAGCTGGAGTACACGTACCGACTCAACACCTTCTTCGCCGCCGACCTGCCTGCGAGCTGGTTCAACTCCGATGACGACGTCCTCAACACCTCCGACGAGGACTTCGCGGCCGGTATGGAAAGGGAGAGGGTTCGCTACGAAGCGGCCGAGGTGGCTCGGCGCGAACGAGAAGAACGAGGCCGCGTGCAGCCTCCTCCGCCGCAACCTCAACAAGAGGCGGAGGAGGTTGATGGTGATGACGACGGCTCCGACGACCTCAACTGGCCGCCGACGTCGGAGTGGGACCCAGGGCACATGCAGCTCGCCATTGAGGCAGACATAGCCTCCACCGCCGCCGCCCAGCCTCTTGCGCCGCCAACCACCGTCTACATCTACTGCTTCTGCTCCGGCTGCCGCCGGGGTCCTCTGCTTGTCGCCGCGTTCGCCGGCGCCTGCCCGGGCTGCCGGTGCCCGGCGTGCCACCCTACCAATTAGATATAGGTCTAGAGTTTAGTTTTTCATAAATTATGTTAGTTTTAAACGAATTTTCAATGAAATGTAAGCACTTTCGTATCAAAATTTCGAATTTGAATCATATTTGGGCGTCGCGAGTGGGAAGCGACGACGCCCAAAGACAGCATGTAGTCTAGATGACGCCCAAATGTCCCGTTCGAAAGGCCTTTGGGCGGCCATTTAGGCGCCGCGAGTGGAGATGCGTGAGAAACCATAACTCGATCGAGTTGCCGTGGTTAATCGCAGCGTGGCACACGAACGAGATAACTAAAACTATCTTGTTGCTAGTACTGTCTCCGATCTAGTGCAGTACGGGAGCAGCTTTATTAGTAGGGTTGGTTGGGTGGGCATTCACTCGATTCGTTTTTACTTTTTAGCCCCATCAGCCGTCGCCTCTGCCGACGGTGGAACTTGCCGTTTTCACAGCTTTTTTTATAACGGCAAAAACACCACGTTTTCAGGCAAGATTAGGGTTTGTTTTTTAGGGTTTCAGGCAAGATTAGATGCACCTGCTTGACACGACGCCTCCTCAACGCAAGTGGCTCCTCACATGCATGCACGCACCTTTGCCTGCCCGCTTGCCTTTTTCACTTTAAAAGAATCTTCTCTACAAAGAGGCACTATGACATGTGGGTCCTATGTTTAACGAAAGAGAGAGAGAAAAAGTTACAACGGAGAACAAACGCAATGATGTGAAAGTGCATCGGAGGTAAAGCAAGGACCATTCTCGGTACAATTCCACTCATGATATAAATATTTTGATGTTCAATTATCACTCATGTTTGAATTTTAGAAAGTAGCCGCCTTCTTAGGTATCACTCCTTGACGATATTTCGTCAGCAAGGCACCGCACCGCACGGAGATAAGAGCACACAGCACTATCGTTGGACAGTTGCCGCTGACACATCACACATTCGCCAAGTAAATATTTCCTCCGTTTCAAATTAATTGACTTCCATTTCCAAATGTGGATATATCTAGACATGTTACAAGTATAGATACATCCACATTTGGACAATTGGAAGTCAATTAATTTGGAACAGATGGAGTAGAACCGAGCCGCAGCCAGCCACGTCACTTATCATAGTTTTTCTTTGGGAGAATGGGGATCGGCTTGTATCTGCGTCTAAACAAGATGCTGCCCTTCTCTTTCCTGCATAATGCCGATACCTAAATTTGTTGACCGGGAGCAGCCGAGCGAGCGAGCAGGAAGTGGTTGATCGATTTCAATTCGATTTGGAATGGCATACTACTACTATTCAAGCCCATCAAAGGAAAGCTCCAAAACGGTGGCGACTTGGACGTGGATAAGGTCGTCAGCTCGAGTATCTCAGGCGTCAAAGCAACCGCAGGCCAGAAGAAATGAAACAAGAAGAAGACGCAATTTTGCCAAATAATTGTGGTCCAGTTCATTCAGATGTAGGAGGGCATTCGTTTCCTTCTTTGATCAGCTGGCTTTGAACAGTGATGTGTTTCGGTGTCTGTGGGCATGGACTTTGTTTGCTCTCATGCAAACGATTTCATAGGGGAACGATCATTGGGTTAGCTAACCCATCACAAGGAGGAGTCAGTCAATGAGTGCCTTTCGATTTGATCACAAAAGCGAGAGCAAATTCTTCCGGGACAAAGATGGGGAGGAGGAAAATAAAGAAAAGGCCACAGATTCCGAGCTGTCGCAGAATAATTGCGAGGCAGAGCCTAGCTAGCTAACTTTTATGGATAATCATAGAGCTAGGAATCAAAGAAACACTAAATAAACAAAAAAAAATGGACATAAAATACTAACCAAAGTTGGAGCTAGCACGCCTACTACTTAAGAAATTAAAACAAGGGCACCTGATATAACAATACCCTACCTAATTTCCCCTTCCCTTCCACACCGCCGTTTCGGTTCTAGTCGTCGCCGAAAATCGTAGCTTCCCTTCAACACCGCCTATGCCCCACTGTCGACCCGAACGCCAGAGCAAATGCCCGACTGGCAGGAAGATGGCCTCGTCGTCCACCAAGGGACGAGATCCTTCGGTTGTGGAATCGACTCATTTCAGCTAAAGAATGTGGCGTTGCCGTGATAGAGCAGGCGGGAATTTGCATCGACTAATTTCCACACCACTTCACTGCCGATACTTTTATAAATATACTCCACACATTGTTATTGTACAAAAATACCCCTCAAAATGCAACTGCTATAAACACACTCGCGGAAGCTGGGATGTGACATGTGGAAACTTAATTATTGCCAATTCGGATGGGGAAAGTACTTCCTGCAACTAGGATACATGGATACCTACATCTCACTTCACCAACTTCCCGTGAGGGTTAGTTTTAGCAAATTGTACTTTTGACAATGACGATGTGGAGAGGGGAGTAGGCCTCCGGTGATCAACGACGACGAGGAGTTGGCTCGGGCGACTGGTCGCGGCTCTATGTTTAGGGTTTTGTTTTTATTAATGGAAAAATCGCCGTTTGTGCCCCCTATCTATGAGCACTCGTTGGCATGGCAACATGAGCTGTCCGTTTGGTGACTACGGACATATTTCGTGTCCGTTTGGGTTGCCCCGCTGGAGTTGCCCTAACAGTAAATGAGGCTACATGGACGCTCAATCGTGCATTTGGCTTGATATATTGACAGGCGTGTTGTGTTGTTACTAAGATGGGTAGAGAAATTGAATGAGAAAGGAATGGATAGTAGGTGCAACGGTTCGCATGATGTCTCGGCGAACGTTTCCTGTTATAAATTTTCCCCTCTCCACATCGTCATTGTCAAAAATACAATTTGCTAAAACTAACCCTCACGAGAAGTTGGCGAAGTGAGATGTGTCATCCATCTATCCTAGCTACACCTGCTGCTGCCGCTCCGCCTCCGCCTCCGTGGTGGATCGGCGGAGCATCACGCCGATCCCTTGCCAGTGGGCCAGCTCATCCGTGTGGACGATGAGGAGGGAGTCGGCATTGCGGCCTTGTACTCGGGGTCGTCTTCCTAGTCCTCCTCCTCGTCCTACTCCTCCTCCTTCACCTCCTCCTTCACCATGGGCGGGTGGGTGAAGCACGGCCGCCGAGCCGGAGCACGACGGACGCGCGGGGGGCGATGGTGGATGATAGCGAGGCCCGCGCCGTGCGACGCAGGCGCCGAAATACGCCGGCGGCGCATGTCGTGCTCATCGTCGAATCATGTGTCCCAATGGTGATTGTCCTCGGTGAAGTTCAGGTGGTTGACGAGTCGGCGGGGAGCTAGGCCCTGCGATCCCGTATCTCCCTTGTACGGGTCGCGCCGCTCGTCGGCACAAGAATTCCTCTCTGGATTCAGGTGCCAAAAGTCGGGGAGGTGCACGTCCGACCATGGTACTAGGATGGTGTTGTCCTAATACCATTAGCACTTCCTCTTGTTGAGGTAGGGCCGCTGCCGCACACGATGGTCGCGCTCCACCGACGGTGACAGCTGGAACGACACGGCCACTGATGGCGCCCGTGCGGCCACTGGTGCAGCACGACACTGGCCCGACGAGGAGCTCGCCTCCTTGTCGTGTTTGCCCTTCCTGATCCACTTGAACGGCCTCATTGTGACGGCTGGCGGTGGCTAGGACAGTGGTTAGGGTTGCGGTTGGCGGCGGGCTAGTAGAGTGGAGACGGGGAGAGTGGTGACCGTCCCTATCTTTACGCTTCCTCGCATTAAAAAGGACGCGTAAGGGAGAGCGACCGGCGGTTGGGTCGCTGCCAGGTGGGACCGGTGCGGACACCAGACGCTTCGTCTCTGTCCGTGGAGACTTAAACCTGACATAAATTTGGATCAGGAATGGATCAGGCCGAATGCGCAGTGAATAGAAAACGAACACGAGACACATTTGTGTCACCGCGTTAGACCGTGTTTTTTCCCATCACGACGCGAACGGATGCGTGTGGAGTCAATGTGTACCGTGTTAGAGTTGTCCTTTTGCAACACCTAAAACATCTTACATAACGGAGGAAGCAGTTCAGTGCAGTACATGGCAGCACGCACCAAGTTCATTTGGGGAAGAGCGACGCTTGAGGACGCAATGAGATTCCTAATCCAAGTGGTCTACCTAGGCGACCTTTGCTTTGACCCGCGTGGAAGCGTGACGCCATCGCCAGGGAAGCAGGCAGACAGGGGTCTACTCCACGGGTGGGTGCGTGACCCCGAAGCGAAAACAGAAAGGTTCGCCGTCAAGCCGCGTCGCTTGTTCGTTCCCACATGTGGCCGTGCCGTCCGGCTGCAGAGATCGATCGATGGATCCCGCCATTGGTTGCCGACACGCACTCCGACCCCGAGATGGGGCGCAGGCGAAGCAACAAATCTAGCACTGAGTATGCACAAGAGCTGGCGAGCCAAGTATTTTGGGTCTCTCTAGGGCTCATTATTTGACTGAGAATTAAGTTAATTCTCAGTCGAATGACGTTACCTTCTTCTTTCTCAACTCCGGTGAGTTTGCCTCCCCGCAGCCATCGTCGGTCGAACCGCCGACCTCCCCGCCCGCGGCCGGCGCGCTGTCGCGCCGCCTTGCCGCCCCGCCCTGCCCCAAGCTCCTCCTCCGCCGGTCCGGCGCCACCCGGCCATCCCTCTAACCCCCCTGCCCCCTTCTTCTCCGGTGTCGGCGAACCCCCGCACCCCCCAAGTTAAGTTTTTTCCTCGCCTCCGCCGCCTCCGCCGCGGCTGCGGCGGCTCCGGCTCGGCTTGCCGCCATGGACGCGAGGAAGAAGAAGCCGTGAGGAAGAAGAAGGTTCAGGTTTGCACGAATCGCGATGCAATTTTTGACGGCAGATGATTCGACTGAGCCCTAAGCTAATTCTCAGTCGAGCAAAACCGAAGTATTTTATTGTGTTTGAGCTTGTGATCTGAGTGAGAATCAACAGGGGTCGTAGTAACATGTCGGACGAGGTCAAGGCCAGTTGATCCGGCCAGTACGACTGTACGAGTCAGGTTGGAGACGACGACGACGAGATCACCAGACGCCACCACTTGCCTGCCCATGCCCAATGCTTGCTGGATGCATGGGCACTTGCCTGAAGCACGTACAAATGGTTTTTCCACAGCTTACTCCTGCTCTTCCGAGTGAAGATTTCTGGTCCCGAGCACCGGTGTTTGAAAAGATTTAGTTTTTTAAAAAAAAATCATACATGTTCTCAATGTTTCACGTAAAATTATAATGCGAAATACTTCGTGTTCCAAGCTACAAAAAAAAGAGAAATATAAATATCTGAGCATAGTTGTTTCAGATTTCCAAATTTTGTTATTCTTCTGTAGTCCACAATATAAAGTATTTCGCATCATGATTTTTTACATGCTTGTAGTACACATCATGAGAACACGCTTAATTTTTTTTCCAGATTTTTGTGAAACCTTTTTTTTTTATTTTTCAAAACAGAGGGAGCACAGGAGCCAAAGTGATTTTTTGCTGCTCTTCCCTCTTATTACTACCTCCATTCCAATGAATACATGTTTTTCAAGCCTTGTCTTTGACCAAGAATTAATCCCTGTAAATAAGGACTATTGGATATAATTAGTATCATTGTTTTTCAATACGAATCTAACAATATCAATGTACTACTAGTATATAATTGGGATATTGTTGCTCTATTATTCATAGGAGTGGAGAGAGTATATACTCCAGACAGAGGAGGCGATTTGGCTCATAGGTCTAGATGCACCCATTACGTAATTTTTTAAAGTTTATTTTTCAAAATGTCAAAAAATTCCAGAAAAAAATCCGGATGTACATTAGAACATTATGTGTTAGCACAAAAAATGGCATGGTGAAAAAATATTTTTTGTAACCTGTACAAAAAGGACAAAAAATGTCTCGGATAAAGACATTTCGGTGCGTCCGAATTTGTCTTTTTTGCATAGGTTGCAAAAAATGTTTTTTATTCACATAACTTTTTGTGATAACATACAATGTGTTGAACTATATGCGATTTTTTTTTTTTGAATTTTTTAACATTTTGAAAAAAAAATTGGGTAGTGGGTGCATCTGCAACTACTACCCGTAATGGATTTCCGCATGCTTATATAGGACTAGGAGTATCTATCACAGTCCACAATTACTCAAGTTTCGGATCCTGCGGTAATAGCACTTGTAGAGTAGGAGCAGTACGATTCTTGTAAGTAGGAGAAAAAATAGCCCCACAAAGTATAAATTACTATATCCAGCGGCCAGGGCACATCCATAATCATAAATTCATAACCACTGGCTGGGGAGCACTACTGGTTGCATTCCCGTGCTGCCGATGCCATCGCCATGGTGCGCCCGAGCCTCCACATTTTTATGCCTGTTCTGCGGCGCCATTGTCTCGTGCTAGCTTTACTACGCCCTTTGTGGTGGGTACAGTGGTAGTGGTAGTACGAGTAGCCAACAACGTAGCGAGAGTTGTTGCCCAGCTCCTTCCTCCCCATTTTCTCTCACCAAAGCTTTCCCCCCATTCTCTCTTTCTTGAGTCCCCTCTCTCTGCCTGCTCTGCTCTGTAGTGGCTGGTTGGCGGTGTGCGCCTACGTCTGCGTCTCTCGGTGCGGCGGCGAATGCGAAAGCTGCCAACTTTGCGTTCGGTGTGTTGTTGTTCCTTCTTCGGCTAAGCTCGGCTCTGCACTTATCTTCTTGCCTCTTATAAATCCTGCCTTCCTCTGCGCGGCGGCGGCACCAACTCGATCTGTAGCTCTACTCCGATCGCTCGCTAGATTCAGATTTGCTATCTTGCTACAATCGCTGCTCCTTCTTGTGTTTAGATGTATGCTTTTACTTCTTGGTTCTTTTTGAAGCTCCTCTGAGGCACTAGATTAATGTTGTGCAATTATTGGTTCCTGGCAGGTGCTGGTAATATGCAGGAGCTAGACAGGATTAACCAATCCTACACAGAGAGCACCGCTCGCAGTTCTCGTATCCCAATCTAGCTAGTGCAGGAGCTACGGATCTTGGGTGTGACCATGCCGGAGTCCTGGAAAGCTGCTGCTGAGGAGGAGAATGCGTCGTCGCCTTTGCCTGCTTCGGCCGGCACGGCTGGCTCGTCGAGTTCCAGAGCGGACAATGGGAAGAAGACGCCGGGCGGGTCCATGTCCCGGGTGCCGTTCCACAGGCTGTTCGCCTTCGCCGACAGGACCGACGCGGCGCTCATGCTGCTTGGGGCGCTCGGCGCCGTGGCCAACGGCGCGGCCATGCCCTTCATGACCGTGCTCTTTGGCAACCTCATCGACGCCTTCGGCGGCGCGCTGAGCATCCACCAAGTCGTTAACCGAGTCTCCATGGTGTCGCTCGATTTCATCTACCTCGCCTTCGGCTCCGCCCTGGCCTCCTTCGTCCGTAAGTAAACTACCGCAGTATCACCCACTATGATGAGCAAACCGAGTCTTTTTGAGTTGTTGTTCGTCGATTCCCACAAATTAATTAATGGTGTTGCGTTTCTGTCTGGGCAGAGGTGACCTGCTGGATGATCACCGGAGAGCGGCAGGCGGCGCGGATACGGAACCTGTACCTGAAGACCATCCTTAGGCAGGAGATCGCCTTCTTCGATCAGTACACCAACACCGGCGAGGTCGTGGGGAGGATGTCCGGCGACACCGTGCTGATCCAAGATGCCATGGGCGAAAAGGTCACACACAGCACACAGCCCATCACAACCACCAACACTTAAAGTGGAATCGTCTCTTCGGCTTGTGCTTTGATTCAGATTGTAACACTTCCCTGCCCTCTACTCCAGGTTGGAAAGTTCATTCAGCTAGTGGTGACATTCTTCGGAGGCTTCATCGTTGCCTTCGCGCAAGGCTGGCTCCTCACCCTGGTCATGATGGCGACCATCCCCCCGCTCGTCCTAGCAGGGGCGGTCATGTCCAACGTCGTCGCGAAGATGGCGTCCCTCGGGCAGGCAGCTTACGCCGAGTCGTCGGTGGTGGTGGAGCAAACCATCGGGTCCATTAGAACTGTAAGCACACCAAGGAAATTGTCACACACAAATTTTGTGTCACACGGTTGAAGTGCATGCCCACTTAAGATAGCATGGATGTATGTATGGTTGGATTGTAGGTTGCGTCTTTCACTGGGGAGAAGCGGGCAGTGGAGAGGTATAACAAGTCTTTGAAAAGTGCCTACAAATCAGGCGTCCGGGAGGGTCTCGCTGCGGGGCTTGGCATGGGCACGGTCATGCTGCTCCTGTTCTGTGGCTACTCTTTGGGGATATGGTACGGAGCCAAGCTGATCCTGGAGAAGAACTATACAGGAGCTAAGGTCATGAATGTGATATTTGCAGTTCTAACCGGTTCCCTGTAAGTTCTTTATACATTTGCCAGTTTTCCAGTTAAAATGCTTGCTTGGAACTTAGAAATTTCTTTCGTCACTTGTTTTCTAGAATATTCTGATGCCTTAGAATCTCAAATTGTCATGTTATCTCTCCAAAATTTCTGCACTTTCTACTGTAACTGGCCACCCTCATTTGACTACTTGTTTTGTTTCAGCTATAATTTCACCCATGACATGAATTCCTAGTGTTTTTCCTCGCATCTGAATTTTCTGTTTCCTGCGTTCCGAACATTGCCCTTTATAGGTCCTGCAGTCAACTCTCTTCTTTGTTCCTGGCCATTTACCTTTTTTGCGGGGGCCATTTACCTAAACTACCACGAGTTGGTAGTTGGAGAATAGTGAAGCTGACTGTGCAGAGTATTTACACCATTCATCTCATCCGCACTTCCAAATTCCTACTGGGCAGCTAAGAGAGTTTGTAACAGATAAAGTGGCCTGTTGATGATGATTTGGACCTGTTAGGTCACAATTTCACATAAATAAGATACGTTGCATGCCTCTTTTTCTGACAATGATAGCGCATTATTGTGGTGGGCGAATGACTTAACGGATTTGGGACGTTTGACTAGTTCGTTAGCAAGTGATAGGTGTTCCCACTTATTCGACTCTTGTCCCTTTGGTTTCAAGTTTCGTGGTACAATAGTGTACCTAACTCCCAACAGCAAGTCCAGCAGACACCAAAAAGCCTTTAATGTTCAACAGATAACAAAGCTTCATACACTTCGGCATGATTCTTCACATAAGTAACATATATTAGAAAACTGATAAATTCATTAATCTGCATGATGTAAATTTTACCCCCATTTTGCCCATTGTATATGAGACATCGTTCTTAAATTTAACTGATTATGCAAAGCAATGATCCTCATGTTTCATTTTCATGTTTACCAGAGCTCTAGGTCAGGCATCACCAAGCATGAAAGCATTTGCAGGTGGACAGGCTGCTGCGTACAAGATGTTTGAAACAATAAGCAGGACACCAGAGATTGATACGTACAGCGCCTCAGGAAGGAAGCTGGATGACATTCGAGGGGATGTTGAGTTTAGGGATGTTTATTTCTCCTATCCCACAAGGCCCGACGAGAAAATATTCAGAGGCTTCTCCCTTACCATACCTAGTGGCACAACAGTTGCTTTGGTTGGCCAGAGCGGAAGTGGTAAATCAACGGTTATCAGCCTCATCGAACGGTTTTACGACCCTGAGGTTGGCGATGTTCTAATAGATGGTGTAAATCTCAAAGAGTTCCAGCTTAGATGGATCAGAAGTAAAATCGGACTTGTTAGCCAGGAACCAGTCCTTTTTGCTGCCAGCATAAAGGAAAACATAGCATATGGCAAAGACAATGCTACTGATCAAGAAATCAGAGCTGCAGCTGAGCTTGCTAACGCCTCCAAATTCATAGATAAAATGCCTCAGGTAGGATGGATGCTCTGAAAGAAACGTTTACATTTTTCAGTAGTGACATTGTAGGACATTCTATACTGATGTATCTGTGGTAATATTTGACAGGGTTTGGACACTTCGGTTGGTGAGCATGGCACACAGCTTTCTGGTGGGCAGAAACAAAGAATTGCCATTGCAAGAGCAATTCTGAAAGATCCACGAATCTTATTATTGGATGAAGCTACAAGCGCTCTGGACGCTGAATCTGAAAGGATTGTGCAGGAGGCTCTTGATAGGATAATGACAAACAGGACGACTGTCATAGTTGCACACCGTTTGAGTACTGTTAGAAATGCGGATACTATCGCTGTCATTCATCAAGGTTCACTTGTCGAAAAGGGTATGTTTGTCATATATTAGCGATAGAAATATCATTTGTCAGCTTTGGCTGATACATTGTATCTTTGCTTAAACATTTGACCTTTTGACCAGGTCCACACCATGAGCTTCTAAAGGATCCGTCGGGAGCTTATAGCCAGTTGATACGGCTACAGGAAGCAAGCCGTCAGGATAAGACAGACCGAAAAGGAGATTCTGGAGTTCGATCAGGCAAACAAGTGTCATCAAATCAGTCAGCTAGTCGGAGGTCATCTCATGACAACAGCAGCCACCATTCATTTTCCGTACCATTCGGTATGGCTATCGGGATTGATATCCAGGATGGTTCATCCAAGAAAATATGTGATGAAATGCCACAGGAAGTACCTCTCAGTCGCCTCGCATCTCTGAACAAGCCAGAGATCCCAGTGCTCATATTAGGTTCCATTGCCTCAGTCATTAGTGGAGTGATCTTCCCAATCTTTGCGATCCTCCTGTCAAATGTAATCAAAGCATTTTATGAGCCCCCGCATCTGCTAAGAAGGGATTCACAGTTCTGGTCATCCATGTTCTTGGTGTTTGGTGCGGTGTACTTCTTGTCACTTCCTGTCAGTTCATACCTTTTTTCTATAGCTGGGTGCAGATTGATCCGAAGGATCAGACTGATGACATTTGAGAAGGTGGTAAATATGGAAATTGAATGGTTTGATCATACAGAGAATTCAAGTGGAGCAATTGGTGCAAGGCTATCAGCTGATGCAGCAAAAGTCAGGGGACTTGTGGGTGATGCGCTTCAGTTGGTTGTGCAAAACTCTGCAACCTTGATTGCTGGTTTAGTCATCGCCTTTGTATCAAACTGGGAGTTGTCACTCATCATCTTAGCATTAATACCACTCATTGGCCTAAATGGATGGATCCAGATGAAGTTCATTCAGGGTTTCAGTGCAGATGCAAAGGTTTGTCCAGTTCCTCTGACGTGTCCTTTTCTTTTGATTGTTTATTAGCCATAGAAATTTCCATCTGATTACTTGTATATGCAGATGATGTACGAAGAAGCAAGTCAAGTGGCAAATGATGCAGTGAGCAGTATAAGAACAGTAGCCTCATTCTCTGCTGAAGAAAAGGTGATGGAATTGTACAAGAAAAAATGTGAGGCCCCACTAAGAACAGGAATCAGAACAGGGATTATAAGTGGAATCGGTTTTGGTGTGTCCTTTTTCTTGCTCTTTGGTGTATATGCAGCTAGCTTTTATGCTGGTGCTCGGATGGTCGAGGATGGGAAGACAACTTTTCCTAAAGTTTTCAGGGTAAGTACTCCGGCAATCCTGGTAGAATGTTAAAATGTATTTCTTCTTGTATGCAGAAATGCAGTTATGCAAATAAGCAATATATTGAATAAGATGCAGTTTAAAAAAAAGGAGCTCTAATAATTTGGCCATTTAAATGCAGGTTTTTCTTGCTCTTGCTATGGCTGCAATTGGTGTGTCCCAATCAAGCACACTTACATCAGACTCCTCCAAAGCACAATCAGCCGTATCATCTATATTTGCAATTGTGGACCGTAAGTCTAGGATAGATGCAAGTGAGGACGCAGGGGTGACGGTTGAGACACTACGGGGCAATATCGAGTTCCAGCATATTAGCTTCAGATATCCTACCAGGCCAGATGTTGAGATATTCCGGGACTTATGTTTAACAATTCATTCTGGAAAAGTAAGTGACCTTCCTAACGTGTGAGTATCTATTTAAGTTTCTAGTGTTTACAGTTAATAAGGCCAAAATTTCTGAATTATTTGTTCTATCAGACTGTTGCACTCGTTGGAGAGAGTGGTAGTGGCAAATCAACAGCCATTGCATTGCTTCAGAGATTTTATGATCCTGACGTAGGACATATACTCCTAGATGGTGTGGACATA
Source organism: Poa pratensis (assembly GCA_947311845.1). Taxonomy (NCBI): domain Eukaryota; kingdom Viridiplantae; phylum Streptophyta; class Magnoliopsida; order Poales; family Poaceae; genus Poa; species Poa pratensis. Next base: position 3,953,518 of record CAMZMU010000103.1, read on the forward strand.
CAGAAGTTTCAGCTAAGGTGGCTTAGGCAACAAATGGGGCTGGTGAGTCAAGAACCAGCTCTGTTCAATGAGACAATACGAGCAAACATTGCTTATGGGAAGGACGGGGAAGCAACAGAATCGGAGATCATAGCTGCTGCAGAATTGGCGAATGCTCACAAGTTCATTAGTTCTTCACTCCAGGTTAGACTATTCCCCCTTCACTTACCCAAGTTAGGAAGTTGTTTTGCTATACAATTATGTATCAAAAACAGTTGCTGACCTGAAAAATTGTAGGGGTATGACACGATGGTTGGAGAGCGTGGAGCTCAATTGTCTGGAGGGCAAAAGCAGCGTGTTGCAATCGCTCGTGCTATCGTAAGGGACCCTAAAATCCTTCTTCTGGATGAAGCAACCAGTGCACTGGATGCTGAATCTGAACGGGTGGTTCAGGATGCACTGGACAGAGTGATGGTGAACCGAACAACAGTGATCGTGGCACACCGTTTATCTACGATACGAAATGCAGACTTGATCGCGGTTGTGAAGAATGGCGTGATCATTGAGAAGGGAAAGCACGATACCTTGATCAACATCAAGGATGGCGCATACGCGTCGCTCGTCGCCCTTCATGCAGCAGCCTCTTCATAGTGGGTAGCACGGTTCCTGAAAACATATGCTGAAGTTATGTGAAACAACACTGGCACATTCTGTGTAGAAGGCCAGGTGCTAGCGTGTGTTCCTCTTTTGATAACACATATATAACTGCTTATGAGTAAGCGGGGGAGATTAAACAAATAGCAAGGACCAGATGTAAATGCAACAAGTTGGTCCTTAGCATGTATGTTTAATTCACATATATATGAGTAGCATGGAACATGAAAACTAAATAGATGATGATTATGATGAACTTTATCGTCTTTTTCACCTCGATGGTTGCAGATGTTGGCGGGACAAACTTCATTTAGTTCTGATATGCTACTCCGCATCTGACCGTGGGCTATAAGGCTATTGCTGAGTGCTGATGACCAAATAGTGCGCATACGATACTCTCTGATCGTTGAAGAGAGCGCTGAGCGCATATATTCTTTGTGAGACTTGACAGATAACTTCCGTCCGAGGGGGCAGTAGAATCGTTGGATGAATCTAGGCAACGGAAAAGAAAATAGAAGGATCTATCGACGCCGAGTAACACAAGAGATCTCACCGGCGATGGCGATGGACAGGATCCGCGCCTCCGGAAAGCGCGCGGAAGATCAGTCGACATAGAGCGGCCCCGCATCGCTGCCTCAGGCTCGCCGTCTTGCCGAACAATCGCCGGAGCACAGGCTGACGTAGCGGAGGCGACGATCCATCCTTTCCTTCCTCTCTGGGTTATCATCTCCCGTCGTAACTGCTTGTGGTGCCAAGAAGCGTTGACATTTGATGGCTTTGCTTCTTCTCAAGATGATGGAGACGGATTAGTTTTTGACTTCTTGTGGAGGGAAGTGGGGGTGGCTTTGGCTAGACTCTACACTCAAATCATCGACCTTCCACGTCTTGCAGGTAACACCAGTTGTAGAAATTTTATGAAGAACCACGTGCTGAAATATTGCTTAATATTAGGGTGGGCTTTAGGCCCATCTAACAATTCCAAAAAAATACCTAAAGGCCCATGCTGCCATGGCAAGTGGTGGGAGTTTAGTCCCACATATCTAGTTAGGAGAGATGTACACCAACTTATAAGGTGAACTCTTCTCCCACATGTATGAGGTGTTGGTTGTGAAGAAAAGGGATGATACTCCCACTTCTATTTCAGAGACTTATGCGACGGCTTTCCTGAACGGAGAGCTAGACGAAGAATGCAACAGCCAGATGACTTTGTATTAGATGGTCAGGAAGGAAAGATATGCAAGTTACTGAAATCTTTATATGGCCTGAAACAAGCACCTAAGTAATGGCATGAGAAGTTCAATACAACTTTAACCTCTGCTGGTTTTGTTGTTAATGAAGCTGACAAATGCGTATACTATCATCATGGTGGGGGCGAAGGAGTTATACTGTGTTTGTATGTTGATGACATACTGATATTTGGGACCAACTTCAAAGTCATTGAGGAGGTTAAGTCGTTTCTATCTCAGAATTTCGAGATGAAGGACCTTGGTGTGGCTGATGTTATTTTGAACATCAAACTACTGAGAGATAATGAGAATGGAATTACACTTTTGCAATCCCATTATATGAGAAGATTTTGAGTCGTTTTGGATATTCGGACAACAAAATTTCTCCAACACCATATGATCCTAATGTGCAGATTCGAAAGTTCAAAGACACAGCTAAGGATCAGCTGAGATACTCTCAAGTGATTGGTTCACTCATGTACCTAGCGAGCGCTACAAGGCCTGACATCATGTTTGCTGTGTGCAAATCGAGCCGGTTTGTTTCCAATCCGGGTGATGTGCATTGGCATGCTGCCGAAAGAATTATGCGCTATCTGAAAGGTACTGTGAACTATGGACTTCACTATACCGGAAGCCCGTCTGTTCTTGAAGGGTATTGTGATGCGAATTGGATTTCTGATGCTGATGAGATGAAAGCCACAACGAGTTATGTGCTTACTGATACGTCCATTTTGCATCACTATTTTATATCATAATTTACTGCTATTCATCGATATATTTCATATTTAGAAGTGTTACTTATGTTATTTTACCTATTTTGCATGTTTGATGAATAATGGAGAATTGGACACCGGAGTCAGGATTCTGCTGGAAAAAGCACCGTCGAGATGCACTATTTCTGAAGATCAATAAATCGAAGGAGACATATGGAAGTTCCTATTTTACCAGAAGATGGAGGAGGCCAAAAGGGGGAGCTGAGATGGGCCATGGTGGGCCCTCTTCACCCCTTGGCGCGGTGGGGCCCCCTGCCGCGCCGACAGGTGGTTTGGGGGCCCTGGCCCACCTCAGCCGTTCCCCCTTCGCGTACTTGACCCCCTCGAAACCCTAACACACGGAGGACGGCCATCGAAATATTCCGCCGCCTCCACGAGGCGGAAAACACCAGAGAGCGAAAAGCTCCCCTGCAGGAAGAAATCTGCCGGGGGAAATTCCCTCCCGGAGGGGGAAATCGTCGCCATCATCACCGTCATCGAGCTGGACTTCATCGGGATCATCATCATCATCACCTCCGCTGCACTCCGTCTCCGCTATAACATCTAGGGCTGAATCTTGTCTATTTCATAGGGGAAACTCTCCCGGTGTTGATTACTCTTGTTATTGATGCTATTGGGTGAAACCATTGGACTAAGATTTATGTTCAGATTGTTATTCATCATCATATCACCTCTGATCATGTTTCGTATGATGTCTTGTGAGTAGTTCGTTTAGTTCTTGAGGACATGGGAGAAGTCTTGATGTTAGTAGTGAACTATGTTGAGTAATATTTAATGGTTTGATGCTTAAGTTGTGGTGTTATTCTTCTAGTGGTGTCATGTGAACGTCGACTACATGATACTTCACCTTTATGGGCCTAGGGGAATGCATTGTGTATTCGTTTGCCAAATGTGGGGTTGCCGGAGTGACAGAAACCTGAACACCCGTTGGTATATCGATGCATGAGGGATAGCAGGATCTCAAAATTTAAGGCTGTGGTTAGTTTATCTTAATTACTTTCTTGTATTTGCGGATGCTTGCAAGGGGTATAATCACAAGTATGTATTAGTCCTAGGAAGGGCGGTGCATTAGCATAGGTTCACCCACACAACATACCTAATATTGTCTCACATCCTAAAAGTTCTAGGAAGTCTAGTGTTCCTGTGCTTTCTGTTGGGATAGGTGATCATTGCTATTATGGTTTATGTGATATTGGTGCAAGTTCTAGTGCTATTCCTTATGAGCTTTACAGGGAAATTATGCACGAAATTGCTCCTTGTAAACTTGAAGAGATTGATGTGGTTATTCAGCTTGCTAATAGGGAAACTATCTCTCCAATTGGTATCATTAGAGATGTCGAAGTCCTTTGTGGTAAGACTAAATACCCTGCTGATTTTCTTGTACTTGGGTCGGCTGCCAATGATAGTTGTCCTATTATTTTTGGTAGACCTTTTCTGAATACTTGTGGTGCTGTTATAGATTGTAAGAAAGAGAAAATCTTTACTAAATTTGCTGGTGAATCTTATGAATTCAATTTCTCTAAATTTGCTAAAGCACCTTATGAAACTGAATTGCCTAGTGAGGATTTTGAAATTGCTCAACTTGCATCTATTGTTCTTGCTCCTAACAATGCTTTGCAGCAACATATGGAGAATCATGAAAGTGAGAACTTCAGGGAAGAAAGGAATGAGCTTGATGAAGTATTCCTTCGTCAACCTATGCTCAAACACAATTTACCTGTGGAAGATTTGGGTACCACAATGCCACCCAAGGAGGATCCTGTTTTTGATTTGAAACCTCTGCCTGATAATCTTAAATATGCTTATATTGATGATAAGAAAATATATCCTGTTATTATCAGCTCTAAACTTTCAGGTACAGAGGAGGAAAGGTTATTGGGAGTGTTGAGGAAACACCGCGGAGCTATGGGATATACTCTTGATGACCTGAAGGGAATTTCTCCTACTATATGTCAGCACGCCATCAACATGGAACCTGATGCAAAGCCTGTTGTTGAGCATCAGCGTCGTTTAATACCCAAGATGAAAGAAGTGGTAAGAAATGAGGTATTAAAACTTCTTGAAGCTGGTATTATTTATCCTATTGCTGATAGTAGATGGGTAAGTCCTGTGCATTGTGTTCCTAAGAAAGGAGGAATTACCGTTGTTCCTAATGAAAATGATGAACTAATTCCTCAAAGAGTAGTAGTTGGTTATAGGATGTGCATTGATTTTAGAAAGGTTAACAAAGTAACTAAGAAAGATCATTATCCTTTGCCTTTTATTGATCAAATGCTTGAGAGGTTGTCCAAGAAAACTCACTTTTGTTTCCTTGATGGGTATTCTGGGTTTTCTCAAATTGCTGTGAGAGCGCAAGATCAAGAGAAAACTACTTTTACTTGTCCTTATGGAACTTATGCTTATAGACGTATGCCTTTTGGTTTATGTAATGCTCCTGCTACTTTTCAAAGATGCATGTCTGCTATTTTTCATGGCTTTTGTGAGGAAATTGTGGAAGTCTTCATGGACGATTTCTCCGTCTATGGAACTTCCTTTGATAATTGTTTGCACAACCTTGACAAAGTTTTGCAGAGATGTGAAGAAACTAGCCTTGTTCTTAATTGGGAGAAATGCCACTTTATGGTTAATGAAGGAATTGTTCTTGGACATAAAATTTCTGAAAGAGGTATTGAAGTTGATCGAGCTAAAGTGGAGGCAATTGAAAAGATGCCTTGTCCCAAAGATGTTAAAGGTATTCGTAGTATTCTTGGTCATGCTGGTTTTTATAGGAGGTTTATTAAAGATTTCTCTAAAATTTCCAAGCCTCTTACTAATCTTCTTCAAAAAGATGTACCCTTTGTTTTTGATGATGATTGTAAGGAAGCTTTTGAAACTTTGAAAAAGGCTTTAATCACCGCTCCTGTAGTTGAACCACCTGATTGGAATTTACCTTTTGAAATTATGTGTGATGCTAGTGATTATGCTGTAGGCGCTGTTCTTGGGCAGCGAGTAGATAAAAAGTTAAATGTTATTCATTATGCTAGTAAAACTCTTGATTCTGCTCAAAAGAATTATGCCACTACTGAAAAAGAATTTCTAGCTGTAGTTTTTGCTTGTGACAAATTTCGACCCTACATAGTTGATTCGAAAGTCACTATTCATACTGATCATGCTGCAATTAGATACCTTATGGAAAAGAAAGATGCTAAGCCAAGGCTTATTAGATGGGTACTTCTTTTGCAAGAATTTGATTTGCATATCATAGATAGAAAAGGTGCTGAAAATCCTGTTGCTGATAATTTGTCTAGATTGGAAAGCATTCCTTATGATCCTATTCCTGTTAATGATAGCTTTCCAAATGAACAATTGGCTGCAATAAGTGTAAGTTCGCGAGATAGTCCTTGGTATGCTGATTATGCTAACTTTATTGTTTCCAAGTACTTGCCTCCAACCTTTTCAGCTCAGCAAAGAAGGAAATTCTTTTATGACTTGCGGCATTACTTTTGGGATGACCCACACTTATATAAAGAAGGAGTCGATGGTATTATGCGAAGATGTGTTCCTGAATATGAACAACAGGAAATACTGAGGAAATGCCATGGAAGTGCTTATGGAGGGCATCACGCTGGAGATAGAACTGCGCAGAAAGTTCTACAATCAGGTTTTTATTGGCCTACCCTCTTTAAGGATGCAAGAAAGTTTATTTTATCTTGTGATGAATGTCAAAGGGTTGGTAATATCTCTAGACGCAATGAAATGCCTATGAGTTATTCTCTTGTTATTGAACCATTTGATTGTTGGGGATTCGACTTCATGGGTCCTTTTCCTTCTTCACAAGGTAATACTCATATACTTGTTGCTGTTGATTATGTCACTAAATGGGTAGAAGCTATACCTACTAAAAGTGCTGATGGTGAGACCTCTTTAAAAATGCTTCAAGATGTCATTTTTCCTAGGTTTGGTGTACCTAGATATCTTATGACTGATGGAGGTTCTCATTTTATCCATGGTGGTTTTAGAAAGACTCTTGCTAAATATGGTGTTAATCATAGAATTGCTTCAGCCTATCATCCTCAAACTAGTGGACAAGTAGAATTGTCAAATAGGGAGATTAAATCTATCTTGCAAAAGACTGTTAATAAATCTAGAAAAAATTGGGCTAGTAAGTTAAATGATGCTTTATGGGCTTATAGAACTGCTTATAAGAACCCCATGGGCATGTCTCCTTATAAAATGGTTTATGGTAAAGCTTGTCACTTGCCTTTAGAATTAGAACACAAAGCTTATTGGGCAGTGAGAGAACTTAATAGAGATTTTAAACTTGCCGGTGAGAAAAGGTTGTTGCATTTAAGTTCTTTAGATGAATGGAGAAGTGAGGCTTATGAAAATGCTAGACTCTTTAAAGAAAAAGTTAAGAGATGGCATGATAGGAGAATTCTTAAAAGAGAATTTAATGTTGGTGAGAAAGTTCTATTGTATAGGTCTCGTCTCAGATTTTTTGCAGGAAAGTTACTCTCAAAATGGGAAGGACCATTTGTTATTGTGGAGGTGTATCGTTCAGGTGCAATAAAAATTGCTTCATTGAAAGATAACTCTACACAAGTGGTAAATGGTCAAAGACTCAAGCATTATATTTCTGGAGATTCTATTAATGAAGAGGTTGATACAATTAAAGTGGTGACTCCGGAAACTTTCATTGAAGAACATTTTTCTGGGACTGCAGAATTCGATTCGAATAGGTAACAGTTTCGGTAAGAAAAGTTTCGCGAATAACTTTCTAGAAGATATTTTCGTCGTTTTTATTAAATATGGAAAAATAAGAGACCGAACCGGATGGGAGACGGCACCCGTGGTGCCCAAACCATAGGTCGGCGCGGTGGGCCCCCCAGCCGCGCCGCCTGGTGGTTTGAGCACCCCGGAGCTCGTCTCCGATCAGGTTTCCTCCTGTACCTTCCTTATGTTGTAAAACTTTTTGCTATATCTCACCCGAACCCCCGAGGTTCGTATCTCGCCTTTTCATCGTGTTTCGTTTCGAGCTGTTTCTGTCCAGATATTGTTTTCAGATCTAGAGCTGCCATGTCTTCATCGAAGCCTCCAAAGGACAGTTTCTTTGTGAACGTCGTCACCCCATACATGGATGAGCTGAAGATGCATCCCAAGGAGTCGCAGATGGTTGATGGAAAGCTGCAGACGGAAGACGTGCGAGGACCCAAAGGAGAAGGGAGCCTGGAAGCCAGGATGGAGAAGCTGGAGCAAGAGGTCTTCACATACAAAAAGCTGGCGGAACGTGAAGTGGGAGTCTTCCACTCAATGGTGTCCGCGCTGGTCGCTGAACATAAGAAGGAGACTGCACAACTCTGGGAAGACATATTTCACCTCATCAACACCACCAACAAACTGCAGGCGCAACTCTATGATGTCCAGAATCAAAACTGTGAGTATGAAACTCGGTTTAAAAACATAAGCGCTGCGCTAGTTTCAGGATAATCGAATCCAAGTCGTCCTTTGTTGATGGGAAACCCCTTCCCTGGAAGTCTGATGATGAGGACAATTCACCACCACCACCGAAGGAGTAATTCATCATATTGGCATCCCCTTGGTTTGTTCCAAGCTTGGGGGAGTGCCGCGGTATCACATCATTATCTTTACCTTTTACTTTTCCATAAAGTCATATCGTGAGTAGGGAAGTTATCTTATATGATGGTTTGCAATGTGGAAGTATCTCTCTTTTAGTTGGTTATCTATGTATCCCTTGGTGTGAGTTGCCGTTATGAAATATTAATGAGAAGTTTTATCATTTACTTTCTGCATACTTTATTTTAGCTTGCAATTCTCTTTCATATTGATAACCTTGTTGTTAGTATAGGGATCACTTTTTAGAGCACCAAGTTAATCTTTTTGGTTTTGGCAAACTTAGCATTGGTCAGTAGTAGACAATACTTTGAGACTTAAGTAGAGAGAGGGAGTGCATGCAAATATATTATTCCATGATCTTTCTTTCTTTGTAGCTCATAAGCTTAGTATTCTTAAGTTAAACTATTTGTGCTTCTAAGGAAGATTGCATGATTATTCTTATCACTTGTATAATTGTTTGTATCCCTCAACTCTTATGCTTGCTACATAACCTTGCTAGCCAAAGACCTGTATCGAGAGGGAATGCTTCTCATACATCCAAACCTTGAGCCAAACCATTGCCATTCGAGTCCACCATAACTTCCTACTATATGGTATTTTGCGCCATTCCAAGTAAATACTTCATGTGCTACCTTTAAATTATTCAAAACTTATTACTCCTAGTTTTGTGTCACTGTTTATTAGCTCATGAGGGTTCTGTAGAGTTTCTCTAGCACTTTTGTCAAACAGACTTTCACCAATGGACTAGTGGCATATACACCGCTTATCCAACAATTTGCAAAAAGAGCTGGCAAATGGGGTGCCCAGTCCCAATTAACTACAACTTTCATTAATAATTCTCTTCACATGTTTTGCCCTGATTTATCAGTAAGCAACTTAATTTGCAAATAGACACTCCTCCATGGTATGTGAATGTTGGAAGGCACCCGAGGATTCGGTTAGCCATGGCTTGTGTAAGCAAAAGGTTGGGAGGAGTGTCAACTATAAAGAAACTAAAATACATGTGTAAACAAAAGAGAAGAGGGATGATCTACCTTGCTGGTAGAGATAACGTCCTTCATGGGAGCCGCTCTTGAAAGTCTGGTTGACAAGGGGTTAGTGCTCAACAACTATTTTCATACTCTCTATATGCTTTGCAAAACTTAAAAGCTCTAGCACATGATTTAATCCCTGCTTCCCTCTGCGAAGGGCCTATCTTTTACATTATTGTTGAGTCAGTAAACCCATTCCTCTCTATCTCAAGCAAGCATTTGAGTTGTTGAGATCCAATTAGTTATATGTGTTGATACTTCTAATCATATCTCTCATTTCCTTGTTTCGCACAATAGCTTTTATCCGAATGAATATAACTTTGAAAGTTATCAATGACTGTAAGGAGACTGTTATGATTAAGGCATGTAAGTTCTGCTATATAAGCTCTGATATAAAGACTCTTCTCGAAAGATAAGTATGATCTGTTAATTGTTCTCTGACCAAGAGTTTAAGTTTGCCTTCACCAATCATGGTTCTCTTTATGCACTTCATCGTGGTTCCCTTTACTTATTTCAAGTTAGATTATATGAAGGGAAGTTGCTGTCTAGAATGACTTGTGTATCAATGAATGTGATGCTTCTTGTCCGTATTTTATTTATCGACACTTTGCTCCATAAACTTGTGGTCATGTTTACTGAGCTCAGTTTTCGCTTGGGGACAAGCGAGGTCTAAGCTTGGGGGGGTTGATACGTCCATTTTGCATCACTATTTTATATCATAATTTACTGCTATTCATCGATATATTTCATATTTAGAAGTGTTACTTATGTTATTTTACCTATTTTGCATGTTTGATGAATAATGGAGAATTGGACACCGGAGTCAGGATTCTGCTGGAAAAAGCACCGTCGAGATGCACTATTTCTGAAGATCAATAAATCGAAGGAGACATATGGAAGTTCCTATTTTACCAGAAGATGGAGGAGGCCAAAAGGGGGAGCTGAGATGGGCCATGGTGGGCCCTCCTCACCCCTTGGCGCGGTGGGGCCCCCTGCCGCGCCGACAGGTGGTTTGGGGGCCCTGGCCCACCTCAGCCGTTCCCCCTTCGCGTACTTGACCCCCTCGAACCCTAACACACGGAGGACGGCCATCGAAATATTCCGCCGCCTCCACGAGGCGGAAAACACCAGAGAGCGAAAAGCTCCCCTGCAGGAAGAAATCTGCCGGGGGAAATTCCCTCCCGGAGGGGGAAATCGTCGCCATCATCACCGTCATCGAGCTGGACTTCATCGGGATCATCATCATCATCATCTCCACCGCCAACACCATCATCACCCCGCTGCACCCGTCTCCGCTATAACATCTAGGGCTGAATCTTGTCTATTTCATAGGGGAAACTCTCCCGGTGTTGATTACTCTTGTTATTGATGCTATTGGGTGAAACCATTGGACTAAGGTTTATGTTCAGATTGTTATTCATCATCATATCACCTCTGATCATGTTCCGTATGATGTCTTGTGAGTAGTTCGTTTAGTTCTTGAGGACATGGGAGAAGTCTTGATGTTAGTAGTGAACTATGTTGAGTAATATTTAATGGTTTGATGCTTAAGTTGTGGTGTTATTCTTCTAGTGGTGTCATGTGAACGTCGACTACATGATACTTCACCTTTATGGGCCTAGGGGAATGCATTGTGTATTCGTTTGCCAATTGTGGGGTTGCCGGAGTGACAGAAACCTGAACACCCGTTGGTATATCGATGCATGAGGGATAGCAGGATCTCAAAGTTTAAGGCTGTGGTTAGTTTATCTTAATTACTTTCTTGTATTTGCGGATGCTTGCAAGGGGTATAATCACAAGTATGTATTAGTCCTAGGAAGGGCGGTGCATTAGCATAGGTTCACCCACACAACACTTATCAAAACAATGAAGATTAATCAACTATATGAAGCGAAAGCACTTGACAATACTCCCGTGTGTCCTCAAGAACGTTTGGTCATTATAAGTACAACAACCGGCTTGTCCTTTGCTGTAGAAAGGATTGGGCCACTCGCTGCAACTATTACTACTGCATTTTATTTACTTGTACTTATTTATCTGTCATATCAAAAACTCCTAAAAACTTGTCTGAGAGCATTTACAGTGAATCCTTCATCAAAACCGCTTGTCAACACCTTCTGCTCCTCGTTGGGTTCGACACTTTATTTATCGAAAGTACTACGATACACCCCCTATACTTGTGGGTTATCACTTACCCTTGGAGGTGGTGCTGTTTCCTGGAAGTCTTGCGAGCAAACGATCATAACAAGATCGACAATGGAAGAAGAATTAACAGCATTGGACACATCTGGTGTCGAAGCAGGATGGCTTCGAGATCTGTTGATGGACTTGCCAGTGGTTGAAAAACCAGTTCCGGCTATCCTTATGAATTGTGACAATCAGACAGTGATTACCAAGGTCAAGAGTTGAAAGGACAACATGCAGTCCAACAAACATATAAGAATGAGATTAAAAGCTGTCAGACATTTGAAAAACTCCGGAGTAATAGCGTTGGATTATATCCAGTCGGCTAAGAATTTGGCAGATCCCTTTACAAAAGGGCTATCACGTGTTGTGATAGAAAATGCATCGAGGGAGATGGGTATGAAACCCAAATGAGTTGCCATGGTAGCAACCCAACCTATGTGATCGGAGATCCCGTGAAGTAGGACCTGGGAAAACAAGCTAGTGGTTAACTGAGGATAGTACTTTTACTAACCCACTCCATTGGAGATGCACTACTCCCGGGAACTGTATGGCAGGATGACATTTGTTTTAATGTGTTCCAAGTCTTTGTATAAGCAAGATGCTATCCTACATAGCGATCTTTTGGAGGAACACACCTATATGAGCCTGACTGCTGGTCACAGTCTATGAGATTGGGTTGATCTCTAGTAAGTTCATGAATAGGCCAGGAGTGTGACAAATATGCTCCACCCGAGGGGTCAGCCTTCGGCAGCCTAGTACTAGTAAGACATTTGGTGAAACTACTTTACGCCAAACTGACAATTCAAGGCATAGTCCATTGTCAGTTGTAAAGGAGTGTAGCTATTTGCTCTAGGTGGATGTTCAAACTTAACGGGTCTCCACTGAAAATACTGGTCAAAAACAGTGTTTGGAACAGAGAACTCCATGGGTCTTTGGGATCTGGTGGGGATTGCTGAAATATTGCTTAATATTAGGGTGGGCTTTAGGCCCATCTAACAATTCCAGAAAAATCCCTAAATGCCCATACTGCCATGGCAAGTGTGGGAGTTTAGTCCCACATGGCTAGTTGGGAGAGATCTACACCAACTTATAAGGTGAGCTCTTCTCCCACATGTATGAGGTGTTGGTTGTGAAGAGAAGGGAGGTGCTCCACACGCGCGCTCCTCCTCCTCCGCCGCCCGCCTCGCCTCGTCACGACGCGCGCGTCGCGCCGCGGGTTGCGGGAATCTCGCCGAGCCGATCTTATCTTTTTATCACGCAGGAAAAATGTGAGCGGCAACGGAAACGTTTTGCCTTAATGACGTTAATGGAGAATGAATGTGAGCTGAAACGTTTTGTCTTAAGTGCTCTTAAGTACGACCGTTTCCAGTCTCTTAACTCTCCCCTTAATTGCGTGCGTTTCCGTTGGCCTTCCACCTGCGTGTGTGCCTATATGAGAGAGGTCGTTCCTCTCCAGCAGAGACACACAACAGATTACATCTGCTCGCGCCGCCACCATCGTTCCTCTCTCTGTTGCTGCCACCGGTAATCCCATCCCGTCTGCTGCGTACACGGCTGCCGGGAGAGCAGGCCTCCGAAACCCCGCCTCTCCACATCCTGTACGGGAGAGGGGCGATTAGGTCTTTGGGGAGCGTCTCCTACGCGACTGCTCGCCTCTCCGATCGTTTGCTTCAACTACATCTGCATCAACTACGTCCGCGCCGCCTTCATCATCGCCATGGCCACCGACGCCGACAAGGAGCAGGCTGCTGCTGACAAGAGGATCGCCGACGAGGCCACCGCCTCCGCTGCTGCTGCGGCCAACTGGCCTACTGGAGGGTATAACATGTTTATCCCTCTCCTGATTATTTCCATGTTTGCAGTACTAGTGATATACGTAGATGTTTCTACTATCTGTCTAGTACATAGTTTTATCATCAAGTTTCAGTATATCATTAGCACTGTTTACGTCATGTTCATGATTTATTATTGGATTAATTTAATTGAACAATTGCCTATATACTCAACACCACGACCATGATGTGTTTTTGCACAAAAAACAACTGTTTGATGTAATTTTTATTTACATGAACTGTTTGATGTAATGGTTGCACAAAACACAAATCTGTTCGTAACGAGTTTGACAGTGAATTAGGCTAGTTCGGGCAGTACATGTTCAACTTCGTCAACAACGACAATTATCACAACTATGGTCATTCCCTGCTTGACCCATCACCGTTACATTATGTTTTTATTAAACGAGCATCTACTCACCTGTTCCCAAACGAAACAAGATTTGAAGTCCTACTTTTCGTCATTTGTTCTATGTTATTGCTAACACCATGCAAGAAAGAATGCAGATCGACGTGAGGAGTAGTCTGTAGAGAGCGAGTGAGTGGACGGCATAGCCGTGTGTAAGCAACTTTGTAAAACTTATATTCCAATCTTAATGTCATGACCGCAACAATTGTTGCGTGCCCTTGAAAAAATGATTTTGGCGCATAGCGATTCCCAACTCCAATATGCCACCAAATTTGGGCGCTATGACTCTACTATATACCTCAACCGCCGAGACCCCCCCTCCCCCCAACCACCTCAATGGATGAGGGATAACATTGCGGTTCGCGTAGATTCTTTAGGTTATGCTTGAGGATATCCGAGACTAGGGTTACAGAAAAGGAATTTGATTCCAACCTACTAATCTCTTGGATAGTTTATTAATTTTGGGTTCTTCAAAACTAAACGGAAAGGTGTCTTGGAGCTCGACCTTGGTGGTGAAGAGCTCCGACATATTGTTTTAGCCTCTAATTAAGTTGTGGAGATTGGCCCAACCTTATTTCTAAAGGTTTTGGTTGCCTCCTTCAAAGGCACCGCGTAGTGGATCGAGACACTCCGCCTTGGTGGAGACTAAAGAAGAGTAAGGTTAGCATTGTTTCTATTGCGGATCACTGTGACTCCACACGTTTTAATCGACGATTAGCTTCTATTCGGAAGTGAACTTCGGGACAAATCGCCGCGTCCATTGTGTGGTTATTTGTCAACCTTCTTACTTATCGTATCTAGATTTATATGATTCTATATTAGATTGTATCCATGTCGTATATAAGTGTCCCATCTAACTGCATGATTTAGAGAAACTGTATTTATGTTAATCACTAAATTGGTAAAAAAACGTTAAACTTTGATTCATCCCCAGGCGACCTCTTCGGATCCTTTCACTTTTTGTTTCACAGAATTTCAAAACACAGAAATAGGAAAAATCAATATTGCAATGGCATACCCACTCCAATCTTACAGGATTTCACATGATGCACCAAAGTTCGTTTGAATCCATTAGAGGAAACATAAATGTTTTTATGAAAGAGACATATGAGTCGATGTTAGATTTTCTACGAAACATCAGGGCAAAGGATTTCTTTGGAACTTGTTTGGTGGAATTCAATCCTACAAATCAAATAAACACTATAGGAATTTTTTTTAAGTATTTGAATATCTAAATGTTGCATGCAAATCTTTGAATCAAATAGGTCCTAAAATGTTCTGAATAATACTCACATCAATGGTATAAATTATAGGGAAAAAGGTTCTGACATTAAAGGAGGAAGAGAACGAGATTGCTTTTGCAAATAGACACAGTTTGAAGGAAAAGATGGGAGTATGATCTTTTCGATTTGCACAGCACAAAGTGACTCGAGTGCCGAACCCAATCTGCTGGGCCAGTGTGACTCGACCCCGACGACATGCCCCAATCTCCCAAGCCTCTTCCCCATCACTCTCGCCCTTTCTCTATCCCATCCCAACCCTAGCTCGGCAGCAGCAGCAGCGGCGGCGATGACGTCGATCCCGCCCGACGAGGCTGCCGAGAACGGCCACCGCAACGGCAACGGCCCGTCCCCGCCCCCCGCGAAGCGCCCGCGCGGGGCGCTGATCTCGACCGCTGAGATCCGCGACGAGTTCGCACACCACGACCCCGCCGTCGCCCGCGTCAACAACGGTAGCTTCGGCTCCTGCCCGGCCTCCGTGCTCGAAGAGCAGGGGCGCTGGCAGCGCCTCTACCTCGCCCAGCCCGACGCCTTCTACTTCCACAGCCTCCAGCCGGGGCTCCGCCGCTCCCGCGCCGCCGTCGCGGCCCTTGTCAACGCCGGGGACGTCTCCGAGATTTCCCTCGTCGACAACGCCACCACCGCTGCAGCAATCGTGCTGCAGCACACCGCGTGGAGCTTCGCCGAGGGGCACTACGCGCCTGGCGACGCGGTACTCATGCTCCATTACGCCTACGGAGCAGTCAAGAAGTCTATCCAGGCCTATGTTGCCCGCGCGGGGGCCACCGTCGTCGAGGTACCCCTCCCGTTCCCCGTCGCTTCACCCGACGCCATTATTGCCGAGTTCCATGCCGCGCTCGCCGTTGCCAAGGCTGGTGGTCGCAGGGTCCGGCTCGCTGTAATTGACCACATCACCTCCATGCCCAGTGTTGTCATTCCAGTCAAGGAACTAGTCGCCATCTGCCGCCAAGAGGGCGTCGACAAGGTGTTTGTCGATGCTGCACACTCCATTGGACAAGTCCCAGTTGATGTGCGTGACATTGGGGCCGATTTCTACACTAGCAACCTCCACAAGTGGTTCTTTTGTCCCCCGGCCGTGGCTTTCTTGCACACCCGCAAGGGTGGCCCAGTAGCCTCTCAGCTACATCACCCTGTGGTGTCACACGAGTATGGCAATGGGCTGCCTATGGAGAGTGGATGGATTGGGACACGGGATTATAGTGCCCAGATCGTCGTTCCTGAAGCTATCAAATTTGTGAACCGGTTTGAAGGTGGGATTGAGGGTGTACGCAACCGGAACCATGAGAAGGTGATCGAGATGGGTAGGATGCTTGCCGACGAATGGGGGACGTCTCTTGGTTCGCCGCCAGAAATGTGCGGAAGCATGGTTATGGTAGGGATGCCTAACTGTCTTGGCATTGAGAGTGATGATGATGCAATGAGAGTGCGGACCATGTTAAGGAAGGATTTCAAGGTGGAAGTGCCAATATACTACAATACCAGAAGGGTAGAAGAGCAAGAGATAGCAAAGGATAATAATGGTGATCCAGTGACTGGGTATGTAAGGATCTCCCACCAGGTTTACAATGTCAAGGAGGAGTATGAGAGGCTGAGAGACGCTGTCAATAAGCTTGTTGCTGAGGGATTCACCAGCAGTAAATTGCGGCCATCTGAGAAGGTACACTTATTAACACTGTTTTTATTCTAATCATTTCTTTTCTTCATTTATAGACTATACTTTCATCGACTAGTTCTGCTGGTTAGTATAATATTTTGCAACTGACCTCCTGTATTTAAGATCAAGATCCAAATTAACAACATAAATTTGTTCGATTGTATTCTTTCCGTTTCTAAATATAAGATGTTTTTAGGTATTTCAAATGTGGCATAGAAACGGAGTGAAATGGTTGAACATACACACTAAAACGTGTCTAGATACATGTGAATGTGACAAAAGCAAAAACATCTTAGATTTAGGAACGGAGAGAGTAGTATTGTTCTCTGCGCATAGTCGCCTATTGCAAGACATGCTTATACAGGACATGCTTTTACACATGACTTTTTCCAGATTATGCAATCTTTTACATTTCACTGTTGATCTGGCTTGTGCATTTATTTGACATTCTACCGACCCACAGTTTATCTGTATGAAATGCTGATTTTTGAAATTTATGTACTCATATACCAATAAAAAATGAAAATGTTGCATGCAAATGGCCCCTCTGTTCCTTAGTTATATGGCGCAAATGTATTTTGAAGTTCAACTTTGATCATCTATTTGACCAACAAAACGTGGGTCGTGTGCTACAAAAATTATACCATTGAATTGGTATTCAAAAAAAGTTCCCGATGGTATAACTTTATGACACATTTCTCATGTATTATTGGTCAAATTAATGGTCAAGTTAGATCCTGAGTGCGACATGTAAATAGGGACGGAGTAGTAGAACCTAGCATATTCTTCTGCATTGATAAGCTAAACGGCGCCCAAGAGATGCTAAACTTCCATGATACACGAGGTGTTTACTTACTACTACCTCCGTCCCCAAATAGGTACCGTATAAATTGAGTAAAAAAGGCAATGCTTTCTAAGGTTGGCCAAATATATAGAAGAAAATACCAACAACTACAATATGGAATAAATAAATTATGAAATAATATCTTATCATGAATATATTCATATTGATTTGGTATTGTAGACCTTCATACCTTTGTTATATATTTGCTAAATATTTGGCCAAACTTAGAAAGTATTGACTTTTTTACTCAATTTGCGCCACCTATTTGGGGACAGAGGGAGTATGATAGTATGATGTCTTTTCAGCCATCCTCGGTTTTGATTGCTTGTTTTCTATTTGCTAAGATTAACAATACTGCTAGTTATCATTACATACTTAAAGCAAGACACAGCTGAAAATAGAGAGATGTGTTAGATAATTCCCACAAAAAAAGAAAAACATCTGACCATCCATCTGGTGATTTTTTTATTAGTGGATTGCAGCAGATAGATCTTCATAATCTTTCCATAACCCTGTCCAAGCGAATCACAACCATTAAATCTATAGCTGTAAAAGCATAAAGTTGTAAAAGCATTTGTTTATCGGAACTTTCTTAGATCACTATATAAGGTTGAATTGTAGCCTACCCAACCTTGCTTAGGACAAAATCACAAAAGGCTTTAATGTTGATGTTGACTATATAAGATCGCAAGAGTTGTTGAGGACGTGAATTTTTATGTCATGCTGGATAACCTTACTAATTGCTTCTTCTGCTTTTTGCTATGTTGTACTCCCTCCCTCCCATAATATAGTGCATATAAGATTTTTTTTTTGAAGTCAAGCCGTTTAAATTTTGACCAAGTTTATTGAATTTTTTATCTATTTCTGTGATACTACATGTATACCATATGAAAATATACGGTATATGATGTGATCGTGGTGTCAAAAGAGTTCCATAGTTGTCATCCATTGTCAATAAGATGTCCAAGTTTTGTGCATCTAGTGTTTGACGCTGTTGTGAAGTATTTCATGATTAGTGATTATGGTGACAGCTGAATTTGTTTGGCAGATGCTATTAATATGTGGTAGTGATCGAATACTTGATGATTGTTCTTACTAATCTGATTACAAACATATTATGACCTGATGTTTTTCCCCACGATTTTGTTCTCAGCAAGAAACTCTGGCGTGAAGACATCACATCCAGGCAGTGACAGTCAGCACTCCATCCTAAGATGCTGTGGCCGACTACTTAGGTGTGGATCTGTGCCACAGCCAGTTCTCAAGTGAGGTCTAGTTATTCAATACCCTGCCCCATGGCATCGCGTGTTGATGTAGTGTACTTTTACAACTGACAAATGTTGTATTTGAGCTTGCAATAACGTGACTGGTCTTCTCTGTTCCTTTTTCGAGCTGTATAATTTAAGAATAATAATCTGTCTGCAAGGAGACTTGCAGTCTTTGTAGATTGATTGTTGGTTACAAATGATGCTGATATCTCTCTGTTGTGTCTACTTGGTAGACATTTTACGACTTTCGTCCAGGAAAAAATGAGTAAATGTTAACTGGCGGAGGTAATATGGATAAAATTTCTCTAGTCCTGAGAACATAACGTGTTATCCGTTTGTGCAATCGGCATGTGCTCTTAAAATTAATTAACACATTCTCTTCTAAACTTGTCAGGTAAAATGGTGACGTATTTTATGTCTCCAAAACATTACGAATATATAAGCGGGATTGGATGAAAAATAAGTAAACGTTTCCGAGGCAGGAAGCATTGCCAATTTTTGCAGGCTGCAACTTGACCAAATATTGTTGATTTCGGACCAAGATTAACAAGGAAGCTCTCAATTCTTTGCATGCAAATGGGAGAAAGAGAGCTCTTGATTTGGAGAGCGGTGGTTTGGGTGCCGGGCATCTCTCGTCTCGTCGTGCTACGCGTGCAGTTGGACCTTGTGAGCCAGAAAAGGGTAATTGCATGTGAAATACATCATGTAATATATGTGGAGCAAACAGTGTCGCCGTATCCACTGAGTGGTTCTCCTGGTAAATGGGCAAGGTAATCACGACCAGATATTTTCTCGGCACACAAACATGAAGCATTTCCTTTGGATGCTCTTTATTAGATTTGACAATGCTTCGGATGACCTCGCTGTATTGCCGTGTGCTGTACAATCTTTTCCCTGTCAGTACCTTGACATTCCACTCAGTCCCTTCGGATTGAGAAATGGCAATACAATTCCAATGCGCCTACATAGGCACGGAGCTCGACTGATTCTTACTGGAGCAGTTCTGAATCCATGGTTGTTTTTCACGTGATATCTTTCGATCTTCCCCGTGGTTCTTTAAATCCATATATAATAAGCAAACTGTGCCGCGGTTCTTGTTAAAAAAAAAACTGTGCCGCGGTTTTTTTATGGAAGGGAAGCACTGATGCTAGGGCGAACATTGCCTTGTTGCCCGCGACATATTCTGCAAGCCAAAAATGAATTTAAGGTGGTCTCCCAGACTACATAGTCTGAAGTTACTGGACACGTCACTCAGGGCTCGTTGGTGTTGGCTGGCGCGCACTTCTGGTGACTGTTCATGGAGCGATTTGGAGATCTCAGGGCATCTCCAGCCATGCCCCCCCAAGAGCGCCCAGGACACTTATCTAGCGTCAAACGTCAAAATAGCGCCGAAAATCTGCCAGCCGTGCCCCCAGGAGGCTAAATAGCGCCGTTTTAGCGCCGGCGCTGGGGCCTGGGGGCGCCGGCTCTATTTTTTGCATGCAGACAGGCTCACTGTCAGCCACCAGCGGCCTCTCTCTCCTCCTTTTTCTCTCCCCACCCACGTGCCCTCTCTCTCTTCCTTTCTTTCCACACCAACCGCCCGTCTCTCTCCCCATTTTTCTCCCCCCATCGACGACGTATGGAGCTCGCGTGCCCGTGGCCGTCCCCACCATATGGAGCAGCAGGCCGTCGCCGAGGCTCGCGCCGCCGCCCTCCTCAAGCTCGCCGCAGAGTCCGCCATCTGCGGCGGCGGGGACGACCGGCTGGAGGGGAACGACGGCTGCTCCTCTCTCTCCTCTAGTCTTCAGCTCCGGCGCCATGGTCGCGGGGCTTGAACTCGGAGGCGGTGGCGGCCTAGGCGGGGTCGGACTCGGCCGCGCGCTGCACGGCCGCCATGGTCACGGGGGGAGTGCTCGAGGCGTCGGCGGCCTAGGCGAGGTCAGACTCGGCCGCGCGCCGCACGGCCGCCATGGTCGCGGGGCGGAGTGCTCGGAGGCATCGGCGGCCTAGGCGAGGTCGGACTCGGCCGCATGGCCGCCATGGTCGCTCCATATGGGTGCTCTCCAGGTGTTTGTTGAATTACCTTTGCTTGGGTGGGGTGCGGCTGGGAAATTGTCAAACCCACAACCGAAAATAGCGCCGGCGGTAGCGTTTTTCCCCCCGAGGACACCGCATTTTTGGTCCTGGGGGGCGCCAATGGCTGGAGATGCCCTCAGTCTCTTTGGCAGAGAGAGGACCTATTCTGCGCCGCAACCTCCTGCATCACTGGCAATGGGTGCAAGATCTCCTTCTGAAAATACGGATGACACAGAGGCACTCCAAGATGATAAATGGATAGCCGACATCAAAGAAAAACTGTCTCATCGTCAAGATTAAAGGAGGCTAGAATATGGGGTTGGCCGGGGCAAAAATTTTGAGTCTTATTATCCCGGGAGAGTAGATTTTTGTGGAAGTCCTAGGGGGTGTCCTAGCAATTATTGTTAAAACCTCTAAAAACCTTCTCTGTTAATGAAAATGACAATTTTTGTCTCGTTGAAAAAAAAACTGTCGATCGCAACACTCGCCCAGTTCTACAGAATATGGAAAAAGTCCATAACTTCAGCTCAATCCACTGGTGGAGGACCAATTTATCTGGAAACTTCTAATAAATGGTGCGTTCTCTCCACGTTATGCTTACCCTGCTCTCTCCTAGGAGTATTGCAACTTCGGCCCAAAAAAAATGACCCGTCCTCCCCTGTCTCGCCCCCCGTGCGGGCGACAGGGGAACCCTAGCGCCGCCAGCTTCTAGCCCCCCTTCCTCCCTCCCACTCTCCGCCGCCGTCGGGTCGGGCCGCCGGGCGTTGCCTGTGCGGTGCTGGCTCCGGCGGCGGCGCCCGGTTTCTCCCACGAGCAGGCGAGACGGCGCGGCGGTCTGCGGCCAGCAGCGGTGGTGGTCCGGCACGGCCAGGTGGTTCAGGTGGCGGCGGAGCGGCTGGGGGCCATGGTCGCCGGAGTGCGGCTGGCAGCGCCCTTCCGGCCTAGATCTGGGCCCTTTGGGCTCCATCTGGGCCTGGGCGGGCCGCCTTGGACGTGGTGGCGGCTCCTCCGGTGGACAGAAGAGCAGGGGCTGGTGCCGGGGACGGCGGTGACGGTGACGCGCCTGCTGCAGTGCGGCAGCGGGGACTTTACGGGCCCTTTTGGGCTCGGCCGTGCGGTGAGGGCCTGGTGTGTCCTGGCTGCTGCATCCGGTCTGCTACCGCCGGCGGCGGTGGAGGTCGATCCCTCCCGCGTGCTACTATACTGCTATCTCTCGCCGGTGCCCCTTCTTCTCGGTTTCCCGGCCTCGCAACATGGATCACGGTGAAACGGCGATGATGATTGCAAGACCGTGGTGGCGTGTGATGGTGGGTGTCAAGTTTGGTGGAACACTATGGAGCGTCCGGGGGTGTGGTTTCTTGGGGCTGGGGAGAAATCCTTGTCGTTCTCGACACCGACGCGGTGACACATGCGGGTATCGCCGTCCTTCCTGAAGGGCGTCGGGTGTACCTATTCAGTCTTCCCCACCCCGATGGCGTACCGGGGGAAACCCTAGGACCAGGGGTAACCCTAGTCCCGGTTCGGGCAGCAGCGTCGTCCTCGTCGCTCACCTTCTTGGAGGTGCTGCTTGGTACGCGGCGCGTCGGAGTGCTAGGAGCGTGGTGGGAATTCTCCGGAGGGCGCAGCGGTTGTGAGTCTTCTTCGTTTTCGTCGAACCACCATTGTTGGCGTTGTTTCTTTTCTTTTTCTTTTTTGTTTCTTTTGGGCTGGATTTGTGCTGTTTGCCCCAGCAACTCGTATTATATCGTTGGTTGCTATATTAATATAGCAGGGCGAAAGCCTATTTCGAGGAGTATTGCAACTTCGATGTAACGCTGCGCTGCTCCATTTTTTTTAGATTCACAGTCCCTCCCTTGTTCCATTTCGTATGAAACGAGCCCAGATTGTTCCATTAAAAGGAAACTAAAAGTCCTTAAAATCTGGCAGTAGCATGCTTATCTAACACCATCATCATGTATTCATGTTTTAACCAGCTGAAAACAAGCCCAAAAGCCCTCAAAACAAGCTTGAACACCTGCGGTCACCAGGACACAGGGGGAGATGAAACTTATACTACAGAACTACATCTGCGGACGTGAATCAAAATCTAAAACGTAACCTTTAGGGAAACAAACTCTAGGAACCAGGGGGAAACAACGTACTCAGATCACAGCATGGATAGAAGCATCTTCATCAGGATGATCTTGGAGGTAAGACAAGAACGCTCGACCTCCGTGAGTAGGTTCCCTGATAGATGCAATATTGTTACCTCCAAACTCTTTTATCATACAAATAGAAGGCTAGTCAGCTGCTAAATGAATCTTATTGTTACCTACAGTTAACCAGCCGAGTGTTGATTAATTCCAAAACCCATTTAGGGAATTTGAGAAAGGATAGCATGGAAATGGGGATACTAGCTAATTCAACTTGGATCAAAATTTTCTTTGCTGCATAGGACAACAGTCTCTCTCCAGTATTTCCAATAAACTAAAGGATGTAAATCTTCCTTCGTAAGTTTATCATGATGCAAAGGAAGCCCTAAATACTTAAAGGGAATTTCCCAACAACGCATCGTAAAATTCCTAAAAAGTACAGAATCTCATCTTCTTCCATGTTGATTGAAATCAACTAACTGTTGTGAAAATTAATTTTCATTCTAGATATATGTTCAGAATAAGTTAAGATCCTTTTTAAAAACACATTAGTATCATTTTCCATGAAAAGCAGTGTCATATCCATACTGTTAGCTAATTACACCCTCAAGAAGAATTTGGACAAAACCCCCCTAATCAAGCCTGCTCAACTTCATTTAATCAACATTTTAGAGAAAAGATTGACTACAAATTAAACAACAGAGGGGGCATAGGGTCTCCCTGTCTTAACCCCCTGCAGGTTAATCTCCTACCTCATTTACTTTCACACCCACAGAGCCACCACCTACAGTGATCTGCTTAATCCAACCAATGAAACTAGCCCCAAAATCTCAAACTTATAAGACTCAAGCAATAATATCAAGATCAACTCTATCGAAAGATTTTTCATAATCTATCTTAAAAACTAAAATATTTTATTTTATTACTATAAACCTCATGAATAATTTCATGAGCAGTGAAAACACTTTTCATAGTAAATCTACGCTTAATAAAAACAGATTAACAATAAGAAATTAATCTATTCATAACCAAGGCCAACATATTAGTGAGGACTTTGCTAACAAAAATCAAAAGAGAAATTCAGCAAACTAGTAGGTCTAAATTTCTTCATCACCATAGGATCATTTCTCTTTGAAATTAGAGTGATCATTAATAAGAATCTATAGATATCAGAATTTCCCCTAAACCAATCATCAAACATTCTTAGAAGATCACTATTAATGACCGCCCAATATTTTACTGGAACATAAAGGACATGTCATCTGGACCTAGAGCCCCATCAGCATAAGCACCAAACACGGCTACACTAATTTCTTCATTAGTTATTCTACTTTCCAAAATACAATGTTTTCTGCGGTAACTTTCTCGCTTGCAGAAAAAAAATCAGGATTGAGGTTGAATAAGCTGTGTTTTTGTCTCCTTCTAAAATATCCCTGTCCCCACCAAATCTCTGCCTAGACTAAATTCTTCCAACACCCAATCATTACTTATCTCACTAAGAATATTCCATTACTTATTCTTTTACACAGTAGAAAGTTCCTTACTTTCAGACTATATATTCAGAACATCATAACCCTCCATATATCAGCTCTTTCTTATTTCTTATGTTTTATAATATCCGTTTCTAAATTAGCACTCCAACGCTTAACTACTTCCTTAAAATACCTAAGCTTATTTTTTCCACACATCTACTATATTTCTAAATCATTTTTGCCGGGCCCAAGCTTTGGCGAGATGGGCTTTTCGCCAGTCCGAATGGCGGAATCCGGAATGTGTGCTCCCACACGGTATGGCGGGGCGTGCCACATGTTTCTTTCTGCTTCTAGCAAGGATACTTTAGCAGGTATTTTTGACTATATCGATATGCAGAGGGATATATTTGTAAAAATATCTCTGCATGCCGTCGTAGTATGTCCAATATCTCGATCGAAGTATGGAGGTCAAAATGATTTCAAATCCAGAGGTTAATCGTACTCTGACAGCTTTCAGATTGATGCTTCTGTCTGTACCTCACATCTTTCTTTTTTGGAGTTTGAACAAACGAAAGAGTCACGCGGCTTCTAGGGCGCGTACCACTACTCCGCATGATAATTTCCGTGAGTATACACTCATAATGATCACAAAGTACAGCTGGCAGCAGTAGCACAGATCGATCGATCTGCCGTGCGATTTGACCTCGTGTCCAGTCGACGTGGTGAAATATTGCGTCGCAAGCCGGGGCGACCCGCCGGACAGCACCACATGTAGTTATCCATCCGTGGACGCGGCGGTACCAGCATCGGCGGCGCCGTCACCCTGTGCTTCTCCAACAGTAGTACCACGGGGAATAGTCAGATTATCCTGTCGATGGGCTTCTCCCGCCATGACTGACGAGATAGCTGCCGCCAATGCCGTGCTGAACTTAGGGTCGGCTGCGATTGCCGCGGTCACCGTTTCCATCACTGACTGCTGCTGCGCGTCCTGGCCAAGCCCAAGCCTGGCCGAGAGCACCGTGGACGCCCTCTGCTGTACGTACATGGCCAGCTCCGGGGGTGCCGCTAACGGCATGGCCGGAGGCTGCTGCTGGACCGATGACAGGCGGTGGAGCATGCCGCTGGCCCCAGGGGGCGCCTGCGTGAGGTCGAGGGTGATGGTGGGGAACGGCGCGGAGGCGGAGAGCGTGGCCACGGTGGAAGCGTAGGGGAAGGATTGGTGGTGGTGGAAGACCGCGGGGTGGCCAAAGAGGGCGGCGCCGTCGCGGCTGGCTACCGGGCCGGAGAGGAGCATGGCCGCGGCTGCGGACGTCGTGTTAGCCATGGTTGTCGCCGCCGGTGGCAGCCGGTGGTTGTGGTTGCCCTCGTAGGTCGTGACCAGGACGGCCTTGTCCTCGGCGCACCGCTGCACCTGCATGCACGCGTGCACATATGAAACTTCGATCGGAAGCACAATTAATCCACTTCGATGCATGGATTGATTCTTCAAATTGTCCATGACCGTGCATGCATGCAACGAATAAATGAAGGAGCTGATGTTCATGACGGACTAGTTTGCCCTGTTGAGTAGTTTTTTGGTGTGCAGAAAGTCTATGGAGCTGATGTTCGGAATTACGATCTCCGACTTGGTATGATAAATGTAGGTGTACCTGCTTCCTCACGGGGCATCCGATTGCCATTGTGCAGCGGTAGTAAGCTCTCGGGCATGGGTTTCCCTTCGCCATCTTCTGCCCATACTTTCTCCACTGGCATCCATCGCTAATCTGGAGTTCATATATATGCACGATTAACATCCTACATGTCGTTCCAGAAAAAGAATTCATACTAGTAGAGTACCATTGGTGCTTCGGATCGCGCACGCACGGACACCCTCGGTTTTCGGCATGGAAGCTGCTCCGAGGACGCCTGCTCGCTGCTCCGATCCCTTATTCCCGGCGTCGCCGCCTCATCCAGACGCGTCCTCCTCTTGCCGCCACTGCTAAAGGACGGGGAGTCGGCGGCGACCACCTCGTCACCCTGCTGCGGCTCCAGGAACTTCTGCGTCGACGACGACATGCTCAGTGACCCCGTAGTAGTTAGGTTGGGCTGCATCAATCGAGGTTTGGTACGACCGATCGAGAAGTACTTGTTGTTTCATTAGTCAAAGAGGAAAGCGAGGAAGCAATTAAAACTGCGTGCATGAGATTAACACATGCTAACTACCACCTCTCTTTGTCCATACAGTACAGTATTAGGGCTCATTTGATTCAAAGGAATTGCAAAAAAATTATGGAGGAATGAATCCTATAGGAAATTTTCCTATCTTTCACTCCAAGCTCATTTTACAATTCTTTTGAAGGAATCAAACAAACTTTGGCGCATACAAAATTCTATAGGAATGGAGTGTGCATGACATTGAAATTCTACCATTTTCCTGTTTCTACGATTTTCCTATCCCACGAATCAAAGAGGCCCTTACTAGAGTAGTACACCTGTTGAACTACCAACGCATGAAAAATTACTACCTAGTGGAGTAGAATATTGAAGCAACGTTCACATAATTGCAATTGTCCACAGTATATGCAAAATGAATCCGACGGACAAAAAGAAATGAATCAAAATTCTGACAGAACATATTTCCTTGAAATGGAGAAACCCTCAAAGTTTGGGGGGAGGAAATAATGTAATGAATCAAGTTAGAACCATCCTCTCTAGAGCCTCGACCCATGCTAGTATGAGACTATGGGCACATCGTGTTTTTTTTTTTAGCATATGTGGAAGATCGAAATTGGAAAAATATGCAATAGGGGAAAACAAATACAGTTTTGTGTCTGTGCGTGTAAAGTTGAAGGTAACGAAAAAAGAGCGAGTTCTCACTAGAGTTGGTGGTAATTTGTTGTTCATGAGCACATCGGGGTGGCGATGATGGTGCCCCTGCTGATGACTGACCAGGAGCACCTGGTGGTATAGCGCGCCGTAACTCCGGGTGAGCTCCTCCAGCATACCACGAAGCCGCAGGTTCTCCTCCAACACCCGCCGGAGCTCCGCCTCCACAGCCGCCTCAACCTACGCGGCACAGAAGACACATCTACGTGTCAACCAACATCACATGTACACAGATCAGTTAGAGCGAGTAAAGATCGATCTCGTAATAAAAGCACAAGGGAACAAACTGTATGGTTCTTCTCCGTCCCGACCATCATCAGCCCCGTCCGCTCCTCGTCGACGGTAGCCGGGGCAGCGGCGCCCACGGCGATGGCGGTGGTCATCAAGTCTAACCCGGTCTGCACCACACAAGTGAACACAGCGCGCCTCAGTTTTGGAGCAATCAAGCATAACTTGTAGCTACGCCGTGGTGGGCGCTCAGACAGCTGATGGATGTGCCGTGTGCCGATCGACGGCGTACTTACGTGGACGTTGTCGTCGTCGTGGCAGCCATGCATCACCCTGCAGCCGCCGCCGTCGACTCTCCGTGATTGGGTACCCGTATCGCCGCTGGTAGAGAAGAAATCCACCTCTTTGATCTCGCCACGGCGCCGGCCCATCTCCTCGTCGAGCCGCCGCCCGGTGCCGGTGAGCAACGACAGATGTTGGTTGTCCATGGCGTCCTCGTCGTTGTCACGACAGAGGTGGTGGTGCAGCTTAATTAGACCTGAAATCCATGTACTCCTACTAAAGTTTCACCGCTCGAAAAGCAAAGCTATGTTGTGGCTCTATCGATCTAGGAGTAGATATCAAAGGCATACAAAGCTAAGCAGACAAGGCGAGGACCTGGACTTTGGACTAAGGCGGAACTAATCGGAAGGGGTGAAGGGCGTGGTCAGGCTGCCGTCAGCATTAGATGGTCCGCGCGACCGCGAGGGCCAGGGGTAGAACGGTAATCACTTATGTAAATAATTGGGGGTGTGTACACGACTGCATGTACGTGAGAGACGGCCAAGTGAACGTTAGGTCAAGGAAGTCAATTTTGGTAGGGGTCGCAGAACGACACGGCAATGAGCAGTCTCAGCAGTCATCACTACGTCACGGCAAGGATTTAAGGGCACTTCAAAGTGCCTCGAAAATTTAAATAAATGCCCTAAAAACTTATTAGGACACTTTAAAAAGTGCCCAATATACTGATGATTGGAAAAGTATTTAGGGCACTTTGAAAAAATGCCCCAAAAGGTTAAACCTTTTAGGGCACTTCTCCAAAGTGCCCCAAATAGATTTTAGGGCATTTTGAAAAATTACCCCGTAAACTTATTAGGGCACTTCTCCAAAGTTTTTTAGGGCATTTTGATTAAGTGCCCCCAAAACTTTTCAGGGAACTTTAGAGAAGTGCCCTAAAAAACCTACAGGGCGCACATTATATTATTACCCTAATATATTTTTGAGCCATTGTTCAAAAAATCTCCAGATTTACATTATAATATTAGACACAATTTATCACAGATACAATCAAAACAGGAAATCATCCAAATAGGCTGTAAGATTTGGAATCGGGTGTTACAGATACAATCAAAACAGGAAATCATCCAAATAGGCTGTAAGATCTGCAATCAGATTACAGATCCAAAATAGGCAAAGGTACTGCCAGTTAAGCATGATAAAATATGGAACATGTAGATTACAGGGACATGTACTACTGCCTGCCATTATGAGATATGATCAAACTTGCAATATTTTGCAACATCTAGGAAGTGAAGAACTCCTCAGTCTCACGTGGCTCCTGTTTGAAAGAAAGGAATATAGGTAAGAAGATACACACAGAGCGAAAAAAAAAAACAGACTGGACTAATGGTCAATTACAAGCCACTGATAACAGTGTGAAGTTAAGATTACTTACAGCAGCTCCTGCATTTTAGAATCATAGTTCTTGGAGTCAAACTGGGAACCTTCTGCTGCCATTCCTACCATGGTTGTAGCAGAAAAAAATATATGTTAGCTATAGAAAGGCAATGGCACCAATAACGAGGAGGTAGCTTTAAGTTGACAAAAAAAATATGTAGACAAGTCTTGTGTACACATCCATTTTTCGTAGATAACTCAAACAACATCATACAACTCATTTAATATCAAATTAAATCATACATACACTAGATAACCCTAATACCAGATTGGGTGATCTAAGAATCAATAAAGAATAAATATGATAACAGAACCAGGTCTAGAACTTCATGAATTAACCATTAATCCACTAAAACATACCAGATCAGTATTGCCCTTTTCAAATAATAATGCAAGAACCAAATTGAACATATACTTGATTGCAGCAACATGAGTATAAACTATAGGGAGACAACAACCGGATCATGTATTCATTTAGACAGTAGCTTCACAACAACTTGATTGCAGCAACATGAGTACCAGCGAAAAATATCCTCAGCCTTTTGAAACAAGCTGACATAATTATTTAAGTTTACAAATGTGAATTACATAGATTTCTTTCACTAACCATTACTAGAGGAATAGTAATGCGAATTACATAGATTTCTTCTTTCAATGTCACTAGTCAGTAGTCACTACTAGAAGAACAGAATGCGAATTACATAGATTTCCATGCTGAAAACTAACTCTCATATGTCAGACTACTAGAGGTAGATTTCCATGCTGAATACTAACTTCCATGCTGAAAGTCAGCCCTGATACGAAAATACAAGCAATAATTTGGGAGAAACATTCTCATCATTTCTTCTCGTACCTCTAATATGATGAAAGTTGAATACGTTCTGGTAAAGTCATTTTAAAGGTTCTCAAACAGATATATGTTTCGTTCATGCTGCATCATATACTTAATTAAGAGTAAATCTTACCGATGGAACTTGTTAATAACACTACAATAGGGCTCTGGTATACCAATAGAAAGGGGTTGTGACATATGAATACCAGTTCAATGTGTGTCAATGCATATATAACATCAACTAGAGGCTGGGGCGCCCCTCGGGGCGCCTCCTGGCCGGTCAGCTGCATACCAATCATCGTCCCAATTATAAAGCATGTTGGCAAACGTAATACATATTGCCATTACGTTTTAGAACCACACATGGCTCAAACGACTTTTGATGTCTTTACGTGCTCTTATTTTCACTGTCAAGCTGGTTGTACAGAAACAATGATCTAATATACTGTGATAAGATGTATACATTGGTTTCAATTCAGGAATTACAGTTTCCGAAGATACCTGGTGATACCAAGCCAGTTCTTCATAAAAAAGATCAATTACACAAAAGCCAGTACTTTACAATTTACACAGAATATGGGATTGCTCGTGCGAGCCTACCAGGCCTCTGTGTGCAGGAAGGTCTAGTTCTCTCGAGACGTCTCTGTTTCAAAAAAAAAACTCTCATGCAGTTCTAGAACTGGAACTGGCAATATAATAATGGGTAAGAGAGTTTAAAATCTTGGTTTAGCAATTCACTGAGAACAAAAAAATGGTATTCAAGGATGGCCCAACCACCGATAAATAGTTCAGAAGAAAACGCAGATCTAAATACTATTTTCTGGCAGCTACATGGTGTTTCTACATGCTTTGTAAGCATTAGCCTGGAGCATTTGCAAACAAAATCCCTTTATTCAGTTCTGCTTACACAAGCTGATATGACATAGCAGCTGCTGCAAGACTTTATAGGACGGGACTGTTCATTCAGAGTTACAAGGTGGCACAAAAGTGAAATAATAAACCTTAAGTTCATAATAATGGTAGTACAAGTGGCTACATATTTTCCCTTCTTTTTATCGAGCAACAGAAGAGATAATAAAAAGGATGCGGTGTATCATAGTAGTACATGTGGCCAAGTGCTTATGATTACAACAATGCAAGGAAGAATATCTAATTAATTACTATCTTGCTAGCCAAAGGTAATAACAGGGAGTGCAAATACAAATAATACATACCATATTTCAGGTGCCAATATCCTAAATGAGCATTGAGATCACGCGAATGTGAGGTTGCAAACCTGAAACCAGAATGGAACCAAGCCTTCCAATCTTGACCTTAACATGCAGATCTTGCGTCGGAATTATCATCTACTCTTTTTTATGGGATTTCCTTTGTGCTACATATTCTGGTACAGAACCAAAAGGAAATTAGATTCTGTTTGTGTGAAACTCTAAAGCTTTTCACACCCTAATCAAAGTTGTGCGAAGGTTGCAAGAAATTCAAAAGGTTAACAAGTCCAGTGTTTAATTTGATCAGGAAAAGAAATTGAATGCATCCCTAGTTCAATTCCCATTTCGATTTCATGTGTGAAGTATTGTTCTTAGGGTTTGTTCGTGTGTTGTTCATTGCTCTGATTTTGCCTAAAAAAGAAGAGGGATAACAACACCTTTGAGAGAAGCAGCCACCATCAAGAAGAGGTGCGTTCTACTGATCATGGCCTTGGTTATATTGATATACTGAAAAGGAATTTCAGCATGTTATCTATGTGTACATTTCTTTTTTCAAGCAATCATTAGGTTCTATTGCTCATAGCTTTGTTTCAGATGGAGCTTCAACCGAAAATAAGTTGTCATAAAGTTTATTTTATAATCAGGACCCATCATAGGAGTGGTAAGCAAGCAATAGTTCAATTCATTAATAGTGTTCCGTAATTTTTAGAGAAATCAGCACCTGTAGCAACAGTGAATAGGTACGGATGTGGGCAAGCTATGGCTGAAGTCACTTTACATGATGTTAACTTTATAAGTACCATATAATCATAACATGCACATTATTTTCCATCGACGTTGTTGTTTTTTCACTTCAATAAAAAGGTATGAAGCTAGGATATACCTCTGAGATGATCCCACGAGTTCCTTTCGGGCATGCACTTATATAACAAAGGCAAATCAACTTTTTCATTGCAATAGACAATAAGGGAAACAAATTCTTGTGATGAATCCTTATCAAGCGCCGAACCTGCAATTTACATCAAGACCTATTTTTAGATAAACCAGACCAAGATACGAACATCTAATATTAACCTTCAATTGTCTACGCACGGATTTACAAACAAAGAAGCATTGTTTTAGAAGGAATGGCAACATCAATTTCAGACCCCAACTCCAATAGGACTACAACAATGCAGAAGAAAGCTGCAAGGTAATCAAATTATGGAGCTGCACCTTTAACTTTAAGCATCCTTTCCATGAAACCAGACAAAACAATGTACAAGGAACAAAGCTAGAAGAAGGAAATCAGGCTATAAAATCAGGCCAGAAGGAAGGTCCAAATACAATTTTACTTTTCCAGATCCACAAAGTAACATTAAACTTTTAGCTCTAATGAATTCAAGAGCTCCAATGGCAATTTTCGGGTGAGAAACAAAGAGAAGTTGATATACCGATCAAAGATATCCTAAATTTTCTGTACTCTACTTTCACTGACATCAATGGCAAAATTTATCAACATTCTTGATATCTCAATCGCTCCTACTGAGAAGAAACAAACACATTTATCAGCACTCTCCCTAGTTTCATTATTTAAAATGAACTAAGCACGTGTTGTAAGATGAAAGAATAGCAATGCTACAGGCACAAATATGTGTCGCGATATGGCACTAACCCACTGTTTTGGTGGAAGTAAGGAGAAAGTAGTTGCTCCTTCAGTACCGCCTGTGCCCACCTCTCATTTTTTATCCCCCGCCGTTGCTGCCACTCTGGAATGGAAAAAGAGACTAAGCTTATCTACGACATATAGCAGCAACAGAATACTCACTGTAATTTGGAAATTTTACAACAACACATCAGTACAGAGAAAAGATCCCTGAAATAACTACATATTTAAATAAGGAAAAGATTATAATTTCCCAATGGGGGAACAATCATGCATAATTAACGTCAAATCAACACCCACCTCTCTTCCTCAGTGTCTCCATTAGCATTTTCCCAGCGCCTGAACATATACCAAACTGTAATATAAGATTATTTGATAGAGAACCCCATTATGCCAGCAAAGAACAAGTACTGATTGCAATACCTGATTGCAATAACTAAGATGAGGAAGGATAATCAAATGTCTGCATTTAGAGTTTTTTGTCGTCGCTGTTCAACGCTTTCTCGCTACCATCCCAACATCCGTCCCCTGGTGCAGGCATATCCTTGGACTCCTGTAATCCTAAAGTCAGCAAACCCATGTGTGTTTTGCTTCACATTTAACCTAATGAGTGGATGAACTTCAGTGATTTAATGGTGAAAAGAATTAACACGGCCTCACCCACCCCTGCATCTGTGAATCCTGCATGGTGAATACGACTTCGCAACAAACAAAAGCACTGAAAAGATGCCCTGATTTGGTTCGACAACAACCCAAATCTAGAAGACTAAGAGGAGATGCTAGGACTTACCACACACAACTCAATTAGAGGATGAGCTTGGCACGGATCGACACTCCTGCGACCTCCCCGTGCTCGCCTCCGCGCACGAGATCGAACGGAGGTCGCGCTCCTCGCCCTTCTCTGCAACCGGGCGCCGGAGACGATGTAGCAACCGCAACCTGACCTCCGCCTTCAATCTGGTGGCACCTTGCCTCCCCAGCAACCCCCTTCCTCCGCCACGGACGAGATCGACACCGCACGCGCGTCTCCCATCTCTGCAAAGCGAGAATCGCCGAAGCGCTACGAAATCATGAGATGGAGCAGGAGATGGAGGCCAAGGCGGAGGGGATGTGGAGGGTGCTGGAGATGGCGGACGGGCTTAGGATGGAGACGATGCGCGCCGTGGTGGCGCTGCTCCGGCCGCCGCAGGCCGTGTACTTCCTCGTCGCCGCCGCCGAGCTCCACCTCTCCATGCACGACTTCGGCCGCCGCAAGGACGCATGTCGTTGTCGCGGCGCTCGCCGTCGCTCATGGCTGCCGACGCCGGTTCCGCCCCGCGAACCCTAGAATCGGGACCACCGCCTCCGCGGCGAGAATATCGAGGCTCGAGGGCGGGGACTCGGGGAGAGGGTTCCGATGCGTCGTACGCGGCGACGGACGGAGGCCGGTGAGGGCGCGGCGGCGGGGAGTGGCGGCGAGGGGCGGCAGCGCGAGGACAGTGTAGGAGGAAAACGCGGAAGAGTCTCGGGTCTGACTAGGCGGGCCCGCAGAATATAGCACGCTCGTCGCTCTCCCCGCCGCATCACTTCCACGTGGGCCCGGATAGTCGTCGCCGAGTTCAGGTTAATTTTTCGTCTGTTTTAGTCGCGTTAATTTTTCGTCGCTCTCGAACTGAAGCAGTCTGTTTTAGTCGTGTTAATTTTTCGTCTGTTTTAGTTATGCCGATAGATCAACTTTTCCTGGTTCAGGTCATTGTGGTCCTATTGAGTTTTAGAGGCACTTAATAAAATGCCCCCAAAAGACCCTATCTATTGGGGCACTTGATAAAATGCCCCAAAAGAGCCTACCTATTGGGGCACTTTCTCAAAGTGCCCCTAAAACCCCACACCTATTGGGGCATTTTCGAAAAATGCCTTCCTAAGCTAACTTTTTAGGCCACTTTGATCAAATGCCCTCTTTAAGCTACAATTTGGGCCATTTTGGAAAAATGCCCTAACAAAGTGCCCCGAAATCCCTGCCGTCCACTAGTGCATATTGTGGAGGATCAAATATCTTATGCTTCGATTAGCCAAGAAATTGCTTAGCGCTCGGTCGATCCTCCGCCATGCAAATCGAGAGAGGGAGAGAGCCGGAGCTCCTCTCGGCAACGACACTGGCCGCAGCGGCAACAGTGATGGTGAGGGATGGAGCGAGTCGGAGCCGCCAACGAAGCGGCAGCGACAAAGGCGGTGAAAGTGAGTAGGGAACTTAACTTAGGGGGGAGGGGGATGCCGGGACCGGATAATACGCCAGATAGGAACAGAGCTCGAAAAAAATGCTAATGGGGTCATGTCTATATCGCCTCCAATTCATCAGAGTCATCTTCTATAAATAACTAGTTGAATGCCCATGTGTTGCTACGGACTCCTCATATTTCCTCAATCATCTCACCTCACAAAGTTTGTGGGCAGGGCATGTGAATACAAACACCTCTTTCATCAACATTTTAACGACGGGACAATCTAGCTGAGGGACCAGGGTTTGCTTTGCTATGTGATATGCTACCCAAACATTTTACCAAGTTGAATTGTCCGTGACAAACTTAACCAAACATTGTTGATCAGTTTAGAAAAAAAGATTGGTGTCTAAAAATGTTATTGGCTCCTAGGTTTTCTGGAAATTCCCAAAAAAACGTGAAATTTGTAGATTTGTAGATCAGTTTATGCAAACATGAAATTTGTGGGTCTTCCTAATCATCAGCACAATCTTCGATACAATCGCTACTCTTCAAGTATCGAAGAGTAGATTGCACAGCCGAATCAATCATACATGACACATGTATGTTTGTTTAGATAAAATCCAGTGTAAACTCAAGAGAATGTTTGGTTGATAGTGAATATACTGAGGAATTAATTAGTGACTGGTATTTTCAGTTGAAACACAAATAGTACACGAGGCTGACTTTGCACAATTCTCAGCCTCGCACACGAGAGTAATATAGTAACTCAAGTCTTAATTATCTTATACTCCATCTCTATGAAGAGTGTATATAAAATCTCTAAAAATACATTGCGATCACTGGAATAATTGGGTTGACTCCAGTGGATAAAAGGAAAACAATCTAGCGAATTAAGAGCGAATGTTAGACGAAATTTGGGCTACACCATGTGCGTACACATTGGAATGTCCCTCCTCTTGAGTTCCATGTTAGGCAAACTCAATGCATACAAAAGAATACATCCCTAAGACCCTAACCTGCAATATCCAACAATAATCAAAAGAACGTTGCAATCATCACTAGTACAGAAAACCTATTCTGTGGCGCACCAAAAACCTATTCTGTGGCGCATGGGTGGTGCGCCACAGAATAGTCGCCACAAAATAAGCTATTCTGTGGCGCACCACCTGGTGCGCCACAGAATAGTAGTGGCTATTCTGTGGCGCACCCAGTCCGGTGCGCCACAGAATATCGTTTTCAGGTTTTAAAAAAAAAAGAGACGGCCACCGCGTTGACGGCGACGAAGACGTTGACGGCGAGGAGGAAGGTGAACATCCGGCGCACGAAGCCCTTCTTCGCCTCCGCCACACGAAAGGTCCTCCAGCACCGCCTCGTGCACGCGCCGCCACGATGGACGACGCGCCGTCGCCGCCGCGTTCTCCTCCATGAACCACACGCCGTGCACGCCCTCGATGTCGTCGTGCGGGAGCATGGAGTGGCTCTTCTCGTCGCGGATGTCGAACGCGCACAGCCGGATCCCCTTGCCGTCGACCGAGCCCAGCGAGCGCCCGAGGCGGGCCCCGGCCTTCTCCGCCAGCGCCGGCTCGCACAGTACCGAGGCGCGGTCGCGCACGGCGTCGTAGCGGACGACGCGTCCTAGGCGCCGGTTGAGCCAGTAGAAACACGAGCCGACATGGACGCCGGGAGAAGCTTTGCCGAGGCAGCGCCTCCGTGCGGAGCTCCCTCGTGTCCCACTCTCCGGTCGTGGACGAGAAGGTCTCCGGAGGGGATTCGGTCGTGCGTGGGAAGGAGGTCGGGGTGGCGCGTGGGCCGTCGACGGCGCCTCCGCTCGGCCTCCTCCTCCGTGTGGTCGCCGGGCCACGCGAGGAAGGCGAGGAGGCGGCGCGCAGCAGCAGCTCGGTCGTCGGGGATGGGCGAGGAAGGAGGGAAGGGGCACGAGGAAGGACGGATGGGGCGCGGGGGGAGGATGGCGGGAGCGCTTGCGGCGGGCGGCGGGCGGCGACGGTGGCCATCCTCCGGGACGGGCTCCCCTCACCTGGCCGCGCTGCTCCAGGTCCCCGCCGCGGCCGTCGGGACAGAGAATAGGCAGAGAGGAGAGAAAGAAGAGGATAGGATAGGCAGAGCGAGGATGCATCGTAGAGGAAGAGGATGAAAAAAAAAGAGAAAGAAAGAGAGGGTGCGTGCGTGGTGGGTTTGTGTGTGTGTGTGGGCCCGGCGTGGGTGGGTGTTGACTAGGTGAGAGAGAGGAGAGAGAAACCAGATCAGATCTGGATTTGAAAACTTCTGTGGCGCAATTTTGTGGCGCATGTGAATCTTGTGCGCCACAGAATATCCCTATTCTGTGGCGCACCAGTGCTGATGCGCCACAGAATAAGCCTATTCTGTGGCGCATGGCCGTGGGTGCGCCACAGAATAAGCCTATTCTGTGGCGCATCTGACATGTGCGCCACAGAATAGGGCCAAAACTGGCTGACCCGTGCCTGGGTGTGGGGCCCGCACATATTTTGTGGCGCACCGCTACCCGTGCGCCACAGAATAAGGTTATTCTGTGGCGCACCAGGAATAGATGCGCCACAGAATAGGCTTATTCTGTGGCGCACCAGCTAGGGTGCGCCACAGAATCTTATTTTGTGGCGCACGGCTAAATGGTGCGCCACAGAATAAGGATCCATAGAATTGGTTTTTCCTACTAGTGCATGTAAATACATAAAAAACGAATAGATAAATGACCATACATGATAAGCATGCAAACATAAGTATAGCAATCGAGAATATTAAATTGCATTCGAAGACTTTTAATAAAATAACAAAGTCAAAGATCCTCAAAACATAGAAGTAAAGAGAGCAGATTTAGGAAGATGTGACTATGCATTGCTTCTAAAGATTTATCCATAGGACGCATACTAAGTACATGAATGTGGTATATACTTGTCCCGGTGTTGATTGCGAAATGTGCATCTCAGAAATGTACAAGTTTACCATATCCTCAACCATAAATTGGAATGGAAATAAACAAGTACTGGAATTACTTTACAAAATTATCAGACCCCCTGCTTTGAAGCTTTACACCAATCGGTTTACCACATCTGACCGTACAAGCTTTACACCAATTACTTTAAGAATACAAGTTTACCACATCTGACCGTATCTTTCTGGTTTCTACAATAAATATTTGTCTTTCCAGCTTTACACCAATTGAATCATGATTAGACCATGAAGCACGTACAACCAAGGAAATACTTTTTACAAGAGGTTTAGCACCCAATCTAAGAGCAACTAAGTTCATTTTGGGAAAGTCATATCCTGAAGAATCACGCCATAAGCACGGAAAATACATGCATTGAAGCTGCAAAGTAAGAATGTGACTTGAGCGAACCTCACAAACACAAATTCCATTTTGTAATTTGCAAGTAATACCATGCAAGATATCTTGCGGAAATTAGTCATTGCCCAATATCCTCTATG
This sequence comes from Poa pratensis, assembly GCA_947311845.1. Taxonomy (NCBI): domain Eukaryota; kingdom Viridiplantae; phylum Streptophyta; class Magnoliopsida; order Poales; family Poaceae; genus Poa; species Poa pratensis. Next base: position 3,992,108 of record CAMZMU010000103.1, read on the forward strand.
AATACAATTGGATAAGCATAAAATCCACATATACACCTACAAGAATCTGCAACAGAAATCAACAAAGAAATCAGGACTACATTAGTTGGTAAGATTTTGTGAGGGAACCAAACACCCACACTAAGACACACACTCAATTGTGCCACGACAAATAGAAATACATAACTGCATGTCTAGATAGGCCAGATTTGAGGACACTGATTTTGGCCGAGCTTGACAAGTTAAACGAGTAACTCATTAACTTGGCTCATTAAGCTCAACCAGTAGTAGATCTCATATTAAAACTTGGCTCGGCTTGTTAGTCGCCGAGCCACCAGTTTCTCTTTTAGCTTGTAAGTTTCCAGTATTATTTTTAGGTCACAAATTTCAGATGATCTAATATTATGCAAAGCAACATTTGAAAGTTAGATATGGAAATATAAAATGGTTTATTTTTCATGAATTCCAAACTACTTTTATCATTGTATAAATATTTCTCACATCAACCTGCGAAATTAAAGTAAACAGTCATCCGGGAATTCGCACAGGATCTGGAACACACTTGATTGGTATCTAACGTACCTACAAATGTTGTAAATTATTTTCTTCTTTGAACAAGAAAAGGTCCCTGGGGTGCCAAATTCATTTCAGCTCAAGCACAATATATAAAGTGTAGTGTATAGCCTGTAATGTTTGCTGAGTGAGGAGCAACATATATATGGCATTACCTACTGCTACGAGCTGAACCACTGCATGTAAAGATAGGCTCCAAATCATTGGTTTTGAGAGCCTGATGTCATGAGCAATTCCATCGGGGTCTCTTTTGATGTGAAATACTGCAGCCTGGAGTTGAGCAGAGATCTAGAGGAAGGAAGCAAGGACCTTTCTAATTTTCAGTTTGTAGCTAATGATTTGGCCAATAAGAGATTGTCCGTCAAAAAGTGATTCACTGTAGCTGGAACAATTGTGCCACACTAACGCAAGAAGAGCTGTCGCTTCCGCCTGCAGTGGTGAGGGTACATGCTCTGCAGAAGCTTTGATCATCATACTGCAGCTGCTTGGGAGATTTGGAACTGAAAATAGAGACCACTGACAACCTGTGAGCCTGCACTTTCTGGTATATTCCTGTTCTTCCAAGAGGCATCAAAGAAGATCTTGACTCTGAATTAAGTGTTGATCCGGTGGCAGGGTTCGACAGTTTACTGTTGGAGTATGAGGTCTGATGGCATATCACAAACCTGTATACTGATTAGGGTGAATGATCAGTGCTCATATATCTGAAACACAGACGACATTCATCTAAAAAATCCTATAACGTGCACATTGCAGTCTCGCTAGTTATGCAAAACTTTTTTTTTCAAGTTAGACAATTTTTCTCATCTTTTATATTGCATTGCAAGAAAAGCTTTATTTACCACCAAAAAAGGATAGCAGTTATCTAAAACTTGTTGTAGTATGAAACGTATTACACCCCTTTGTCTGAGAGATTATCTTCATCTCATTGCAACCATTGTCAACCGAATTATCAACATTTCTTAAGTAGATACCTGCCTAATCAACCAAAGCCTGTGTTTCAGAAGCTTCAGTTTGCACGTGAAAAAACTGTTGATACAACACTATACACAAGATGCATTTTCACAAGATAAATATGACTATTCGGATTTTTCCATCAATCAAAGCAGCGCATGGATACATCTACAGAAATTGACCAACTCGACTGTAAGCGCATAGGTTACCTTATTCAGGTCGAGAGCCTTGAATGTCTGCTCGGCCTTCTCCAGCCCATGTTTCTTGAATGTCTGCTCCCGGAGCTTGTGTTTTGCGCGCTTCTTCTCGAACTCGATGGCAGCCTCAATGGATGGGTTGCACATGGATTTCTGGAACTCGTCATGTGACCTCGAGTCCACCTCTTGCTGCTCCTCGCTGCTCTTCTTCCCCGGACTCACCATCACCTCCTTCCTGGCCATGCTCGGGCTAGAAATCGAACGATGCGGGGTATCAATCGGTGTTCGGTAACTCGATTTGGTCGCTTATCAAATCGAAATAGGCTTACCAACACTCGAAGAGAGAGTTGGCGGCGGAAGGGGCTTCGGGCCTAGGCCGTCGACAGAGGGGCGGGGTCACGGGGTGCAGGATAGCGGCGGCGACACGGGAGGACTATGGCGGCGCAACTGTGAGCAGGAGGTCGCGTCCTTGTGGTCCCCTCCTTGTGAGTTGTGACCATGTGCACTCCCAGGCATTGGGATTCGGCATGGGAGGATCTCCTCATCCCTTCCCTAAATATACCTATACCTAGCTATATTATACCTAACTATATTAAGGACGAAGGAATCGCCGGCCTACTGTAGCGTCACGCTACAGTATGCTACAGTACCCCAGGTCACTGTACCATCTACAGTGCGCGACCTTTTGCAGAAAAGACCCCGCATTTTCCAAAAATAACGGATCGGTCCTCCGGTAAAATTAAACAATATTTTTCTTTTTTTCCCTTCTAACAAGTTTCTCACCCCCTTTATAGTTTACCTTGTGACGTACAACCGTGAGAGCTTCGTGCATATTATTATCGCCTCTGCTACTGTAGCGTCGCCGGTACTGTAGCGTACCCAGTACCCATCACCGTAGCACTTCTACAGTGCGCGACCGTCTCTGCGCCATCCGTTCTATATCCGACGGTCCTCCTTTTGATGAAAACATATACATGAAATATATGCGCGTCGACGAGTAGGTTCCATTCCCGTTATCGGTTTCGAGTTTGGTCGACTCTAGCTCCTTAATTTTGAATCCAACTTCGCAAAAATATTTGACGAATTTTGTCAAATTCGTTGCACACGGTTATCCGTTCGAATTTTTCTTTCACGAGTAGATGGATATCACCCTTCCAAACAATTTTCATGTTTTATTTTGACGTACAGACGTGCGGGACCCATCTATCGCAATTACAATAATACAAAAAAAGTTGAAATTTGTAACACGTATTTTTTTAGAATGCTCCTTACCTTTCCAACATTTTAGAAGTTTCTATTTTTCTCTCTACTCATAAATCACAGTTTTCATCAATTTTACTTTCCATAAAAATGACAGAACATTTTCCGAGAATATTCAACAATATTCATCAAAGTTTTAAATATATTTCGTGCATGTTTCTCTGCTTTTCTTTTCCTGTCCAGGTGCGCAATGCCGACGTAATTACAACTTCATTGTGGGCCCGGCCTGTCAAATTTTAAACATTTACGAAAATGGTTTCGGGAATTAATAAAAACGTAGCATGTAGGCCCCACTGACAAAATTTTAACTTCTTCAACATATTTCACAAAATAGTCCAAAAATCGTAAAATCAATAACTCTTCATCTGTAATTAATAAAATCCCTCAGTTTAACTAATGGTGGTACTTTAAAAAAAAACTTTACTACTTCCCTATAAGCCACAATGCCTGCAAAGATAAATGCATTATACGAAGAAAGCTGCCACTTCTACTTACAAAATTTATGTGACTAAAACAACGCATTGTACGAACAAAGCCGCCACTTCTACTTACAAAATTTATGTGACTAAAACAAAAAACAGGCTATATTCACATAAATTCCCACCCAGGGTGCGGCGTGCCGCCGCGCTGAAATTCGACTAGTAAATATATTAAGGACGTGCACATCGCCGGCCTCTCCGCGCTCGGGTCACTGTAGCTTTCGAAAGCTACAGTGCCCGGCCGTCTTCACGTCGTCCGTTGCACATCCGACGGTGATCGCCGGCCCCTCCGCGCTCGGGTCACTGTTGCTTCGAAAGCTACAGTGCCCGGCCTCCTCCGCGCCATCCAAACTCGATCCGACGGTCCGCACGACTTTTTGCAGAAAAGACCTTCGTTTGCCAGAAATTACGTTTAGGTCGAGCCACACTCTCGCCCGTTCCCTTCCTTATCTCTCTCTCTCTCCCGATCCCCATGTCGCCGTCGCCGTCGCCGCTTGATTACGGCCAGCTCTGGCCACCTCCGCCGGCGTACTGTGGCGCAAACGATGCGCCACGCAATCCTCTGCCTCCCTACCCGGCGATTCGCCTTTCCTCTCTAGCTGTGGTCGCGCACGACCCCAACCCGAACTAGGGTTTCGGCCGTGTTCATCGCTCTACCGAGCTCGTGCTGCTCCGGCTTCGCCATGGTTGGGTGCAGGATCCTCCTCCTATGCCGCCATGGTGGTGTTGGTGAAGAACGCGTCCCCGTGGCCCCTTCTCCTCTGGCCACACGGCCACTGCTCCTCGCGCCTCCACTCCCACACCGCCGCCGGAGCGCCCTCTGGCCACCGCTGGAACGCCCCCAGGCCGCCGCCCGGCCGCGCTCCCTGGGCGCCGCAGCGCCCGGCCGTCGCGTCCCCCGGCCGCGCAACCCGCCCGCCGTCGCCGCCTGGGCCCTCCTCCGGCCGCCCGGCCGCTACCCCGCCCGCCGTCGCCGCCTGGATGCTCCTCCGGCCGCCCGCCGTCGCATGAGCCCGACGCGGCGTCGCCTTCGCCGTGTGCCGCTGCACGGCGGCTGCCCGGCCGGCCGCTCGGCCGCTTCCCCGCAGAAATTCTTCGCGGTCGTTCTTCATCGAGCCTGTTCGTCTACGTCGGCGTAATCCCAGTGAGCTGCTCCTCCGATTCCCCTTCTCCTTCGTCTCAATTTCTTCCGGTAACTGTCGGACGAGCTTGGACGATGTTGATGAATTGCAGCAAATGTCTCCTAGCTGGTACTAGGGATTGTTCTATGCAATAATTGGTTGAGCACACTCCCAGTTCTTCAAGGTTAATCAAAGCAAATTGTTGAAGCATGCTCTAATATGTTGTGATGACTAATCTATCTGATTATTAGTTGCAACCCAAACAACAGAGAGGCTAATGTGGCAAGCATGCACATTAATTTTGTTTTCCCACTCGTAGTATCAAGTTTTTGCTTCACTGCATTGAAATTCAGCATGTGTATTTCACTTCTAGCTGATAGTAATTGATAAGTATGCTCGAGCCATAAATCCAGAATGCAGATGACGTCGAATTGGTGGGAAATTTGTTGTAACCTGATGGAAAATTTAAAATAAATTAATTCGAATTAGGTTAATTTTAACTAAATGGAAAAATTACGGGACCGGGATATCATTACCAGGTAACCACTCTTTTTAGGTTCTTTCACCTTAATTCCACATGTTGTACATTGCCTAATTTAGCTGCAGATTTTTTTTTTACTATATGTGTTTACAATTTTCCTGAGGCAAGCATGTGTTGCTCATAGTGGATCAGGTTGGACATGGAAATAAATATGCATATTTATTTTATTGTTAATGGAGCTTTGTATTTCACATGGATTTTATATGTTACCTAGCATTTTTTTCTATATAGTAGCTAGCATTCTACCTCTTATCGACAGATGCTATCATTCCCACTAGCTACCATAAGATGCATTCTGATTTTACTGTTTGCCCTTTCAGATTTAATGTTTTACCATCTTTATATGACCATGAAAAATTGTGTTATGTTATCTTACTGGAAACAGCAATGGTCAAATTAATAAAACTGTCGACTTAAAACAAAGCTAGAGCCACACAGCCTCCTTCAAGGAGAAGTAACCAAAGGTCTCTTTATTGGCTGCACCTTCATTCTTCATGTGTTTACAGTTGCTACTTCATTTTTAGATTTATTTTCTTCTATCCAATCGGGTGTGGCTGCTGCATCATGTCCTTTGGCTTCTCACCAATTGTTCCAGACACCAAATAATTGCTCCACTGTATATCCTTTAGTACTAGGTGAAAGATGCTTTCAAATTCCCATTACAGATTAGGATTAATTGCATCTTTTTTGTGGACTATGGTAGGCATGTTTCATGTTTTCTTCAAGCTAAATATTGTTCTTGCGATCATTTTAGGCAGAAACATGTCAGAGTTTCACGAGGTTATTTTTCTATATTCACGTAAGCCACATCAAAGTTACTTCTCAAGGATAGGTCTATTCATATTCATATTTCCATCAGCTAAATGTTTTTGTGTGATAATTCTGTGCAGTAACTTAAATATGTACATTCAAAGTTACTTCATTAGGCTTTGTTTTTCAGGTAATTCGATACAGTTCCAGTCAATGTTTCACTCAGTGGTTTCTAAATGGCCTCATATGTAAACTTAGGTCTACCATTTGAGTTGTGTGCGGCTAGGAAGGGTCCACGGGGGTCCAGATGGCTAGGATTGTCGCACGTGCTTTAGGATGACCTAAAAGTGCTACTGATACTCCTAGATGGCTAGGAAGGGTCCACGGGGGTCTAGATGGCTAGGATTGTCGCACGTGCTTTAGGATGACCTAAAAGCGCTACTGATACTCCTAGATGGCTCCGAGGGGTGCACGTGGGTCAGATGACATAAGTAGGGTCCGTATACTCGTAGAGGGCTAGGAAGGGTCCACGGGGGTCTAGATGGCTAGGATTATCGCACGTGCTTTAGCATGACCTAAAAGCACTACTGATACTCCTAGATGGCTCCGAGGGGTGCACGTGGGTCAGATGACGTAAGGAGGGTCCGTATACTCCTAGATGGCTAGGAAGGGTCCACGGGGGTCTAGATGGCTAGGATTGTCGCACGTGCTTTAGGATGACCTAAAAGTGCTACTAATACTCCTAGATGGCTCCGAGGGGTGCACGTGGTTCAAATGACGTAAGGAGGGTCCGTATACTCCTAGATGGCTAGAAAGGGTCCACGGGGGTCCAGATGGCTCAGATTGTCGCACGTGCTTTAGGATGATCTAAAAGTGGTACTGATACTACTAGATGGCTCCGAGGGGTGCACGTGGGTCAGATGACGTAAGGAGGGTCCGTATACTCCTATATGGCTAGGAAGGGTCCACGGGGGTCCAGATGGATAGGATTGTCCCACCTGCTTTAGAATGACCTAAAAGTGCTACTGATACTCCTAGATGGCTCGGAGGGGTGCACATGGGTCAGATGACGTAAGGAGGGTCTATATACTCAGAGAAGGCTAGGAAGGATCCACGGGGGCCCAGATTGCTAGGATTGTCGCACGTGCTTTAGGATGACCTAAAAGTGCTACTGATACTCCTAGATGGCTCCGAGGGGTGCACGTGGGTCAGATGACGTAAGGATAGTCCGTATACTCCCAGATGGCAAGGAAGGGTCCACGGGGGTCTATGATGTAGCCCGACCTACGTCTCCTACAACAAGTGGCCCAATGACAAGAGCAAGAATCAAAGCTCTCCATGATAAGGTGAACTCACTCTTAGCTATGTGTGACCTTGACACTCCCTTGAATGGTTTGCTACTTCATTCCGATACATTGTGTGTGCTCAGCTATGGTGGACCTGAAGACCCCTATGAAGATGGCCAAGAGGTGATACAAGTTGATGGAGATGATGACCAAGAGAAGCCCCAAGAAGAAGACGGAGAGGAAGATCAAACAGCTTCAGGCGGTACTACCGGGTCGCCCGAGCCGGTACTACCGCCCTCGCCTGACGTGGCGCCTGTCGAGGCCACCACCGGGTCCGGTACTACCGCCCGTGCCCGCCTCGGTACTACCGCGACGTGCCGGCGCGGTACTACCGCGCCTACTACCGCGCCAACTACCATATCTCCCGGAAGCTCCTGGTGTCCTCGGGTCCCATCCCGGTAGTGGCCCCGGTACTGCCCGGTACTACCGTACACCCGGTACTACCGGGTTCAGTCCGGTACTACCGCTGCGGGCGGATCTGCACGCTGGAAAGGCTCCCTTGCCTTGTAATCTTATCCCTTTGGATCTAGACTATAAGTAGTTCGTCCCTTCCTAGGGTTAGGGTTAGACTATGATTTGGGAACTAAAGTAGAGCCTTGCTCCTTCTTCTCAAAGTGTCTCCTTCCTCCTATGGAGATGAATCAAGACCTCCACATGTGGAGATGAACCAAGGCCTCCTCTTGAGGAGAAGATCCCTGCGTGGATACCAAGGCTCCGCTTGTAGTTGCGATTACTTGCCGATCTTTCATCTTACGGTGATTCTATCGGGTTGGTTGGATTGACCAATTGGACAAACAATCCTAAGAGTAAGGTGTGCTTGGGAGAGGAGGATTGGGGGCTGCCCTCGGGGATTTGTTACCAGTCAATTCTTGCCGGGTTGCTACTTGCTATTTACCCTTGTGTGTCTGATTTCCCCTCTTTGTGTTCATCGTTCTTCGCGTGTGCGAAAGGATGGAAATTATAATTACAAGATCCAATATTCTCTTTCAAACGAAAGTGCACATGTTAGTGATATCTTGATTGATTACGCATTGTGCCCCTAAATCCTGTAAATGTAACATGGATGTATGAGCATGCATAGGCCACTAAGGGTTTGCTTGGATAGGGGTGGCTTGGATTGAGTATAGAATAAGTTGGGACAACATGTATGGTTGTTTATTTGTCACCAAGTAATTTTCTTGAATCAACTTAGAAGCTGATCTCACTTGAATTTTACAATTTTTGCTACATCAGGGGTAGTCATCCACAATGCTCAATTATTCCTTCTGTGCTACTTGCTCAATTGTATCTATTTTTCCGGGTTGTATGATCATGCAAATACTACTAGAGGGCTGCTTGGATTGAGTACAAAATTAATGTGGGACAATGCATCAAAACTTATGTGTCAGCTTAGTAGTTTTCTTAAACTAGCTTAGTAATTGATTCCACTAGGATTTTACAATTTGTGCTAGCCCAGGTGGTGCTCATTCAGGCTGTCTAATTATTTTTTCTACGCTACTTGATTTTCTTTGGTGGAATGGTATTGATTTTTTTGATTTTTGTTATTCGGCAGATGATAGTTCTTAGATACTACTAGATGATAGCTGGCAATTTGTACTAAATTGATTTTCTGTGCTACTTAATCAAATATATCCATATTTTCTTTGTTGAATTTACATCTTATATATATTATACAACGGTGTTAAATTTCTGTAAAATGTATGTGCTGTCTTCTCAACATTTTTATGATTGACAAAGCAAGTTGATCTGGACATAAGAAGCAATGCAGCGTTTTCAAAATCTTTAGTGGAATATTTCATTGTGGTTTGATAAGTATCAAACTGTTGCATGTACACTACATTGTTTGACAGTTTAACTCAAGTTTTTTAGTATTCTTTCCTGTAATGTTAAATATTTGTGTTCTATAACCACCGAGATAAATTCTCATCAAGGGCGCGGCGTGTCGCCGCGCCAAATTCAACTAGTTGATATCATATGGGGACGCAATTGACTGGCATATGGCGGCGCGCATGATGGCAAGGACGTGGAGATCCTAGAGGGCACTGTGTGAAGGCTTCCGCGGCGGCGATGGGCGCGGTGGAGAAAGGCTTCCGCGGCGGCGCAGGGAAGAAAGGAAAATCTGACCGAGAGTTGGGTGTGATAGCGTGTGCTGGACCGGGCCAATCATCCGAGATGGGCTGAGAGAGAATGGGCGATCGAGGGAACGACGTGCGGGCAGACTATGTCGAGCGAGCCGTGGTTAGCCAGGTTACATGAACCACCAACTCCCATTTAATAGTAACAAAAATCACTAGCTAGAACTGATTAACAAAGCATTTTGTGTTTTTCACTGCGGTCGGCTGACCCCAGTAAGGCAGCTTCATCCCTGCCTGGGGGTGGCGGTGGTCCAGCGAAGGAGGAGTTTGGGGCAGGTAAGGGCGGCGAGACAATTAATGGAGGGGAAGAAGACAGCGAGGCCGACAGTGGCTACGGGGAGGGGGGAGTGGGAGGGCGGATGGGAAGAAAAAAGTCGACCAAGCGCTATCTTATGTCTCGGTGGACTGAGCAGTAGGCGCTTCCAATGTCTAACGACAATATCTAACGCTGTATCAACGGGGTAATTAAGTCTAAACGGAGGTATATTCCATTACCGGATTACCTGGAATTATCGGAGCATCCAGAAAGTTTCTAAGAGCACGACGCGAGAGAAAGAGTAACACAGCGGGGCCCACATAGCGACAATCAGGGCCGGCGGCGGGAGGAAGGTCGATCGCTCGGGTCCGCTGTATGGACGTCCGTGTAGCGCCATGCATACGCCACCGGGACACCCATAACAATCGAGCGTCCACAGAAGTCTCGGCGACCTTTCGTTGATTAATGTATCCATGACTTTTTTGCATGCATGCGTAGGTATGTAGGACGTCTGTTATCTTGTTCTCCGCCGTGTAATGTGACATGTCGTAGGTTTTGTCCATATTCACATGCACAAAAAAATATACTCTTTTCGTCAAAAAATAACTGTTTTAGATTTATCAAAAAGTTGATGCATATAGTGTTGGAATTTTATGGGCCTTTGCCCATGGCCCAAATTAAATCACAGTTTTTTTCACATGGCCCAACTAAAATTTCTAAAATCTCATGACCCATTTATATGGCTGGTTGGGGACTAAAGTTTAGTCCCACATTGCTAGTTGGAGGAGACAAACACCACCTGTCGGAGACTAGTCCCAGGAACTAGGGGTGTCTCTCAGAAGCCAGGAAACGAGTAAGGGGCTGAACACAACGTCGAACAGATCCTCAACAAGCTCGGCGACGGTGCTCGTCGAGCTCGGTGAGGAACATCACGGCAGAGATGCTACACGAGCCGCTACCCAGGTTCAGGCCCACCGTGAGGTGTAAAAGCCCTACGTCCTGCTAAGATGTATTGCACTGCTTGGAGAGGTTCACAGTACAAGGGTGCTTGCCGAGGGCACAGTTGTGGCTATGGTGGACTATGGTGGAATGAGCTCCGCCTTCTCCTTCAGACGTAGCTGCTTGGGTGTGGAATGAGTTGGTGAATGGGATCCCCCTCCTAGGTCGTACACTGGCTCCTTATATACTGGCCTTGGTCCTCTTCCCCGAAAACTCCGGCGGGAAGGGATACCACAATGCCGCCAAGTTGGAGCACAGCGCACAGCGTCGGGGGCGTCCATGGACGCGGTCCATGGCAGAGAGCACGTCGTCTTGGCAGAAAAAGCCACCAGGACGGTGGGCTGGCGCTGCAGAGCTTTGGGCGTGCCCCACGGTGACGTCGCAGTTGGAGCGTAGCGGCGGCCGGCCGCTTTATCACCAAATTGGCAAGTCTTGGAGTCCGCTTTGCCTCCTCCAGCTCTTTGACGCTTTATACACGAGAATGGCAACTGCGGCGTCTTCGTCATCGCGCGCAGGCGCGCGCGTCACTCTGCGGCGGGCGCAGAGCCCATGTGCGCTCTGCAGCGCGCAGGAGCTTGCTTCCACTTGAAGGAACCCCGCGAGGGCCTGGAGCCTCGCCGAGGCTTTGTAGCCGTTGACTTCTCGCGAGGGAAAACCTCGCGAGGGTAGCGCGGAGACGCGCCAGGACCTGGTCTTCTAGGAGAGGCCTTCCTGAGGCAGAGTTCCTCTCGAGGCCCCTTAGGCCGAACGTCTGGTCCTTAGCAGAAATGCCAGCCGAGCAAAGAAACCCTCGCGAGGGAAAATGCCTCGCGAGGCTCGTCAGGCTGAGCCTGGTCCTTAGCAGAATTTCCTGCGGAGCGTTTGAGGGCTGTGGCAGGCCGGCCCATGGTACCCGGTTTCCACTGGGCCGACAGTAGCCCCCGGGCCCGCGATGGGCACGCTGGAGCTCCCAGGCGGAGGCGAATCGTCGTGGGCCCAAAGAAGCCTGCGAAGCCCGAGACACGTGGAGCGTCACGGCCGGACACGATCCCACGATCTCCTCTGAAGTAACGGGCGTAGTGGTGGGTCCCGCCACGTCCTGGTAACGGCTCGATGAGCCGATATAAGGCGAAGAGCTCGGCGCAGGCGGCCATTACTCCACTCGTTCCCCTTTCATCTCCTTCTTCCCAGCGCTCAATCCCCAAACTCTCCTTCGCAACCTTGCTGATGGCGCCCAAGAAGGCCACCGCTGCCACGAAGGGCAAGGCAGTGGTGCAGGGCGGCGAGCCTGCTGCGATGCAGCGGGACGGTGACTTCGAGCCGGCTCTGCCGGCTCCCGCTTCGAGAAGGAAGCGCAGCTGGACAAGGTGCGCCACATGGCGGCCTCGAAGACCAACGAGCACGGCGCCACGGTGCTCAAGCGAGCGGGCAACTCTCACGGCAGCTTCTACCCCATCTTCATGCACACTCTCTTCGCCGGGCTCGTTCCTCCCTTCTCCGATTTCTTCCTGGCGGTTCTGGAGCGCTACCAGATCCAGGTTCTTCATCTCCACCCCAACTCCATCCTCGTCCTCGCCATCTTCGCCTACCTCTGCGAGGCGTACATCGGCATTCCGCCTTCGGTGGACCTCTTCCGCAGCTTCTACGCGCTCCGGTTCACGGCGAACAAGGAGCGGTCGGGGTGCGTGTCCTTCCGCATCACCGACGGCATGAAAGGCGTCTACATCCCCATCGCGCGGAACGGCGAGAACATTGTGACCAGCGTGACGAAGAAGGTGGAGGACTTCCGCAAGCGCTGGTTCCTATGCAGTTCGGGAGCCAGAGCGCCTTCTTCGAGCTGCCTGAAGCGCCTCCGACGAAGAGGGCGAGCTGGTCTTCCAAGGGCTCAAGGGCGCAACACTTGGCCCTGTGGTGAGGCGCTTGAGGGACCTCCGCGAGGCTGGCCTCACCGGGCAGATGGTGGCCAAGGACTTCGTGAGGCGCCGCATTGCTCCGCTCCAGAGGCACGCGGACGCGATGTGGCTGTACTCCAACCAGAGGGACAAGATGCGCCTGAGCGCTACCCTCTACACAGGAGGAGGTGCACGCCCTCATGGAGACCCTCTTCACGTCTCCAGACATCCCCGCGCCCACCGACCAGACTGTGCCGCTCCATCGGATCGATCTCGGGCGTCGTGTCTCGCACGTGCAGACGATGCCGAAGTTCGACCAGTGGGGCCTGGTGCCTAAGGGGCACGTTGGGCCTCGCGAGGACCCGGAGTCGGCGGCGCAGGGGGCACCAGCTGAGGGCGACGAGGAGACGACGGAGACGCCCGCGGAGTCTGACGCAGGCGCAACCGGCGCCTCGGGAGGCGCCGCTTCCTCGGCGGAGAATTCGAGCGCCTCGAAGAGTGCGGCGCCTGAAGCTGAGATCCACGAGATCTCCTCGGGCAGCGGCGACCAGTTCGTGGTTGCCCCCTCAGCGTGTCGAGGGAAGGAGGAGAGCGATGATGACGATGCTTCGTCGGGCCACTGCGAGCCCCGCTCCAAGGCGATCCACGACAGGAACGCCGGAGCCCGGGAGGAAACAGAGGCACGGACGAGCGCGGAGCCCAGTGCTCCGCCCGCGCGGCGGAAGAAGAGGAAGTGGGTCGACACCGCGGCGTAAGTTTTTGTACTCCCTTTCCTGTTTGATGTTGTTCTTGTGTAGGCTTCTCGAGGGTTTTTGAGTCTTTTCCTCTCCAGGCGCCCTGAGGAGCCAAAGAGGCGGAGGCTCCGGAGACTTGGAGAGATCTCCAGCTCTGCCGCGGCGTCTGCGGCGCCTACGGCTGAAGAGGTGCACCCCGAGGCCACCGCTTCCTCTCCCGAGGCTGCGGCGCCGCCTCCTGAGAGCAGAGGAGCGCCGCGAGGAGGAGGAGGAGGCAGAGGTGACGATGCCGTCACCTGCGCGGCCTGACGCCTCTCCTGTGCGGCAAGAGAAGACGCCGGAGAAGGATGCGGCAAGGACCACGCCGCCGGCGAAGGAGGGCGCGGCGGAGACAGCTGCGTCTGCAGAGGCGCACGCTGACGTCGAAATGGAGGAACCACTGTGCCGTCGCCTCCACCGAGCCGGGCCTTGGAGGGCCTACGGTGGGCACTGAGGCTGCCGCGGGGACGGCCTCAGCAGAGAAGGCCAACCCTGCTCCTGGGGAAGAGGAGAGTGCTCCCCAGGGGCAGAAAGATGGTGGAGCTGATGGTGGGGGCGCCTCGAGCCCCCAGAAGGCTCCCAGCGCAGAAGGCGAGGGGGGCTCTCGCCAGAGCCCCCAGAAGGCCCCTAGCATGGAAGAAGGGGGAGGCTCCCACCAGAGCCCCCAGGCGCGCCTCGAGGACACTCAGAGCCCAAGGCGCGATGCCCCGGGGTCCTCGGCAGGCGCTGGCGCTTCCAGGCCCTCTGGAGAATCATGGGCCCTAGCCTTGCGGGGTCAGCGCCCAGTCGCAGCTCGCCGAGAGGCTGTCCTTCGCTCGGCGAGGGAGGTGCTCGATGGGCTCGAGGCCCAGCTCGCTGAGGAAGACCGCGCCAGGGCGGAGGAGGACGCCGAGCTTGCGCGGGGCTGGGCTTGCCTCCAGGAGACCGTGGAGCGCTGCCGCCGGAAGGACGAGGCAGCCCAGCGCAACGGAGGCGGCGCTGCGCGCTGAAGAGATCCGCATCAGCGTGGTCCGCGAGGTCGAGGAGACCCTTGCGGACCTGAGTGCTAGGCGCGAGGCTCTCGAGGCGGAGACCGAGGCCAAGCATCAGGAGCTGGCGGCGCGCGAGGCGGCGGTCTCCACCAAGCACAAGAGCTTCTGGACCGCGAGGCGGGGATCATCGCCGAGTCGGAGACCGTGCGGCAAGGCCTGGAGAAGCTCCGCGAGGACCTGCGCGTCCGCGAAAACCAGATGGTGCAGCGCGGAGCAGAACTTGATGCCCGCGAGACCGAGCTACGCAAGCGCGAGGAACAGGTTGAACAGATCGAGAAGGATCAATCGCGCAGCGGGAGCACCTGGAGTCTCGCGAGAGCAAGGTTACTCAAGACGAGGCGTTCTACCAGAAGCGCCTCGCGCTGACCAACGAGAACCTCCGCAAGAAGGAGGAGCAGATGGCGGAGGAGTCCGCGACCAAGGAGAAGCTCTTCCGCGACAACTGCAGGAAGGAGTTCGCGGAGAAGGCCAAGAAGCAGGAGGAACGCTTCACGAAGAGACGCAACGAGCTTGATGCTCGCATCAGGGAGCTTGAGGCTCAGAAGAAGCGATTTGACTCCCGCCTTCAGGACGCTGTGGAGGCTCGGAAGCACGCGGAGCAGGACCTTGCCTCCTTGACGCAGGACATGAATGAGATGCAGCAACAGGTGGGGCCTGTTGTGGAGCTGTCGAGGAAGCTCGGCAGAGCGCTCTGGCTGCGCAGGTCTTGTCGCGCCAGCGGGAGCGCATGTTTGCTTCCTTGGTGAGGCGTGCGCGGGCCGTTGCGGGCCGCCTGGGGACCGAAGCCCCCAGGCTTTCTGTCGAGGGGAACTCCGACGTCGCCACCTACCTCGGCTTCTTCGAGCAGCTTCTCACCAAGCTTGAAGAGGTCGTGACGAACCTCGACGACATGGTCGACACCGAGAGTCGCGAGCTTCGACTTCGCATCTGTGATGGAGCCTCTGGAGAAGGAACTTGCCTCGAAGCTGGACGCCTCGGTGTGGGACGACGTGGAGAAGTATATTCAACGCTTCAAGAGGGTCGAGGTCAAAGAGAGCGACGACGAGGCAGGCGCTGAGGAGGTGGATGATGAAGCTGTCGACGGCGACGATGACAACCCCGCTGCTTAGGTTGCCCCTGTGGAGAGATGTGCCAAGGGCACCAGTTATCTTAGGACTTGTTGCTTCATTTTGAAATGGTTTGTAAAGACACTTTTATTTTGTGCAAGTGTGAGTGCCCCTCGGGAGGCCTTTTATCTGTTTTCTCATGTCTTTTTCGCTCTACGTCGTTAGGACCCTGCTCTTAGCGCAAATGGCACCGCCGCTTCGGTATGCCGGAGTCAGAGCTCGACAAGGCGGGGGGTGCGTAAGGCTTAGATAGGTAAGGGCTCTCGAGGCGCGATGCTCGGAGCTCCCCTTTGACGCGCAAGCAGCCCATGAGGCGTAAGAGAGAAAAGAGAGGCTCGAGGAGCGACAAAACCAGCGAGAGGAAAAGAGCTCATGAGGCGTAAGTTTTGGACTTAGCTCTGGCGAGACGCCTGCTTTGTAGAGGGTGTCGCGTTCCCTGGCGAAGCGTTTTTCCTTCTCGAAGCTGCCTGGGGCTGGTTTGGAGCTCCACAACCCCACAAGGTATCTTGTTCCCTGCGTTGGAGAGAGGGGCAAACCCACAAGCAATGCATAGTTGTACAACTCATGCGCGCTCATAGATTTCCTCATGGGTATCTCACGAGGAGAATAAGCACCAAGGCCCTTGGTGAGGTGACGTGCATGGGAGCTAACCCACGAGTCAGAGCTCTTTGGTGAGATAACGGTCGTGGGCGGAGAGCCACGAGTTAGAGCTCGGACCTTTGGATTTTTCGATGATGCTGGGATGCTCCCGAGACACAGGCACCGTGCTCAGCCCCCGCTCGGGAGGTGCGCTTGGGGAAAAATGTGAGCGCGAATGAATGTAAGAGAACAAACTCACCAAGCAATATTACATAACGGCGCCGAAGCGCAATAGGTTCATGAGGACCTGAAATTGTTCAATACACTTGGCGAGGCCAAGACAAAGTCCGCCATGTCTGGGCATGGGGTTCCACATGGAGTGGCTGAGGCTTCCCGCGGCCCGTGGCGACGCATTGTAGGAAACTCTCAGTGGAGATGGCCCTCGTTAAGGGGAACGTCCATGGACGCCCCCGACGCTGTGCGCTGTGCTCCAACTTGGTGGCATTGTGGTATCCCTTCCCGCGGACAACCACGTCGTCTTGGCAGAAAAAGCCACCGTCCAACCAGGACGGTGGGCTGGCGCTGCAGAGCTTTGTGGCGTGTCCCATGGTGACGTCGCAGTTGGAGCGTAGCGGCGGCCGGCCGCTTTATCACCAAATTGGCAAGTCTTGGAGTCCGCTTTGCCTCCTCCAGCTCTGTTGACTGCTTTATACACGAGAATGGCAACTGCGGCGTCTTCGTCATCGCGCGCAGGCGCGTGCGTCACTTTGCGGCGGGCGCAGAGCCCATGTGCACTCTGCAGCGCGCGCAGGAGCTTGCTTCCACTTGAAGGAACCCCGCGAGGGCCTGGAGCCTCGCCGAGGCTTTGTAGCCGTTGACTTCTCGCGAGGGAAAGCCTCGCGACGGCAGCGCGGAATCGCGCCAGGACCTGATGGTCTTCTAGGAGAAGCCTTCCTGAGGCAGAAGTTCCTCTCGAGGCCCCTTAGGCCAAACGTCTGGTCCTTAGCAGAAATGCCCAGCCGAGCAAAGAAACCCTCGCGAGGGAAAATGCCTCGCGAGGCTCGTCAGGCTGAGCGCCTGGTCCTTAGCAGAATTTCTTGCGGAGCGTTTGAGGGCTGTGGCAGGCCGGCCCATGGTACCCCGGTTTCCACTGGGCCGACACCACCTTATAAGGTGGAGTGTTGAGACACTTGGTGTGCTTGATTGAACATGAGGCTCTCTCCGCGCACTCCTCCTCCGCCGCCGCTCGCTCGTCTCGTCACGTCACGTCACGACACGACACGCCGCGGGTTGCGGGAATCTCGCGATATATCCTGGCTGAGCGAACCTAGCCGCCTACACGCAACACATGGTCGCTCGCCGTCCTAGTTCCAGAACATTGCGCCGCCGTTTTCCAAGTCTTCTCCATCCCGTCTTTCGGCGTGCACCGGTTGAAGGGACAGTAGGCCTCCGGAACCCCGCCTCTTGTGATCCTGTACGGGAGAGGGGCGATCAGGTTTTTGGGGAGCGCACTCGCGCGACTACTGGCTTCGAGTTCTTCCCCAACGACGATTTCTTCCCGACATCGGCAGCCTCTTCATCGACGACATGGGTGACGCTTCTGCTTCCGCTGCCGCTGCTGCCACACTGTATGATCTCTGATCTTCCTGTTTGAGTTACTACTACAATTTCTGCTAGTGGTATATGCTGTAGATTTGTTCAGTTTGTCTACGGTATTGGTAGATCGTATCTGTTTATCTGTTGTACTGGTAGATCGCATGATTAGTTTAATTCTTATTATTCTAGTCATGTTTTGTTTAATGTTTTCACGAATTAAATCATATGCTAAATTGCTTATATATTCAACATATAGACATGCAACATGTATATGTACATTCATTTTTGTGCAAATTTGAGACACTTATTTTGGGACGGAAGGAGTATCTAAAAATGTTTCATGTGTATATTTATTATTTATTTTAGTATGAATCTATACAAAGTGTGCAACACCTAAAACATCTTACATTTAAGAATGGAGGGAGTACTACGTCGAAAGAAAGGAAAAGACTTGGGAAGAACATGTACGGTTCAAAGTTGCTACGTGGTCAGTCTATCGTGTGGTCGATGAAGACGACATAAGCGTTTTGGAAAAATTCAGAATAGACTACACTACGATCGATTGAACTATACATGACGGTTTCTGGTGAACTTAATGGCTTCAGCCTTTTCGTCATGGATCTAAGTCAAGTTGATCAGCCCGTAGAAACGGGAGACTGTATTATAAGGTGCGATTCTTTAGCTGTGGTCTGTGATTAGGCCTAACTGACGAGTCGAGCTCGGCTCAACTCGTTCAACAAACGAGTCATGAAATAAAACTTGGCTCGACTCGGTAAACTCGTGAGTAGCTCGTTTAACTCGCTTTAATATAAAGTATGGATTTTTTATATATTAGTGTCAAACTGTCAATATTTTTTATATTGACAGTTTCCCCCGCAGTTTCCCCGCAGAAATACTGTTCTCTTTGGATCCAACAAGAAAATAAAATATTGTTTGAGTCGCCGAGGCAGGTAAATCAAAGTTCCTGATGCTTTTTGTTGGCATTGATGTTTCAGTTGATGAGAATAAAGAGCCCCTTTCTATTTGTTTTTTAGAAACATTCAGCCATCATGTTCTTTTTTTTCTTCACCAAAAAATTATTACATCAAGTCTAAGTTATGTATTGACTAATCATGTGTTAAAGGAAGCTAATTCTCTTAATTTTTGAATTCTGCAGAAGAGAAAGAGAAAGATTATTAAAATGTTGAGCTGACAATATTCCAATGTTGCTGCTCAGATTCCAAACTTAATCTTAATTCAGATTGAGATTTAACAAATCAACCATGCAAGTGCAATCTGGTGTATATTTCAGAACTACCAACTCATCCTATTCAGGTTTTCCATAACCTTATATTTCTATATGAGGTAATGCAAGGCATGATTTTTTTTTGACAAAAGTTACATAGGCCTTATCATGTTTAAGCACATAGTAAATAGAATATAAAAGTTTATTTCAAGCTTATAGGAATGTTTATTTGAAAAGAAAAGTCCAACAATTTTCGTAATGAATCCATGTTATGCTTTCTTCTCCTTGCCTTTTTACATCAGTAATATAATTTCACATCAAGAAAGTTAGCCTACTTAAACAATAGGCAACCGGGTTCCTTAAAGAAATGGTTATATCAGCTGTGTACGTTGATTTCTAAGTAATATTGTGCAATCTTTCACACAATAACGATTGTGCCAATTTCCCTACTATTTGAATCTGTTTAGTTTGCAAACGTCCCACAATAATGGACTAATGCCATCCTTGCCGTAGGGTACTTCTTAGAATATCCACCAAAATTCCCGCAGCAAGGGGGTACCCTCTAGTTTCCAAAAAGATGGTGCAAGGTGCTGTTGCTAGAACTGATGGTATAATGAGAGTGTTCGATGCAATATTATTGACTCTTGTTTTTACTGTGCCGTGCCTGCTGATGTGATAGTTCAGTACTAGTACTGCATTAATTTGGTTATCTACCATGCTTGTAAGGTGCAG
The DNA here is from genome assembly GCA_947311845.1 of Poa pratensis. Taxonomy (NCBI): domain Eukaryota; kingdom Viridiplantae; phylum Streptophyta; class Magnoliopsida; order Poales; family Poaceae; genus Poa; species Poa pratensis. The sequence continues at coordinate 4,011,611 of CAMZMU010000103.1, forward strand.
TGATTTGATCATTGAAGTTTGAATAACTCACTTCTTACTTTGTTAGAAAACTCTAAACCTAAAGCCTAAGCCATATGAGTTGATTTGTTATCTTTTTTGTAGTAGGCATGGAAAATCCATGGAGCCCTGATAACAAGTCAATCTTGAGCTCTCACCGACACCCTCCGGCCCTGCCATCTCGTGTTCGTGCAGTGCTGCTGCTCGTCATGCTCCTGTTGCTGGTGGCAAGCGGGCACGAATGGGCGAAGGTCTGCAGCGTCGACAACAAGCAAGGCACAGCCAACGAGCTGAAAGTGAGACAAACATAACTTTACAGCCACCTGTTATTCCTGCTGCCCGTGTTATTCCTAAAGCATTGAAGTCTGAGTGATGGAAGTACTTCAAAAGGACTTGTGTGTGCTAGCTTAATTACTATACATCCATACAAAGGGTTTACTGAACATGGTTTGCATTTTTCTATAACCTTCGTTCTTATGCGTTTGTGTATACTGTCAATAAAGCATGGAAACCCAAACCAAAAAGCTGGCTACTATCGTGTCTTATTCTGTTCTCATGAACAGAAGTTTTTGCTTTTGATCGCTCTCTTTTTGGTTGTCCAATCGACTTTCATCTATGTCTACCCTCTCTTAACTAGTAATAACCACTGCTTAGTTAATGTGATAATCGCGAAGTATATTTAGCCGGTTTTCTGCATGTTCTTGTTCCCTTATATGAGTATTAATTTGCCTCCAGATACAGCCAATTAAAGCTCGAGAGCACCAGCAGCAACATGCTCATTCCCAGCAGTTGCCGCAGCAGTTCGAAATGCTGCAATTCCTGCTACAAATGCAGCAGAAGCAACAGCACCTGCACCAGCAAGAGAAGCATTAATATTTCCGTACCAACTTGTACTGCAGCAAAATGTTCAATGAAAACAACTGGAAGTTGCTGGAATCAATCCTCTCATCTGTGCTCAAGTCTGCCATATTATCAGCTCAGGCTTCAGGGTACAAACCAGAAACTATTTGTTAGTATTGTATTTACTTGTGTGAGAGTTCTGTAATGGAAATTAATAGCGCTATTTTGACGTCATGTTCAGTAGGGCACATCCTGATATTTGTGGACAGTTAATTTTGGTCTTATCTCACCATATAGTCTGAGATGTACGTTTGTACTTCATTCTGGACTCTAGCTTTATCATCATAATCATGAAACTTGTTCACTCAGAACTATATTTTCTTATTAAACTGTAGGTTTGTAGTTCTTTCTGGACTCTAGCTTTAGGTTCATAATCATGGAACTTGTTCCTGCTATACTTTTGTTTGCATATTGTTCTTTTCACGATGACTTGTTGTCAGAAGGAGTGGTCTGAGCAACCCAAATAAGAGGTTATTTACCAGGTCCATAAGGAGCGACTCCATGTCTTTTTCTTTCTTTCAGTTACAAGGAATATCCGTTTTTTGCATGTATGCTTGATATTATCACTTTTTTGCTGTTTACGTTCAATTTATTAGATACAAATCTTTGACTTATGTATTAAGGATTCGTATGTCTTAACTGGGGTTGCTTTTGTCAAATCTGTAGGGAAATATTTAAAGGATAGTTTACTTATTGTGAGACAAATATTTCAAGGACAACTGGTGGAGTGTCAGGTACTATGCAACCTACAACTTCAAGTAGATAGTCTACTTCCTCTGAGACAGTTGTCTGGGGAATATTAGAAACAACTCTTTTATTTCTAATGTTTTGGTTACATGTATGGGTTGGGTTATGTGAAGTTTCATATTTTTGTACTCTCATATATTTATGAAATATCCCATCATTCTATCCCAAAAATAAACCAGCGAGGAAACATGCGCCATCGTGTAGGGGCGGAGCCAGGATTTAAGCATGAGGGGGGGGCAAGGATTTTTTTCTTTGCAAATGTAACATGTTTTTTGAAATAAAGTTGCATTATGTTGGTTTGAAGTGGCTATTTCGTAGTGCCGAAAAATAGTTTATTCTCACTATATTATACTATCACATCAATTTATTCTCGATATAACTATTTTATAATACCGAAAACTAGTCTCCCTGCTCTATATCAAGAAAACTGAAGAACAATTGACCTTCAATTAATAAATTGCTTTATGAAATTCCACATCAGGAGACAAGGCATCACGTGGTTTACAATGGGTCGCGATATGTAATTTATTATGGATCCACAAAATACTAACTGTGGTATATAGAATGTACCTGATCGATGTATTAGGCTAAGGTAGATGGATACACCGGTGGTGATGCACAGCAGCGGCGCCATGACGGAGAACCCGTTTGACAAGATCCAACTACCATCGTGGGGGCGGCTGCTGGCGCCCTAGCCCAGCCGGATGGCGGCAATCATCTACGACGAACAGAGAGGCAATGGATCGATCGCCTGATTCCTGATCCAGACGGCAAGACATGGGTGTATAGGGTACGGTTGTAGTGCATCCATCCCAGGCCAGTAATTTATCAAATACTACCATCAATGTGCTGTTATAGGCCTGTTGGGCCTTTTCTCACGTAGCACAAGGAGCTGCGCTTCAATTTTCTTTGCCTAATGGCCGAGTAGTAATCGTAATAAGTTGTGGTATGACATACTAGTACCCAGTATTATGTACGAATTTAGGTGAGGGGGGCCGAAGGTTGGGGGGTGGGGTGGTGGTGGTCTGACCCCCGGATCCGCCCCTGCCATCATGATCTAGTATTTGGTAAAGCCTCAACTTCTGCTATTGAGCATCGTCAACTCAGTATACTACTGAGCCACATTATTTATTACATCACAAATCCTACACGAGTTGCAACATGTTTTATTCAACATTCTTTTTTGCAGAAACACGCTGCCATACTTGGAAGTATGGAGATCACTTCACACGCCCCTTCAGTAAAGCCCTCCTTGTGGCAGGCCTCAATGGCGGATCCAGAAATATTTTAAAGCCTGGGCAAAATGTACACGTACCATAAAAATACGCTGATTTTTGTACAAATACTATGAAAATACGGCTTGCCGGCCGGCCGGAAGCCCGGGCAGCTGCCCGGGCGGCCGGGGCGCTGGGTCCGCCACTGGCAGGCCTCAGCACATGGCTTGCTATAGCATGGATATTCTTGATAGGTCACGCACCGTTGTTCGCAGGTCTTGGCTTCCAATCCTACAAAACAACCACCACAATTTGGTGTATGATAAAAGATCAGATCCTCCAATGATCCAAAAAAAAGCAAAATAAATACATGTGTAATGGAGTAAGAAGTTCATATATGAGTGGCATAGATAATGCATTGAGGAGGTGATTCATATGAAATTTGCAGACGTGCTTACCAGAAACAAAGAGAAGTGTAGCGAGCAGTAGCATGCATAGCACGATTGGGACCTTGACCACTCCCATGGCTTTCGAGAATAATCGTCACAAAGGCTAGTAAGAGAGGGTACAAAGATGCAAACCAAAATAGGCTACGCCATATCATATATATAGCTGGGAAGATGAGACAAAAAAGGAAGTCAAAGATATGGTTGTGTTAAGTACCATAACGAGCAAAACATATCTGCTGCCATGATGATTGGGGATTCGACATTAACTGCCGATTAATTTTATGGCCAAGATATATTTGCTGCCATGATGATAGGGGATTCGGGCATTAATTGCCGATTAATTTTCTGGCATGGGCATATGATGCGATTCTGAGTTTATTGGAATTCGGCAATAATTGCAGATTATTTTTTAGGCAGTCAATGATACTAATTACCTTCCGTTTCCATAGATAAGGCGTAAAAAAAATCTGGTTTTTCACCACAACTAGTAAATGTGTACCTGCGCGTTGCACGTCTCCATAATAAATTTATTAATTTGTCTTAGGTAATTGCCATGTGTCAAGAAAGAATCCATCAGTATATTCCGAAGATAAAGCATGTGTTGATTGTGGACCTACGACAACCTTGGATCCCGTTATTACATGCAAATACATAGGGGTATACAGTCCGCTAAGCCGCATCTTTTTCACACAAGTTGTAAATGAAATAATAGCATTATGGCAGGAATTAGCACATCATATATACCTTAACCAGAGCATATTTCTCCCAAGATCAGAGAAACGTGGTTCACTAATATTCATGCAAAAGGTTTTCTGTTCTGAAACCAAAGTTCAACTGCAGCAGACAAATATTTCCATGCATATACAAATCATGAAACCAATCAGAATTTGACATAAACATGCTCCAACATAACTGAGCGTTGTGAACTGGAAACAGAGTACATTAGACTAAGAGGATAGAGTACATTATAGGGCTTTTTCCAGCTTAAATTGATTGCTTATGGTACACATCAGAGAGAGCTTCTTAGCTAGCGCCCAACCCCCTCCCCAATCTCTCCCCTCCCCTCGCCGCCGCCGGTGGGGTCGCCGGGCAAAGCCCGCGCGGCAAGGCGGCAGCGGGGCTTCCGCTGGTCGCAACCACGGGGTGAGGAGGCGGCGCCCGTCCTCTCTCCGTCAGCCGCGGTGGTGCGCGGCGGCGGCGTCCGGAGAGCCGCCATGCGACGGCGGCAGGTGATGGCGGCTGGTCCGCAGATCCTGCCCCGGTGCTCGTCGACTAGCTTGTTAATCCGTCCGCACCACATGGACGCCGGGGCGGCGGCCCAGGGCAGGACGGCGGCGATCTCCCCTTGTCGGAGGTGGTCGGCCGGCTTGGGCCTGGTGTGGGGGATCTTGGGATCCCACGCCAAGTTCGATGGAGATCAAGTCGATGACGAGTTTCGGGTGACGTGAAAGCCGGTGAAAGCCGAGCCTCGACCTCGGTCTGGGCGGACGATGACGGTGTCGCTTGACATCGTCACCTTGTTGAAGGCATCGTCCTCGTTGTTCTCGTCACTTCACTCGTGTTGCTCCGGGGGAAACCCCAAATCTGGGTCTCCCGGATTGGACGTTGGCGGCGTCCGGCGTCGTTACCCCTCTTGAGGGCAACGTTTTTGGAGCAGATATCGACTGGATTGGTCTGGAGGTGGTTCGGAGGAGCGGCGTGTTTCTTCTGCGTCGACGACGACGGGTCTCGGCGGCGTGGCGCAGCGGGGTCTCGGCGGAGGACGCGTGATGATGGACGCGCGTAGGGCGGAGGCGCTGTCGGGCGCCGTGGTGGCGTCGATGGCAGGACTGGCGAGGGCTATGCGGATCTCTGCCCCGAAGATGGCTTTGTGGTTTGTTGGCGGCGACGGCTTCTGTAGCGTGTGCTGAGGTGCTCGCTATGAGTCTGCTTGACCGGATGAGCGCTACCGTTCACCTAGAGGGTTTCTCGGGTATGCGAATGTTCCCGGCTCCTAGCTGATGGGGTTTTTCTTGTCATTAGGGCACAAGGCCCCACTGGCATGATTTTCTCTCATTGTCAGGCTTGTAGGTGTTGAGTGGTGGCTTCGGGTCTTTTTGATGTATGCTCTTTGTCAGATCTTTGTTGAATAAAATAATAAAAGCCGCATGCATCAATCGATGCAGAGGCTGGGCTGCCCCTTTTCTAAAAAAAAAACACATCGGAGAGAGCTTCTCGAGAGGAAAAGATATATAGAATCAGGTCCAAAGAAAACTTGCAACATCAGATGGTTTACAGGTACAAGTCGACAAAAAACCCTCAAATACTACAAATTGCAACAACACTATGTAAAAAAAGAAATCATGTTCATCTCTATCGAGTAGAAAACAGAGAAACTGTCCAACTCTTCTCATGATCTACTTGGAAGAAAATGGTAACATAGAATATGTCTTGTCGCTGCCTACAACGCAAAATAATCACTTCAGGGGGTTCCCGTAAAGCTTCCCCGCGTGGCCCGCAGACAGCTTTCTTCGTGATACAGAGGCTCCAGGCAATCTCGAGGTGACCTTCCCGGTAAAGAGATTTGCAGACCCAAATAGGATGCGAAGATAGGAGGCCTCCGGGAAGGGGTAGAGACACATCATGTGCGGGTCTGCAAGGTAAAAGAAAAAGGGTTGTCTCCGAACAAAAAGCAGGCAGGACAGAAGAGCACGCTGGCAGGTCCGGTCCGTCCCGCCAACCTGCTTATCTCGAAGTTGACTAACAAATTGACGTTACGACAGGTTTAATCTTATGGACAGGTGTTTTTGGTATTTCAGCGGGATCTATTCGCTATCCATATTATTGAGTACAGAACACATCCATATTAATTCTGTTACATATTATGAATTCTTTTTTATTGAGAAGCACTATATATCCAAATATAAGATGCAACAATTTTGTGACAAACATGTATGCATGATAAAAATAATTAGAGGACAAGAAAAAGAAAAAAACACTATCATCATGGGGAAGTGTTTGTGTAACGAGGAGAGCAATGAAGACATATCATGCATTTATGCCGGCCACAATTGTTGCATCTTATATTTTGATATATATAGTACTTCATTCAATAAAAAAGTCATAATATGTAGCCAAAATGCAATAATTTTCAGAGAAGATATGAGCCTTAGTTATAACTTTGAAAAAACATTAAAAAAATTTGGGAAAATATACTGCATACGTTGCATCATTGCATGAGTAAAAAGTAAAAACATAAATAAGTCCGAAAAAATAAAAAACATTGGTACAACGAAGAGACTCGAACTCAGGACCTAAGGAAGTTCAGAACAGAACAACCCAGTCGGGTCACTGGGCCGGACCATACTTCGTGTACAGAACACATTGATACAACCTATTTATTCTTTTTTAAACTTTACATAGGGAGAAAAAAACGCATGGCGCCTTGGATAAAGTTGCCGTACTAGTAGGCATCCTTGGCCCGGGGCGCCGTGCTTTTTAGGTGCGGGCCTGTCTAATCTAACGAAACCATGATGCATTTTGTCGGGGCGTCGTGCAATAGAGTATGACGCTCCAGAGCCGGGCGCCGTGAAAAAGGGTTAGATCGTGAAATGATTTGAAATTGGCTTTATTTTGTGAAATGAATTCAAAAAGGGTCAATTTCGTCAAAATTATCTCATGTTTGTGACACACTTGAACACACACATATTAAATAGATACCTTTTTCTAACAGAGTATTACTGTTCCTCCCCTGTTCTATCTTTAATAAACCAGCGAGTGAGCCGGACGAACCGGCGGTCCAACCGGCGAACCGTGAACTGAGGCCCTCGTCGGTTCGATCTCCGGTCCGGATTTTTAAACTATGCCAGAAACAGAAGTCATATTCGAGGGAGACAAGTTCGCATGGTCGCCAGCCTCCCCGGAGTCAGGAGGGGAGGCATCGCCAGAACTCGAGCCGCCGACCCCTTTGCTGGAGTTCCCAAGATCAGGCTGCACGACCACCCTTTTTTATCGTCTGCGACGAATCGGTGGGGCCGCCTCCTCCTGGTGAACTTCTTCAGATTGCAAAGTGGGTTATAGTCCTTATTTCCCCTGTATTCCAACTGAACTACAAGCCGACACAGATTGAAGAAGCTGGATTTTATCTTCACGACTGTAGAGAGGAACAAGGCCATCAGGGAGTGCGCTGCCTCGAGCAGATTGGAAGAATTTCCTGATCCACCTAGCCGCATATCCTGACTTTGCAACCGCATGTTTTCTAAACTATCCCCGGTATAGTCTCAGGCAAATTAGGTTTTCCCCAGTCCCTCCAAAAAAATTTAGTTTTTCCCCTGCAGAGGGGCTAGGCGATGCTGAAGGAAATGCGCCGCCACGATTGAGCCTATTAGTTTCTGGTGTCTGAGTTTCTTGATGCGCCTGAATGACACATCAAAATCTTCGTCACGGGGACTTATCGCATTGGAATTGGTAATGTGCAATGCTTTGGTCTGGGGCAGGTTTTTTTGAAACAAAGGCAAAAGCTTTGCCTTATATCTAAAGATATAAACGGTGAGACCCCTTGAGCGCACCACATCGATATGAGCTTTCTGGCCATCCGATCTTTCGTGCTTTGCACCTATGCACCGTCTGATCCCCGCCGGCTCCTGGAGTCGGAATGAACATGGATTCGCAAAGTCGCTAACCGTACCAATCTTATTGCACCCACTCTCGCTGACATCCTACGGTTGTTCTTGATGTGCATTGCCATTGTGCGCTCGAGGAGAAGGTGGACGTTCCACTTCATGGCGATGTCGATCATGACGATGTCGATCATGTTCGTCGTGCCTTGGTATGTCTTGGCGAGGTTGATGCGGTTCTTCTTGTCGAGGACCATGATGTGCTTGCCTTGGTTGTGTCGACCTTGAGGTGCTTCTTGTACGGTTTGATCGTGACGAAGAAGAAGATCGACGTTGCGCAAGGTTGTTGAGAGCTTCGGTCACCGTCGCCATTTGCGCGTTGAAGTTTGCTTCTTGTGCTTGAAGGCGGCGCTCATAGCGACCTAGGCCATCACGGACAAGTTGTCGAAGACCGACGAACTCGTTATGTGTGACATAGCCATTGTCACCTTGGATTCCTCCATTGATATCATCATCCGAGCTTGAGGTTCCGTTTGTACTTCCCCTAAACATGATCTCAACAACAAGTGAAATGTATGGAAATGGAAGAACCAAAAGAAACTATATCCTAAGTATAATGTGGCTTGAAGAAAGAGAATCCGGTTCTAACACCCAACACACACACTTATGAGGATAGGAAGGTATGAAATGGCAAACGAAAACAAGCAAATCCGGCGAAAAGTATGTTGTTCAAGGTAGAGAAAATCTACAATGATCAAATTACCAAAGAAACACCAACCACAAATGATGAAGAAACACACACAAAAGCGAATGATGGGGTTGGGCGACCAAAGGGCGAGCACTCGAAGATATGCAACCTATCGAAGACTACGCGCTCAAATGTCACACCAACACAAGAAGGACGCTAGCTCAATTGCCTTTTGGTGGGCAACGGATTTGCACAAGTGTTAACACTCACACTCACTTTGGTGGTTTTAGCTTTGTCGCAACCTACAAGAGATGATACTTGGCACTACTCATGTTCTTTTCTTTTCTTTTCTCTTTTTTTTTGATTTTTGACGATGATTCCTTATCTTTTGTTAGTGCCAAGATCTCTAATGATACATACTCGCCAATACTTTAAGACAATCACTCGAATCAACACAAGTGCAATGCCTCACAATATCAAAGAGCTAGTCCGGTAGGTCAAGGTACACGAAAGGAAGAAGGGCTCACAACAGATTACGATGTCGGAGAAATGTCGAGTCCATGGTGGCGTCGTCGCTTGGCGTTGATGAACCGTTGTGGCGGAAGCTTGTCGATGTCGTAGACGTAGGGCACACCAAGAAAGGACTCAAACAACAAAGGAGAAATGCCAAAACGAAACGAGGAAAATGAAAAATTTCTGCAAAATTCGTGCCTGGCGGTAGTACCGCTCCTGCCCGGTAGTACCGGCTGTACCGATACCTGGGGTTTGACTTTTTCTGCGAAAATTTGCCCGGGCGGTAGTACCGCCTTCCGTCCGGTAGTACCGGCCGTTCAAAATTCTGGGTCAAAACTCGCGAATTTGGGCGGAAAAGGCAACGAAGAATCCTCGATTTCGTGGGGAAATTGGCAAAATTAAGGCTTAGGAACGCAAACAAAGGTGGAGGGGGTACTAAAGCAACAGATCCATGAATCAAAACTACCAAAAACGCAACAAATCGACCGAATCGCTCGAATCCCAAAATGGCTATTTTTGGTGGAAATTTTCGAATTTCTCAAAATCAAAGAAAAAATGGGTGGATTTGTGGGGGAAACAAAGTCAAATCCGTGGCAACCTAGAGCTCTGATACCATATGATGTAGGGTAGGTCCCGATGTTCACGGATTTGGGCGAAGGGAACGATGAACACGGAGAACACGATGAGGAACACAAAAACACACAAGGGGAAAAGCAAGTAAAGATAACTAGCAAGACAAATCCGGACGAAATCAATCGGTAACAAGTCCCCGTGGGCAGCCCCCGATTCTCCTTCTCCAAATACACCTTACTCTTAGGATTATTTCTCTCACCGGTCAATCCTACCGGTCCAATAGAATCACCTGGAGATGAAAGATTGGTGAGTAATCGCAACTACAAGGAGGGGTCTTGAAATCCACTAGAGGGATCTTCTCTACAAGGGGATGCCTTGATTCATCTCCACAAGGGGAGGCCTTGATTCATCTCCTAAGAGGCAACACCACAAGAGGTGGAAAAGGAGCAAAGCTCAACTCAACTCTAATCTCAGTCTAACCCTAGATCTGAGCTGGGAGCCTACTACTTATAGTCTAGGGACGAAAGGGTAAGTGGGAGATAAGATACATGACTCAACGGTCAAGATGGCGCACAGGCCGCGCAAGGGCGGTAGTACCGGACGTCGTCCGGTAGTTCCGGGCACCGGTAGTACCGGACCGAAGCGGTAGTACCGAGCTAATCGGCGCGATGTCCAGTAGCACTTGGGATAACATAGCAGTTCCACGCGGAGGTGTCCGATAGTACCGCCTGTGTGATTCGTGTTTGCCGGGCGTGTCGGGGGAATACTTTGTGGATTAACCCGCGGCCCATATTGATAAGTGCGACCCACTTTACTCGCACGAGCAGATGCCTACATAAAAGCAAGCCCAATACCGCACCGCCACAAGGAGAAGAATCTAGAAGACATGTCCTAGAAGGCGTGAGGACTAATTAGTCTCCAAGTAGGTTTCAGTCGATATATTCCTTGTGGAGAAAGTTTCCTTTGTAACCTGACGAGCCTCTATGTATATAAAGAGGACTCGCAGGACTCAGACAGGGCCAAGCCCTCAAACCCTAGTTCATACGGCGAGTACCGAGATCGGATCGCCTCCATTGTAACACCTCATATATCATATCAATACCAATCTAGGGTAGGCAGGAAGTAGGTCTTTACCTCACATTGAGGGGCCGAACCTAGGTAAATCTGTGTTGATCTTTGTTCCTGTGATCCCAAGCTCGGAGACGATTGACTCGCGCAATCCCAAACCTACGAAGTCATCCATGACATCTGACGTGAAAATCCCACGACAGTTGGCACCCACCGTGGGACCTGCGGTCAAGAGCGTCACGTTCCAGGCAGGATCGAATCAGGGTTCAAGGACATCGCCATCGGCCAAATTGAAAACATCAATGGTGTTCCCTTCATAGACGACTCAGAGTGGGGACCCGAGGCAGATCACGTCGAGTTCGGGTACATTATTCCCATTGGGTCTGTGAAAATCTTCGTCGGATCCGTCAGTCGCAGATCTATGGACGCGACTCAAGGAGGCGAATCAGGAGAGGAACTGCGGCCAGTCAGGGTCCGCGTGCTGGAAGAACTGCAGCAAGCCACATCAAAAGTATCTGTCCCCGTCCCGTCAAAACCAGTTTGGGAATCTCTACCGAGCTGGGAGGAAGATCTCAAAATTAAAGAAATAGAAGCTGTCAGGACGGAGCTTTGTGAAGAAGCGCAAAGGCTCGCGGCCGAGCGCAAAAAACTCCAGGAAGAAGATCGGCGACTGCGGCATTGGCAGCAAAAGCAGCAGGCGATTTGGACCAAAACGGACGAAGGGGAGACGAAGCAGAAGTTCCACAACAATCCGGAGAGCAATGTGCACGCCGCGATCGGGATATTGTCAAGAATAGCACCGGTCGGAGACACGCGAGCTGATAAGGAAGCTCGCCATGCAATTGATCTACTACAAACTGCTGTCTTACAACAGGCAAACATGTATGGAATCACGCCTAACGAGCCGCAACACGAGGTATCATGGGGCAGGGAAAGATGCGGCGTGGAAGAAGTAGTCAACCAGCTAGCAGGTCTGCAAATATCACCAGGCAAAGAAAATGAGGCAGATGATAAGCCGCATACGCTCGGGGCGACTCAACCAACCCAGTTTGAAACTGAATCAGATGAAGATTCAGCACCAGTAAGCTCCTATTCGTTACTGAAAGGGCCAGCATGCTTTGGGGAGGAAATACGGCTCACTCGTTTCCCTCCAAACTTTGGTGAGTCGCAGCGAGTCACCACCTACCATAATGACCAAGACCCTGCCTTATGGATAGAGGACTATGAAATAAACATGACAGGAACTGATGTAACTCAGGAGGTGCTCGCAAAGTATTTTCACTTGGTAATACAGGGAGAAGCCAGGGATTGGCTGCTAAGGTTGCCGCCAAGATCGATAAACACATGGGAGGACCTGAAGGATAAGTTCATCAAAAGATTCCAAACGGAAGATATAAAAAACCTCAGGCTATGCATCCAGAAGGAGGACGAATCAAGCAGCGACTGGATAAAAAGAGTCGCAGAAATCCTTGGCTCCGCCAAAAATATAACAGTGCAATCTGCAGTACAAGTCATAAGGAAGAATTGTAGATTTGAGCCGCTGGTGCATAAGTTAAGTCGCGTCGGACATAAGATCGATAGTTTCGATCAACTTTTGGCAATAGCTAATAAGTATGCAAAGACAGATAAGATGGCAGACAGCTTATCACAAATCCCAAAGGAAAGGGTACAAGCAACACAAACTGAACAGCGTAAGTATCAACTGAGGGAGCAAGGAAGAGATAAGGAATCCTTTCCCAATAGCGCTGAAGGGATCTTTGACAGTCCCTGCGACTTACACCGCAGAAGGGATGGGAGACCCGCGAGCCACACGAAGGCGCAGTGCCATTACTACAGGCGGTGGAAAGAAAGTGATTCATCAGTCGCGACTCACAGCGGATCAATGCTGATAAGGACAAGGCGAGCTCCCACCAAACGCCCAACCCTTCATTTAGAAGAAATATAGGACAATTTCATACCGTGGAGGTGCAAACAACGGGAAAAAGGAGACAAGTAAACAGCGACCGGAGATGTGACCAAATCCCAACGCCGGAAAGATGCCGTCGCTGGACGGAGCGATCGGTCATTTGGAGCCGCGACGATCATCCCCCAGAAGTAAAAGATCCAGGACAGTTGGCCCTTGTAGTCGCACCACAAGTCGCGGGATACAGGTTGAACAAAGTCCTCATGGATGGAGGAGGAAGAGTAAACATCCTATACCAAGACACGCTCCGTCGAATAACATACCCGAGTGGCGGTTACAGCCAACCAGGAAGGATATCCAAGGCATAATTCTAGGGTACTTACAAGATCTATAGGAAAAATAACCCTCGAAGTCAGCTTTGGGACGGAGCGAAACTTCCGCACAGAACTCCTAAGCTTCGAGTTGTGGCTACTAAAGGCCCATACCATGCGATCTTCGGGAGAGAAGCCTATGTCAAATTCACTGCCCGTCCCTGCTACGTCTACCTGCAGTTAAAAATACCAGGACCAAACAGCGTAATCACGGTACATGGAGACAAGCAAAGAGCACTAGAATGTGAGGAAGCAGGCTCAATAATCGCAGAAGAAGCTTGCATCGCCAACTCCTCACATGGCTACAGGCCACAATGAGCCTTCGCAGCCCAAAACGAATCGCATTGGGGACGCCACGGAGGCGGACAGCGGGATGCACTCACCAGATGGTAAATTCCAACCAAGCAGTCACGAATCAGGAAGATAATGTTCCAGAAATCGCTTTGATACAAAAATAAGACAAGAGATGGCGCATATGCATAGATCCAATCTCAATCAATAACCCCAGTCAAAGAGGTCCACTTATTTTGAGACCCTGCAGCACAGACGCAAACCAGCATAAGTCGCAACCCAGTGCGACTAATCTTCCAAAGGATTTGCTCCTTACTTTGACATGAACAACACATCGGAGCTATCATGCTCGACCCGAGTCGCTTCTAGCAACTCAAACATGAACAACACATCGGAGCTATCATGCTCGACCCGAGTCGCTCTAGCGACTCAAACATGAACCAATTAGGTGTTCAACCCCACTCCGTCAGGAGTATCAATTCGCAACCAGTATCAAGTATGCATGGCCTGCGAGGAACAGAAAACTCGCATTAAAGGGCCTGCATCGCCTTTGTCACACCCTGTAAGAAATTAAGTGATTATGAAATAAAGCCGACGTCCTTGACATTCAAGGATTCGTCGTTTCGCCTCAACTATCATTGAGTCGCTGAGTCTTTTGAATTTCATACATCACTAACCCTTGAGGGCTTTTTACAAGCACAGCGAGCACAGCTCGCACCTCAACCTTTGCCAAACGAGTGGCACTTATCCTTAAGTTAGAAGCGTCTTGCCTTATGCGGCCAAAGTACTGGGTGTGGCGTCAATCGAGTCTGAATGTCTATCATGGCCTTTCTCGACCCTGAACACACATGTTCCTAGGAAATACTGAGCCGCGCGAGCGTCTACTTAATGGAAATATCATAAAAGAACCTGCTTATAGGTCACAAAAGTACTGTTTATAGTACACAAATGTTTTACAAACTAACGGGCACGTCCCACATTACTATTTATTTCTGCCTCCGAGTTGCAGGAATAGAAGGCTGCGCGGTTTGTCTTGGGGCTGAAGCGGCAGGTGTCCTTATAACCAGGGCACCACTAGACAAAGTAGAAGGACCACCAGGTCCCGACGATGGATTAGTAGCCCGGGATGAATCAGCCCCGGTGGATTTTCCTTCGCAACTTTGCTGCCATCAGGATTGAATCTCCCAAGATAAGAGCCCAAGTCTAAGTTCTTAACAAACAGTGTGGCGTACCCACGCATCCCCTTCCAGATGTCGAAATATTCACTCATTGGAAGATCAGTATCATCCGCGCGCTTCGCCCGGTCATGACGAGCAACCTTGCCAATTTCTATTTCTGATAATATGCCCGGAGTAATGTCAAAACATGAGCAGCTCGGCGCGAGCAGAGGACCCCTTCCAATCAGAGACATAATGGGGAGCCTTGAACAGTCTGTTCAGCCAATGCTCACACACACAGGAGCATCAGTCGTAGGGGATATTTTTGTCATAACTTCCTTGGTAACCTTCAGGAGGCGCTGGCTAAAATCCGAAAGATATTCCAGCTGGTCCTTCAGATTTGAGCGGCATACTGGTGCACCAGGCCCTGCGTCAAAAAAGCAAGATAAGATACAAATCAACAACTCATGGTGGTCACCCAAATATGCATGATCAAGAGACAAAGGACCAAGGATGAACCGACAAGTTGCAGGATGGCTGATTTAACAACAGATCCAAAACCCTCAAAAGCCTTGAGCAGCGAGTTATATTTTTGTCTCGCACGGCGAGTTCCCTCGCATGGTCTCCTTTCAGTCGATCAAGCAATTCAGATTTAAGACTCAGCCCCTCTCGCAAGGATTTTATGACCTCGTCCTTCTCCATGAGCCGCTGCCTGGAATCTGCTTCGAGCTCTTTAAATTGCTCTTCACAGGAGTCAAGATGACCTTTGAGTACCTTTATTTCTTGTGCCTGTTTCTAATGATCTCGTTGTGTTGCTCCAAGGCAGATCGCATTACTTCAGGCTGACCTAAGGACGTGCCCTTGCCTTTCATTGAGCCAGAGGCATCAAGCGAGAAAGTTCAAGCTGCAAACAAACAGAGAAAAAGCATAAGCAATTCTACAGGCACTTGGGGGCTCAAAACTTGGAGAAGAAAAAGAATCAACACCCCGTTAACAGACACAAGGTCTTGATCCTTGGGGGCTACGGTATGCGTACCTGGCGACTTGAAGACAATTGCTCAACCAGGTCGCGCAGTAAAGCGGTGTGCCTATCTCCAGCTGCAACTATGGCATCCGCAATTGATTTGGAACTATTAGCGCCTGGGTGATCAGCCGCTTCAGAAACTGGAGCTCTAACTTCAATTGGCACCCTTACAACATCAGGAGTCGCAGATGCGCCGCGACTGGAACCATGGCAGGAGCCGCATCAGCAATACCCTCCTCCAAAGAGGCTTCAGAAGAGTCGCGCCACACTGGTCCCCATGTTTTCGTCAGCAACGTCATCTCGCTAATGGTTGGTTGAGAGAGAGCAGCGAAAGAGGCGGACTTTGTATCCCCTTCAATCGTGGCCCTGCAAGATATTGACAGATTATAAGCTAAAGTAGCAGTGTCACAGCCATAAAAGAAAGGCAAACCATACCCAGAGGCAATACAGATGCTCTTCATCAGGCAACCAGAGGAAGGAGAAGATAAATCTTGCAGATCTGAGCCTACAGAACAGGAAAAACAGTGGTGATTAACGATTCTTCACGAAGACACATGAGTACAAAGAAAAGAGAATGTCGCAAGCAAATACCCGAACTTATCGAGAAGCAATTCTTCGCAACAGGCTCGGAGGAAAGGACAGCACTATCAGGCTCAGCAAGCTTCAAGGATTTGGCAGCTTTTATGTCTACAAGCAGCGCCAAGGCCTTGCGACGTTTCTCAGGTTGCGAGAGGTCTTCCGAGCTCTCGGACAAAAACGCTTGGAGGACCTGCGAGGTACTTCAGGAAGTTTCAGGAAAGATGTGCTCGGAGCTGTGGAAAGAAGAGCATCGGCCATTTGTTGCTCCTCTTCAGATGCGCTACCCCCAGGTTCAGAAGCAGTGCCGTGCATAATTGTTTCCTCGCCAGGAGCAGCGACTTGTTCTGATGATTCGGCAGCAGCTTCTTGGCTTGAGTCGGCCTCCTCTGACGGGAGAGTCCAGAAATGGGGATCGATCTGAAAGAGAGCTAAGGTCAGAAATAATCAACTTTGAAGGAAGAATATTAGAAGGAGAAAGTTACAAGAAGAATTACCACAAAAGGCTTGTGCTCAGCCCAGAAAGGAGCAAGACCAACGTTATCATACGAGTTAATATCCTCGTCAGTCACTCGGCGAATGAAGTTTATCCATTCCCCTTTGTCCCAATCTTCAGGGCAAGTACGATCAACATCATCCGCATGACAGGTGAAATCCACCATAAGTCGCAGACGGCGGCTCACGGGCTGAATTCGCCATTTGGTCCAGCAAGATATGAGATCCAATCCAGTAAGGCCATGGAGCGTCAGTGCCCTCACCCTGTCCAAGAGGATCTCGATGGATGATAACGAAGAAGGATCGGGCTTGGAAGACAAAGCAGGGGTAGCCTCGAAGGGAAGTGGCGACCTAGGGGAAGGCGAATTTCGCCCTCGGGAGAAGTGTATTTGCAGTAAAAGAATGTTCTCTGCCAACCCTTAATTTTATTAGCAAGGGCTAGCTTTGGGAAAATGCTTCCCTTACGACGTTGGAAAGATTTGGCGCCACATTGGAGGAAAGGAGCATCTGTCGCTTCTCTTTGACTATTACAGCCAAAGAGGGCAAGCCAGAAATCTATTGAAGGAGGGGCACCCAAATAATCTTCGCAAAGAACATGGAAGTTACTCACTTGCAACATTGAATTGGGACCGATGCCATGAAGGCGAAGACCCAGCCGCTGCATCAGGGAGCGGAAGAAGAGAGAGCCTGGGGGTTTGAACCCACGCTCGACGTGTTCCACAAAAATCACTACCTCTCCCGGCTGCGGATCAGGGATTACCTCCTCGCCGGGAGCACGCCATTCGCATTGATCTTTCGGTGGAAGAAGGCCGCGGGTGGTCAAAGATTCCAGAAACACCTCGTCGATCCATGAGCCTTCCCAATTGCAACTGCGGCGAGGCATTTTTTCCAATCGATGAAGATTTCGCCAGAAGATTGCGAGCGCAAGAAACGGAAGCAAAGGCGGCGGAGAAGAGTAGCAGAGGCGTAACTCAAGTCTCGAAGCAGAGCGCCAGGAAGGCTGATGGGCCGAATTAAATAGCCCAGACACAGAGGACATTCAGATCTGGAAACCAACAGGCACGGCCAGATAAGTCGCGCCCCTGAGCCGCCGAAGAGGGTTATAAGTCACAAATGGCAATACAAAAACTGGAGTTCAGCTGGGACATCCATGTGCGTGGTTCAGTAATCCATCAAGACAGAGAAGCCTTCATCTGAAGTCCAAGCTGAACTTGGGGGCTAATGTCGGGGGAATACTTTGTGGATTAACCCGCGACCCATATTGATAAGTGCGACCCACTTTACTTGCACGAGCAGAGGCCTACATAAAAGTAAGCCCAATACCGCACCGCCACAAGGAGAAGAATCTAGAAGACATATCCTGGAAGGCGTGAGGACTAATTAGTCTCCAAGTAGGTTTCAGTCGATATATTCCTTGTGGAGGAAGTTTCCTTTGTAACCTGACGAGCCTCTATGTATATAAAGAGGACTCGCAGGACTTAGACAGGGCCAAGCCCTCAAACCCTAGTTCATACGGCGAGTACCAAGATCAGATCGCCTCCATTGTAACACCTCATACATCATATCAATACCAATCTAGGGTAGGCAGGAAGTAGGTCTTTGCCTCACATTGAGGGGCCGAACCTGGGTAAATCTGTGTTGATCTTTGTTCCTGCCATCCCAAGCTCGGAGACGATTGACTCGCGCAATCCCACACCTACGAAGTCATCCATGACATCTGACGTGACAAACCCACGACAGGGCGGTAGTACCGGGCCCGTGCGGTAGTACCGCCTGTGGGTCTTCAGCTGCTTCGTTGTTTGCCGGGCGGTAGTACCGGGCCCGTGCGGTAGTACCGCCAGTTGTCCTGGACTCTTTTTCATCTTCTTCTTCTTGATTTGCCTCTCGTCCATCTTTGTCACTCCCTAGAGGATCTTCATGGGATTTGCACCTGAGCACACATAAGGTATCGGAATGAAGTAGCAAGCCGTTTAAGGGAGTGTCAAGATCACACATAGATAGGAGTGAATTCACCTTGTCATGAAGTGCTTTGACTCTAGCTCTAGTCATTGGTGCGCTTGTTGTAGTAGCCGTTGGTTGGGCTACATCATCTCCCTCGCCCTAGCCACCGGGAACCGCCGCCGGTGAGTTCGCCGGAGACGGCCCCCTGTTTCTGAAAGTGCGTGGTGTCCCATGTATGGTTTTGGTAATTAATGACAATCCTTATGGACTAATGTTTGTGTTGAGTTATTCTTGTAGGTTTGTCCATTGACATCGCTTGAACTCCATGTGTTCGATTCAAGGTTGTATGCCATCAAGATCATTGATTATAATAGACATATTTGATGTGATCAAGAAGATGAAAAGATGCAAGGTTGATCAAGACTAAGTGCAAAGAGTGGATTCAAGTTGATCAACACACAAAGCTAAATGATATACCATGTGGGATCATGTGATCCAATGGTATGGTAAGAAATTGTCCATATAGCTTTGTGAACTAACCCATTATGTGTGTGTGGCTTTCCTTTGTTGGGGTTAGGTATCTCTCCATGGGCTTGCTTCAAAAGGAAGATTTCTTATAGCTCATGGAGGATGACGTCAAGTGGTGATCGTCATCAAGGTTGAGATGTGCAAGTTCAAGATGGGCATCTAGAAGATATCATATGCTTGAAGCATGCCACCCATTTGGAGATAATGGTCAAGTGAAGATGTTCCTAAGAGAGGCACTCCCGTCTTGGTGTATGGGGGAGCGATATGTGAGTCTTCACCAAGTAAAGCGCAATCAAGAAAGGTGGTCCACTTGAAGAGATCAAGATCGTCATCGTCTAGCTCAAGTGGAATGCGCAAGGCAAATGTATGTTCTTGATAGGGTTTCTATTTTACGGTCTCATGGTGTTAGTGGGATACCGGGTTATAGGATAGATGCCGTACTATCAAGAGGAGTTCTCAAGTGAGTAACTTGATTGCATCTTTGTGGAGAGCTCAAACCTTTGCAAATTTGGCATATCATCTTTCTTGGTTCTTATTTGGCTTTTATCTATGTGAGAATTTAGAGCTTGTGTTCATCTCCATATCAAGCTCTAGTTCACCAAAAACGGATTTCACATGAATATCTTGTTGCGTTTTTGTTGTTGGAGGTTTTACCGGTTGTTCTTTTTTAGAGAGGTTTAACTTTCTACATTTGGTTTTATCCTCCCTTGTTGGACTATGATGTTTCTCTGCATAATATTTTCGTGCTCGTTGTGGTGATTCCAACGAGCCCAAGAACATCAAAAACGGAGTCCGGATGCAAAACTTATTGTCGTTTTCATATCGGTGTTTCTGCAGTTTTCTGGGGGGCGGAAATTCCGAACTTTACGCCAGAAATATCCGGCCCTCCGGAAATATCCGGCACTATTTCCGGCCCTATTCTTGCTAGAGTCCAGTAGCGAAAATCGTAAGTGACTTAGCAATTTTTCAGAGGTCCGGAAATATCCGGACTTGCACCGGAAATTTTCGGTCCGATGTTTTTCCAGCAACGGCTCCTTTTTGTGAGGACCTATATAAGTCCCCCTTCTTCCCCAATGGTTCCCCATCATTTGAGCTCATATTTCTCTTTCTCTCTCTCTCCACCATTGTTGACCTTGGAAAGATTGCCCTCTCTCAATCCCTCCCATGATTCTTGCATATCTTTGAGGGAAAAGTGAGAGAGATCTAGATCTACAATTCCACCAATCCATCTCTCCTCTAAGTGAGGGGAACCTAGTAGATCTTGATTTGGAGTTCTTGTGGTTCTCTTCTTTGTTCTTCCTCTCTTCTCCCCCCACAAGCATTAGTTGTTTTGGTGGGATTTGGGAGTGAAGGACTTGAGCACTTCTTGTGTTCTTGCCATTGCTTTTGTGCATCGGTTTGCTCTCTCCACGAGGATTCGTGGAAGTGAAAGTTCGTGAGCTTGTTACTCTTGGGTCGTTGGACCCTAGACGGTGTTTGAGACCTTTTGTGGTCACTTGGGAGCTCCCAATCCTTTTGTGGGTTGTGCCTCAAGATTGTTGTAAGGGACTCGATTTCCGCCCAAAAGGAAATCAATAGTGGAAGGTGAACCGAGCTTTTGGCAAGGTTCATCGGAGAATAGGGTGAGGCCATTTGTGGCGTCTTGAGTTTGAAACTCACACCCCTCCAACGAGACGTACTCCCCTAAAAAGGAGGAACTCGGGAATACATCATCGTCTCCGCGTGCCTCGGTTATTTCTATACCCGAGCTCTTTACTTATGCACTTTACATTGTGATAGCCTTCGTGCTTGAAGTCTTTACTTGCTATCACCTTGTTGCTTGTCTTGCTTAGCATAAGTTGTTGGTGCACATAGGTGAGCCTAGTATATTTAGGTTGTTGCTTGTTAATTTAAACACCTAGTTTTATTCCGCAATTATCAAGCCTAAACCGGAAAAGTTTTAAATCGCCTATTCACCCCCCTCTAGGCGACATCCTTGTCCTTTCAATTGGTATCAGAGCCTGGGCTCTCTTTTTGGGCTTTACCGCCTAGAGAGTAAAGATGTCGTTTAGAGAATTAGTGCACGATCCCACTTTTATATTCGATGGCACAAATTATGATGTTTGGAAAATTCGCATGCTTAATCTTTTTAGGGCCATGGGTCCAAATTATATAAGTATTGTAGATGTGGGTTTTTCTCCTCCAAAGGATTCCCAAGAATTATCTTTAGAGGATGAGGAAAACTCTCATCTCGATACTCAAGTATCTAATGGTCTTATATGTGTTTTGAGCGATGTAGTTCTTGCATCAATCATGCCTTTTCGGAACGCTCATGAGCTTTGGACCAAGCTTCAAGATAAATATGAAGTGTCCAACATTATTGAGGATGATTGTTCTCCTTCCACCTCCGGCCGTGATGAGTTCACAACTTCTTCCACTTCACCAACATGTGATTTGTCACAAGGTAATGATATGGTGAGTGGTGATAGAAATTGCTTTGTTGATGGTGAATATTCTATTGACTATACTTCATCTCTATCTCATTGCAATGTTCTATCTTTGGACTTAAACTCTTCTAGCACTTCAAATGTCTACATGCTAGTGTTGATAGTCCTTGCATATCATGTATAGTTGCTTAACTAAATCTCATGATGATATGCTTTCTATGTCTTGTTGCCATGAAAATAATGCTTCCATTTCCTCTAGTACTTGTGCTAACAATGTAGAGGAATCCCAACATTTGTTGGAACAAGACATGGACCTCAATGGTGCTTCAAGCAATTCTTCATCATCATCGTCCATTACTCACTTTTGCCTTATGGCTAGGGATTCAAAGGTATCTCACCTTTGGAACCCTCTACATCTTGTGATGATGAGTGAGGATTATTATGGATTAAAAGAGATGATATTGACTCCTTAAAAGAGAAGAGTGAGATGGTTTTTGGTGCTCTCCCTAAAGGTAGTAAAGCTTGCTCTTATTTGTGTGAAATTTTGACTTTTCTATTAAGTGCAAGGAAATCATTGAAGAAAAGGGAAGGATCGAAAGAGAGGATGCTATGGAAAAAGCATCCTTAGAAAATGCTCTTGAGGAAGAGCATGAGCTTCGAGTGTCTCTTGAGGAGAAACTTGAATCTCTTGATGAAACAAATGATCTTATTTTGCTAAAATCATTAAGGAAAGAGATCATGCTATTGCTAAATATAAAGTGCTTAAAAAGGAAAAAGTTGAATTTGGTGTTGGCAATGCTAGACTAATTGAGGATATAGAGAGACTTGACAAAGCTCATAAGGCTTTGGAAAGTGAACACTCTCTCCTTACCAAGTCTCATGATCAACTCCAAACTCAACTATCTAAAAATGATGTGCCTAGCCTCTCTACTCCTCATGTGATCATGCTAATATTATTGAGGAAAATGCTAGGTTGAATTTCTAATATTTCTAATGAATGCTTGTGCTACTAACTCCACTTCTTGTGAAGCATCTATTTTGAAGGAGAATGTTGAGCTAAGGGCTCAACTTGAGTTGCTAACTAGCAAGTATGGGAAATTGGAAGAAAGTCATGAAAAGCTCTCTAGCTCTAATGAGGATCTTCTAGCATCCCATGCGAAGCTAAAGTTAGCTCATGAGGCTATCACTACAAAGGTAACATCTTGTGAGCCTCATGTGGACAATGGCACTACTTCTACTCTAAATGCTTTATTGCCATGTGCTAGTCCTTGTAATTCTACATCACATACTATTGCTAAATCTTGTGATGAATTACTTTCCATGCCTTGTTGCTCTAACAATGAAGCATCTACTTCTCTAGTGTTTGTTTGATACTAACCATGTAGAGGAATTAAAAGAGCTCAAGGCCCAAGTCGCTTCTTTGAAGAAAGACTTGGAAAAGCGTCATGTTGGGAAGTCCACACTTGACAATGTGTTGAGTGTTCAAAGACGCCCCAATGACAAGAGTGGACTTGGATTCAACTCCAATAACAAGAACAAGTCCAAGTATAACAAGAAGAACAAGGGCCAAGAACAAGTTAAAGATTCGGCCAAGATTGTTTGCTTCAAGTGCAAAGTTGAAGGGCACCATGTTAGATCTTGCCCTTTGAAGAAGAAGCTCTTAGTGAGAAGCAACAAGGGAAGAGGCCTCAAGCTCAAACTCAAGTTGAAGAACGGCCACTTCCCAAGAAGAATCAAGCTACCCCTCTCAAGTCGAGATTCAACTAAGAAGAAAGGAGGAAGCCAATGTTGCTACATATGCCGTGAGAAGGGCCACTTTGCTTCTTCATGCACTAATGGTACCTTATCCAACCCTTATTATTGATGATGTTTATTCTCTTCGGAAGGATAAGGTTGGCAATGTGTTTGCCAAATATGTTGGTACTCAAAGTGGTGTCAAGAAAAGAACCATTTGGGTTGCCAAGCCTATTGTGACTAACCTCTTAGGACCCAACTTGGTTGGGGACCAACAAGCTAAAACTTGATCAATAGGTGTTGTTGGAGGGCATTGGAGACTTGGCTACATCATGAAGAATTAAGGGATCTTCATCAATTATATTCTCTCAAGCCAAGTCATTTGGTTATATTATTGTTCTATCTCTTATAATCCAATGTTCCTCCTTGCGGTAACTTGTGCTTTATAATCATATATACATTGAAA